>JALJCO010002985.1:2932500-3532500 GCA_023101725.1 Atherinomorus stipes | reverse complement strand
ATGGGGGGGCTTGACATTTGAATTTCCAATGAAAAGGGGGCCCTGCAAAGAAAGTTTGAGAACCACTGTTGTAAAGTGAGATTCTCTCAGCTGACGGCTTAGTGCTGCAGGTTAGGACGTAACGCTGATGTTTCAGAGTAAGACGTGATCCAGAGTCTGCACAAAGTGTTTTATTTTAAAAACTGGCCGGATCGACTTTGTTTTCTATCGACTGACTTACTTCCATCCGCTCTGCTCTGGATGGACGCGGTTTCAAATCAGAATACAGGACAGAGCAATTTCCCCATGATTATTAGCTTGTGTGTCCGGTTATCTAACCCGGACATATGTTTCTTATGGTCTATGCCAGGGATCACCAATTCTGGTCCTCGAGGGCCGGTGTCCTGCAGGTATTAGGAGCTCCCTTCCTGCACCCTCTGACTCCAATCAGTGGGTAATTAGCAAACGTGTGCAGAGCTTGACATCAAGCTCTGCACATGTCACAAGGTGTGTTGCAGCAGGGCAGCTCATAATACCTGCAGGACACCGGCCCTCAAGGACCGGAATTGGTGATCCCTGGTCTATGCTGTGGACCACCATCTGTAAATTAGTACTGTTCTGAATTTTGTATTATATACTATTGGCATTTTCTTCTTTTTTTTGTCTGTTTGTTTGTTTAAACTTGTGCCATGTTTTTGCCTTAAACATGTTTAAAGGCATGAAAGCATTCAAGTTAGTAATTATAACAGCATTAATTGGCTAAATTGAATTGTTTTATACACTGTATTGGTGTTAAATTTGTATAAAATTAATAAAAACGGAATTTTCAAAAATTAAAAATGGAAAAACACTGAAAATGGGAAAAATTAAAACGGAATTTTAGAAAAAATGAAACGGATTTCATAGGGCTCTACATCCATTGTGTACATTGCAGCAACAAAAAGAAGAGATGCTTCTTTAGTAAAGTAAAAATAAAACACTTATCGGGGAAGAAGCGAAAATGAAAGAAGCACATAACTTTCTTAGGTCAAAACTAGGCAAATCCTGCAAAACCACAGTGGAAACCAGAGCCGGTTTTCCCACTAAGCAGACTAAGCGACTAGTTCAACCTAGTTTATGTAGTTGACATTACAGCTCCAAAATGCTCCAAAGAAAAAAATGGCACTTTTTTACAGCGGGGGATTGTTTTGGCACACTAGACCTCCCCTTCTCAGTAAAAGAGTTGGGTGTGATAATGAGATGCAGCTTTACCCGGAGACCAAGTTGACTTCATTTTGATTGGCTACACCTTATTTGGCTATAACCTTATTTAGAGAAAGAAGGTCAAGCTGCGGTCGGAGTTTACTAAAGGCTATCAGTTAGCAACATGTGCACTTCAGACAGTGAACTATGCTTATCAGACAAGACAGCATTTAGAAAATAAATAAACTTACAGGTAATGACAAGGTTGTGGTCGCCTCCCTCAGTGTTGCTGCAGAAGTTTTCTTTTAAATCCATTTGTCTGAAAACCCAGACCTGACTGCTCAGTGGTCACTCAGCTCCACTCATGCAATTGATTCAGCGAGGGGGGGGGGGCTGTTTGCTTGATAGTGTGCTCTGATTGGAGCAATTAAATTACGTAGAATGATAAAACTACGTAGAATGATGAGCTGCTGTCTGATTAAACTGTTTTTGTACAAAGAAACAAAGCTGACAGACCATAAACAGGGACTTTGATACTCTCTCTGGACATTCACATGGCCTCATCAGTGCACAACAGATCATATCATACCCCCAACCCAGAAAAGTGAAATTTGGTGTCATGGCACCTTTAACAAAACTGATACTTCCTGACAGCATCTCTGTCTGTACCAGAGTGAATTGCATCAGTTTAAGATGGATTTATTGGTTTGATTAATAGAAAACAATCAAAAATATAAGTATTAAAAACATCCTGCACAGGGAAAGAGAGAAGTTAATATAATTGTGACGATGCTTAGAAACCAGATGGAGACTTGTAAATGATTTTTGTGTTGAATAGTTTTGAATGGCAGAATCGAATCGTATTGTATAAAGTCAAATCATTGTCAAATCATTAATGAATCACATCTGCTGGAGGCTTCACTGTATCGTAAATGTATCGTATCGCTGGCAGCGAATCAAGATGTGAATGGAATCGGCCTCCTTGGTGGGGATTCACATCCCTATCAGATATTAGTCTGGTGTCAATGATAATGAAGATGAATAGACCAGACATGTCAGAGCAATTTTTGAAAATGTCATTTAATTTAGCAGGTGCTAACAGATTTAGTAATTGGTTGGGTACTGTTAGCCAGCAAAGCAATGGTAGCTCAAGGTAGTGGCAGGGTTGCCAACTGTCCTTTAGAATATGGAGTTGTTCCTTATTTAGTAATCAATCGTGTCCAGACATTTTATTGGTTCAGTTCTGATGGTCCATAATACAAGATCAAATCACATCCTGTACTAGTTAAATACAAACAGTTTTGAAGCAGAACAGGATGCATTTTGTTCAGTATTTTCATAAACGTCCAATACACGTCTCTCACAACCATATAATGGGAGTGAAGAGGGTGGAATGAACTGGCCTCTCTATAAGGCATTATCTACAGCAAAACTGACATTCACCAATTCTTTAAGACGGATGAACGAACGAGTACTATTTTCCTGTAGGTTCAGATTTAGCTTTCCTTTAGTTCTTGGGGACGTTCTCCACACTCTGCTGGCACGCACGCTGCAACAAATCGCAATCCATGAAACTCTGAACTCAGCAAATTAACACCACTATTACCTGTAAATGTTATTATATTTTATTTACTATGTTCCTAGAGTGTTTTGAATACATTAATACACATTATGTTTTATTTAAGGTGTTGTGTCTACCCAAAAACTTTGTTCATGGCATGAAGGGGTAGGGCCCCCAAACATTATTCTGCTTAGGGCCCCCTGAAATCCAGAGCCAGCTCTGGTGGAAACAGTTGCATCACAAACAACACAAAGCATCAACTTGTACAACTACATCAAGCCAGAGTATTAGCAACTCTAGCTTTACTTGAAATACACTAACATCCTCTTAACAACCCTAATATGAAACCTCCAGTGGTTGTGAAAGTAACCCCATGTAAAGGAAAGAAATGGTATCCATGATGGTGGGTACTATTGTAAAAAGAATGTCTTTAGCTCAAACCATGATCATTGTCTAACCCTAACAAAACAGGTGGGACTTTGGCCTAATCAAGTGATGACACAACCTAAAGACACCCAGGAAAAAGCCCAACCAGGGGGTGAGGAAAGTGTTAAAGAAAAGCGCTGGCTTGTTACTGTTAGTCTTGATCACATGACACACAAAGGCACACTTAGGTCCTGGCCTCACTGGGATGAGTTTGGGAGATTCTAATGTTGTTTATCATTTGGATGTTTTGTCCACACAGACCTGACATTTTGGCATCTGACCACTGCTCTAATAAAATGGTTTCACAAGTGTGTAACTCTGCAAACACCTCCTTGTTTCGATTCTGTCTCAAACCCAGATGCATCTCTATTTTTGCAACCCAATGACGCAGTTGCCGCAGAGCACTTTCACAACACTTTGCGATCAATGTTCATACAAGTGCTTTATTGTACACAGGGTGTATGAAGTAAAAGAGAAAAAAAAATGTCAGACCAAGTAATAAATAAGCTTCAAAAAGTGAAGAAGAAATAAAAAAGACTTGCACAAAAGTGCTGGACCTGAGTTAAAAATCCATCTTTCCACCTGCATAAAACCTGAATGTTGTTGCATTGTGTTGCCTGGCAAATGATTCAACTTTTGGTAGGTGACTGATGAAAGCTCACGTTGACAGCATCCCAAAAAATTGTGTTTGATCATGTGACTATAACCTATTGTTTATCTTTGGGAAGTCATAGTTTATAATAGTCTGACAACATAACTATCAACTTTCAGGACAAAGTCTCTGAGATATTTATTCATTGTGTGTGGTAAAGTCCACCTAAAAATAGAACTATTTCTTAATATCTGTTTTCTTTTAGAAAATTTTAACACAAATCACACATGGCCATGACACACTGCTGCAGTTTTTTAGAACATCTGGTTATAAAACTGATTATATTCACCTTTGTTGAATTTTGCATGTGTTTCCACTTCAACATATTAGACTTAAGTTCTCTTCAAACCTCTGTGTCCATACTCCGAAGAATGTAAAGTAAGGTGCTCATGTTCCTACTACACATTCTTCTGACATGAAAGTTTTGTGTTTTGTGCACTCACTTATGCATTCGGCCCCTCATTTGCACAAACTGTAATAACCTACTGTTGGATTTATTTAAATTTGTTCCCAATATTATGCAAATGTATCACCAAACTTAGTCACGCCATTGTGAACAGGCAGAACATTGTCACTTTTTCTCTGTAAAGCTTGACTAATTTGTTTGTTTTTTTAAATTGAAAAACTGCTTAGTATAATACAGAAAATCAATTATCACTTCTTACTGCTACTTCTGCTTTTCCTTCTGTGCTTTTAGCATCATAACTTTAAACGGTAGTTACTGTTTGTTTAATTTAGTTTAGAAACATCCTGTCGAAAGCGAAACTACCTCAGTTCTGAAATATTAATATTGTAAGTTGAAGATGTCAACGTATAGTCGTAAGTAAAAAAGGAAAAGATATCAATAAATAAATCGCACTCAAGAATTCAAATGTGTTCTCAAAAATGTTTGTGAAGGAGTGCTTCCTGGATTCCGTTGTAAACTCTTTGGAGGTGCTCTTTGGATGGGGTAGTAAGATTAGATTAGCAGAAAGAACTCCAAGGCACTCTCCCTTACAAAAATTAAAAAGCCTTTATTTCTATGGCATAGTCATAATGACCTTAAAATCCAACGCGTTTCAGCCCACTGGCCTTCATCACGGAGTCAAACTGATTTTTCAGGTTCAGAGTGTCTATATAGTGGAATTCACCAATAGCAATTCACCACATATGATGGAACTTCCATTGAATTCCACCCCTAGAAACAAACTCCTCCCACAGGAATAAAAAAATCCATTAAGCTTCAGACACGGACACTTGGTTTCAAAAAAACAGAAAACGTTCATAAAAAACATTAAAAAGACCACAAATAAGTCATAAACAAACAACCTCATATGTCATATAAAAGGCTTCAAAACAGAACATACAGCACAGAGGCAGAAAAAAATCAAACAGATAGTTGAGAGAAACTGGGGCATTATTCAGAGCGACACGACACTGAGAGAAATTTTTCCTGCACCGCCGTTAATTAGCTTTAAGAGATGCCCTACGTTACAGGACAAATGGGCTCTATGCACGATTCCACTACTTCCTGAACTTAAGGTAGCTCCTTTGTTTCCTGTCTGTCATTACTGGATAAACTGATTGATCCAGGTGTGTCTGACCTCAGTAACTGGCCAGACACACCTGGATTAATCAGTTTTTCCAGTAATGAGAGACAGGAAACAAAGGAGGTACCTTAAGTTGAGTAATTAGTGGAGTCATGCATAGAGCCCATTGGCCCATAGCTATCTTCAACCAAGTGGTTTGATTTTTAATCTACAAAAAAAATCTACTAAATGGCGTAGCTTCAAGTAAACTTGGACGCTACCCACTCAGGACACTTGGATTACATTGGATGAGCAGTATGGAGGAATATTGACAAGTTTTTGTGGACTTTTATGGACCTTTTTGGCTCGGACCCTGGTGAACTCCATTGGGGGGGGACGAAAAGTCGTCCTGATCTCCGGCTGCTTTTGACATATTAAAAAAGTGGTCCAGAGCCTTGCTCACCATCAGGGTAAGTGGAAAATAAAGTTAAATCATTCTGAGGGTGAACTATTCCTTTAATGGAGTTTTTTCCTGTGGAAGGAGTTTGTTTCTAGGGGTGGAGTTCAATGGAAGTTCCATCATATGTGGTGAATTCCTATTGGTGAATTCCACTATATAGACACTGAACCTGAAAAATCAGTTTGACTCCCTGATGAAGGCCAGTGGGCTGAAACCTGTTGGATTTTAAGGTCATTATGACTATGCCATAGAAATAAAGGCTTTTTAGTTTTTGTAAGGGAGAGTGCCTTGGAGTTCTTTCTGCTCATTTAAATGTGTTCTGTTGGGCAGAAAAAAAATATGAAACAGCTTTGCGAGAGGGTGAGGAACACCTAACTACTACTTTAATGTCTTTAATGTTAAGATGTTATCTTATTAGCAAGACTTGAGGTCTGTCAAACACAAAGTGCTGCAGTATGTATTCTTTTTAAGAAAAGAGGATCTATATAAAAGGAGCAAGGTCGTTTAGTACCACGTGTTCACCACCGAGCATTTCATCCAACACTCTTAAGTACTGATTCTTCTTTTTTTTTTATCATTTCTGATGTGAGAATGATATTTTTCTGCTGTGATAACTGTAATTTATTTTCAGTTTTTATTTCCCTCTGTGAGGTATGACTTTAATGGGTTTTTTTTCATCAGATATATGTTATTCAGATATTATTCACGAATTCAAATTGGAAATGAAACCATAGAAATAAATGGAATTAATTAACTCTGAGGGGAAGTTATATCCAAAGTGAATAATGCATTTTAATAAAGTAGGACTTTGTGACTGTGTTGTCCAAATTGTATTTTATTAGCAAAAGTATTACAAAACTATGAAAACAGGTTTAAATTTTCATTTCAAAAGCCAGTTAAACAGCATCTTTTTGGAGAAAGTTCCTGTCTTGTCTCATGTTTATATGTTGGGCAACCATTCATCTTCGCCCCTGTGTCAGTGACTAAATACTGGGTGGGATGCCAGAAGGCTGCTCTTCACTTTGATGATGACTTGCCGTGGCACAGTGCCTTTGATCCCCTCCCCAGCTTTGTGAATAAAGAATACACTTTGATTGATGCCGTGCACATTATGGGCATTTGAGAGTTGGCAGGGGAGAAAAAGACATGTCTATCATGTTGAAAAGCCCCTTGTCTCTGATGCTGAGGGCCAAGTTGCAGGAAAGCACATTTGTGCTGCTTTCAACATCTAAACCTATACAATGACTATTATGCGAGCCTAAACTGCAGCTACTTGCTATCTGTCCTTTGTCGTCTGCAACGTGTTTGATTTCAGCACCATTTGATCAAGGCCCACGGCTTTTTAAAAGCACAGACGGCTCAAATACTGATTGGGTTAGTTATAGTCTGAAATGAACCTTCAATGCTTATCAAACACACACGCACACACAAAATGTGGCATTCAAGGTAGCACTGAGCTCAGCCTCAGTCAACCATAATGGGTGATGGGTGTAAAAATGAGCTACGCTGCCACCTCATAATACAGCCCTCTTCTTAGTTATAGCTCCTTCTCAGTATTCAACCCAGTGCAACCTTGTAAGCAATCACAAGCATATTATGCAGGGATAACAAGAAAATGGGAATCTATAAGCAGCTGGTGACACAAACATGGTGCATTGCCTTTTGACTAATTGAAGCATTTGCCTTTGAAATGCACAAACTAGGTAGAAAGTACTAAACCTGCAAAAGATGACAATAAAATGCTAAATCGGTGTGTTTCAAATTTCCAGTACACCTCCACAGCGATCCATTAGATACACTGGATCTCCACTGTGAATAATGCATTGCAGACAAGGCTGAGCCCCATGAGGGAAGCTGAGTCTGGTGGTTTTAATACATTAGGAAAATGTCCTGAGCACATAAGAGATGTCACACACATTCATCAGTGCAACTGGGGAAATCGAGCAGACGTGTTTGAATGCAGCCAGGTTGGTTATTGGTCCCAGCAGGGGACATGAGACATGCTTCGGCATGTACTCAGGGATCTGGAGATAAAATACTTTACCATGTTATAATCAGAACTGGATATATCCTATCAGCAGGTGGTGACAGAACATTATCATGCCATGAAAGATGGGATAAAAATGTGACCTGCAGGTTGCAATCCTGTCAGAAGTCTCTCAGGCAAGACAAGCAGAAAGTTTCTGGAAGGTGTTACACTACACATGCACACACACACTCACAAGCACGCGTACAGCGCATGCGGGTTAAGTTTCTGTGTGTATAGCATTTGTTCAGCTGAGCTGAGTTGAGCTGTACTCTGTGTACTGGGGAAATATAAAGCAATCTGCCAGCTCTCCAAAAGCAGCCAAGCACTGACTGTACAGTAGCACAAAGGACAGTGAAGAACACCTGCTGAGATGATGAAGATGGCTGGCAGCCAAGACAACATATGGCTCTCATTCTGGCCCTAATGAAGACAACCTGACATAAATATCGGACAAAACGTCTCACTCTGGAGACCGCTGCTGTCCCTTTGCAGTATTGCTGACACTGGCGTAAACATTTGATCATCCTTGGCATGATGAAGCAGGAGAAGAAGAAAATGGGAGCAAGGACAGAAAACAGACTTGGGAATGTACAAAAGTACATTTAGTGCATAACAATATGACTACCAAAAGTAGAATCTCCTCAGTCTTCATTGAAACCTGCAGGTAGTAAAGCATATAGTCCACAGTTGCAGGAGGTAAATTCCTTAGCTGATGTAAACAAGAGCAAGTTTGCAACACTTAAGATGTATGTATTGTTGCAACACCTCAGTATTGAAAGAAATGTGTCTGGGGCTCCAATGAGTTTGCTATCCATAAACTCCATGGCCGTGTCAAAAAGAAAAATGCAAACATAAATCTCGCCAGAACTCAGTTAATTAAGTTAAGTCAGGGCTGGAAAGGAAATTGTTTTCATGGAAATGTTGAAAGCAGCACCATTTAGATAATGTAGAGGGCTTTGATTTGATTTTCTCCCCAAGAATCCGCTCCCACACGGCTGTAGCTCCAGAAATCTTCTCTTCTGCTTGTCAAATAATTCAAAAAGCCTACCAAAAAAGCAGCAACGGTGTCATTTACTGTCCAACCCTTGTCCTCCGTATGGAGGCCAGTGGCCAGCTGTTAAAATAACTCCCTGACATGAAAGCTCTGGCTGCATAGAGAGATAATGACCTGGACTACAGACACAATAATAGCCTCCCTCTGTGAAGAAATGCTGTGCTGCCAGTTCACAGCCCTTCATGTTGCCTATTTATAGTCCACCATAATTAATACACTGTAATTGAAGTCTGGATGGAGAGCTTACACATAAGGAGCTGTACACTCAGAGGCCCCTGATGTGAAATGATAGGTGTCAAAACTGTCCAAAATTTTTTTCCACCATAATAACTTCTTTAACATCCTCAGCTGATCTTTAGCCCGGAGTTACTCCAGCTCTTGAACAAATCATGCAAAACAAAACAATAAACTTCTGCTGTCATCTCACAGTGACAAAGGCAGACAGATTTAATAATCACCTAATCTATAATTTTAATCTCTCTCATTAAAGCTCATGAGCTTCCAGTTTCGGTTCACCCCGAATCACAAAAGTGACATCTTGGGATCCACATTTCCAGCTGAAATCATATTTCCTCCGAGGTTCAAACCATCCAATTTAGCACTCTCATATTAACACGCTGGCTGTAATCCGTTCATTAGGGAAACAATCTCAAAGTCTTTTTTAATAATTAATGGCATTTTGGTGGTGATGTGATGTACTGTATATGTGGGAGTAGTTCTCCTTATAGCATGTTAATGATCCAGAGCATTCTGCTAATCAGTCAATTAATCACCATCTTATGAATTTAATCTCTTACTTAGGCGCTGTTCTACATAATGGGTTTTAAACATTCAAATCCATGCTTGGATTACAAATGAGGCTCATTCTGGTGGCACATTCTTATACCGGGCTTCTACTGACAGCACTTGATTTGAGGTGCCATTAGATAACATATTTCCTCCTTAGCACACCAGAGCATACAGACATTTCTGCAAGGCAGAGTTAGAGCTGAATTTTTCTGTGCTCTGTATGGGTCTACGCAGTGCAGTTTGGGTTTCTAAAGCATGGCATGTTTCTGTTGAAAAGTAACTTCTCTGATTCTGTGCGTCGCATTCAATAAGGCCAATTTTGCTGTTGTTATTTCACACGGCAGGTCTGGAAAAACAAACTCATGTTTATTTATCGCATGCTTAAATCTCTCATATCTTGAGCTCACTTAGTCATAATGGGGTGAAATAGAAACTCCCTGAAGAACAAAAGCAAACATTGCGGTGCAGTAATTTGCAGCGTATGTTTGGATTGGCTTCAATGAATACCACAACTGAGTCGATCAATAATTATAACAAGGTGTGCGATTGTTTTTCTGAAATGTTAAGAAAAGTGGCGAAGGTAGAAAATTAAGCTTTGACCTTCGGTGGTTATAAATAGTTTATAAAAGAGAGTTTATTTCCTTAACATTGGCACTATTTTCTAATGAGTAACACTACACTGAAGTTATGTGTAGTAACTGTAATTAATTTGATGCTTTACTCAAGAGAAATGCTGCAAACTGCTAAAATAACAAACTTTCACTCATTTTTTCACTGGTGTCATGTTTCCTTTTATTATCTGCTCTTTTATTCTTTTATGCTCTCTTTCAGTTGTTTTAAAATCCTTTTTCATTCATGCATATCAGTTAGTTTCACTTCTTGCATTTGTATCACACCTATTCTGTGTTTTTTGATTACCTCGTACCTGATACATGTTAGTCATCACTCACTTCAGTATTCACGTAGATTGTCTCTGTAGGCATTTGTTCCTGCATTTTCCTGCCTGCTTTTCTCCCCTTGATTATTGCTCTCGGTTTATTCCTTCTCATGATGTGGCTGCTAAGTGCTTTTAAAGTCCGACCATTTTGGGGCCCTGCTTCTTTGTTTGCTCCTTGGCCATAACTATGCATCATGGACTGATGACCTGTGCTTGACCTTTGCTTCACTCAATAAACCTCCCTTGTAGGATTTTACTTGGTTTTGTTATTGAGGTTCTCCATCCTCTCAAGCGTTCACAAATAGTTTATTAGACTTCTGGAAACTCCACAAAAATGTATTGATGGATTATCAATCGGTGTCATTTGAAAAAGAAGAAAATGTCAAGTGTGTGTGTGTGTGTGTATATGTGTATGGGGGGGGGTGTCACAGTCTGACAACTTTGAACATACTGAACTTTCTACTGAACATTTATTAAGCATTCATCATGCTAAAAACGTACCTAAGAATGGTAATATTGGTAAGTCAGTTGAGCCTTTATGAGCATTTATGTCCAGATTGTAAATAAAATGACATAATTATTGATTACTTAAAAAGTGATGCTACATTTAGCAATGTTTCAGACAACCATGTCAGCTTTATTCACCGATTACACTGTAAAACAACTTATGCCTGCATGCACTTGTTTTCTCTCACAAAAGTAATACCTTACCCCAGCTTTACACCTGGTCCGTGAGCGCAGACAACGGCTTTGCTGCGACCTGCATGGCGCAAGCATTTACACTGTTCACTGTGCGCCCACGAGTGCTCCAGCTGTTGTAAGATCCGTGACATCACGGAATCATCGGAGGACTGAAAGATCGCTTGTGATTCTCATCCAAATGGTTAACTTTTCCCACATGTTTGTGCATCATGGTTTCTTATTTCACTGAAACCTTGTGTACACAGAGATGCTGTCATGTTCAGGTAGTACAGCAGTTTAAAAGCTGCACAGTGGCTTTTGTTTAGGAAGTTACCGGATGTTTTACACTGAATCTGTCTCAATTCCTGTCTGGTTCGATCTGAACTACTGAAATTGACGCGGTATCGGTGCGTGCTCCGTCAAAAATAGAGCTGGTCCGTATCTTTAGCGCAGCAGCGCGACATGCCGGAGCGACGACGGACCGCACCGCGGTGTGCTCAACATATTTCAAACCATTGACTACACGGGCGCGGTCCGGGGCGCATAGCGCATTGCGCAAGTGTCTTAGTTTTAATCCCAGCAAGTGTCTCTTTGGACACTTCCACAATGGCTCTTAATAACATTGGCTAAAAATAATAAAAGAACCAACTAATGTTTTAAAGTAGTAACAAATGGAGGTTTTCAGCATTTTTTCCATGAAAAATTGCATTGAATTTTCATAACTTCATGACACTAAATGTACCAGTAATATTTTTTCTAGATCTATTTTTCTCATCATAAACTTGGAATTTATGGGCTTTCTTCTAAAACATAAATGTCCACAAAGATCTACATTCTATAGAAGCAAATGCATCTATCCTCTTACTGCAAAAGTTTTTTATTATATTATTATTATAATTTTAAAACCTAAAAATAGCAATAAAATTGTGGCTTTTAAAAATATACAGTAAATTTCCTGTACTATTCATAAAAATGATATAGTTTGTCTTTTTTTTTTTTTTTTTTCCAAAAGGTTCTGTAGCATCTGCAGTTCTTAATGGATTTTATTTAGCTGGGTTAAGGGCAGAATTGGCTCTTTGGATTGTAAAGGTTGCACACTCCTCGTATATGGCATCAGTACTGACGGTTCAATCACCAGGCAAAGGCAACAGGAGCAATTCTTGTTGGCTTTAGCATCAGTAGCAGCATGACTTTGATGCAACAAACAGAAACCTACTGTAGAGGATCCACTTATTTGAATTAAATTTTCATACTTAAGGGGTTCATACAAGTCTAACAAATCAATTCAACCTGTTAACTTGCAGGTACTAGCTAAAATTTCAGGGCTTAAACTACAATTCTTTCAAACATTTACATTTAGCAGGACATTAGCTGCATGTTAGCTCTGTGTTAGATTGGTCGTGGTGAGGCTGGTATTATGTGCTTTTGTATTGAACCTCAGAGTGGGAGCTGACAGAAGTTTTTTACATCTTTCATCTGGTCTGTTTCATGACATTTGTTTCTTGATAGAGGTCAAATGTGTATTTTTGTATGTGAAGATACATTAAATCATTAAAGAGAATAAAAGGAGTAGTTTTAATCCCAATATCTAAATATTCTAGAACAAAGAGAATTTTTTTTTATTTATCAGTGATTCTTTAAACTCCTGTTAGCAAACATAGATAGCATCGTGATGACTGTAGCAACTGATATCAGCTGAAAAGGAACAGTCTGATATCTTTAGGATTTACACATGTCTTTTTGGTTTCAGAAGAGCTGTTTTCATCTGAAGTGGAACGGTTTGAATTGGTCAACCTCTCATATCCACCTTCTGTAAGAAGCAGCTATAAGACTGATCCAGCCACAGATATTCAGTTTAAACAAAAAAAGGTTTTAGAAAATGTTTTCATTTTACTTTTTAAGCATAAATTCAGCTTCGACCATTATTAACAAATTGCAGAGTATTTTCATGAAGTCTGTCAGTTTGAGTGATGCAAACATACACAATAATGACATAAAGCACTTAATGAATGTGATTTAGCAGCTTTTAGCAAGAAAACAACCACCCTGTATCAATCTGGAGAGGGAGTATTACTTTTTGTACATTGTTTTTCCATAAGTTTTTCCATATGACATTCCTGATTTGTAGCTTTCTAGTGTGCTGAATAAAGGCTTTTAAATTTCAGCAATTTTTTTAACTGTACTGTAAGCAACACTGTGTGAGATCAACTTAAAGGGGAAGTATGCAACAAAAATCGGTGATCAATTATTTTCAGAAAAGTAATATTTTATTTAAAAAATTGTCTCTTGGTATCCAATCACTTTACGAAAATAACTGTTATGTTTTGAGTTCTCTTGGGATGAACCATTTATGTCTACTTGCTGTGGGTCCACATATATGGCAGCTGCCATATTTGTGCCACCAGTTTTGCTACAGTGTCTCTGAATGGACAAACAAGTTAAGTGAAAACCGTCTGAGTTTTAAAATTGCTGCACCTGTTTTGTTTGACAGGTGCTACAGCACCGTTTGGGATACTGTAAACAAAACCTTAAAAGGCGCATGAGCCCACTGGATCCACTCACAGATGAAAACATGTTCATGTCTGGAAAAACTTTTGTCACTCATGGCCACCATCCATTTATAACTTGGTTTTTAAAGTATTTTCGAAGCCTATTTTTTTCCTGAAGCAATTTTTAAACACCGTTTCTTAAATAAACATGGGTATGCTGTCATATTTAATACAGATCAAAACCCTCTTGTCAACTGAGATCTAACATAATCACCAAAACCTTTTGAAATATTTTAAGATCTTTTGTATTTAGAATCCTAAATACAAAAGATGTTGCTCACACTAATGGCATGCCCTGCTGAAGTGTATTGCCTGAGTAATGCTGAGTGTCATGAAAATGATACAGAAATCCTTTTTACTAGCAATAATACAACTCAGTTTTTTTATTTCATGTTTTTCTGTGAGACCAGATGAAGTCAACTGTATAATAGTAATGCTCTTTGAATTAGAAGCTATTGCACACGGCTATAATTCCTGTAATCAATAAGGTGGTCACCATGTCACCAATTTCTGACATTTTGCATTGGGTTTTATTACCTCCGCCAATGTAATGAGTACTGTCTGTCCACCTGTCTGCCTGTCCATCCATTAGCAAAACAACTTCAGAAGTGCTGAACAGATTTGGATGTAATTTTCAGGAATTGTTGATAATGATACAAGGAAGATCGATCAAATTTTGGTGGTGGTCCTGATCCCCATTTGGATGCTGCAATTTTTTTGAAGGACTGAAATGAGCTCTGTGCTCACCATTTGAAGATGCACTACAGAAGTTTTTGCAATGTTCTCCGTGATGCGCCCCCCCCCCCATCAACGACTAAACTGACATCGATCTTGCATCATACCTGTTCTGTGAGCTCATTTCAGCCAGTAAAAGACAGTCTTGTCTCAATTCTTGTTCGGTCCCTTCCTCTTTTTCTTTCCCTCTCTTCCTCTGACAATATTTTCTGGCGTTTCTTTGCAAAATCCACTATGCTGAACATTTAAAACACCCGGTATGTTTATGTCTGTTTGTTAGCATGTGACACGGTGCACAACGATTGTCAAGCTGCAATGTCACACCTTGCACTGATGGAAAATGTTACATAGTGCAGTTTCTCATACTCCGAACACTGCTGGGAAGTGAATGCTTGGGAAATGTGCATAATGAATATTGGTGTGCCATCAAAATGATTCAGAAATGCATATTTTTAAGGTAAAAAAGTTACTTGGTGGGTCTTCAAAACTAAAATGGTGGGAAATTATGGTAGCGAGGGTGACGAGCTCCTTGGTAGATGTCTGCACTCTCCAGTGGCTTTTTCGGTTTATATTCTTGTCTTGGCCCATATTTGCAAACTTGCATGCCATTATAAACTTGATCATTGTTTCTGGTCTGTGTCAGCATGTTTTGTTAGCCATCAAAGGCTAGCACCTAACTTCGCTGTGCTTAAAAGGAGCCTCACAGGGTGGTCACAGCAATCAGAGCTGGGCTGCAGAGATAATGAGAAACACTTAAAGAAACCTAGAGGAAACTAATTGGCCTACAAGGCAAAGAATTACAAAAAGGATATTCATGTTATAGTCTGTTTCTTTCTGGGTCAGTGCATGAACTACATTACCCTAATTCCTCTTTCTCTACAATGGGAGAATATTTTTGGATATCCATTTTGCAGAAAATTTCAAAGTGACTTGCTTTTAAATTTTGTCTGCAAGACCACTGCCAGAACTTTTTGAGTGATGCAATCAAAGTTTAATTTAAAAGGTACCAGAGCTGACAGAAATACAAATTTGATTTATCTCTGTAGAGCCTGAAGGGTACAGTGACAGCAGGAATAGACAGACACAGTAACAGAATGCCAAATCTGAGCTGAATTGCAGTCTGTGCACAGCTTATACACTGAACTTTATTTTACTCCATCTCTTATGTGTCCATGCTAATATATTAACAATGGCTGTTTTATTTATGAATGAGGCCAGTGCACAAGGTGGGCTCCTGCTGGTCAATTAAGCACTTGGCATCTGTCCACTTTTTAAAATATTTTTTTTAAGATGCCCCCTTAGTCTTTTCAACCCAGCCTGTCACACACCTCAATGCACACATCAGCTTGAATACTAAACAGGTCACAAGGGAAACACCTTGAAACATCATTCAGCAAAAAGTAGAAGGGGAACAGGAGAGTAAATGGAGCTCAGACAAAAGGTAACATGAAGGTTGCCCTAATATCATCTTGTGACTTTTGTGTAGTCACTCAATATAGAAGCCGCAGGAGTCGTGATTTTCTGGTCTCAGTTTAGGAACTGTAATACAGAAAAAAAGAAAGGCAGAGTAGTTAGCTTCAATATGAGACTTTAAAATTGGTTTCTACAAGTTTTTGTAATAAATCCTCTATTAATCTAAGAGCCTGAATTAAACCGCAGTACATTGTGCTGAATATATTAACATTGCCATGGGAATATATTAAGCCATGCATCCGGATGTCTTGTGACCATCGCAGACAATAGAGAGGTAATGACTTCCTGAAGCAGTCTTACATGTGCAATATGTTCTGTCCCATCAATAGTGAAATGGGGCCTTTTTGAGCCAGGCGGACACATTACTTGGCTCCTCATACGTGGGAGGCCGTTGGCAATGAAACTGTGTTATATGGCCCAGGAGTGCTGACAGGTTTCTTTCTCCTTCTCCTCCCCCTTTTCCTCCTCCCCTCCTTTCTCCTCTTTATTTCTCCCTCCTCCAGGCTCGGAGAGGCTGGCACGTGGCAAGAGGAGGGGGGAAGGATGGATCTTCAGCCCAGAGTAAGAGCCTCCCCCCGGGGAAGCCGGCGTCAGACGCAAGGCCTCATGGGCCGTTGACCTGCTGTCTCCGTGATTTATGGCGGCTGGGGGCCTCTGGCCACTGCAGACTCCTCTCCCTTCTCTCCTCCATTTCCCTTCACACACACTGCAGGACTGCAAGGAGCCACACACACTGCACCATCGTCTACAGGAGTATCTGAAGAGGGATTCCTTGCACATGCTGAACAACAGCACTTGCATTCAAATATCCACTCCTTTCTACTCTGTCTCATCCAAAAATAAACACCTTCATAAACGTTCCTACACTGTAGCACCGTGTCCCACCATCCCATCACAAGTCTATTAGAGCAAGCCTGCTCTGAGAGCATTTTCTATTTGACTGTGTGTGGATTACAATCAGTCATGGTGTGCTGGGTGTAGTGCCCTCGGTGTAGCTGCTGCTAAAAGGCAGAGCTGGATCAATGGAAGTGCGCTGAGTGACGAGATGATGTTCTTGTTTTCACATGGCCTGAAAAGTATCAGCAGCCAGCATCTCTGCACACAAAGTTCTGCTTCTCCTCTGCAAAAATTATCCTCCTAGTGTGGCGAGTGAAGGTTTTATCTTCAAATTCTACACACTATAGTTGGACACTTGCTCTTGTGCGCACAAAATCTGTCAGAGCACCTTAAATATTCTTTTTTTTTCTCCAACCCAAAAGGTTTGGAGTGAACACATTCCCTTCTGATCATTTCATTTTTTTATTTTTAAAAAGCTGTGGTCTGTGAGTGAGAGCCAACAGGTGCCCTCGCCATGGTGTTGCCGCCCCCAGACAAACGCCACGTGTGCCTGACCACCATCGTCATCATGACCAGCATGGCCTTCATGGACGCCTACCTGGTGGAGCAAAACCAGGGGCCGAGGAAGATCGGTGTGTGCATCATAGTGCTGGTAGGGGACGTTTGTTTCCTCATAGTGCTACGGTACGTGGCAGTTTGGGTCGGCGCTGAGGTCCGCACCGCTCGACGAGGATATGCCATGATCTTGTGGTTTCTGTACATCTTTGTCCTGGAAATCAAACTCTACTTTGTTTTCCAGAATTGCAAAGCTGACAGGAAGAGTCTGGAGACTGTGGCACGAAAAGCATTGACCTTACTATTATCTGTGTGTGTCCCGGGTTTATACTTGGTTCTTGTGGCTCTGGATAGTATGGAGTATGTGAGAACTTTCCGGAAGAAAGAGGACATGAGGAGCCGTCTGTTTTGGGTGGCTCTGGATCTGCTGGATCTGCTGGATATCCAGGCCAACCTATGGGAACCCCAGCGGACAGGCCTGCCCATCTGGGCTGAAGGCCTGATGTTCTTCTACTGCTACATCCTGCTGCTTATCCTGCCCTGCGTGTCACTCAGTGAAATCAGCATGCAGGGGGAGCACATGTCCCCTCAGAAGATGATGCTCTACCCGGTCCTTAGCCTGGTCACCATAAACGTAGTCACCATCCTCATACGTGGTGTAAACATGGTTTTGTTTCAGGACAGCCGTGTTTCCACCATCTTTGTCGGCAAGAATGTGGTGGCCATCGCCACAAAGGCATCCACCTTCTTGGAGTACCGTAGACAGGTGAAGGAGTTCCCCCACCCGCAGAACGCGATGGCACTGGAGCTGCAGCAGAACTCCGTAAGCCACACGCAGCCGCTGCCCAATGCCACCAGTTTGCCACATGAACCTTCGCCAGCGCAGGACGTTATCGACACATGACCGCCAGTGCTGGACTCAGCACTGGTAGAGACAGACTGAGAGCTCCAGCAGAGGAGGATAGGGAATAAAGAGATCAGCTGCATGACAGGATGATACTCCGCTCTTGTCAAGCTCACAATAACTGCTGTAAAACCACAAAAAGAGATTTTTAGCATCACCTGCCTGTCAGAATACTGTATACCTACACATGACTGAGTGCAGCGTGGAGATGACAAAACAAGGGTTTTTAATTGTGCTGTTGTGTTTTTAATTGTTTCAAATGTTTTAAAAGTTCAAACTTTACTAAAAGACAATCTCCAAACTGTGCAACCCAGTGACATTTTGTTGTGTAAAAATGGACGGTTGGTTTCATCTCTGTGAGTAGCTCGCATTTTTTTAAAGGTCACTTTTTTGACAGTGTGTCTGTGGCATTTCCTTTGTATTTCAGCAGCAAAGGACAGAGCACTCAGCGTGAAGCGATGATGGAGAGGAGGAGCAGTAAGTGACCAGTCAGTCATATATCTGCTTTCTGTGCTGTACAAGAGCGAGTTTGGTGGCTTCTATGTTTGAGTTTTGCTGAGAAAGAAGCTCTGTGAAAGCTGCCGCCTCGTTCAGTGTGAAGCTTTACAATCAAAGGTCTGATGAAAGGAGCAGCACACAGCACTATATACCATCCACTGCAGACATCTGAGCGAGTGCCATGGTGTGTGCACGCATGTATGTGTGTGTGCCTATGCAGGCATACAAATCTGAGTATGTATGTTAGAATGCACAGGAGATTTAGGTTAAATTTAAGTTGTTTTGGGAAAGATGTGTGTTATGGTAGGTGTTATGATCAGAAAACAAGACGAAATATGTAAATGTTATAAACAAAACATGATGATGGGGTGAAGATGATTTTTGTTTCTTGTTTCCTGTACTGTACATTCCTCCAAAACTAGTTCAAGCCTTGAATGCAGAGATCAGAGATTTGACAAAACATCATAAACATACTATTAAGATAGGGAATTTAAGATGCTCTTTGGTTTGTTATTATTATTATTATTATTATTATTATTATTTACATTATTATTATGTACATTCTTTACATGTTGGAGGCCAATAATGTTTTAATAAAAATATGAATAAAACTATATTATAAAAATTGTGGTTTCTTTTTCCATATAGTTAATTGTGATTGAATAAAGTTTTTAAAATGATATTGCATTTATTTATATTTATTTGAATATATTGTTTGAGTTACAGTTGAGTAACCCTTAATTCAACTAACACAAAACTGAAAAAAGTAATAATAGATAAAGATTTACTTAATTATAATTTAGTAAAATAAGATATAGATTTTAAATTGTTTTTGAAAAATTGTTTTAGAAAACAAACAAACAAACAAGGCTGTCCCAGACAATTTAAAGCACTTTGCTCCTGAGTGGTGGGTCAAAATACTTGTCAACAGGTATGTAAAGTTTCAAACACAACTGTATGCCCAATGTTCTATCTCCAGTCAGCACCAAGCGATCTCTTAGTTTGGAGAACCAGAATTTTGATATGGGAATAACTAAGGTAAGAGCTACTCACAAGAGGGAGTCCCATAGAAAAACACTTTTTTCCCCCATAGAACATATCTTAAATTTTTTTTAAAAATTCATAGCAGTTTGACTAAATGTTTTATAAGGATTTTCATACCATGTCACTTTAGCATCAGACAGTTATCTGACAGGGATATCACTTACTTGTAGGCATCCATGTTGCTCCACATCTTTGTGTGCATGATGGCTGTGTGTTATTCTGCCTGTTCTCATAAAAATGTGTAATTATTGATGTTCTGCACTTTTGCAAGACAAGACATGATTTAAAGAACATGCCCAAAAAGTGCCCGAAGCGCATGGTGTTTATATGCACTAAAATGAGATCACGTTGATGTGCCCTGCTGTCAATCAGCAAGAAACCTGCTTTTCCCATTTTAAATTAATTTTTACTAGAATATTTGTAGCTGGACAGCCGCAGTCCAATGATACAGAGCAACACGGACGTTCCTTACGCATTATAATGACAGACAACAGTCTGATGCAAATGCTTTGCTGTAATACAGTATATACGTAGAGAAATGATTAAGGCCCTACTTTTACATCCAACTTCTTTCTGAACCTTGCAATAGAAAAATTAAAAAACAAGGATGTTTTATTAATCCCAATTGAGAAATAGTTTCTCTGCATTTTACCCATCCTAGTTGCCCTAGGAGCAAGATACATCTTTGGAAAGACTAATAGGTCACCTTTTCTAAATCTGTCAGTAGAGCAATTTGTTGTGAGCAACCCAACTAAATATATTCCTCAAAGAATGCACCAAAACCCTCAGCAACATTATCTTGCTAGTATTTATCATTTTGAATTGCTTGGTGGACATCTATCTGACATAGTACAACCGTGAAGCAGCCTTTTCCAGGCATCCACCAGCACTGACTGTTTTCTGACTATTTAATTTTCTTTTTCCTAAAGCAACTAAATTCAAAAGAAAAAGCAAGCAACAAGCAACAAATTCCTGATTATGATAACATAAAAATGTATTAACCTTTTCTCAATCATCCCTCTTCCTCCCAGTTGGCATTATCACTTCCCTTCTTACTTTGCTGTTCGGTTAACAGTAATCTTCTCTGTACTGTATTGGTATCAAATATAACTTCATCCGGGGTTGGAATTGCCTCTCTGCTTCCACAGAGGATTTTCCAAATGGATCTCAGAGTTGTGAAGAGAGGCAGAAAGGTCAGCAACATGAGGAAAGTCACTGCACTGTTAACAGGAACACCGAGGTTAACTGCTGATTTCAGTTCAAAAAGCCACTAGCTCAGAAAGTGAATGACCCTCCTCAGTTTACCTGTCAGCTAAAAAGACAGAAGAGGCAACTCTTCCCTTTGAATAATATTAGTCTAATCTAATGCATTATTCCTAAATGTTCATACTTTACTCTGAAATTGGTGCTTACAGGTACAGGAGGGACACAAGTGCAAAAAAACTAAAGAAAAAAACAACAATCACTGGTTACTTATCTTAGAAGGAGGTCACAATCACAAAAGAATCCTCTAATTTTTTCATTTCAAATAATCTGTTTGCATATACACACAAGAATGGAGCATAATGGCAGTCACAGGTGAGTTTCAGATGTAACAGCAGTCAAAAAAAGTGTCTCGTTTTCACCATCCTGATTGGTAATTCAGTCTTTTTAAGTTTCACTTGTAATAGGTAGACACTTCATCCACTCACCTGCCAGACATTTCTTAAAGCATCTGCTCTTTTCCAGTCATTTGATGCCATGTAACAAGTCATTTTAACATACAGTATCTGTGAAAAGTTAGAGCAGAAAAAGGGGCTGTAAATGAAAAATCGTAAACTGCTGTTTTTCTGCTGCATTGCTAAATGTCCAGATCAAAGCAAAGGCATTCCTTCCAACACCTTATGTATAATTAATTAATGTTTGGCTAAATTCATGCTTGGTTTGCAAGGGCTTTCAAATTGCATTTGGTTGCTTTATTTAGCTAAATGCATAAAATACAGCTTCAAGAAACAAAAATTGTACAAAGAAATGTGAAATTCATACCCAATACATGACCATATTTGCTGTATTAAGCTTATCAAACAGCCAGTGGTGTTGAGAAAGCAGGATCAGTTTGAGGCTTCTTCTCTCTGTGCAATCTGACAGCCTCTTCCCTTGGAAAATCCTCTATAGAAACATATTGATTGTTCAAGCTAGCAGGGTATTAAATATTTCTGAGGCATGGAGCACATCCAGTTCATTCTGGTTGACTGTTTCCAATTCTGCTTCAACTGAACTCCAATATCAAGTACAGTAAATAGTTAATTTTCACACAGTGTGTTATGATTTGCAAGATACATTGCAAGGTCAGGTTTTTTATAATTATTATTTTACTTTTTAATTGCTAATCAAAATTACTTATATGAGTGTTTATTAGATTTTTCTTTATTCATTCATGTAATTATAACACGAATTCATTGTTTGTTCCACAATTAATTTTACTACTTATCATTTTAACCTCATAAACTTTATTTCTGAGATTTGGGGACAAGATAATATCATATATTATTTGAAAATGATCAAAGAAAAAAATGGTTGTATATAATCTGCAGGATAGCTGTATTTGCTTACCTCACAGCATGCTTCCAAAGGGACTCCCCACTGACAAGAGGCTGAAGTATAGATTAAATTGGTTTTACTGTAGAGTACAATAAAGGAAAATTTCATTTTGCGCATCTCACTTTAAAATAAGAAGTTGTAGAGGATTTAATGTAACATTAAAAAACAAAATGTTATTGGATAACTTTCCTTGCAACTGTTTCATGTTTTACATTCACTTCTTTGCATTCAGCCTTACTGTTAGTAAACTGCATGTTCAGTTACTATTGTAGTATTTAGCTAATCCTGCTGTACCTGACATAACAGCAGTGAATCAGTTTTCCTCTTCAGTGATGGATCGCTGTCACATCATTACATGATATGCCGTTGGACACCTGGGTGCAATTAGAGTCTGTTAGTCTGTTTTCCTACTGTGTGAAAATGCACGTTACCATCAATCATGCGTCTCCTACAGTACGATCATAACATTGTGAGGAAGACATAACCCTCCCCAAACAAACAATCCTTCAAAGTCTTGTCATCTCGCATACTTTGCTGTCATAGCTAGGTCTCCATTTCCAAACCATGTTAGCAGGGGCAGCACTTATTCTAAATTTGACACTGTTCAAGATAAACGATAAAAAAAAAATTTTTTTAAACTAATTACACACTCCATGCACCTCTAGATGATTTGCTATTGCAGATATGCTATAACTAAGTGGTAAAATGATACTGATTTTATCTTCTAATTTCTAAACAGGACATTGTGAGGCCACAGACTGTCAAACAATTTGGTGCCTGTACTGGTCGATGATGGCCTAGTTGGCTCTCTTCTGCAGCTGAACTCACATTATTAAATCTGCTTTACACTTTCCAAGCAGCGGCTTCAGCAAAATGCTTCTGTCAAAGAAACGAAAGTGAGAAGCAAGTCCTGCATTTAATTAATAAAGTCCTGGAAGGATATGAGTTTTAGATTCAGTTCTGGTGCTGATTAGAAACTTCATGTCTGTGGCTCAAACCAAAATCTCTGCTGCACTCAGGGTCACAGCTCATTCTTAGGCTTACAGCATAATGCCACTACAGTCTGAATAAATCTTGTCAGCACAAGTGGATGAAGGGGAGGAAATAGTAAATGGCAAACTTGGGAATAGAATAAATTACCTGTGGCTGCCTCTCCAGCGAGTCACCTTTCCGAGACCCTCCATGCAAGGGACTCATCCATAAATCAACAGGGCTGCGCATCAGGAATGTAATTGTGTTCTCTCCATATGTAATAACTCAGTAAAAGCACTTTCTCTGTCTGCATGTGATTTACCGTGTAGCCGCAACTTCCTGAAGCACTTAGGCTCAGCTAACCTAAATCAGATTCAATAAGACAGAAAGTGGCATTTCAAGTATTACGAACTCATGACAAACTTTACATTTGCTGAGTTGCAGGATTTGGCTGCTCGCTTTCTCCACTGGTTGCTCTGTCTGTTTCACACTTGTTAGGAAGCATCTTTTTTTCTCACGCCGTAATGACTTTGGTGGCTACACACTGACATTTCAGCTGCACGGCCTGCTGTGCACAGTAATCTATATGGAAATCACTCACTGACTCCATCGTGCAACTGCAGTGTATTTATTGTCCACTGGAAAACAAAAGAGAAAACGTCCTTCAGTACTGCTGAATAATGCCAAAGCGTACTGAAACTAAATAGATTTTGGATTTGGACATTTCTCCAGTGTTTGTCAAGTACTTCCATCCCCACGTCATCATGAATTTGCTCCAATATTGACTGTCGATGAGTTTCACTTACTGTCTAAAATATTCTTGGCACAGCAAGCATACTTTATGTTAATGCTAAATAGTACCAAATTGGCACATGACTTGAGAAATTTTAATTACAAAATGTATTCATATACTTTCCAGTAGACTGACAAGTGAAGGATTTCTGCTTGGAGTGTGATTTCACACATCTTTATGCAAAGCACATGTCGAGCAGAAGTAAAGATCTCTGCATGATGTTGGGTTTGTTTTGCATTTGTGCTATTTGCAGCTGTCTGCTGTCACTAGGTGGAAACATCAACTGTTGAACAACTTGAAAAATATATATAAAAACCTAAAAATAAATAAATCTGTTTTTGCTTTTGTTGTTGCCCACAGACAGAAGTCATACCAGTATGATATGAAATGATCGAATTCCATGTTTGATCTATCAGCTCATTTAAAATAAGAACTACTGGATCATCCTTAATGGAAGGAAATGATGTGTCATCATCCCACATGTCCTTGCCTCCATTTCAACCAGTTTGATCATTTTCACACCATTAATACTTTTTGTATCAGGATCAAGGTAACAGGGTTGAAAAAAATAAAAACATTCCGATTTTTCTTTTATTCTGTTTCCCTGTATCCATTTAATAGGTGTGATGAGAACCACTCATAGAACATGCAACCTGGAATTGATCTTGATTGGAAAGAGCTGTGCAATTAAACAAGTCCTGGTTCGTATCATTGTATACACCATTTAACGGACAGTTTCTGCTGTGACCACTGATGTGCGCCCCTTTGAGGTGTGTATCTGTCTACAATTCGTTTCTGCAGAGCAGTAACCTGTTGAAAATCAGATTTTTGCTGAATCAGAACCTATTAATGTACAGTATTCTTTTGTAAACCAAATTAATATATCATGTTAATGTAATAAAAGGTGTGCTGTGTGGACTAGAGTAATAAAGAACAACTAGACCTTAGAAATGACCGAGAAATTGAATCAACATTCATGTGTTGAGAATTTAACCCTTCGGGGTTTACTGCAGAACTATTACTGTAGTTAAATGTACCAAAAGAAATCATTTAAAGAGTTCATGCTGCAATTAAATAAAAAGATTCAAATTGATCTGTTAGAGACCAAAATCAGAAAGTCCAAGATCTCTTAACTTTTCAACTTTTTTTTTTTTCAACAAGAAACGGCTTCCATCGTAGCTGCTCAATTCTGTTGCTGATTTAAGCCAAATCATTGTAATATTTTGACTCTCTTTTTATTAAATTGAAAGATTTCAGATTAAAAAAAAAGAAACAGTAACTGTTTTAATTTCACCTTGATGAGAAAATTGGTTTATTCTTGGACCAGTGGAAAAGTAGTAACATATCTTATTAATATCATCATAAAAGAATAAAAGGTTTAACATATTTGAATGTGGGATTCAGATAACTTTAGAGCTTTAAATAAAATATCTAACATGTTTTTGTGGTGCAAACAGCAAAGAAGTGTTTTTGGCAGGAAGTTAAGTTTTCTTTTATACACTGTAACAGTTTGTTGTTACAAAAGCTACTTTAAAAGTGACACCAACAAAAAAACCACTACCTTACCTCCAAAAACAGCCTGAGACAAGATAACAAAATAACTGCTGACCCAAGTGAAATTGGTTGACACAAAAGAGACTTTTAACAGGAGAATTCTGTAACATAGCATCAGCTGAGATGAAATAAAAAATACTGTGTTTATCCCATAAGACAAATTCGATAAATCAGTCATTCAGGAGTCACAATGACATCACAATTGAGAATAAACTGGGATGTTTCTTATGTCTGCTTCCACTGGAGGAAACTGCAAAACTCACAGGAGAGTACATGTGGACAAATCAGACTGAGCAAAGAAAAAGTAAAGTCAAAGTTCAAAACAAGAAACCAACCTTCAGTGAACATAAAGTTTAAAAGCATCAAAATTTTAGGGGGCACATCTCCCTTCATGCTGATTGCACATGAAATTTAGCCTGACGTCACAATGGAGCATTATGCAGCTGAAGAGTCAATCATTACCCTCAGGTGTTGATGGAGGTCAGAACAAAGTTAAAAGGGTTCTGAATATTTGACTTCTTGACATTTGTCAGGTTGCCAGAAATCCTGCTCTAATGGAATGCTAATGTTGCACAAAAGCTGCTGCTGTCTTTGCATGGTGGTCATTGTCATTGTTGCAGCACAGCCCTCCCCCAGTGAGAGAATGATATTGAAGCAGTTCAATAAATCAAATAATAGCTGTAGCCTACTGGGTTGGTTTTAAATAAGTTTTTAATTTAAATTATAAAAATAATGAATAATAAATAAGTTATTCATAGTTATTTATTTATTGTTTAAATATCTTATTTGTGGGCTTTGATGCGGAGGACCCGGGTTCGAGTCCCCAACACGACTCCTATGTGAACCACTGTGGACCCCTGAGCAAGGTCCTTAACCCCCACCAACTGCTCCCCGTGCTCCTTTAAGTAGCAGCCCACTGCTCTCTGGTACCACTGTACAGAGATGGGTGAAATGCAGAGTCCTAATTTCCCCTATAGGGGATCATACCAGTATAAAAAAAAAAAAAAAAAAAAAAGACCACATACTACGTACCACATAATGAGATGTACACGTGTGACAAACTAAGTTAAATGACTAAATCAGAAAATAAAAAGCTTGTTTAGATACAGAATAAACACAGACATCCAAAACAACCAAATGCCAACAGAAGTAATGAGTAAAAATTAAATAAATATGTAAAACTCTCTCAGTACTGAAGCAAATTAATTGAATTCACACAAACGTACACACAGAACTGAAAAGAGCAGCGACTTATTTGATCAATCGCAAACTTTAACAAAACATAATTTGCCAACAAAGGAGGAAGTATTATCACCAATGAATTATGCCTGTGGCTTTCACTACAAATAGAGCTAGATCTAAGTCAGCTTCACTGCTGTAATTTTAAATTAGATTTAATTTTATGTGTGAATCCTTGGACTCCTTCCAATGCTAATGTGTTTTTGCAATGATGGATGTCTGTGGAATAGCCTTACAAAAAGCCCACAACACAATGATCTATGGCACTCTACACATCTTAACTCGAACAAGATTAGATAAGACTGGCTTTAAAGTCCGAAAGGAACCTTGCCTTTGAGAGTAGCATCTGCTCCCAAAATACAAACAACTGACTAACATTGATCAAAATGGCTCAATGCATGACTCACCAGTAGTCGATTGTCTTGAAATGGTGTTATCACAATTATCACTCTTCATTGCACTCTGCCTGTTTCACGAGGGATGGCTATTTAATATTCATACAAATAGAGATAAGAAGGTATTGTGCTTCCTTCATGGACTGTGCAATATGTACAGGATGGATTAATCACTGATCCACAATGCACAGGGGGAATCAACCGTGGTAGCTGTCATAAACAGATAAGAATAAATGAAAGCCGAGCAAGCAACACAATAGAAGGTCCATTCCTTTGTTGCAAAAATAGCCTTCAGAGTTTGGAGTGTGATTTCTGTCGGAATCAGAAGTGGCTTCATTAGCAAAGTGGGACAAAATCTTTTTTTTTTTGGGGGGGGGGGCAGTGTCTGCAGGTTACAGATCTGACTGTTCTAATCATTCATTCTATTTTATGGTGTTGTAAAATTTGCAGATAATTAGGGTGGTTATGAAATGCCATAGCAATGCATTTCCTATGAGAAGCTTTAAATGGACGCAAGCAATTTTAAAGGTTTGGACATTTGAACAGGAAAATAAGCGAGTCAAGGCTTCTATAAGAGAAGAAAATATCTGACATGATTTAAACTCTTAAAACAGCAGTGGGGAACAATGGTCCTGCTAGGGCCACGTTCCTGCAAGTTTTCCACGATTCTCTGCTCCAGCACTGATTCAAATCACATGGATCCAACAGCCAATCAAGATCTGCACAGTGACTCATTGATTTGAATGCTCTGCAACTTTAGGTGCATCCCTTCTCCAACACACCTGAATGATCTCATCTCATGCATGTCATTCAGCTCTGCAGACGCCTGCTATGCCAGTCATTCGATTCAGGTGTGTTGGAAAAGGGATGCATCTAAAAGTTGCTGGACCATAGCCCTGGAAGACTGGACATGGGCACTCCTGTTATAAATAATCTACAACCACTGGAGAGTTCTTTGCACTATTAAGTCTTTGTTGAGATTACGATCAAGATCAAGACCTTGTGGGTGACACCAGCTTGACAAAGAGGACCCAGGCTACAGCAACAGACTGTTTTTATAGAGATATGTTCATTGTAGCCCAAGGTAGTCACTTGCATTTCAAGCATTCCTCTTCATGCCATGTGTATAAATGTCTGCTCACTTCTGCACATTTTTTTGTCCTTGATTTGAGATCCCCACCCCCGACTCTTCCATCTTTTCTCCTCTTACAGAGTCGATGGATGTCTGTCACAGTTATCCCAACAAAGTTATCTTCACATTTCATCATTGTTATACAAATTGTGTTGTGTTCATGTCATCAGTAGTGAGGTCATTGCTCCTGTAAAACTGCTTGGTGAAGTCTGCTCAGTGTGAATCTCTGTTGCAGCAACACAGATTTTTTTTTTCCTTTTTCCATTCCTTCAAGGTCTATAAACTTACACAGTCTTTGATTATTCTGAGGTTAAGGCAGAAATGCACAAATATGCCAAAACTATCTGCATGGCCACTAAATAGCACTAGCAGGGATCTACCTTCACCTATAGTCTAATTTTGGGTCAATACAGTTAGGTCTATAAAATTAAATCTGCAAAAGCCAGAACTCTACAGAGGAATCCAAAGTAGCTGAAAACTCGTGGGCGACTCACAGCACTTCATGCTCAGGGACTGCAGCAAGCAGCCGCAACCCAGTTTGCTCACCATCCATCACTGCAGCACGGCAATTTACCCAAACAGCCAAGTGATGTCAAAAATACTGGCAAGCCACAAACAAGGAAAGAAAATGTCCCCAAACTATCTAACTGTGGAGGCGTTGGGTGAACAGATAAACAACTTTTCAAAGCAGGATTATGCTACTGTATATGTCAAGGCCAGGATGCGTGGGCCTAGTCTTCTTAACGTGGCACAACAAATGGTGGAGCTAAGCTCACGTTCACAGGAGACACACAGCCGCCCAAACGGGCTTGTTAGGGGGCAGAAAGGGAACTCATCAGTGCACGAGATCATGGCTGAGAGAGAAGCTTGTTAACTGCAGGACAATAGCCAAAAGGGTGGCTCATTAAGGAGAAGCACCAGCACCCTACATGGGCTGTTCTGGTCCTACCAGATGGCTGCCTGTCTGCTCACTGAGGGACATAGATATCCATCATTAACGAATTATGTGCAGTATATTTTTTGCGCTTGAAATCATTTTGAAAGTGTTCATTCTTCTGACTTTGTTACACTTTTGGATTTGAAACTTTATATCATAGAGAGGCAGTTTTGTCTTTTGGGTAAAGGAGTTCAACTCATCCATAGCTGTAACAAAACTTGCTGGTGATGCAGACACGGCAATCCTGTTGCAACATTGCCCCCTACTGGTAGCAAAAGCATGGACCCCACATTGATGGAGTCCAAACAGTCAAAACAAGAATTTTCCCATCACTTACTCCTCCATGAACTCTCCACGTGCTACCAGCTGTCACTGCAAATGAAAAATTGTTTGCAATCACCCGGTCTTTATAAGTGCAACGCTCTTCAGCTTGATTATCACACAAGACAAGTTCCCAGTGAGTACCAATAAATCATTACTCATCATTCACTCAAGGAGAAATACATTCTGCTCCAACTAAATCTAAATCAGAAGTGGGACACATTCATTTAGATATTCAATGCAGGGATGCTTCAACTAAAGAGCAGATGATTTATTTGCCATCTTACACATATTCCAAAATTAAAAAGTATTGTTGCATGGGATTACTTCAAACGCTGACTGAATGCAAATCTATACACCACTGATGTGATTGGAAGGCGCTGGAACTTAATTAAAAATTTGCAGTGAGGAAAAGCATAGCTAGCAGAATGAAAAATATGAGGATGCAATCAAGCCAGAGAGAGATATTGCCAGAATACATAAAAGTTTTTTCTTCTTTTCAGGGTAGATCAACTTTTTTCCCCCGTGAAAACAACGTTAATGACTGCCGATGCAACAGTGTAGCTGTAAGGTATTCATTACATATCTTAGAGTCCCTACATCAAAACTGATTCATCTGGCTTTTGGTTTGAGGAAAATTCTTTGAGTCAGCAAGTCTGAAATTGTCCTCCAGTGTTGGTCCGTTTGCATAATTAAATCTTACATTAATGAATAAGAGTAGATTAAACAGGCAGATCTGTAAAGGTGGAGTAGTCCAGCATTGGAATTAATTTCAAAAGTTGATTTCAAAAACAATTTAAGAAACCCTTGAATTTGACAGGAAAAGAGCATTGCCAAAATATGATTCTTCCGATATTGGTACTTCTGCTTATCACCAATTTGCTGTGCTCTTATGTGCTTACAACTTATTCCAATCATGTTTTAGACGAGTGTTTTATGCAGGTACACGGCATTTCAGTTTTGTACATTTCATATGAAAGTTCTTTACTTCAAATATTTATTTTTTTTTTAAACAAGAAGCTTGTTGAAGTTGACTCACTTCAACAGTGAGCGAATGGAGGTTTGGAGGTTTAGAGGTTATTGAGTGGAGAGTTGTGTTGATTGAAGCAGGATAGTGTTTAAAAAAGCATGCCATAAATTAAAAAGTAATCAATGGCTGAAACTAAAATGACCAGACTTAGAGTGAATTCCAGCATTATCCCATAAGTTTGCATTCCATGTTTTAACTTTTTAAATTCGGAGGTCCCCAAGTTTAAAAACAGATGACCAAACTGTGCCACTACTTATTTTGGGGACGTCCCCTAAACCAGGGGTGCCCTAGTCCAGACCTCAAGACCTCACATACTATCCTGCAACTTTTAGTTGCGTCCGTTATCAAACACACTCTAATCAAATATGTAAATGGCTTGTTAGCAGGCCTCTGTAGAGCTGAATGGGAATTCACCCACTTGATTCAGGTGTGTTAAAGACGGATGCATCTAAAAAGTTGCAAAATAGCTCGAGAAATGTACTTAGTCTCCTCAGACCGAAACAATCTGTAGTTTTGTTCTGCTTCACTTTAGAGTTGGAATAGCAGAAATACGTTCACGTGTTGCCTGATGATTTGGAGGTTCAGCTTCATCATTCCAAACAAATACTCATTCAACCCTTTTTTTTCCTTAGACAAGCCTCAAACTTCATTTGCACCAACTTCAATTTGTTTTTCACCAGTAAACAATTTCATTTTGCAGAGACATTTCAATACAGGTATGCACACTTAGAGCAGAGGCTGAAAATGTTTTTAAAAAATTTCTATAATAAAGTTACAGGGTCAAAATTACCAGCTGAAGAGGATTTAACTGGCTTACAACACATTTCCTGCAAGAAAAAGTCCATCCACAGTGGAAAAATGTAGTGATTGTGTAGAGATACCCAGATCCAGTTTCAAATCGTTAAATTGTGTTTTCTAGTCTTGTCCCCCCTCCCTAAATGTTACTGAACTAAAAATTCTCCAAGCATCTACATCTTGTTCTATAGATTGGCACTGTAGCATGATTCTGTGTTGGGTACTTTGAGTATGAGAAGTTGTGTAGAAACTCAACCACACCACTGTTGGACAAGGACTGTGGGAAGGCAGTTCAAAGGCCTCTCACATGACTTTACCACTTTAAGGAAGCAAATTTCTCAGACTTGTCACAACCTTTGAGTTCAGGCTTTAAGAAGCAAACTGCACAAGCAATACATACAGTGCACACAGTGAAAGTTTACTACATCAATGCAAGAATTTGAGTCAAATGTACAGGAGTCATTTTTGCCATTTTATTTTTTTTTTCTTCACATTATTGCTTTACAGTAAAATGCATTGGTTGGATATGTCCAGTATAGCAAGACAATACATTCATATAAGTTATACAGATGTCCTCAGTAATGTTTTATAATAACTTTACATTAAATATATTTTTAATCATTTATTATTCTTGACAAACAAGTCCCACATCACATTGAGCTCACAGTGCATCAGGTCGCATTCAGTCAAAACATACCAGTCCTCTCGTGTTTAGGTTAAATTTCTTGTGTCAGTGTGTACGCTTGTTTACAGGATGTCCATACAATCTGGACTTTATGCAGAGCTATGACGAGAACGACGCATCAGTTCAACCCCACGTTCTTTCCTCTTTCAAAAAACCGACTTGGTAACAAAGATGCGAGCCGGACAACCGGTGAGGACGTACGTCATGCGTCAAGACAAGGACAAAGGAGGGCAGTGTTTAAACCTCTGCTGTGCACAAACTGGGACATGACCACATAAAAAGCAAACAAAAACTTAATACTGCACATTCTGAAACAATTAAAGTACAGTACCGACATACCTTCTTCCCAGAAAGCATATTACCCAAAAATAAAGAATTCAAGCTTGGCAAGTCTCAGTGAACATTAAACAAGGTTTAAAGAAGTCTGTAAGCCCTGCAGGGTCTCCTCCATCCATTAAACATCCCTTTAAAACCCAGGTAGAGTAGCACCCTAAGGGGGTCCAATGATTTGTAAATTCCTCAGAGTGGGCGCCCTCACCCAGGTCTTTTGTAAGATGGAGTCCTGAGGGCAACTGAGAAGTCATCCACTCATACATCCAGTTCTCCCTCTGCTCTTTCAGCTAGGGTTGGTGAAAAGTTAATGCCCTTGTGCAAGAGTGGAAAAAGACATAAAAAGGAAAGTAATGTTTAGAGGGAAGAGAGACTTCCCACAGAGCCACTGCTCCAGTCGTATCCATGTTTTACGCCCAGTTCCTCGGCTCTCACACCTGTGAGCTCACACATCAAGTACTACTAGACAAACTGACGTCACATCTCCACGGGATGCCCCGTCTTATATGGCAACCTTGCAGGGGCCTTTTGTCACATAAATTCTTTACATTTAGATTGCATATACAAGTGCCCTCCACCAATGAACTGGCAGGGGAATATTTTCAACACTAAACGCTCCCCACACGCACACACACGCACACTAGTTTTAGTCTCTGCACTTCTCTTGTTGACTTCTCACAGGGGTTTTTGCATGATGTCAAAGTCTGGATTGCAGGGCTCTTAGCTGCCGATTTTTGTAAAGTGGGCCAGGCAGTTTCCATGGAGACACCCGGAAGCCCTCAGCGTTTTCGCTGTGCTGTGGAGGAGCTGTGTTTTAAGTCCCAGCATGCACTGCAGACAGAGACGGGTGTGCTCACGTTGTCAATGAGGTTCCAGTCCATTTTGAGAATCCAGAGGCCTGTGTAAGAAACGTACTTGGGCCCAAACAGAGCACACACATGCACGCAATGTTCTCTGGCACACACATACCATCACACGTACACATACACTGAAAGTACACACACACACAGAAGGAAGCACTAGTTGATTCAGAATGAGAGGACGGCTGTTAAAGTGCAATATCTACATGTAACTCAAAAAGAAGAAAAATCAATACACCATCACCATCTCCACCTCCTGGAGTTGTTCATCTCCAAGATTCCCTGATAACCGACGGTTGTGGTTGCCACCTCTGCACTGGCAGAGGGGCTGCAGTAGCCCCTACTGGCCAGAGAGCATTTCAGCAGAGTGTCAAGAACCATCAAGTTTCTTTGCATTTGCTCAACTACCTTCACGCTGCTGCCATCTTAAAATAAGAACATGTCATCCGATGATGGTTACTTGCATCCGACAGATGTGGAGGCAGTTTTTTTTTTTGTTTTTCTAAACTTGTGCAGAGGAAAAAGAGGAACAACCCAATGCTGAATGAAAAATCATGCCAGAGTGGAGTTGTTACCAGCTCCAGCCACAGACAGGTTAATATCTAAGCAAAAAAAAAAAAAAAAAAAATCCATGTGCAATTTGTTTCAGTGAAAAACAAGCAATGTCCGATATTTGCAACAAGCTCTCCATATTTCCAAACTAGACAAAACCTTGTTTTGAAAAAAATACAAAAAAAAAAAAAAAAAAAAAACTGTTTACAAATTTACATTGTGCACTGGTGCAGATGCATAACACCCTCGCAGTCAGCTGATCTGGACTGCGATACATCTTGACACGAAGTGTCCCGACAAAAAGGTCTTTAAGAAAACAAAGCAGGTTTTGTCAAGCAGTTGAGGGTTAAATTCACAGGATGAGTGAAGCACTAACAGTATCTGCTCCCTGATGCCAAAGGCCATGCCAGGGGATGCAGGTCCAAGCTGGAGAAGGGGAGCTGCCAAGGACAAGACCCCACCTACAAGGGGGTTCTTAGGACACTGTCGTCACTCGAAAATCTTTTAGGAATGACTTTCAGGAGAATTACAGTATGCAAGGGCTTTGATTAGAATCAGGGATTGTGGTTAGGTTTTTTTTTTCCCCTTGATATACTGATCTGGTTTGTGGAAAAGCTTTAGAAATGGTGTGAAAATCTACAATGTGAACAGTGAGAAAACACACCGACAATCAACAGGGGCACTTATGATTCTGAAGGTCCCCAACATCTAAAGGCATGCTGGATGGGTAGAAAGTTAGCAGGCGCAGATAAACTATGTTTTAAAAAAAAATTACTGCAGAAACAGGCAACGCCTGAAATAGAGAGCATTTAAAAAAAAAAAAAAAAAAAAAGGGCCGGCACCATGTGACGGGGACAATTTAGAGCTATATTCAAGTCCCTCTTACAGAACGCTGCCTTGTACAGAAATCACTCATATTTCAAACTAGAAAAATTCAAAGAAAGAGTGCAAGCAGGGGGAAAAAACTGTCAGCACATAGGTCCAGTACTATTGAAGGAATAGGTAAAAGAAAAAACACTGGGTGCTATGGGAGCATTGAGGTTTTGGTATTTGAAGCATGCTGCTGTGCTCTAGTCCTCCATGCACATGGGCAGGTTGACAAAAGTGAAGACGTTGTATTCTATCATGATGGAGAAACACAGGAAAACGGCGTACAGGATGATGACGTACATGCCCAGCTTGAAATCCAGTCGCCACTTGTTCAGGTGGATCCCCAACACCTGCAGATGTGCACAAAGCCAAACCTCAAAAAAGGCTGGTGGTGCTGAGTAAAGGAACATTACGAATGATTTTCTAATGTGGCAAATGCTTTAACACTCAAAAAACCCTTTTGGACACATGATTCTTTAGCTGCAGATCAAAGTTAATGTTAATGCAAGCTGCAAAGATTGAACTTAAATACATAAAGTAAAGGGTTGGAGCCATTTCTGTGCAGGCAAAAAAACAGATCACAATGGAAACTTAAGGAGCTCCTACATAGTCCTTCCTCAATTACTTCTTTGCAAGTGGCTGTAAAAAAATTAATTAAAATGCAAGGCTCAAAGATAAAACATGAGGAATGTGTTACTGTAAAATTTAGGTTTCAAGTCCATCTCCATAAGTGTTAAGAATGATGTTCATCAAGACATTAGATTGATACTTCAGAAAAAAACTGATTTGTAAAGATAATCTTAAACTAATTAGTCTTTACTGGCTGTGTGGGGATATAATTGTGATTTTAAGTCTAATAAAAAGACAATACTTCCCAATTAAAACTCTGGATGGCAACAGAAGATCATATAGTTCAGTAAGGAGCACAGATATGGTCCATCAGTTAGTTCAAAACATGCTGTGTTGCTCCAGCAAGTCAGATCTTTGAGACTGGTCTAGGGCTGAAAGATAGTTATCGTATCTATATCGAGATATGAACATTCAAGATATTAATATCGAAAAAGCAGCTATATATACGATAAAGATTTCCCCTGCATGTAAAGCTCTGGAAGTCAAACAAAACTGCACTTTCCACAAAAGTGCTTGGTTTTCAACGAACCCGTAGTCATATTGTATTGATATTGAGATGTCTGGCATGAATATCGAGATATAAAATTTTCTCCATATCGTTCAGCCCTAGACTGGTCAGCATGATATCGCTCACCGTTAGTGCCACAGAGCCCAGCAGAAGCACCACCGAGTACAACAGCCCCCGACTGTTGATCATCACCTGTAACAAAAATGTGAAAATCAGCAATATATTTGTAACTCAAGCTTATTCCAAAAGGCATGACTGGGTGGAGGTCTGAGCTCTTATTAAAAAAAAAACTCACCACTGATCCGTAGCTGATACACACAGTCTGTATTGCCCAGGGAACCCCAAGTCCCACTAGAATATCAAATACATTGCTACCAATAGTGTTGGACACTGCCATGTCCCCCAAACCTGGAACCAAAAAACATGGAAAAATTATCCATGCATGGATGAAGTTTTCTGTCTCAATATTCAGGTTAAACAAAGTTTATTTCCAACTAGTCTTATTTTTCTGAACCGTCAGATACTCAGGAGGACCTGATTCTGCTGGGAAGGTGGTGACAGCTCTGCACCGCAATATCTATTAGCAGCTCTGCACCAGTTTCTCTTCCCCATGTTCTGCTGTGGAGTACTTTGTAAAGTACATTCAGTTTGTGTCTCTGCACACAGGAGACAGATGTTTGAATATATATTGCACTCTGTTTGGGAAAGCCAGTATGCCCCTAACTTTGTCTGCACTGTAAGGTTTTCCATTTGAATCTATTCTTCCACACATCTGTTGGAAAAAAAAAAAAAAAAAAGGGCAACTACAGCAACTTTAATTCAAATCACAACAAGTGCATCTACTGTAACATTGCACACTAAAAGTTTTAAAATAAACATAAGGTGTGAATGCTGTGGTTGATTTTAAATGTGAACCACATAACCACAACATCCACATCAGTCTTTCTGCTCACAAATCCACACAAATAGAATCTAAAAAAAATGTTCAGAAAAATCAATGACAATCTAATGAGCATTAGTGAAGTCAAGCATCTCTCCACACAGCCAAAAGAATACTTTTTAAAAAAGAAAAATACCCTCCGCAGCTGCAAGAGATACTGCAGAGGGGTATCAGATGCTATACAGACAGAGCTGTTTCTATAATTACATTCAAGCTAAAAAAAAAAAAAAAAAAAAAAAAGAGAGAATGCCATACCTTGCCGGGCCACAATGAGACTAGCTATGCAATCTGGAACGCTTGTGCCTGCTGCCAGAAATGTGATGCCCATGATGACATCTGGGATTCCCAAAGTGTAGCCAACTATAGTCACCTGTAGATGCACAGAAAGACCAGTTTCTCACATCATTTTAAAATGCCCCTTTAATGAAAACTATGCAGATAAAAGCAGGAGGGTCCACTTCCACATGTGACTAAGCTGGGCTCATTAATCTTGGTTAATCAGTCTATCTCTCAGAGCTCCATTTAACACTTCCCCATCGATATAAACTAAAGACTTTAGCCTTCAATAGCCAATTTTGCATCTTAAAAGTGCCCAATATTACATTGATATATTATTTAAAATATGTTTTGTCAATTTCCTGTATAACAATAAAACAAAGACACCACTTTGATGTCGGTTTATTGTTAGCATGAGCTATAAGTGGGTATGGACAGTGTGTTTCTGCCACAATGAGGCAACATTCTGCACTGCATCTTTGAAAGTAGTCAAGTGAAAATAAATGCCAGCCTTGTAGTAGGAATCGTTTCACTCAGAGTTCAAGCAGAATCTACATAAAATAAAAGAACATACCATCCAGACCATCAGATAGGAGAAGACCGCGATCCAAACAGTAGAAAGGATAAAAGAGAGCATAAAGAATCTCTCCCAACGAGGCTTGGCACAGTTTGGGACGGTCAAGTAGAGCAGCAGGAGCAGAGGCCATGATATCAGCCACTTAAACTTGCTGCCAATACCCCCTGCAGGAAAAACAGAGGGTCAGCACTGTCAGGTGTGTGGTGGGAAGGGATATAAAAGGCCATTTTCTTAGTTGTAATCATTCCATTTCTGTACACACACATTTCAAAAATAACATTTTCCTTAACAAATCAATGTTTTACATTTTGCCTTTACATGCAACATAATGTAACCCCCCTGTGGATATGATGTCTCAAGGTAGAGATTTAATGTGCCAATTTAACTATTCTTTTAAACATATTGTGGCTTTATATTGGCAGCAAATAGCCCCTGGTTACTATAAAAAAAATGTTTCTCCCATTCATGCTTGATTGAGAATTTCAGCTGCACAGTCCAAATCTCAATTTTTTATATCGTTTGTCATAATGTTAAAGGTTTTCATTGCCTGGACCATTCTGAGCCATGCTGTTGCAATATGTGAAGACTGTGGTTTGGCATAGTCTTGCTTAGATAAATAAAGATGTCATGAGGATGGCTGCATGTCTAGCAGAAACTCCATTATCATTACATTCAGATTAGCCAAGTGCATTAATGCACTTCCATATTATGAGTGCAGATTTTCTTTTCTCTTTAAGCGTGAGTATATTTTCTCAGTGTGCACATAAGCTGGAATGTCTTCCAAGTCTACCCTAAAGGCTCAGTATCCATCATTTGGACGGAGAGTTGAAAATCTGTCTTCAGTCTTACATGGCCAAGACCCAGAGAAGGAACATGCTTTTTTTTTTTTTTTTTTGCATGGTAGAGATCTACTGTAACTTGCTTTGTTAAAGTAAAAGTTACGCTGACCAGGACACTCTGGGAGAAGAGATCTAATCTCAGTAGGACATTAAAAAAAAACGGATAGTTCTTCTAAAAGGTTTGAGTTGACGCAATTGTTGCAGCAGAATTCTGCAACAATTTTTTTTTTTTTTTTTTGAGTCCAAATTCTGAATGCTGAGGATCGAACTCAATCTACAGTCTTTACTGAGAGGTTACCTCCTCAGTCTTACCTCTGAAAGAAACTGTCTCTGAGATGCCAGAAACTACAGCACTCCTTTATGGTGCCACTCGACTTCATTTGTAGCCTGATACACTGCAACATCACTTCCAAACACTTGGATGAATCGCTCTGTTTCATACGAAAATCAGTCTTTTCACATCAGCAGCCACTGACTGATAAAGGCAGCCTCGCTCTGAGCTGTCAAAGATGATGATCATTAGTCGTAGAATGAGAAGCCACTAATTTGAGTGCAGACATCAAAAACTACTGAACCAAAAACAAAATTCAAGCTGAGCTGTCCAACTGAAACCCACAAATCAGGCCTAAACAAGTCCTTCAAATCAGTACTTGAATATATAGTAGAGGATCAGGTCTTATTTACTAAAACAGTTTTTTATGCATGCCAAATTACACACATCAATATAGTAAATAAAAATAACACCTACTTGGAATATGAAACGGTGAGATGGTTTCATTTTCCTCCGCCTCAGTGGGTTTGTCTTCTGGTACGTTTCCGTTCTCAATTTCAACTTTCCCATCAATGACTTGTGTCTCCACACCATTAGCCGCTTGCACCAACTTCTGACGCTTTCAGAAAAAAGAAACTAAGTCAAAGAGCACACAAGCCACTACTTTGCCACTACACAAGAGAATCTTCTCTGGGATTCACTGCTTTACAGGAACCAAATAAATTAAATAAATCACTGCCAACATAAGCAAACTAATTGCTGGAGCAACAGCCTGCTGTACCTCTGTAATGATGAGGCGGCTAGCCATGCGCAGGCGGGTTTTTGGTCCAAAGTGGCTGGTAACCATCACACGGAGGCCTGCCTCTGGAAACCTGAACTTTGATGGGCTTTCGTTCATCATCTCATCCACCATCACCACAGAGCCGCGGCTGTAAGCTTTGCTTGGCTTGACTAAAAGGAAGTGGAGGGACACATTTAACATGCAGAATATAAACAAGATGAACATTAGACCCTTTGTTACAGTATTCTATTGAGCAAATTACAAGATCAATGAGTTACTCTTCAAAGAGACTATGAACTATATTAAAAAGCCCTCTACATCATTCTGTGGTCTTACAGTCCGAGGCAAAAAGGGTTTCTGTGCAACATCAGAGGTGCATGGAGAACCAGGGGACAGAAAGCTCAGTTTAACAGAGCCAAACTTTGAAAAACATGACAAGGCAGTTAACTTCAGTCGCCTAGAAAGATAGATGGAAATTATTCAAAATTCTAAGGGGATCGGAGCCCTTTAAGAGCAGAAGATTGTCCCATGAGTCACAAAGACTAAATCTCTGTAGAGCTCACTTTGTATCAAAACGCACATCTCTGATCCCATATCACAAGACTTATCTCTTAAAACTTCATAGAAAACAAATGCGGGCATCTAAAGAGTCACTTGTACGCAGATATTATGTAAAAACACTGATGTGCGTCAGGCCATGCAATTACTGAGAAATGTGACAGCAGCTTAGTCTGGAACAGTGGGTGGAACCAATTGGACTGTTAACTTGGACAGCTCCGTTTGGATTAAAATTTGTTGTCACGTACTACATGAACTACACTACACAAAAAGTTAAGGATATTTGGCTTTTTGTATGATGTCAGAATAAATCTAAAATCCACAACAACCTTTCCAGGTGAACTGAATTAAACTCTAAACTTTTCAATGCACATGTACGTTGTTCAATGGTAAATATTCTGCATCATTCTGTTCTCCAAAAACCGAAAGTTGAATATCCCTAACTTTTTGTGAGTAGTGTATATATATAAAGCATCTATTTGTCACTTTTCAAAGAATTACTTTGAAAATGTAAAACTGCAAGATCTTGATACTCTTAACAGTTTCTAGCTAATTCCATAACAGTTCATTAAGTGGTGCTGGTTGTAAAGTTGCAAACAAGTTTCACTGGGCTCAAAATGGAGTAAAACCTCCATGTCAACATTGTCAAATAAGTACAGCAGAAAGTTAAACAGCTTTGAGAAACCTGAATCAAAACAGCTATAAAATATGATTGTAAATTCTTGACCCGACTAAATAAAACAATGTTGTTCGTTTAAGGCGGCGTTTATTGCAGTCCTATAATCTGCCATTTGCAGCCTTGTCCAGTAATGTTTGTAAGAAACCCGTCTAAAAAGATTAATGCAAATTATTAATTATCAATATCAAAGCTGCACCAGGCAATAATTCTCTGTAAAAATCGTATTCTAGAACTGCAAACTGGTATTCAATTAAATTTACTGCAAATGGACAGACTAAGGCTATCCCAGGAAAACCTAATTATATCCTTTTATTTATCATTTTAATGAATATAAAACTTATTCTAAACTGAATGTAGTTCAAAAGGTCTGAGTTTTAAAATCAAATGTATAAAAAAACAAACATCTTGGATCGTATGCACTCAAATTTATAGAAGTAAAAATGGTCAAGTCCAGCTGAGGAAAAAGTTCTCCAGGATATGATGTAGCAAATTGACTTCATATTAAATAAAAAGTTGCATAAATTGTGTGCATGCATGATTTAAAAAAAAAAAAAAAAAAAAAAAAGACGTGAATCTCAGATTAGCTGAGGTTCTATAGAATAATTAAAAATACAGTTAAATCAGAACATATGAGCCTGTGTCTATAGATTAATGCTTTTTGTGGTGCATTATGAACAATTAAGATTCCCAGACTAACGGTAAACCATTAGCAGGAATACGTCAGTAACATGCTAGAAAGGACAGCCCTCATTATTTGCCAACATTTACATCACTTATTTCAAAGAGCAGTTAAATTACTTTCAAGTAGAAGCAGAGTCAAGGAGGAGATGAGGGAATGTAAAAACCTTATGACTTGTAAGTGTTGGATGCACTGTTCCCATCATCCCCTTCAGTAAGGACACTGCATACAGTAGCAGCTGGGTTTATTAATAAGCATGTTTTGCAAAGTTCATATGATTTGTGGGAACTGAACTTCAAAAAGCTCCCTCAATTTGCCTGGTGCAGCTTTGAAGTTTGCTTACCATTTGTGAATATTCATGCAGTGACAGATTGATCTTAAAAAAATAAATAAATAAAATGAAGAAAAAAAAAAAAAAAAAAAAAAACTATGACCAGAAGATTTAACCTCGGCCACTTCAAAAAGTCCCAGACACATTAAACGAATGGTCAGTCTTTACAGTTTAAAAGAAGTTTTGTTGGCAGCTAATAATGCCACTTTTGCCCTTTTCTGGGAATTAGCTTTAAGATGCAGCGTATAGGGAATAAAACAACTTCTACAGTACACTTATTAGTTTAACTTGGCCTTAATTTGACTTATTATGCATGCACCAAAGCACATAAATTAACTGTGTAAACAGAGCCGGCATAAACATTTCCTCTTGTGAAATTCATTACCACTTCAGGAGTGAAGGCCTACGCTCCAGAGACTGGCAAAAGAGAAGTATGCAAGCAGAGAAAAACAAACAGCAGCAGAACACTGGCAATGAGCAAGAATAAGTTTAGTAAGGCTAAACAGACAGGCATGTTAGCGCTAATGCAGCCAAAGTGGAAAGGGTTAAATGTCACTGATTAGAAGTATTTGAGCAGGTTGAAGACAGGACAGGGGGGAAAAAATGGACTGTGGCTCAGAATTCAACAAATGTTTTTCATAAAGACTCTTGGTACTCAGTTCAACATCTACACAGTAGAAATCAAAACTTCAAACATTTAAAAATACACATTGATCATAGTGTTCCCATTAAAGCAATGCACTTTCTAGGGCTCAAAGAACTAAGGCTTTTAAAAAAAAAAAAAAAAAAAAAAAAAAACACTCCGCATTATTTAAAAAGGGAACAGTTTGACATTATTGTAAATGTCATTTTGCTTGCAGCCAGTTAGCTTAGCATAGTTATTTCTGACTAGCTGTGGCCTGATGTTTAGTTTACCATGCTTATGCTGCAGCAAAAAGCAGCACAAAAGGTGTGTCTGCTCAATCATATTTCCCCTTTAATATTGCCAATTAGCATATTATACATCTTTAGAAAGCGTGATCAGTCACCTTTAGATCATGAGGATTGTACTTATGTTGAATGAGCAACGCTGCTACATGTGTGTGCCAAAAATCACCTGCAATATTCTCCTGTTGGCATTCACTTTTGATTTGATATTCAAGTGCTGCCATGTGTGTGCATCCACTACTGACGACTTACATATTCGGGTGAGATTCTGGAGCCAGCACCAATCCCCATCTCCAGAATCTGGGACCCAACTGAAAAACAAATCCTACCTTTTGTGCAGAGTTTACATTTGACACAAATGACAAGTGTTAATCACTTAAGTTTGAATGATTCTCAAAATGCTGAACAATCTTAGCCAACTTTCCATCAGGATACAGAATTAGCTGAAGCAGTTCAAATTAGGTTAGCAGAGGAGAAAAGATTAAAGCCACAGACCCTGCAAGAGAGGAAATGTCCTCAATCGTCCACAAATTCAGACTCAAATCATCCATTTCATGGGGGCCCAGCCTGTCTGATTAACCTTACCTGCTGAGAGTAAAGGCGATGACGGGTCGTCATCCCAAACATAGTCATAACAAGTATTACCATCCTCCATCTCACTGCTGCCTGCCGCGTTACCGTTGGCCACATTTTTGTTTGCCTTCCCTGTGAAAAACTTCTGCATGCTGGAATTGAATCTAAGAAACAGAAGGAACAGTCACCAAGTCAGAGATAATGAAATGGCTCATGTTGAGGTTAATTTAACATGTGTAAAAATCACCCTCAAATTTGACCAAGTAACCAATTTGCTTTTATAGAGTTGACATTGAAGGAGGCCCACCTAACAAAAGGCATTAGTGTTACAAAATTGTCTGGTATATAATGTTCAGCACTAGAGTTTAAAAAAAAAAAAAAAAAAAAAAAAAAGAGTCCCAAATGTTTGAGAGCAACTGCAAGGTTTCCATTGGCAAAAACTTTAGGATGACCATTCAGGTACCATTAAAACTGAATAAAAGCAGAAAGAACAGTGCTCCCTTTGAACAATGCAAGTAGTAATAAAAAACATTTCCCTTACAGGAGCTGTTCCATTCCCAAAAATGGTCAGATTATATATGAAATCTGAGCCAGCATGACATTTTTGTACTTCATTGAGCCAAAACCTGTTAAATTAAAAGCATTTTCTCCGTCGTATAAGCATTTAAAACTGTTTTGTTATAACTGGAGCATAACTATTCCTACATCTGCAGTGACGGCTGTATCATCCCTCAGCTGCAGTCATGGATCAATTAATAGTGGAGCTGCCAGTGGGAACTGGTTAAAGGGTACAGACACTGGTCTCCACTGTAACTCGTGCCATTACACAGCTCAATATTTCTCCATGGGTCAGAGGAAAAACATTGCAGGCCAATGCAAAAACAGTCTTCTAAATATCTAACATGAGTCCATGAGTTTAAGCCAGCTTTTAAACTGATATGTCTTTGAAATCTACAGCAGCACACAATTCCCCCTCTAAATACATAGCTCACACCAGCAGCAACCTTTTTGCTGCGAGGCCGCCGTGCTACCAAACACTCCACAATGCATTCCAGCAGGTTTTAGATCGTAGTGCGAGATGGGATTCCCAAAGGGAGCCTGTTGCAGAAAAATGAGGGGGCTACAATGCGTTTTACTCCTTTTGTTAATTAGTAGAAAATGTTGAGAATACACCAGATTATCTCAAATCTGTTATCGTGAATCTTTCAGTTTTAAAATCCGATGCAAAGTTTGTTTTGGTTTTCGGCTAAGACATGGTGATAAAGCACAAAATGGTGGGGGGTAGGTGGGGATGTTTCTGTAAATCATTAAGATTTTGAAGAGTGACCACATGTCAAACATTCCCAATTCTGAGCACTTTGACTTTACTACTATTAAATACCATAACTGTCAGAAAAACTAATTCAGTGGAGACAAAAGTTGAGCTCAGTGATTTCTTATTCAACAGCCATTGAACCCCCCATTCAGACAGACAATAACAGGTGTTATCCTGCTAGATTGAAACCAGAAACATCGCGATTGCAGTCAAGATCATCAAGATCAGTTTTGGAACACAAAAGCCATCTTATTTGTAATCCCAAACAATTTAAATGCCCCTACGAGTCAATCATTCTTACACCTTATTCAGCAGCAAGGGGAGGGAAAAAAACTAGTAGAGTCCTGAAGGGTCACTTTGGAGCTGAATAGTGCATGCACTTTACTCACTTTTGACTAGAATGGCCCAAAACGGTCAGATATTTTTGGAGAAAGGAAACATGAACATCCTAAAGTAAGCACTTATTCCTCTAAATGAGAAAGAAGTTTTTTTTTTTTTTTTTTTTTTTTTTTTTTTTTTTTTTTTTTTTTTTTTTTCCCCCCGGGAGTGATCTGGTTAAGCTTGTGCTCTTAGCCACTGCAGAGGGAGAAAGATTAAACTCTCACGGCAGGGAGAGAGCAGGCTGCTGCTGAGTGTAACGCAGATTACCAGCTGGACAGAGACGGCAGCACACGACAGCTTGGTTGTATTATTCTTTAAAAGACAAATTTGGCCTAATGGAGGGTGCTTGCACTGAAACATGGCAGGCCAATGATTTAAATAAAAAGGATAGAGGGATAGCACTACAGGCTAAATTTGGTAAAGCAAACATTACCTAAAATCAGAAGTAGAAGAAATTTTTTAATTAAAACAAAAATTTGCAGTTTAGGAGCACTGTTAGCAGTATGCACAGCTTATAATACTTCTCGATCTGGGCAGGGGACATGAATGGGACACGCCTCTCCAGCTGGAAACCCACCGTCATGGCAGCACAGTTTATACTCAACTCAGATGTGTGTGTGCATTAGTGTAAGGCAGAATGTTAAACACTCATTGGGTTACTCTGCATGTAAATGATTAAAAAATATGCAGAACTCACTTCATGACAAGGATGTATCCTGCATACATGACAACCAGCACTAAACTCTCCCACCTGATGAAGGAAAAACAAAACCAGTTTAAGCTGCATTTTACTGTGAAAGTGACAAGATTTCAGCAAATATTCTGTTCTGCTCTAAAGCAAGTTATTTGGGAATATTGACAAAATAAATATTCAAGCTTAAACCAACAAAACCTGATTCAAAAGGAGAAATGTCCAAATTAAGACAAGCTTTTAGAACTGAGGAAAATGTCTAATAGATGACCAGAAGCCCCCATAGCTGGACTAAAATTGGGTTGAATAAGGTTCTAAAACAGAGGTGGGGAAACTTGGCCCTCGTCCCGCAAGCTTTGGTTGTCCCCGTTTCAGCCCAACTCGTAATTGTGCAGAACTTCATAAGCTGTTGAATTCATTTGATTTGAATCAGGTGTTTTCCAGAAGGGGGACACAGAAAGCCTGTAGGACTTAAGCCCTCAAGGACCAGGGTTCCCCAACCGCTGTTCTAAAGCACAGCTTAACCAAATAAAATCATACAGAGATTCCTCACCACATCCTTAATTATTGCCTATACACCAAGTATTATCATAGGAAGAACTTTCATTCATATCGGGTACTACCTAAAACTTGGTTCAAGCTTGGTATGACAGGAAAATTACAAATTTAAAAGATTTGCTTCCATCTTTTCTTGTAAAACCATTTAAAATAGTGGGCAGAGTTTAAAATGGACAAGTCACTTACCAGACTATCTTCTCATCATAGATGAACTGAAAAAAGTGGGGGAAATGAGTTAAACATTTTAGATTTGAGGGGGAAAATTACACACACACATGTACTGTAGTTTGTGTTTATAAATGTAACTTACTGCAATCAAAGCCACAACAGACAGGATGTAGTAGAAAGAGTCCCTGAAAACAGCCCACCAGGTCAGCATCACCACCTGGGAAATCATTAAATGCTTTCTGAATTGGGTCTTCATTTAGTTTCAGGAAATATGGGTTCAAAAATATTTAAATGTTTTAAAAGATAAGTTTGGTGGGCCACATGTGGCCCCATTTTAAAAAGATAGTTGCAGAAAGGGGATATTTTAAAAAGTGCAGATAAAAATCAATATCACAATACAATGGGATCTATTGCACAGCTCCACTACTTCCTGAAGGTAGCTCCTTTGTTTCGCTTCTTTCATTACTAGACGAACTGATTAACCCAGGTGTGTCTGATCTCAGTAACTGGCCAGACACACCTGGATTAATCAGTTGGTCCAGTAATAAAAGACAGGAAACAAAGGAGCTAACTTAAGTTCAGGAAGTAGTGGAGTCATGCACAGAGCCCATTTTTCCCCAACAAATATACATTTTAGATTTTCAGCCTAATGCCACAAACATTAAGCTGACAGATTAAAATATGTAAATATGGATCAATCAGATTACTTATACTTGTAAAGTCAGTCAACAGTTCTGGTTTTGGCCATTTCCAGTTGAAGAAGCATCTGAATGAAAGTGTTCAAGTTCACATAGTAAAACCAAATATTTGTCATTTTGCTGGAAAGCAATTTAACAACCATACAAGATGAACAAAAAAAAAAAAAAAAAAAAAAAAAGTACACAATACACATCCAAATTTGCTTTTACAGTCCAGTTTTTAAAATGCCAACCGAGCCATTGTCAGCCTCTCTATAAAATGCGTCAGTGTGGCCAATTACATTACAGTTGGTGTCAAGTTGTATTCAAATGAATGTCTAAAGCAGGGATGTTTGATTCCTGCCATCAGGGGCCACTGACCTGCAGGTTTCAGAGGTTTCTCTCAACACATCTGATTCAAATAGAATTGATCTGGTCAAGTTCTGTACAAGCCATTTAGAACCCATGAATTTGAGTCAGGTGCGTTAAAGCAGGGAAGAAACTGAAACCTGCAGGACAGTGACCTTCAGGGATTGAATCAGACTTTCCTGTTAAAGCTGTATAGACCTGTGTAAACAATATCAATAATTTGCAGAAATACCTCAGATTACAAACACTGATATCGCTGAATGAATTTAAGGGAATCATAAAGAATGTGGTGAAGGAGACGTGTGCTTGTCTTTCCCGAGTGGCTTTGTGTCTTATTGGTTGTTCTTGTTTTTATTATGGGATGTATTTTTTTTTAAGAGTTGTCTTATTAGTGTGTAAACTTTTGTAGTTTTGTTTCGGTTTTTAGTTGTTTGTATTGTTGAACTGTGTATTTTTATTCTGATTGGCTGCTACCTTGGCCAGGTCTCTCTGTAAAAGAGATTTATAATCTCAATGGGACCTCCTGGTTAAATAAAAGGTGAAATAAAATTAAAAAAATAAAAATAAAATAAAAAAAAAAACAAGAAACATTTTGTCAGCCAAAGTTAAACTGTAAGTTGATGACAGATTTTTCAAAAACAGTTATGGTCCTATAACAGAAGTCATGTTTAAGACTTCATACTTTCTTTCCCTCTTTCCCTCCCTCCCTTCTTACTGAACCAGAGGTTGGATAAAACCTAACAAAGCCTGTGAATCAATTTCTTGTGCAACCTGTTCCATTACTTTTTCTCTTCATTTTGCCTTCATCAGCATGTCATGCATTTCACATCCACTGCGTATTTATGCCATGTTTATATCTTCAAATTTATTCATGTCCCTTTGTTTCTCCTCAGCAAAAAGGGAAACACTGTGCCACACGTGTGCTGCTCTGAAGCCTATAAATAAACAAAATGATGCAGACGCAGCAGTAAGTCACTCCCTCCGACTCTCGCACACATACGCACCTGTCCTGCAAATATGCCACAGACACCAATGATGCATAGGATGTTGAAGACTGCTGAACCAACGATGGTGCCCACCCCCACATCACCATGGGTGATAAAGACACCTGCACACAATGAAGCAGCCAGTCAAAAATTGGTGGTGACACCAACCATCTGGGAATGTTTGTGCGCATCCTGAATGTGTGCATTTTATAGCCGTGTGCTACCAATGACAGAAGCAAAAAGCTCTGGTGCAGAACTGCCAGCTGCCATGAAGGTGGCTCCTGCAACATCTTCACTCAGATCTAGTTTCTGCAAGAAATGAAGAGGAAAAAATAGGTTATTACAAAATATTGTGTGCAACACAGAATGATGAAAGACTCGAAACTCTGCAGTACCTCACAGATTTTCTCCAGTGCTGTCACAAAATATTCATCGCATGTTATGGCGAGGGCCAGGAACATGTAGAGAGTCTAAACAAAGACATAACATAGGTAGAAATGTTCATAGCATGTTAGAGCATTCTGCTTCCAAAAAGGATGGATGAAGAAATCTTAAAACTACAGTACCCAACTAAAACTGAACCTGCATTAAACAAACGTCAATTCAGTGATGAGCAGTTTTCCCTTACAAAGTGAAAAAAAAAAAGACCTGCATACTCCTGCTATGAGAGGGGAGAGCGAGAAGCAGCCTATTTCAGCAGCTGAGTAGAGATCTATAAATTATAGATCAGGCGTGACATCAGTGCCCAGCAGCTCTATAAGGCATGTTCTGCTCTATGCTATCCACAGGGGGCAGTGCAGGACTGCATTTTGAAAAGCTCCCTCCACAACTCACATTTTGTCCTCTGATCAGTGAGGCTTGAACAATATTAAACCAAGCCATATTTCACGTGGGACATAAAGCTGTGTGGTTGATGCTAAATATTAGTTACGATCATGTCAAATGTGTCACTGGTGAATTTTTGAAGACTACAAACGAAGGGCGAGAAGAGCATACAGTGAAATCATTGAGTGTTTTTCTACCCTTGCAGGGTGCAGAACCAAAGGAGGGGAAAAAAAAAAAAAAAAAAAAGATTTTGTGACCAACTACAGTACTTGCATACATCTCCAAGTGTTTATAAGCTTATTGCATTTCTGTCCCACAAATCTAAATTCAATGCTTTTGCTGGACAGACTACAGTCCCGTGTGTGTTAAAACCAGCGTGAAGAGTTCAGTCTCTTTCTGAATAATTTCTCCAGTGTCACACCTCACTTGTGTCTTGATTCAAGTCAGTAGATCCCAACATGACTGCATGTAGACAGTAATAGTTTCTAATATAGGAAGGAAAAAAAAAAGCTCAAAGCCATTAAAAATGAAGTCTGTGTCATTCATGTGAATCACACTAACATTTCAACTGGGGCTAAAATTTCTGTCCAACTGCATTACTTGTAAAATCTTTCACAGGCTAAAAGAAGATTCACTCAGACAAGAAACCCAACTAATTATGAAAAACCAATATTTCATCTAATAGATCACATATGCTGTTAAACTACTAATCCATTTTGTTCACTGCATTGCAACCTCCAGTACTGTAAGTGCTAAACTCAGATGTATTCTGCTATGTCAGTGAGCAGAAAACTGCTCAAGTCGTTATGATTTGGGGAAATCTTTCACTTGCCATTGGATGGATTAAAATAACGGAGAAATTGCCATCTAAAAGATGACAAAATCAGGTTTTATTACTCCTCACCTTTGGGCCCTAAGGTAGCAATATGAATTATAGGGAGGAGAAAAGTCACCAGGAAATGTACAATAGTTACATTGTTCACCATTTCAAACTGTCATGGCCAGAAATGGTGAGAGCAACAGATCTAAAGTGTGTGATATGAGGTCTTCACTGTTAGGCAGCATCCAAGTAACATACTGTGAACCCTAAAAAATGTGTAATCCCTGACCAGGTATATTAATAGTTTTTACCTTGGCCATAATGTGTTTTAAACACCTTTGCAACTATTGAGTTGCATATGAGTGAAGTATGTGTGTAAGATACTGTAGGTCTTAAATTCTGGTTTCTTGCAGGGGAGTTTAGCTACAAATTGCTCTACCGCTTTATAAACATACATAGCGAAATAAGCAAACAAACGTGACCAAGTATGTATAAAATGGCAATGTCATGTTACATGCAAACTGCATGTAAAAGGAAATAAATAAAAAAGGAAAACCAAATCACTGCAAAAAATCTGTTTTACTCTGCCACTTTCAACATTGTGTTGTTGACCAATGCGGCCATTCCCAAACTCTGGTGTAAGACTGAAACATCCTCTAATGAGAACTCTAATGTTCTCATTAGAGTGGGCTGAGTTCAAATAAACATGTGTCTTTTCTGACAATTATGGAGACCATGTCACTCATGATGGGAGAAAAAAAAAAACCCAAAAAGGACTCATCCAGGTTCCCATCACCACCCATGAAAAGCTTGTATATAAAAACGGTACAAGCAGCATTAGTGTGAATGACATGGCAAACTGGCACATTTATGGGTTTTTGGCACTGCACGTCAACCTTTTCCAGGGAAGGTGTTGCATATTTTAGCAACACCAAATCCCAATCTGCATGTGTTACATTAGAAAAATCCAGACTAAAAACTAGCCTGCCTGCAGGCCAAATCTTCACCCAGATCAAAAGAAATTGAACCAAAACCCCATTTTAAAAATAAGGAAGAACAGGCATTCATTTTCAATACTAAAGTAACTGATGTCCTCCTCTAAACAGGATGGGGGGGGCATTAAAACAAGAGTTGATGCAATGTAATGGCAATCATGCCGAACTTCTGAAATGAATTGCTGGAAAATCAAAGCAAGTTTGGTCATTCAAAATGGAATACTCCTACCTTTATTTAACACATCTAAGTCGTGTGGAACAGATTTTAATGATCATGCTTTATCATTTGAACAAGTTGTCTTACCGCCACAATGTGCAGCATAACGGCTCCACTCTTCCTTTCATCATTGGTGAAAAGGTCATCAGGGAACTCATGTATTGCTGAGAAGAGAGGAAATGTCACGGTCAACACACATCAGCAGCATGACTGCGAGGTATACATGTACCCTCCCCAACCCATGAGAACTTCATGACGGGTATCGGTCTTTGAGGCACAGGCCTGAGGTGTCCTGTTGGTTCAGTGAGCTTTTCATGAATTACAGTGGTTGTGTTATTTCATCTCCTGTCTCTCTCCGCAAGCTTAATACAGTAAAAATGCCTCATGCACTTAACTGCCCACTACCACTGGAAAGGGTAAAAAAAAATAGCCTGAGATCATTATTCAAAAATATTATCCTGAAGCAAAGTGAAACTAAAAAATAAAAACTGGTTTTCCTTACTTGGCACTTAACTGGATCAAATTGAATGGCCTCATTATTTAAAATACCCCTCAAGACGCAGCATATCACACTGCTAAGCAACAAATACCTGTTTAAAAAGAAAAAAAAAAGTCATGACAGTCAATAACATCTCACCAATGTAAAAATCTTCAGCTATATTAAGAGTATTAAGTCATACAGAATTAAAGCAACCAGGCAGAAAAGACTCCCATGCTGAGGACTCATCCATCATCTAGAGCTCCAGCTGGAACGCAGTGTGATCATGGTACCACCATACGCCTCGTCTCTGCAAGCAAGCCCACTCTGCGGTGCACCTGGCCGAAGACAGAAGCTGCCGCTCTCCTTGATGAGAGCTAGCATCTGTGGGGAGCGGCCTCTGTCTGACCTGTACCTGTTGGGCCCCGAGCTGTTGGCTCACAGCTCCTCTCCTGTTGTGGCAACACCTTATACTACTCACATATGCAAAAAAGTACATATGAAGACTGATATTTTCTAAACTTACCAGTTCATTTGATACTCTGAAGCAATGCACATTTAAAGGCAATACAAAATTCTCAGAAAAACTAAATACACCCATGTGTGTCACACCTTCAATAAAAAAGCTGGTGGGTTAATGGTCCTAATGATTTGCACCTCCACAGGTAGAGACTGAACTCGCCAAGATGTTTAGTCTCATTTCCATACATGAAATGAGAACACTATTACTAATGGTGTAGGCAATTCACAGGAAGTGACTCCATGCTGGCACCTGCCATTTTAAAACCAATTTTCTTCCTGCTTGCATGTCCTTTGCAGCACATTTGTGTAGTGCACAGTGAATACATGCAGTCTTTCTGGAGAAGTGAGCCCCACATGCCATCAATGAGCTGTAAAGTCAAAACTGTAATTCACACTTTTGTATCATGTTCTGTTTCCTATGCACTCCACCCAAGCATCACTTAAGTATCTCCAGGTGCAGAGTATGTGTGAACAGGAAACTGAACATCAGAAAAACAAATCTGGAAAATTGGATTAACAGAGATAAAAGAGGGGGGGGGAGGGGCTTTACAGTTGTGCAGCCATAGGAATAGAAATGATGCATGCCAAAACATTTTTAGGAAGAGCTGTTCAATTTAAGACACTGCTCTCAGCAATGAGTTTTATTATTCAATTAAGCATTTCTGCATTATATCAGAGAGCATCTATCCCAAAGCCGAAGATCCGTAAATGGACCCTTCAACGAGATAATCCCAGCACTACAAATCCAGCAAGGAATGGCACGGAAATAAGATTTATGAGAGAGTGAAGTCAAACCATAGATTTTTCAGGAAAAAAAGAAAAATAGGACTCCAACTCTTGAAGAACCCATCTTCAAATTCAATTTTAAAATTTAAAAGCACTTCTATGAGGCCAGCGCTTCAGAGGCCAAGAATGACATTTACATTAAAATATTAGATCTGATGTTAGTTGGAGTCTAAGCACCTCTGCCATATGTGACTGCAAACATCATACGGAAGACAAAACACACCACACCCCCAAACAAGGTATAACAGTCAAAAAACAGCTTTGTTTTTTGGGGCTTTTAGCTGTAGCTCAGACATTACATCTGCAGGAAGTATAAACTGAGAATCTCAGCCATGCTAGCAGTTCCACTAGTCATAGCACAATGACCATTTTAATATGTTGGTCAACATTAAAGCTATAATGTTCATTCAATTTTCATATCAGTTTAAAAGCTTTCCTTGAAACTATAGTGTGAATAAACAAAACATTGATCCACTTGCCTCATAGGCATTTATTTAACCAAGTTTCAGATGCTGTTAAATGTCAACCCTACAGTAAACAAGATGAACAAAAAACTGGGCACCGCATGCCAATCTCACCAACCCTACACGCTTGCCTCTAAAATTAAAAAGATAAATGTTAAAGCACAATGTTATTGTCTGAGCCCCCAGAACAATGCTGTTTACAGCAGAAAACAAAAAGGTTTGGGCCTTTGTCACATATGGAGTCGTGAAGTGGGACAGTGCTCACCTGAGACTTCGACTGCATCTGTCCTCACCTCAGCAACATTTGTTTTGGGGATGTTTGTGTGTACTCACGGCTGAGTCAGTGCAGCACTCAAAACCCTGTACAAACTATTCAAAATACTCCACTTAATCAACCCCATGCCTTTAGGATTTCACTCAGTTGGCCAGTATAACACGTGAAAGTTGTGTCGCCATATGTCCTCAAAACATTTCTCCAGCCATTTCTAAAAGCAAAAATGACTGTACATGCTGACACTGTAAATGTATCCAGATGGATGTGGGGACAGACCCATAAAAAGTTGAATGAGCATCAGACCATGACCTTAATGTAATGAAAGTGAACACCTGAGTGACATCAAAATCACAGCAATTTTGTCTGTGCTAGGTGAGCTTAGCTCATCTCATTTATCAGATTTATGTACCAAATGATGTTTCATAAAAGAAAAAAAAAAAAAGGCCTCAAGCTAAGGCAATCAATTACAGGATTTGACATCGTGTCCTCAGAGGTGGTGGAAAAGAAGCTGCTCCCAGTATAGCAAGCTAAACTCTCACTGAACTTATGGCCAAATGCCCCATAAATACACACATCCTAGCTACAGAGGCTTAAGCTTTAGGAAAAAAAGTATGGAATTCCTGTGGATTGAGCCTTTTCACCTCCTGCCCACATGTTCAGCTAAGAGTGCTGCAGGTGCTTTATTCATCAATGATAAAATGCCATCAAGTTCTTTAGACAGTGATCTGTCCCTTGTATAAAAATCTGTGCTGTGAGGGTGCCGCCAGCACTGGGATAGTGTGAGGATAGGTAGGCAAGGGTCACCTCAGCCCTGTAAACATTCAACCAGACGGCGTCTGCAGGGCTAGTTGCAGTCTCCTGGCAACAGAGGTCAACCCAGACATGAACATGCTTCCACAGCCAATTCCCACACAAGGACAGGACATTACACACAGAGTGGGACAGACTGATTGTTTAGGTGATCCATATCAAATGAGGTGCATGGATGGAATTACAAATACCTCAGTTGAGTCAAATGTAATCTAGCCCCCCCCCCCCCTTCCGACAACTAAAGACATTTATCAGTGAAAGCCACATATGACGCATCCCAGATACCTTTACTTTAGAATCACTGACAGAAAAGCAGGGGATGGTTTTATTACTTACTGATTACTCCACCAGTTATATTCTACATCATCTAGTCTGTGAAACCACTAACTTCAAGCTAAAAAGCTGATCGTTTTGATCGATTCCTCCCTTTTCCCATTTAATACACATCCCAGATTTATCATGGTAGACAACTATGAGAATTGATTTTATTCGACAATGCCAGTTTGTTGCAAACAATATACATAACAAAACTGTACAGATTAAGCTACTTTTTGACCAACCAAAAATTCAAAATATTCTGGATTAACATTCTGAATGACTTGCGCCACACAATCTGCTTTCATCCAAACCTGGCAATGACACATTAAAAAAAATATTTTTTAAAGAAAGCTTCAGGAGGTTGAGCTACCAAAAATAAAACACACACAACACATGATTGTGCAGCTTATGCAAGACTTTATGGCAACACTGTTCATCTGTCTCCAGAGCCCTGTTCTCACCCAAAGCAACATCTACACAAGGGAGGAAAAAAAATTTAAAAAGGGGGGCATTGGGGTGTTTAACTGAATCAATGCCTTATTTCAGTACTTTTAAAGTCTGCTTACATTGAAACCAATTTCAGAAAAACCAAGCATGGCACCCACCAACGAGCTAAACAGAACTCAGCGCATCATACTCGACACCCTTACTAATGGAAAAGAAATGGAGGGATTAAATAGACAGCTAGCAGTCTTTTTATAATGGTAAAACTTGGGGGGGTTCTAGGCTGTTGCTGAACGACCATAATAACCAGTTTGACCCTAAAAACCAGTACAGATTTAGGAATTACCAAAAGCTTCTAGTTTGATAACATTGTAATTATGTTTTATGATTAAAAAGAAAAAAAAAAGGTAAACATCCAATTTAGTTGAGGTTAATTCAGAACTGGAAAATCCTTTAAGTCATTTTCAATACTCAAATCACCTTCAAAAAAAGGGATGTCTGTACTGGACTATGTACCTATATTAAAGAACACTTCAGCCAGTGATACAGACCATCACTCTGTGTAAGATGGTCCATCTGCACGCCGATATTATGTATAATCTAATTCATAGCTAGGCTCTCTCCATCTTATTTAAACATTTCCTCAAAGAAACAAACTGTCTTTAGCCCTTCCATCTGTTCCTAGAGATGTACTGAGCTGTGAAAGCGCATTTAAGGATGCTTCTTTAAAGTCAGCTGCAGAACTATAATCCGAGATGATTTTGTTGAACTTAAAGAAATTTTACAATACAAGACAGAATCAGCATCAGAGTGAATTTTTAATGAATGATTGTGACTAGTCCTGGAATGTCATGTCAAATGCTTAAGCCATTTCTCTGGAGCCAACAACCTGTGCAGTTCCTGCCCTGACCAGGATACCCTTCAAATAAAGCATTTTGGGCCCTTTGTCATTTGTATTATTATCCATTCATTGTGGAGATTGCCAAATTGGCATATTCAAGTGAGCTGCACGTTGTTTGGAGTGATGACCACTTAATATCTCAGTATAGCTAAATTCAAATCGAGCTGTTACAACTTAAATACTTTTTAGTCACAAGAACTTAAAATATTCTGCCAAAATAAGTCAGCATTCCTTGAAAGTTGTTATACACTATACTAAAAAAGGCAGAGGGTACCCAAGGTACCCAGTTATCAATACTCACTTTCCTCAATGCAAATTGCTTATGTTCATAAGGCAAAAGCTGCACATTGTTCTCATAGCAACCTTCCACTCCAGATGTGCTGGAATGTACACATGGTGGGCATGAATGTAGCAGGAGTAAGACCTGTGCAACCTGACTCTGCATGTGTTGTAATGGATATAAAAAGAAAGTCATGGGATTATATGGACATAACTCATGGTGCAGAACAGAGGGTGCTGCAAAGCATGATGGGAGTATAAGCCCATCTACTTGGGTGTGTTGTACATACGGTGAATTGACAAACTTGACTTGGTGTGGTAATCAAGTTTTCCTCCATTTTTCCCTTTTATTAAAAAAAAAAAAAAAAAAAAAAAAAAACAGCCATCTAAAAATGACTAATGAAACCCTTATACATGAAAAAAAAATAATTAGATAGCCCTGGGTAAAACACGAAAAAAAAAAAAAAAAAAAGTCTGGAAAGTTTTGCAGTCCAAGTCAAAGAAAACCAATTGGCTTGCCTGATAACTACAGACTCATCACACCTCTTTCATGGAGTGGACAGGTGAAGCAGCTAACTCATTGACACTTCCTTCAATGCAGCCAACATGTTCAGCATCTCTCCCTGCACTGAGACCTTAAAAAGCTTGGAATTTCAGGCCTAGGTACAGTAAATTTCTCATCCACAGATGTTGCTTAAGTTAAATAAAAAACACAACCTTCAATCATCGTAAAGCTAGGGTGTGCCAGCCACTCTTTACATTATGCCATAATCTGGCAATATTCCAGATGGCATGGAGCTGTTACATAATGGCACTATCAGTTGCATCCTGTGGTCCCAGAGAGAGACGACTGTTCCAGCAGGACCACACAGAGCAGACGAGACTTCACCCAGCACTAGTGTTGGCCACGTCTAGAAGCCTTATGATACACTGGAGCCATGCAAAAGGTTCTTTCATAATCCAGTTTGTAACTAATAAAGCTAAAGGTGTCATTCTGTGTGGGAAATGCATAATAAGTTCAAATATTACACAACCGCATAAAAATATGATGCGAGCAAGATGTTCTGGCAGAATGCCTGGTGCTACCTTCTGTGACAGCCTGGGCTCTGACCCACAGACCAGCCGGGTCATTAGCTGAATACAATCGACACTCCACTACAGCAGTCCAGAGACTGAGAAGAACGATTCCTCTGGGTCATTATTCGACCATTAGATAATTAGCTTGCTCTAGTAGACATCAGTGGGCAGCATGACTTGAATGTGACTGACAGCCATTTGTGTAAACATGACGACATCACAAGTCGACTTATGGGAAGATCTGCGGCTCACACGAAACAATACGTTAAAGAGTCCAGGGGCTTTAAGCTAAAAACCCTTATCCTCTTGCCAAGTGAGCATTTTCCATATGTTCCGATGTCACATGTACAAGGGCTCTCACATGGTCACATAAGCACCTTAACACATGCAATTTCACCTGCATGAATACACAAACATGTTACCCTTAGTTCCAAGCATGAACTCCCATCAAGGTTTGTGAGATCGTGAGAGTCAAGCTGTTTATGGACCAGAGGATTCCTGGCCCAATAACCTAAAAGGACACTGCTGTGAAATATGCATTCAGCTGTGCATAAGATAAATAGGTAAACTTTTCCCTCGGGGTGAGGCATGGCAAAGCAAAAGCCATATGATGGTTCCTTGAAATGTGAAATAATGTTTGAGCTTTGCTTTTAATAACAGCACAACACTGGCCAAAAGCAGTACAGGATAAAAACGAGAAAAAAAAAAGCAGTGCACCTAAAGTGCAGTATGAATGAATAAATAGCTCTGAACTACTGAGGACAGAAGTCTGCCCCCCCCCCTCTCTCTGCTGCATTGTCCAATCATAGGGATGAAAGCGAGACGCAAAGTGAGGTCAGTTTCCATTATGCACAGCATCATAATCCCAGCTTGTGCAAATGGTCCTTCTGGTGTTTCCCCTGGAGCTGACGAACCCGCGTTCCGCTGTGGAAGGGCCGCTTCCCGTTGGCAGCTTTACCCAACATGCTGCCGCCAAATTTCCAGCTTTGGTTCTCCCCCAGAAAACTCAAATCCTGCCTTTTGTTTTGCCAACAGCAGACTATTCTACTCACTAACATTTACGCAAACTCTGCAGGCTATACAGGGGGGAGGATTTCACACCATTCATCCATGCCACAAAGCATACGCACACCTACCCATAAGCACATTGCCGCTACATCTAGATTTAAATTCAATCCAAGACTTTCTAAAAACACCTTGTTTCAACTTTGTGCTCTTTTGGTCCAACTGGGGCAATGCAGCTACTCAAATGAGTTTAATTTATGATTGTAGCAGCATGTTTATCAACTGTAAAATCACTCCTGCGGTATATTAGCTACGATGCTATGCTCCCTCTGCGGTCTTGATCTACAGTACAGCCTAGGAAGGGGATACATGTGATAATGCAATCTTATATTTTGTTCTCCAAGTACACCATAAGTCATTTTTCAGCTAATATGCACCCAATCACATTCCTCACACTGCCTGCAAGAAACTATAAAAGATTTGAATCCTGAAACAAAGCCATTACTCTTGAGATTTACTGCATGCTGCCGATAAAGGAGAAAGGTGAAAAGTAAGAGTGCTTTTGTTTAAATCATGGGATTGCTACAGGGATTCATCTCATGAGGTGATGTGGCACAAGGTCTGCATGTGATTGTTTTGCTCAAGAATGCGAAGGTTGAGTCAGCCACATATGATGGTTCTTTAATGAAAAAGGAGGAAGGAAAAATTGATTTTTTTTTTTTTAAGGATTTCAGAGGAAAGCAGCATTGCCTTAAGTGAACAAACTGAAACCAAGTCCTATTTTGTTTCTTTAGTCATTTCTACTTAAGCAGTCTTCTAAACTTTGACAGAGAGCGGCTTTACAGTATATCGTGATTTGTTAAGACTAACAAAGATGCACTTTGACCTTTGAGCACAATTGTTTGCACATATTTCTGATCAATTTAACCCTTTGTTGCAAATTTGTGACAACTACTTTTGGTCTTATTTCTTTGTATCCATTAGTTTGTCATTTACTGGCCGGGGTTTTAGTAAAAACCCACAAACATCTTATGTCTTGGTTTTGCAGGACATGTGTCAACATTCTGTCAGGTCTATAGCATGCACTTATGATCAAGAAAACAACAAAAAAGCAGTTTGTAAAGCACCTTGTGTTTTCCAGGAGTCATTACTGAATCGGCCATAAAGAGAGGCACTTATGATAAATGGCTGCCTTAGCAGCACAAGTCTCAGGACAAGCAAAAATCATTAGCACCCCCAGGAACCCAGAAAAAGGATCCCTTGCTGATCACAGAAATAATGAGGAAAAGGCTGAGCCCAAAAGGAGGCTGAAAGTAATCTATGCAACCCACAAACAGACGCCCAATTAAACCAAGCCTCAGATGTTGCAAAGACTCAGCATAAAGCAGGAGCAATAATTCTCATCTAGTCTAACCTGGATCCATTCATCGTTCATTTCCTCCCCTGTGGGGCTAAAGCCCACACTCATCCACTGCTGGAACATAAGCGCCGTTCCAAAAGCAATGATGATACAAACCCCCATCTTCTTTGTTGTCCGTCTTTACAGAGATGAAGTGCAATGAAAGTCTTTTCTTGGGAGGATTCTTCCCAGATAAACAACCTGAAGTCATGAGGCATAATAAGAGCTGGCTGAACACTAAATGTTAAAAAACTTCAATGCTTCCTTTATTTCTTTCAGCATGAGAAACACTGGACCATCCTTCATTAGGAGGAGATAATCCCATTGCACAATTCTTACAGCTGCAACATTCAAAGCAATGCTTGATTATTTTCGTACTGACATTCATACAGATAAATGAGGCCACGAGGGTAAACAAATCAGCCAGTAACAATTTTACTTTGACTTTAGAGATAATCAGCCTTGATAATGAAAGCAACACAAACATGCCGCCTTTGTCAATCAGTGTGGCACGATAATATTAAGGGATTTCTGTAGATCATTTCCTGTGAATTGCAGTTTACCTTCAGCAACACACATCAAAACTTAGTGACAATTTTTAAGCCATTTCCTTGAATTACCCCCTACTTCCCCTTTCTGGATCCATGGCATTTTCAATCAAGGTGAAGTGTAGAAATTTGACACTGAACCTCACCAAGGACCAAGATTTACTGATTAAAACTGCTCAGTTAAATCTTCAATAGCTGGTTAGCTGGTAGCAGTTTGTGTAAACCTGAATCAGATATCAGTCCACAGTTAGCAAGTGATAATTCAGACATGTAAATGCTTCCCTTGAGGCAGGCATTGGGTTAAAAGAAAGACTTTGCTAAAGACCTGGAGGCATCTCTGATGTTCATGAGTCACATGCAGATTGTGGTGCACTGTTGCGTGGCAAGACGCCAGACCAGCTTGACGCAGCACATCACTTGGGAGGAATGTTTTGTTGACTAAAGGTTGAAGCGTTGAGAAAGAGCGAGCAGCGTTGTGTAAAATTAGCACTGCATACCAGTAAAAAGGCCAACTGGAAATCTTGCATTTGTTCAGCTGATGTAGAAGCGTACTGAACAGCTACCTCAGTAACTGTTCTAATGTGCAGTCCAGCCCACAACGGGCAAAACTAAGAGTGGCCTGTCAACTCAGGTGGCCTCAAGTCTGACCACTATGAGAATTATTCACAAAACTCTAGGGGGGGGGGGCAATGATCAGCTTACACCATCACAGAGCAGCAGCCAATGAGAAATGTGTGGAATGTCAAGTCCAGTCTGGTGCCTCCATTACTAAAGATATTTCAATGGGGAAGAGAGGGGGGGGGGCAGTCTTTGAGGATTAAAAAGCAAAAACTTACAGCACACAGTGCTGTCTTTGAAAACTTTAGACCCCCATGTGGCTTTAAAGAGGAAGGGGGGGGATTCACATTTAAAAACTGTCACGGTGCTAATCAGCATCAATGGTCCAATAATGTTTGTTTTGCTTATTTACTAAAACGGCAAGCAATGCTGATGATTTTATAAATCCCTGAGGGCTTCTGCCCAACGTAACCAGTAATGAGATAAGTGTGTTAGTCCTCGCTGAGTCAGTAAACCTTAACACTTTAAATTACTTCCCAATTGTCTGTACCCTGTAAAAAGTACTGATACACATCATGCAAAATAATTATTTTCAGGGATTAATTTAATCTACAACTTTTTTTTTCTCAAAACTCAGTATTGTGTCATGGAAACGAGCTTATACAAGTATACATTTATGTAAAACACAAATAAAGTGGCCAAATGGGACTCAACTTCCAGCCCTGGCAGCTCTGTTGCCATTCTCTTCCCACTGAGTCATGCAAGGTCACACAAAGCTCATGTGAGTCAGTGTTTGAGAAAAACAAGACTAGTCAGAGTGAAGCTATTCAGATGGCATGGAAATAAATATAAAATCAGTTGGAGAAAGCAACATTTCTTGGCATCAGCAAACTGCTCGTGTGCTGTTTAAAATCAACAATTTCATAGAAAGAAAACATTTTGTAGCCCAGAGATGTCAGCGTGAAGCTAAACTGAATACTGCTTCCTTTAGATGCATTAAAAGATGCTGTAACAAAATGCCCAACCTTCAAAAGCCTTTTCTTAGTTAAAAATAGAGCCAAAAAGTAGCCAACTGTGCCTTTATGTGCACAAGCTTATGAGTTTGAGTTATGCCAATCAAAAAGCAGGTACATTTTTGCCCAAGTATCAAAGAAATCCTTGGTTTGATTTCAAAGACAGTTCAAACTTTCTCCAACAGAAACTTAAACTACTTTAGTTTATTTTACAGCGATACCAGATTAATTTTTTTTAAAAAAGGAGATTAAAAACCAAGTTCTAATAAAATTATACTGGTTTAAATTGGGTCAAGTCAACATTTGTTGAAAGTAAAAGAACATTTCAGACGCCCAAGCTGTAGCCTCTGACTTTGTAATGAGAGAAAACTAGAAATTTTACATGTATAATATGATTTAGAAGAAAAGGTGGATGCATACCTGGCTCTGAGCAGTTCTTTGGCTCAGTTTCATTTTCTGATACTGAAGCCAATAGCCGTCTTCCCCAGTGCTCAAGGTCCGGATGTCCCTCCACAATCATCCCATGCCCTGAAACAGAATATCAACAGCTCTGGTTAACAGTAAATACAGTACAGCATCAGTCATCTTTCTGCTAAGCACCACAGCATGCTAGAGGTTAATGCACCTGGAACAATCGCTTTAAGAAAATTTTAAAAAAAGGGAAAGCTTGAAACTCCATTTTACAGTCTAAACTAACATGGCCGCTGCTGCACAGAGCATGTTTCATGACCTCAAGCATCCATGATCACGCTCATTAATCCAAACAAGGTTTGCTTTTCTTTAATCCCTTAAAAGTTCTCATTTATGTAGATGTGACATTTTCATCCAGCCGTAGCAATAACATCAAAATGCAGCTGTGCCATTATGTTTTGGGGGGTGGGAGTTTCATTTTTCATTAAACTCCTCTTAAGCCTCTGTAATGAGGACAGAAAAAAAAAAGCAGTCTCAAATCTATTATGTAAAATCATAAAAACAGAGCAGCACTTTAAAACTTGCGATTTTCATTAAAAAAAATTTTTTAAAGTTCCCATGCAAAAGGCAATGCTGAATTGAGGATGAAACAACACTGCTGTATGCACAGTTATGAGGTGCACACTGGAGAATACCCCAAGGACTGACTGTGTTTAATTCATACACAGCTCATTTATCAGTCGTTTTCCCCTTCATCTGCCTTAAATTTATAGATTATGCAATCGTGAAAGACTTTCTATGCAGCAGGAGACTCACATGGCATCTGAAAGTCTTCCTGAACATGTGAATTTCTCCTTGTGATCAGCCTCTGCAACCAAACTCCCTTGGGAACGGAGGAAATACTGCTTTAAAAAGGTTACCAACTAAATATAAATCACCCTTTACAGAACATAGACCCAGACTGAAAAATTGACCAGTTCAGCAGCTCTTTGGTCAGAACAAATGTCTGTCCCCATATGCCTTAAGCTGCTGCAAGCCTATTTGAAGAAATTTGAATAAATGACTTCATCCAAGATTACATTACGTTTCTCCAATAAATGACATTAAAAACTGCGGCAAATTGGTTACTTGCCAAGGCCGAAACAAATGAAAATCTCCTATTGCATTGTTCAGAACAAGCTGTAAAACACAGTCAGGATTTTGGTTTTTAATGAAAACTCAAAAAAAAAAAAAAAAATCCACGATTATCCAAATCCGACCCAAAATGTCCGTTACAGAACACCCTTACCATAACTAACATCTCCAATTCCACCTTCATCGTAACCAGTCATGTTCCATCTCCTCCTACAACAGTTGTCATTTTATAGGATAACTGTATTAAAGCCGACCACTCTGTTGGGCAGTAATGCAGCTCAACAATAGCAGGGACAGAGACCTGCATCTGTGCATGCAGAAGCGTTTGACAGATGGAGGGTGACAGAGGGGAGTTAATGCTGGAAGGTGGACCAGTAGCCTACTGAAACCACTATTTATCTAAGCTGGGCTAAGAAAAAAAAAAAAAAAACGCCATTACCGACCCAAATCCAAATCACTCAAAACTGTGACAACTTTAATACGAACATATAGGTGAACTTTGGAGTCTGTCAGCCAGCATTAGGAGATGCCCCTCATTTACAAGATGCATTACAAGCTGTGCAAACGGTAATACTGTGGGGCCCCTGACCTGCACGGTTTAAGTTGTTTAGATGGAGAAAAGTACATCTGGATGCCAAGGGGAAACTAAAACTGGAAATACGGGCTAATGAGTAAACACACTGATAGATCGAGGTATATCTGCATTTAATTGGCTTCTGTGTTAACATTGAATTTTGTCACATTAACACATCAAAATGTTCAAGAATTGCGCATTTTGCAAAATGTGTGTGTGTGTGTGTATATATATGTCATGTTGGCACCTGCTGCTAGACTCCTAAAGGTGAAAGTCATGAGCATTTCCAGCAATTAAGACCAAATTCTCATTCATAGACAAACGAGGCATTACGCCAATAATGCATAATGAGGTATTTTTTGGTTTTTCAGGCTGTGGGGCCATCTATTAACGTGTTTTTTGGTCTAAAATTTTAATCCAACATCTTTCCATGTCATTATTCCATTCTCTGTAATTTCGATGAAAAAAGGTATTTGAGTTTTACTCGTATTTACGCAGTACATGGGAAATTGAATTTTATCCAGTTGGTGCAAAATCATCTAAAAACAATTTATCTAAAATGATCTAATAATACCAAAGAGTTTAAATAATGACAGTGGGTCAAGTTGAACGTGATAATGTGTTGCAGACAGTAAAATTAATATTGCTTTCCCTTTGTGGTGACTGTAATAAGGGATGAGATTAAAGAGACCCTCAAAACTTAGCCTGATCTGGACCAGGCTAGCTAAACAGAAAAATTTCCATGGCAACTAATGCCATAACATATCCCACTTTTGTGCAACCAGATCAGTTAAGTTGATCCAGGATGACCAACATATCCCAGCTTAATCCCTTTAGTTTTGTGCAGCAAGCCCCAGGAAAGGAAATTCTGTGGCGCTACAGGAAACATTAACAGTTTAGTAACAGCTACAATCTGAAGAGGCAGCACCATTTTTTTTAATTTTTAACTCAAATCAGAGTCATTTTAGAGCCTTGAAGCTAACGCATTACACAACTTGTCCACTACTTGCCCCAGATTGTATTTTCAGCATACCAACAGAAATGTTTTCATTTAACGCCTTTTCACTACAGAAACGTTGAACAGCCTGAAGATCAGCAGGCGCTGGATAAACAGATTATACACTAGGCGACCTCAGCTGCTTCCCACAGCTCTCCATCCCAAAGACCAAACCCTCCAGCCATCGCTTCAACCTGCTCTCTCTAACCAGCTCAGTTTCACTCCTTGACCGCCTCTGGCATAGCCCTTTACTTAGTGAGCATTTCTGAAAGGAGATTAAATGCCATCTAATGTGATATCCAGCAATCACTGGGACAAGTTTAAGATCCAAACCGGTGGACAATGCATGTCGAGAAGAAAAACTGTTTTAGACATACAGAAGTATTTTCATTTAGACACATGTCCATCTAAATGTGATTTGTGCTGCCAGTTAAATGCGAGACCATGACTATAGTTCTGCTTTTAGAGCCCGATACTTTCTAGAAGGCTAAAACAACGAAGAAAATGCATGCATGAGCTGTTCAGCATGCTCTCGTCTCGCCACCACACATTTGAAGACGCGATTCTGTCAGCACCTCTAGGCAGGCTCAGGGAGTAAAATAAGGGCTACAGCCAGTTGCTGGGCCCATGCTAGAGCTTCCTTACTCCTCCAGCTCAGCTCATTTGTTTTCATTGTGTCCAAATGCTCATTTTGGCACTTTGGTGACCTTAAGACTGCCATTATCTGCGATTAGTTTAAGCAAGAATTGCTCGTTTTTCAGCCTTTGAGGATTTTGATGCCCATTGATTCAATTTCTTTGAAGCACTGAAAAAACACTTTAAAGGCTCTTGAGATTTTAATACAAAATTTCAGATTAGACTTCCTGATTTACACACCCAGATTTAATACTTGAGCCGAATAGAAAATTAGAAATTAAATCTGCAGAGCACACACTTTAATTGCATTCAAGTGTTTGCCACACAAGTTTAGACATTGTTGAATAAACCAGAAGCTGCATTTTATAAATATAAACTTGGAACCTTTAAAGCAGGGTTATTGAATACGGTCCTATGAAGGCCGCAATCCAGCAGGTTTTCAATCTCTTCCTGCTCCAACACACCTGACCCAAATTAAATAAATCAAATAGCCAATCAAGCTCTACACAATGACTCATTAACTTGTGGAGCATGAAGGCATGGAAAACCTGCTGGATTGCAGCCCTCATAGGACTGAATTGAGTACCCCTCCTTTAAAACAAATGTTAACATATCCATTGAACCGACCTCGCTCACCCCAATAACTGAGATCACACTAAAAAGGGTGAAACAGCTGGTCAAACCATTTTTTCCTCGTGCAATCTATTCATGAATCTAGAGCAGGGATCACAGATTCCAGACCTCTTCAGCCAGTCTCCAGAAGGTTTTCAACATGTCCCTGCACCAACACACTTGACTCAAACTAATGAGTCATTGTGCAGAAATTCGACTGTTGAATCCATTTAATTTGAGTCAGGCGTGTTGTCAGGGGCCCACTGAAAACATTCCCGACACTGGCCCAAGAGGTCTAATTTAGCGATCCCTGAGCTAGAGTATACTCATGCTCAGGTCCCACTTGGATATCCGTTTTGTTAGGACATCCTTAAAAAGGAGTTTTAATTTTGGACCATTAGTTGAAAACAAGTTACTGAAGACCTTTACCTGCTTATGTGTCCTGTTGTCCAGCAATTCCTAATAAATGCCCCAAATCAAACTTTATAAGCGATCAAGCTATAAATATGAATAAAATCAAGGATTTAAAATGAAAATTAAATGCACAAGGTCCATATCAGTCAGGGTAGAATGATGGATGATTTGATTGCAGGCCTCAGTTCATCAAGTCCAAGTCAGACTTTACCCATGATTCCTTCCTTGTGATGCAAGTTTTCCATCACCGTGACATCATGCCATAAAACTTATCCCAGCAATGTCTTGTTTTAGTCCAATTAAGTCTACATGTTTTTTGCTAATCACAAACCAAAAGTTGCTTTACTTTATCACCTACCTACAAGCAAACTATAGGATAATTTGGAGGACTTGTTGCAAAATGCACTTTTTTAAAATTGTTACTTTTTTTTGGTAAACGCATGTAAACTTGAAATGGGAAAAAACTAGAGATAAAAATGTGGCAACCATGCCTTTGACTATGCTTAGCAGCAGAGATGAGCAATAATAGCTAAGTAATATCCTCCAGCTTTGTTCAACCAGCCCAGGAGGGATAAAGACCAAGGACAAGCATCCATCAATCTTCCCATGCTGTGAACAAGCTCACCTCCTTTTTGTCAAACTACAGCTCACTCTGCACACACATGGCCTTCAGTCAGCCTACTGCAGCGACCTGTCAGAACCCAGTCATGCCTCTCAAAAAAAAAAAAAAAAACACCTACTAGCCTCCCATGTGGAGCTCCGTCACATGAAACATGCACACAGCTCGATCAGCATTCGTGACAGCATGTTGCGCCCCACCCCTCTTCATGGAGATGTAACCCAGAGGTAGTACATTGCATCCCATCCATCTGGACCACTCAGCACATCATTTCCTCCACCCACCCCCCATGCTGCTATCAATCAAAAAAGGTGACAAGTATGAGGCATGGGTTTTAGTGTAACATGACAAATGCATGCTGTGATGGCTGAGAGACGAGGCCCTGGCCATTCACTTAAAGCTTTGGTTATGCTCAGATTTGGGTCTTATGGTTCAGAGGGGATTTCAGTCTCCCCACACACACACACAAGCATGTCACCTTGAAATGCCACCCTGCAGCAGCTGGTCAAACAGGCTGAAATTCATGAACACCTTATGTCACATGACATTGTGTGCCAACTTGATTAAATGCAAAAAGGAAGCCTTTTTAGTGAGTGACCAAGGCTGATGTAGAAGGCGCTTTACCTCAGCTCCCCGACCCTGCTTTTCGAGTTAAGCGATTTGCAGTCGATTGTACAATATCATTCCTGAATAATCTTTAAAGCCTCTTGTTGTTTTAATGTGATTAATAAACTCCCAATAAATCCGTTAGAGATCCACAAGCAGGTAGTTTGTGGTGGATTTGCAGGGTCGTTCAGCCTGAGGGGGTCTAAATACTTGCAGATAGACAAGGTCAGATTTAAGTTTGTTTGAAAACAGTCACATAAGAAATAAGCCTGATTTAAAGGAATCTCCTTTTTTTAAAAAAAAAATGTCAGGCTCTCTTAGCACCGAATTCACTCACACTGTTCTTCCCATGAACAGTGTGGACCTGAGGGTGTGTTTTGCATAGTTAACCTTTGATCCCAGGGCTGTGGCAGATATTTTTCACCAGCAAAATGTCAAGGTTGCCCATTAGATTACGTAACTGCGTGTGTGAGGCTGTGTGGGATGCTCTATGTGTCCGTGTTTGCACGAGCCCGCCATAAGAGTTCTGACATTTGTGCACGGGAGGGCAAGATGTTTGGATTATGCGTGCGCATACAAGCCAATTTAAACTATTGGAGTCGTTTGGCCAAATACAACTCGCTCATCAGCTTCCCCCATGAATATTGCAACATGCAGTATACACCACCACCACCCCCCGCCAAAAAAAAAAAAAAAGACAAAAACACCTCCCTCCCCTCCAAGTGATCATCGGTGGCCTCTGCGTAAAAATCGGCATCCCTCGATCGCCATGCGGAAGCAAGAAGCGTGATCATCTTCGTGAAGCAGTGTGTGCAATGGTGCTTGTCTAAGCGCGCGTGCGTGTGCAGCCCCGGGCCATATGCGATGATGCCAGCATTAAGCATGATCTTGAAGCTGTAGTGGGTCGTTATCTACGACGTGCCTGGCGCCAAAAACAGCCCGTTTTAACAGCCGAAGATCGTTTTTAAAAATGACACTAACAAATAATGCAAATTGACATGAGGCAGATTTGGTTACCTGATGTTCCCGTGCGCGTGAAGCACGCGGTGTTTGTATGTGTGCCGTAATTACAAGCCTGACTCTCAATTTTAAAAACGTGCCGCTGCCACGACGCGCACACTGCGGCATACAGGCTTCCACAATGAGATTTTTAAAAATTAAAATAAAAAAGCTGTGACCTGACAGCGTGTGTCGTTGACTTTTTGCAGACTGTAATGGGGCCAGGAATGCACATTTAAATGCAAACTACACTTTATATACAGCAGAGAAAAATAACAGATGTATGGCATGCACATGTCTGAACCGGGAAAACAGACACGCTCCGTCTGAAAATGTTTTTTCATCCTTTGCCCTTGACATCAACGCCTGATGTTTCGTTTCTGTGATCGAGGTGAGGTAGCTCAGTGATGACTGTGTGTGCATGATTACACTGCAGATGTCTGAACCGCTTCTGCTCTGTCCTCAGATCCTTGTACCCCAGTGGACCCCCCCCCCCCCGCAGACACACACACACACACACACACACACACACACACACACACACACACTCACCTGTCTTGGTTAACAGTGCTGACATACTCCACGCCACGAAGAGAACACTGCAGATAAAGCACACCTGGACGAATAGCATCTCCCTCCTCTTGCGAACTTTAAATATCTTCGCGATTATTGTCTTTTTGGACGGGCACACTGTGTCATTGTCGTCCCGCTCCATGTTTCGCAGCTTGCTCGGCCGGCGGCCACTTTTTTTGCGTCCTTGAGAGCCTCAGAAAGTGCCGCCCCGCTTGCCTCTTTACACGGAGCACAGCCGGGATGTGGTCCTCATTTCAAGCCGTCCAGTGCGCAGATGGAGAGTAGCGAAGCGGACAGCTTTCCCCCTTTCTCGTCTCCGCCGCTGAGAGGATGCCTTTCAGCTGCTGGGACTGGGTGAACAGGGGGCAATGACACGGCGGTCAAATTCCGATAAAGGTGTCCAAATTAATTCAGCGACGCTCCCGAATTCGGATTCTTCCAGAGGATGAGTATTGGATGGGATCTCATTGCAACATGCATCCTGTCCCAACATGCATACCTATATAGCCTATCAGCTGCACTATTCCTCATCCGTGGTGGAGTTTCTGTTTAGCATAAGATGCGTCAGTGTCCAGTCACAAACGCGAAATCGCTCAGCTGCGCCGTATCCCAAATCCTACGCACCTGCGCCTGTTAAGTGAAACCAATCTGCGCTCATCAAGGTTAATTGTTAAATTCGGCCAGCAGTCGTCTTGTTCGCCTCGCTCGGGCGCCTCCCCCTCCACGTGAATTCCTCCCCAGTGCGGAGCAGCCGCGCTGGTGATGAGAGCCGACCATCAGCTGCGCCCTTCGCTCCCCCCACCCCCCCAACCCACCTCCAATAGCTATAAGACCAAGCGCCTTTAACTTTCCTGACAACTGCGTGCGCAAACAGGCTTCATTTTATCTCTCCGTTTTGAAAACACCTTTCAGCCCCCACATTCATCATCTCGGACCCCGCATTGAACCCTGCTCTTTGACATTATTTGCGTGTTGCCTTGAGATTAACAGGCTGGATTCTCTTAAAAGGAAACCCCTTTCAAGCAACTCACGACCAAAAGAAAAAAAATCCCCCATATCCCTTTGCTGCTGTTATGAAACCAAATCCAATATCTTTCTGGGTCCTGAGCACATCCCCTTTTATTAACTGGCCTGCTAGTCACCTGCCATTCTCATATTGATATCATGCTGAATAATTGAGGTCATAGATCCTGCAGCTCAAACGCATCAATGCTTCAGTTTCCCCTCAAATCTGAAAACCATGAAGTAATTTCTCACGACCTGAAGGGGGGTTTTGGCCAAGATTATAATGGTTACACAGAGTTGCTTCACATAAACAGAGGTATTGGACTGGTATATAGTAGAAAAGAATAATGTAATGGGGACTTTTATGTCATTTAGTCAATTAAATGTGAGTAAAATATGTCCTGCAGTGAGCAAATGATCATTCTAAAACAATCAGATAAGAATTGATTATATATTCATTAAAAATAAAAGAATTTGGGCATTCTTTATGATTCACCTGTCAAATATTTTAGATAATGCTGAATCGAAATGGATTTGGCTTCAGCACACTCCTAATGAGTGTTTGATAGTTGGCAGTGTTGCAAGTGTGTCACTAACACACAGGCCAGCTGAACACTGCAGTCTACTTGGCTCTTTGCGAATGGTGTCCGCTGTCCTTACCTGGAGCTGTCACTGCTGTATGACAGGAAACAGCACAGGTAGCTATTCTCAGAAATCCAAAGTGAAGGCAAAGATCAATATGTAATCTAATGTTGGGTTTAAGATGGAGCACCACATTCGTCTCAGGTTTGATCCTTTAATGCCCATCTATTTTTGTCCCCTCAACTCATGGACCAATGAGATTTACAGTAAAGTGATATTTGTTCAAAAGCTTACACGTTCACACATATTCAGCTTTGCATGGTTATTGGTGGGAGAAGCTCTTGACACCCCCTGTGTTATCAGCGATACGCCTCTGCTTTCATGATTAAATCACATCAACTAGGACATTTTTTTATTTGAATTTAATGGTAATAATGTTTTTACACTGAAATGATTATAATCCTCTCTACGCTGTAACAAAATGTCAAACTATTCCCCAAACACTTAAGCTGCAACTCCGTCTTGCAATTTTAAAAGCAGTGCTGGAAGACATGAGGCACAGGCTGCTCCTGCTGCCTCCAGGCCTGCTGCAGGTCACCTTTTCTGCCAAGATAACAGGCAGGAAAGCTCCTGCACCCTCACAGGTTGAAACAATATGCCAACATTGTAGCATCACTGCTGCTCTCCACTTAGGCAAAAAGGAAAAAAAACAACTCACAATCTCCTGCAGACCAAGGTTATGTAAGATCAGGACCGTCCCTGTCATTACAGATTGAGGCAGCCCTCCAAAATCATTAACCATCATTTCCAAGAAGCTTCCAAGACACTGTGTGAGGGGTGTACATGGAAGGCGTTGCAGGTCATTAGTCTGGGCTTTTCTGAATCTGAAGCCAGAGATTGGGTCTTCTGCATGCACACATACATCAACATGTGTGAGTCATGGCCATGCCAAGGGATTAGTCCCTTCTAGGCCCCAGCCTACACAGCAGGCAGGCAATCGGGGAGCAGAGCCAGGGCCTGCTTACAGAGATTTAGCCGCTGCTTTACACTCCCTTCCTTGTTCAAACTTACATGGTCTTCTCTGCCTTCTGCGGGTTCCAGTGCAACTGCACTTTTGCTACAGAGATAATAAGGACTGTTTTAATAAAGGCAGATGTTACAGTGAGCAGTTGGACTGAGGGTAACACGTTGTTAGATATAAATGCCAAATGTGTCATATCCTTGCAGTGCAGATCACAAATGACTTGATGTCAAGTGCTTTAACAATGACTGTTACTCAACAATTGCCATTTGACTCAGCTCCACTCACTTCAGCTTCCAACTACATTATTGCAAAGATGATTCATCTTGTTTATTCAGTAGTTTAACACACTGATTAAAATCCTGTCTTAATAGGCAATGCAGCAGAACCAAGGCACAGTCTACATGTTTATGTAATCATGAAGATAATTTGTCAACGTGAGATTGACCTTTAAGTAAAATAATTCAAAGCAAATAGAGTGCACAACAGGCTATTTTGGATTTCATGTGTTAAGTTGAAGACATGTGATCATAAAGTAGAAGGTGTATCCTTACAGCTGGTGGATGGATGGATGGATGGATGGATGGATGGATGGATGGATGGATGGATGGATGGATGGATGGATGGATGGATGGATGGATGGATGGATGGATGGATGGATGGATGGATGGATGGATGGATGGATTAACTAAAGGGACATCTATTAACAATCTTTCCTTTGGTCCTCTTTTTATCTTGACTTAAACTAATTAAGATCTTTTACATCTATTGGCTTAAACATACAAAAAGGTTCAAACTAAAATCCCACTTCAAAAAATGTTATAAGCCCCTCTGCACTTTTTTTTTTTTTAACAGAACAAAGGGAAATAACAGAGACCAAAAATAGGGGACAAACCTTCTGCTCACATGACCCATTGGTTTGTGAAGAACTAAAAATGAAGCCAGTTGAGCTTTTCCATCATCGCCATCATCGCCATCTTCGCTGCGCTGTGTGTGTCGTCACTCCCAGAAATGACAAAAATGGGCCAAGAGCGGCCACGGGGCAAATGATTGACAGCTGACGTACTCTGGGCTAAATGCTAGCTGGGCTAACTTGAAACTAACAGGAGCTAATAAAGATTAGCCTAAGACACACTTAGACTTGCTATTATCTGACTGAAAACCACTGTTGTGCTACTCTGCTACAGATTGAGACCTTACCGAGAGCAAACAAGGAGCTACCTGTTAGCCACCATCCAGCAGGCCGGCATCCGGTCTGCTGTATGTCAATCAAAAGGATATTCCCCCAATTATGTGTAATTTAAAAACATCTAAACAGATGAGTTATAAAAACAAATTCACCATCCTAGTAGACATGAAGATAAACTTGACCTGTTATAGCTAAAATGATTTTTTGAACCAGGCTGTAAACATGTTTATTTCTGCTGTGAAGTTGGCCTTTTTTAACATGGGAATCTATGGGGATTTGCTCTGTTTTGCAGCCAGCCCCAGCGGATGAAGACAGAACTACAAACATTTCCTTCTCCCGGGTAGCTTCATAGTTGGCCACCAGAGGTTGCCGCTTGGGATATACCTACCTCACTGAATATACTTTCAGAGTATTTGCGCAGTGACTACTCTCTGCAAAAATAACCCAAGTATAAGTGTTGCATGTGGTGAATAGAGATGATGAGCAACCAACGCATGCAACAATGCACTTTGGCATTATACTGCAGTGATTCACTAATGTTTTATTAAAGAAAGCAGGCAGATCCCAGATGCCTGCCAAACATTGCCAATTGGCTGACAGAGAGTAAGAGTACAGTAGCCTACAAGGTTGGCATGCTTGCACACAAACAAAAAAAGGCTCTGGAAACATGCTGATTTGACTCCTTGCAAAAAGCGTCTCAGCCGACTGCAGGTAAAATAAAATATTCATCATGAGTGTTGAGCGTTAGACGGCACCACCGCAGGTTTATTTGTCTGCCTGCTCAGGTATGAAGAGTAAACAGGGCAGAATCAAGCAACTGAGAGTTTTTATCTGTGTATTCTGGAGGCAGCAGTCATCTCTCCTGCTCTCTTCATCTACCGGGACATGAAAACTCACCCATTCAGCTGCCGACAACATAAGGCAACTGAGTCAATCCTACACACTGCTTTTTAATGTAGGCATTAGGGAGGTGGGGGTTATGCTCCAGAAAGAAGTAAATAGATCATTAATGTGTGTTTCAGACATCTTGAAGACAATTTATTGCTTTAGCTCTTGAAAAATCAATTGCATAACACATAGTAGGCAGTAAAGTGGAATACAGTAGGCGGCTTCTTACTTATATTTGATAGAGAAGAAAAATTGACCATTCAACATTTTTTATAAATGCAGGGATGAACATATTTTCATCAATTCTTTCTCTAATATATTAATACTGCTTTAGGTGAGTTTCCAGAGTTTTGGTTGAGATGGGGTCAGAAGACAGTTTTTCACCTGTCTAGTGATGTCAAAGGCGCTTTCATCTTCCGATGAAGATCACAAGATGCCACTAAGGACTCCAGAAAACCTTGTGAGGTCACTTTGGGTTTAAACTAAGTTCAAGAACGGACTGTCATTACCGCAGGGTGTTCATGTTCCTTTGTCCACCCCGTTTGCATGACCAGTATTATATAACATTAAACATGCTTTCATTACTGTGGAGAAAAAAAATTCAGAGTTGATATTTAATTAACATTTTACTTGGTCATTTTATGTTACTTACTCCATAAGTTGCACCATTTCAGATTTTCTCCAACATGTTTTCTTTGTTTTTTGTCTACATAGGTAATATAATCAGCTGTTTTCTCATCAAAACAGCAGCCCTATTCCTCTAGCCATCAATTCAACTTTTGAGTGCTCTTTATTCATTTCAGCATCAAAGCTGTGTAAAATTGTATGAAATTGTATGACAATTCAGCAGACAGTGGCTATAGAATAGGAAAAATGCTGGTTATAACTGAGAGAGACTTAACCTTTTGTAATGAGCTGCACATAAATAACTTCATTATTCTTTTGTCTGCAGGGCAGAAAAGGATGGTAAGGCAGGCAAAGAGCAACCTTTTCCCCTTGCAAAGTAGAGTGGCGAATCCCATTCAGACTGACCACTGTGGTTATGCCAGCAGAAACATGCAGCCCATTCATTCTGGGAAGATAGCATCAGAGCTGCAGAGACAGGCTGCTAAGTCTATATTAATGCAGGAAGCAGTGCTTTAAACCAGAGGACAAGTGAGGGTGAGTTCTTTGAGAGCATTCACTTGAAGGTAGGGTTGGAGAGGGGAATGCAATAAAATGAGCAAGCCAGTAGATTTCCCTGCTGTGCAGTTTCATCACACTGCACACCTCCATACTGGACACAAAGTTATAGACACTGTGTAGGAGGACAATGAGTAGGAGTTGTAAATGTCATAATCTAATTATTCATAAGTAGGCACGAGGAGTGAAATGTGCCTTTTTTTTGTCAAGGTGTTGTCCATCTATTAGTTTATTCACTGTCAAATGCTCAGCTGGTTTAAAAGCAAATAACAGTAATGTAATCTCTGTCTGTTTCAGATAAAGGCTGAGACTTTTAACAAAAAGCCTGGGACACAAGCACTGACGTGGACTTTGATAAAAGGCTTATGCTTCATCTCAAATTGCAAAATTCTGTCTAACTTCCTGCTTTGAGGGTAAATCTATGTTCACCCTGACAACATGTTAGTTCTCAATGCTCGCATCGTGGCTACAGTTGGTATGGAAAGTATTCAGACCCTTTTAAACTTTTCACACTTTGTTTCATTGCAGCCATTTGCCAAAATCAAAACAGTTTATTTTATTTCTCATCAATGTACACTCAGCACCCCATCTTGACAGATAAAACAGAAATGTAGAATTTTTTGCAAATTATTATTATTTTTTGAATTATTAAAAAAGAAAAACTGAAATGTCATATGGCCATAAGTATTCAGACCCTTTGCTCAGTACTTAGTAGAAGCATTCTTTTGAGCTAGTACAGCCATGAGTCTTCTTGGGAATGATGCAACAAGTTTTTTACACCTAGATTTGGGATCTTCTGCATTCTTCCTTGCAGATCCTCTCCAGTTCTGTCAGGTTGGATGGTGAACGGTGATGGACAGCCATTTTCAGGTCTCTCCAGAGATGCTCAGTTGGGTTTAGGTCAGGGCTCTAACTGGGCCAGTCAAGAATGGTCCAGAGTTGTTCTGAAGCCACTCCTTTGTTATTTCAGCTGTGTGCTGAGGGTCATTGTCTTGTTGGAAGGTGAACCTTCGGCCCAGTCTGAGGTCCTGAACTCTGGAAGAGGTTTTCTTCCACGATCTCTCTGTACTTGGCCGCATTCATCTTTCCTTCAATTGCAACCAGTCATCCTGTCCCTGCAGCGGAAAAACACCCCCATAGCATGATGCTGCCACCACCATGTTTTACTGTTGGGATCGTATTGGGCAGGTGATGAGCAGTGCCTGGTTTTCTCCACACATACTGCTTAGAATTAACTCCAAATAGTTCAATCTTGGTCTTATCAGACCAGAGAATCTTATTTCTCACAGTCTGGGAGTCCTTCATGTGTTTTTTGGCAAACTCTATGCGGGCTTTCATATGTCTGCACTGAGGAGAGGCTTCCATTGGGCCACTCTGCCATAAAGCCCCGACTGGTGGAGGCTGCAGTGATAGTTGACTTTGTGGAACTTTCTCCATCTCCCTACTGCATCTCTGGAGCTCAGCCACAGTGATCTTTGAGTTCTTCTTTAATTTTCTCACCAAGGCTCTTCTCCCACGATTGCTCGGTTTGGCTGGATGGTCAGGTCTAAGAAGAGTTCTGGTTGTCCCAAACTTCTTCCATTTAAGGACAATGGAGGCCACCGTGCTCTTAGGATCCTTTAGTGCTGCAGAAATTCTTTTGTAACCTCGGCATGAGCCATGTCTCGCCACAATTCTGTCTCTGAGCTCCTTGGACAGTTCCTTTGACCTCATGATTCTCATTTGCTCTGACATGCTCTGTGAGCTATAAGGGCTTGTATAGACAGGTGTGTGCCTTTCCTAATTAAGTCCAATCAATTTAATTTAACACAGCTGGACTCCAACGAAGGAGTAGAACCATCTCAAGGAGGATCAGAAGACATGGACAGCCTGTTAGTTAAATATGAGTGTCACTGCAAAGGGTCTGAATACCTTTGACCATGTAATATTTCAGATTTTCTTTTTTGATAAATTTACAAAAAATGTCTACATTTTAGTTTTTTCTGTCAAGATGGGGTGCTGAGTGTACATCAATGAGAAATAAAATGAACTTTTTTTTATTTTAGCAAATGGCTGCAATGAAACAAAGAGTACAAAGTTTAAAAGGGTCAAAATACTTTCCGTACCCACTGTATAAAGAGGAAAAGTAATGACCACCAACAAATTTTCTGCAAGTAAAAGGAAGTGAGGTAATGCTCACGTTAGCTATCAGTGGGAGACTCTTCGCTTGCTAGCCTATTAATTAGCATGCTGTTAAAAGTTTTTTACATTGTTTGGTATTTAGCAGTGCATATTGAACTGTAATTGTTACAATGGGCTATAAAAATTTAGTTTAAATGTGATCAGCTTAATAGACGACAAGTATGTGCTAAGAGATTAAAGCCCTGTTTACAACAGTGGGTCTGGGTCGGGTGGCCGGATCAGTCCACGTTTTTTTTGCGTCTTCACAGATAAAAACTGGGACGGGTATCCTTATATCCAACCCGACCTGGCCTACTTTTTTGGTACCCTTCGGTAGGGGTACTGATCTAACTGATCCGGACCAAAAAGGTGGAGCTAATACACAGCAATCCGTTGATTCGTTGAGATATCCGTGACTTCCAGGGTGATCCAGCGTAAAAACCAAAACAGGGGCAACTCCTTTGTTTCTGTCACATGTGGTGTGTTGCTTTGGTTAAAAGGCATTGCACAGTGATGATGTCACGCAGTCACATAAACTCCGCCTCCAGGGTAAGGATACATTTTGCTGTGGGGATGCAACGTGAAATCAACACATCCGTACCAAAACCCACCCGACCCAGGCCAGCGGGTGGAAACAAGGCTTCTGTGTATCCCCCAAAACTAATGCTCAGCCACAAATTACATGAAAGTTTGCCAAGTCATTGCAAACATTAACTTAACCATAACTTGTTTTTTCCTTCCCAAATGCTCCAAATGTCCACAATCTAAATAAAGTTTGGCTCGGTGACTTTTGCATAATCTTGCTGATAAACAACAAACAACAGAAGAATCTCTTCAGTCAGTTACAGTGTTAATTCTGATTGCTGAATCTTTGAATTTCTGGGGATCAGTATTAGTCAGATGGCGCTTGCACTAGAAAAGTCAGGATATATTTGTTTCTGTTGCATCAATTTTTATTATTTAAATTTACCTTATATCTCCAACTTATACACACTAAAAACTGCTGGGTCAAACTGCTGGGTTAAAAAGGGACAAACTTATTTCTGGGTTATTTCAACCCACACATTTGGGTTGTTGGGTTGTTGACCCAACTTGTGGTTTAAAATAACCCGACATTGTAGTCAATATAACCCAACTTCTGGGTCAAATATTCAACCCGAAAGTTGGGTAAAAAAAAAAAAAAAAAAAGGGTCCATCTGGGTCCAAGTAACCCAGAAATTAGATGGTCCCTTTTCAACCCAGCAGGAGTTTTTAGTGTGTAATAAAAGATCCATGAAGCATTTAATTCCCTGTTCAGATGTTTACAAATTTTTCAGTAAATTTAATCAATCTTTTTAAAAGAAAAATTGTAGGGGGAAAACATGAGTATTCTTTATTATGTACGCTTTGTACCAAAAGTATTAGTCACCCTCTCCCTTTCCAAATTTTGATTTTCTAAAAATTATTATTACCATTTCAAATATTTTTTTCAAACATTTATTCAATTGATCATTTCAAAGATTGAGTCTTTTTGTTATTGCCCCAGGGAAAATTAAAAAAAATGCTAAGAAAATGTTTCCTTTCCTTTTTTATTTTAGTGCGATTGTTAAGGTGTTTAAGTACTATCAGACTTCAGAAAATGAAGTCAAGCTCAAGTGAAATCTTAAGTTCCACGGGTAAGATTTAGGCAATTTTTTAAATCAAATTTCAAAAAATAGATTTCATCAAATGAACCAATGGCAGAAAGGCTGGAAAACATACAAGGCCAAAAGGGCATCAAGAGTAGAATGTGACTGAATTTATATCTCTTTAGTAATACTGTATTCACATCTATAGTTATTCGTATACTCAGGACTTGCACATCATGTTGTATATTTGTTGTCAGTTCTTTGTTTTCCAATAAAGGCTTGAGCTCTTTTCATAACTGAAGACGCAATGACAATCAGTCTGAATGCCAAATAGTTTATTTTTTCTAAATTTTTTAGCCTTCTTGTGAAATGCCTAAAATGTAGTTTTTGAACATTGATTTACCACATCAGATGTTGATGTTACCATTTCGATAATTTGTTCCATTGAATGTCCAAAAAGAGATTTTGCTGCAAGGCAAAGTGTGGTTTATGTTAAAGTATAATTCCAATCTATTAATGTTTCTTAGGAAATTTAGTGCATGTGGATTCGATGCAAGGAGCGTGCTGCAAACAAGAGGCTTTCAGGCCATCCTAATATGAGTAGTTGTATATATAAATGTAAAATACATGCCTCTACTTACTGCTCTAATGTGCACGCACAAGTACTTAGGGATTATAGCCTCGAGTACTCCAAAGGCCCCCCACCTTTTTATTATGAGAAATATAAGCCTGCCGTGTGGTAAGAATGCAGATTTTATTAAAAATCGGGTGAGAATGTAATGCTTATTCTGACCATTATTTTTCTTCCTTTAAATCCTGATGTTTATCGTTCATATTCTAAGCATCATCAATAACAATGACTGTTGAAAATGTCTTTTCTGCAACAGCCAAAAATAAAAATGCTCACAAGGATCATAGATCTTTATGCCTAAAGTCATTCTCACTCCAGACTATTTTTGTGACCCAAATCTGGCTCAAGTCTCGAGTCCTCAGCAAAAGAGAATGTGGGTGAGAAAGCTTTGGGCTATTTCTGAGCAAATTTAGTGTTCTTTCCCATGATTGGGCAATATTTGAATTCGTCTGATGCTGCAAAACCTCTTACATTGGGCCACAAGTTAAAGCAAGCAGAAAAACATTGGACTCTCTGTTGATCAAGATCTGCCGGGCACCACTCACAGTGCTGGCATCTAAACTGAACTGCTTTTAAAGATAAACGGCTATGGTGCTGACTCACTTCTCTGGATTCACACTCTTAAGTCTGGCCACTACTTGTTTTCATGTCAACATTGTTCACTGCAGATGATTCACAGCCTTATAACATGGCCCTGTGGCATGCCAGAGTTGTCCTGAGTTTAGCAGAGACGTCTGCAGGGGTAAACACAAGGAGCTAATCTTCGTCCTGTTGTCTGAGCTCGAATTAATCATCAGCAGGGTCTCCTCACAGCTCTCAAGGTGGTGTCAGCCATGTCACATCAGATAAGGTCGGGTTCTTCTGATGTGCTGAGTGGAAAGAGCAGGCCAGCCAGGTTGCATTGTGCTGACTGGCTGGAACCACATGTCAGCTTCCGTGCAGTTTGCTAAGAGGCTGATACTGCCCTCATCCAAGAGCTTGTTTCCTGATCCTATTGCCTGCATCGCCTCAAGTTACGGACAACCAACTGGTCAGGTTTGTTTTGTACTGAGCAGAGAAGAATGTGCTGTTTGTACTCAAGCCAAGCAAAACAATCTCATGTGATCTGTCCTAAATATCCAGTCACATACACATGATCATTAAGACATCCACATGTTTCAGCAGGGGACTCAGCCAGGATCAGTCCAAGCTATGAATGCACCCAACAAAAAGCATTGTTTCATCAAAAAGGCAACATGGCAGCTGCTGTTTTGTGGACTGTGGATAATCTGGCAGCAAGTGCCTTCATGGATTTGTGCTCGTGAGCATTCCTGCTTTGTGGATGAGTGTGAAGAGCAAGTTGCATAAGAGGATCACCACCGTAATGGTGTAATTCAGGATTCCTGCTCGACAGGGTCTTTCTATGTGCATCTTAAGAGTGGGTGGATATAAGTGGTTACTTTACTAAAGGACCATTTCCACAGAAACATTCATAGGGATTTTTAAAAAGTGATGGGATACAGGTCAGTCGGAACTGAGGGGAAATTAAGAAGTAAGGAGTTTGACAGAGAATGAAGAGAGAAAGAATCAAAACTGGAAAATAAATAGGTTTTAATTTCCTTCCTGGTAAATTCACAAACGTATGACAAATGTCAATTTCAAAATATTGTACACTACACATCTTTATTTTAAATGTATGTTAAGCATTTTGGGGCTGTTACAAAACATATGTACCTCTATTTTATACTACTGACTTAGTGTGTAGCATATATTTACAAATAAAAGTACTTTGCCCCCTTGGAATAGCCTAAAAGATAGTCCAGAGAAGCTAATATTTTTCTCTTGAACTCTGCAAGTAAAATGTAACCAAAAGCACACATTTCTAAATTTGATCAAACATTCATGTGTTCAGATTTTGTATTTCGGCTGATTATCTGAGACAGTTCTAGTTCTTAAACAGCAGAGTTGTGAAGTACAGAGCAAACTCAGAAACGTTTTTAAAACTTTAAGCTTGTCTTGTGGTTGTTTGCAGGCAGTGAACTTCCATATCTTAGTAAGTGTGCTGTTACCTTATATTTGAAAAAAAAAAAGGTGTTACCCCACTCCTGCCAGTGAGAAGATGCAGAGTTTAAAGTATTTCCAGACTGTCCATCCCTACATTTTCTATTCCTGCTCTTTCCACCCTCACCCATTGTAATTGAGACTCACCAACTAACCTTAAATGCACGTCTCTGGGCTGTGGGAGGAGTCGGAGTACCTGAGAATCCACACATACAGTAGGAAGGCCCAGCTTAAACCCTTCTCCCCCAGCCAAACCTCAAACAAGGAACTTTCCGGCTGTGAGGCAATGGTGCTAACCATCACAACACTGTGTGGCCTTCATTTCCAGACTACTGCCAATAAAATCTGACAAAAGTCACCATTCCAACTATACTTATACCCTACTGTATGTGAGGTAATCTCCCACAACGAAAGTTAGGAATGCATCACGGTGTCAAACATTGTTTCATAAGTTAATTCCCCTCATATGAATATAGACTGGGACAAAGATGGTGGACCAGTTCAATGGGCAGGTTAAACTTCAGCTCTGTGGCTAAACAATAGCTCAACTGACTGTTCAACTGTGCAGACAACTACACTAATAGTAACAATTTGCTGCAGCTAAATTGTCAGATAAAGACATCCAACGCTGGTTGATTCATGTCAGCCTTATTGGGTTAAGTTTCTTTAAGATATCTCAATCTAACTCAGAGCTTCTGCAATTCTGAAGAAGGTTGTTGGAGATTTTGCTTAAGTAGACTGTGAACCTACAGTTGTTTTAAACTAGAGTCTACAACCATTGTTGGTTGTCAAGACTCACCTGAGGTCACTATCTACTGAGGATAGGCCACTGGATCAGAGCTGAAGAAGCTCTTTTGAATGAGAGCTAACATCTTCAAGAATCAAACCCAGTCCAGCTGACTTGATTCAACCCACGTAAGATACCATAATCTGATGACAGAGAACTTTTGCAGACAAATAGAAGTCAGTCGGAAACTAAACTGCCAGAGTTTAAATGATTTTAAACAGCTTTTCCTTCACATTGCCTTTCTTGCATGGATAAATGTTGGGCTGTTGGCATTTATCAAAACACGCTATGGTCAAAATTTACAAGCTGGTGTGACAATATGGGGTCCTGTCACTATGACTTTGATTGATCATGCACCCTGACTACTTGGCCAAAAGGATATCCCTTTGGATGACTGGTAAGTGCATGTGACTCTCATCCAGAAGTCTGGAGACTGAATCTCACTCGGGCCCTCCTCATTTACCTTACCAAACTGGCTTTGCTGCATGTGATGCAGTGACAACCTTATTTGTTTGGCCATTGAAATTAATAGGTTTCAGAGATAAGTATTAGCATTGCATTTGGCCTAAAGGCCTGTACATACTCTGCAAGAATAAAGAAAAATCTTTGCTTTGTCATGGTGGCAAGAACACGAACAAAGGTAATTCTGGTCAAGACATTTCAAATTTCATCAGGGTGGGGGTTTGTCTGTGTCCCAAAATGCCTTACATGATGTGTTGTAAAGATATTGGTATCAGAAATGACAGCTTATCCATATTAAACATACCCACTTCAAATTTCTGGTTGGGGTACCTCATGAGAAAAAAGTTCTGTTCAAATTGTGTGTCAAGAACAAGCTGTGAGGATTCCCAAACCAGGGCTGCAAGAAAAACTGTCACTCTTCCAGCGGCCCTGGGAGAAAGAACGGATTTCTCTGTACTTGCGTAGTATGTATTTCTTTAGAGCCCTTTGCACAGATTGCATCTCTGGTGCATTTCTGCAGTAAAAATAGGTAGACACTTCAATTGTTTTCAGCAGTCAGAAACATCTCAAAAATTTTCTCAGAGATTTAAAGAGATTTTTACTTTCGCCATTCATGAAATATTTAGTGCCCTAAACTGTAGAGGTCAGGCTGATTCTGTTGGAGTGTCTGAGTGACAGTTCAACCCTGACTGGTTTTATTATTCTTACAGTGTAAATTTTTAGTTGCTGCCTACAGTATTTTCAGTCACAGTGTCTTCAAATAAAACATTAAAAAAAAAGTCATGGTTTTCTGTCCAATTATTTACCAGAAAAATTAAAAATGTATATATATATATATATATATATATATATATATATATATATATATATATATATATACAAACTAACTTTAAATATCTAACTTTTTAGTCCATCTATAAGTAATTTTATTGCTAGCTGAGCAAGCTAGATTTAGCATAAATCATCCAGGTGTTGATACACTTCTGAATTTCAACCAGCAACCCACAAAACGCAAGCCCAGTTGTTATTCATATGTTGAGGGTTACAAGAAGCTTTAGATTTTATCCAAACAAGGGGAGCACACACACTCCTTCTGTGGCTAACAAGCATTAGTACCAAAGAGACCAAAGCTGTAAATATTAGGGTAGCCACAAACGATTATTTGATAACCGAATCATCACCGATTATTTTAGCAATTTGTCGACCAATCAGATTATAATAAAATTGTAGCATATTTACAGTATCAATCAAATGTTTGGGTACTTTCTTATTGAATCTAATTGAAACATGTGTCTGGTAGTGTGTGTGTTTATTTATGTCAATATACAATTCAATTCAACAGCTGACCAGACAGAAAGGCAGACAAGGCAGCGGAAGGTAAAGCGGCAATTTTTAGAGGAAAAACAAAGCTTATAAACAACAAACAATTAGTCGATTATGACTTTAGTCGCCAACTATTTTGATGGTCAACAATTAGCCGATCAATTGATTAATTGTCGCAGCCCTAGTAAATATTAAATTCATGGAAGTTAATCTGGTTTACAGCAAAGGTCACCCTTATAATGGAACCAGCCAAAAACATTGAACATATTCCATTATTACTGGAGCTGGTACTTTTTTTTTTTTTTCCCCAGAGCTTTTTGTCGTCTCTGCTTCAAAGTATAATTTTCTTCCCTGTAGACACAACTATGCTGATGTTGCTAAGAAACCTGTGGATAGGTGGAGCCACTGAAGTTATCCACTGCGTGGCAACTTTGCATCTTTTAAGATTCAAGTCTGGGATTTTGGTCATCACCATTTGGGCCTTTTCAAGGCTCAAGTAACCAGCTGGAGGTGGATGTGGTCTGGATCTGGACTCTATGAGCTCTTCAAATTTACTTTTATTTTTATATTGCATAGGATCACATACTAATACGACAATAAATGTGTTACAATATGTCGACTGGCTTGTGTATGCCTTGTGTCTTGCTCTTGTGCACACAAAGTAGCATCTTCGGGTGTACCTATGAGTTTTACAGACGCAGCTTCTCCCAGTAGCTGCATATCAAATCATCCTACTGTTGGTAATTTGAGGGAAAGAACATTTTACAAGGTGAGTGTGAGCAAAAGTGGTTGCTTGTTTCTCTGTGCTGCCCCTGTGATGGACTGGCAACCTCTCTGCCATCACAGAGGCTGTAAAAGGGGTAAGTGGGTGTAGACGGAAGTCAGGGTGGAAAATTTACAAGACCTAATTAACAAAGAATATTAACCAGTTATCTCTCAAGAAAACAAGCCTTGTTATCTTGAGGTATTGACATGATTAACCCATAATCATTAAGAAACATGCTCTGTTATCTTGAAATAATGAGATAATTAACTTGTGATCTCGAGATAATGATATTAAAAAGAAAAAAAAAAAGTCAAGAATGTCCTCGCTCGGTTTTCTGTCTGGAAGGTAATATTATACTTTTTTTTGTTTCATTTTTAAATTGCCCTTTATTTAGCCAGTCAGGTCCTGTTTAGAAATGATGGGAACTTTACTTGGAAACCTTTTTAACTGAGTGAAATGACCCAGAAACATCTAAGCAGCAGCCATGACAAGAAACTGTGTAAATTCTCCAAACAAAAAAGGAGCTTCAAAGCTTCTTTACTGTCTATTTTAGCATAGGCTTTTAGCTTTTTCTATACCAGACCATCTTCATGAAAAAAAGAAGAATATTCTGTCTCATAAGTCCTTGCAGCCTCAACTGTTAAAGCCATGTTCAAGCATTGTTTATTTAGTTACTGTTATTAACTGCAATTTGTGTAAAAACATAAGGACAGAGTGAGTATGAGCAGCCTTTCCTTAACCCCTCAATGTCCTATAAGATTATAGGAGCAAATGTAGCACTTGCACTTGTCAAAGCGCACGATGTTGATAGCATGTTATTTTCCTGTCTTAAATTTCCATTTTGCATTTAAGATAAAAACAAAAGGTTTGTGTTAATTTTTTTTTTTTTTTAATCTCATGACGTCAAAGGGCTGTTATTTATTTACAACCTGTGCTTAATCTCAGAGACAGTTTAAAAAAAAAACAAAAAAAAACATCAGCATGATGTCCATTTGGGCAAAGTGACAGCTCCATTTTTAGAGCAGGACATCATGGGATTTTTGAGCCTTATGCTATGTTTGAATATTGTGCAGTTTCATAGAAATTTGTCCCCTTTTCACATTATTACACTGATGTCATTGGCATTAAGTGGTCTGCTTAGTGAAGAGACCAGGAATTCAAAAGGGATTAAATTCATTCATCCTCCAATCCACACAGATGAATGGACGTGCACAACCAAGATGCTCTCTCTTTTTGAGTGCAGCTTTGTGCCAGTGAGTACAGTGTGAAAGGCACGATGATGGTCACCCTGGAGCCAGGTTATGGAAATATGATTTTACATAGGCTGACAGATTGACAGTGCACTTGTTGAGTTGAAAGCAGGTCTCTTGGTGGCCTCCAGGGGGCAGAGTGGCCTGCGTGCCCCCAAGGCGAGCCTGCCCTGTGGGCTTAGCTGCTCGTTACATTAAAACAGGGGCTTCTGTGACAGAGTCAGCATTATGAAAGCTAAGAGGATTAGCTGATGGACATTTCTGGCGTTGCCGGTCAATTATCAAAATGAAAAGCAGTGACTGGGCAGAGTTGGCATGCTCTGTGGCACAGAAGAGCTCCTCCTCATCTGCACTTACTCTCTGTCTCTCAGCTTCTCTCTGTCACAGGTTACTTAAGTTCAGTAGGAGGGATGGGGGGATAAATAAAGGCATCACTAGAGCGTTCCTTAACACGGACGTTTGTGTGAGAGAGCCACGGATTAAAAAAGAGCATTTAAATTTTAATGTTTCTAAAGTGCAAAACTGTATGTTATGCAACTGCATAAAAACAGGCCTGCACGTCATCTAGCCAGCCAAGCTCAAGCCTAACTCCTCCAACCATCTCCACACACACATGCCCTTACACTTGCTTTTACTACTCAAGTGTGTGTGGGTATGCTGGAGAGTAGTGTACCCTCCTTGTGTTATTACTTAACATGGTGTCATAGTAGGTGGAGCCTCCACAATATCACACTGTGGGCATGTGTGATGTTGGAGAGTTGGGAGGTGATGAAGGGGAGCTGTGGGGAGGTTTGTTTTGGTATCCACAAAAGTGCCATTCCACAGCTGCCCACGTTAAAGATCCACCATAGGGATTCACACAACAGTGCAAAGGTAATCAGCCGAGTCACTGTGCCACCACTGCTGCAGCGGACACATCACGCGAGCAATGAAAACCCTGCATCCCCCTCCATCCTCAACACCAACTTTCTAGTACAGCAGCTACACATTATGGCACAGCAGCGATTAAACTAGTTTTTTTTTTTTTTTTTTTTTTTGCTGTGGCTGAAACATGCATTTCTACCTCAACACTAAGCCAGAGAAGCAAGCTCTTTTTTTGTTGTTGTATGAGATGGTTGCTTAAATTATTCAAAGAGCATTAATCCTGGCTGATTACAGCAGCCTGAATTATACTCGATCCCAGTTATCACTTTGGGGACAATGTCATCTCATCGCTGTATTACAGATGGCCCGGCTGAATGGATAGATTTGATATGGGCATTCAGATGCTTCTGTTTGGCTACAGCTGAAAAATGTCTCCATCTGGTGTTGCTGCAGCAGCTATTCCACTCATGGGCAAGAAAGCTTCTATGGAGATAAAATATGGTATAAGTAATATTCAGTGTGCAGAATTCTAGCAACAACTGAAGAGTTGAAGATTACCCTGTCTAAATAATTTGTTGAAAACAACTTTTTAAATCTTACATTATTACCACCAATCTTGCACATAAATTCAAGAAAATTCAAGCCTCCCGAGCCCCCATTGAAATCCTGCAGAAACAGGTGTACTGCAAAGATATGTTCACTTGCTTTTTAAACCATGTAAATCACATGGTTTAAAAAGCATGTATATTTCTGGCATTACTATATGCAGCTGAAACAAATGCACTTCAGCCCATATATGAAAAAAAAAGGTTTAATAACTGGATTGAGACTGTACAACAGGTGGAGTTGTAGAAATATTAGAGCCTTGTGGTTGTTGAGTGTTTACAGACAAAGCATTGCTCCGCATTTTCTAGAGGTAAACTAATAATACAAGAAATTTTATCAGGGAAAAAAGAATTATAAAAGGGAAAATGTACAAGGTTTGCAGTGAACAACTGGAACAGTTCATTGGACAGAGATCCTCCTCTCCTCTGGGTACAGTCCTTTGGTACAGAGTTGTCTCTGTATTGCCATGATGTGCTCTGCAGCAGTGTGAAGTCCTGCTGCTATACAACAGCATACTGCTGATACAGCAGCTCCCGGATCTTATAGTAGTCGTCACACAGGCAGCCTTCCAGACCGATGCGTCCGGCCTCAGTCTGTACAAAAAGAGCATAAAGATGCAGAGGTCATTTCAGTCCTCGAGCAACAAGCTTGCACCTTTGAACACAGATAAACAAAGCTTCTGCAGCAGACTGCTGCCCTGTAGAATAACTCAACTATGTTGCTGTTTCCTTCCTGAATATTTGGATCTTAACTATCTAATGAATCTGCACCAAGATGTTCCATTTAAATAGCACACGAACACACACATACACTCCTTGAACAAACTCGGTTATCTTTGATTTCATTTTCTGGGTTGCATCTATTTTAAGTTCTTGTAAATTATGCAGTTTGTTGTTAGTATCTTGGCTGTCTCCTCCATAAACCTTTACTTTAATTGTTAGGTCTTTCTTGTGTTTTTTTTTTGGTTTTTTCACTGTCTTTCATCTGAGGTGAGATGTTTTCATATGCCACCGGGGTTTTATAGACAGCCTGTATTTATTTCTCTTTATGTTTAATGTTCCACTTTGTGTTCAGTGTGGGTGTGTAATTTCAATATGTGTGAATGTTCAAGCCTTGAAGAAAAGATTTGGTTTTCAAGTTTGTCTTGAAACAATAATCAGTCTATGAGTTCAGACAAGGGGTTTCTTTCTGTAATTATTCCTGGTGTTGATACAAACAATAATTAACAGAAACAGGAAGCTGCTCTTTCATACATGCCGCCTATAGCTGCATGTATGAAAGCTGTGATTCTATTAACTCCAGACTGAAGTGCTGTATTCTGAATGGCATCTTCAAGAGCTTGCTCGGTGAACTGAGAGACCTCTTTAATCAAAATGCACAATCCATCGTCAGACAAAGGGAGAAGTTCAATGGGCTGCACTCCACTATAATATTAGCATGTCTCATGGGGTCACTTTTCAGTTGTGCATCTCTTCATGTGATTGCTCGCAGTCAATAAAATCAAAGATAACAGACAGCAGTGTCATCTCAGTAGCTTGGAGGAATTATTTTCAGTAGACAATCTTTAAAAGTTGTTTGCAAGGCCCTGAATTTAGGTCCTTTTTCTGAAAACATTCATCCAATCATATGTATAGATTAACCATTCAAATCTTTCACACAAATTTCAACGACTGCATTTTAGCTGGAAGAAAAAAAAAGAAATTAAACAAATGGCACATTTCTTCTGTGCTGGCCACTTTCCATGTTATGGTGGGCAGTGCTGCAGGGAGCTGATGGACAGCACACTCAGTGAGCCAGGGGGAAGGACACTTACCCTGCGGACGGCCACCATGTTGTTGCATACCAGCACTCCTCCCACAAACTCGGCCTGGATGCCCTCTCTCAGCAGGACCTGCTTGAAGTCAGACAGGCGAGGCTCGTTGATGAAAACAGACTGATGCCCTGGAATCTGCAAAGACAGTGAAAAATAGCTCCAGTCAGACAGTTTCTCTAAAGGGCTGTCAGAGCTGCTTTTACACTCTTCTGGATACAGACAATCAGAATCACGTGGAAATCCCTGCTGACACTCTAAGCAAGGGCTTTTCCACTTAAAACAGCATACATTTGGTTCTTCTTAGTGAATAAAAAAAAATGAAAATGTTTATAACACTTTTTCCACAGAAATACTAAAGATTGAAGGTTCAACTTGGACAAGCAGACTGTGTATAACATGGAAATGGCACAGCAGTGAAAAATGTGCTGGATGACTGTGGCTGTCAACATGAACCAATTCAGCTCTTCCCTTGTTGAAAGTTTAGAAAGTCCATGAAAACATGTTATAGATTAACTCCTCTACATGCCTCACTTTGGTCAGGAGCTACTGCAGCAGCTACTGGAACCTTAAGTCAACTGCTTCTCCAGCTGTGTCATTTCCAATGTAATGTGCATGGCTACAAAGATTCTGAGAATAAGGTTACCTGTAATAACAAAGTGTCATATTAGAGCCATCCACTCAGAAATTCTCTACAAAAAAAAAATCAAGGTACAAAGCACCCACTTTGAGCCAAACACAGATGGAACTGCTAATTAGTTTAGCATCCCTGACTCACATGAGAATGTATGGCCTTTTGGAAAAATGCAGATTTCGTTCAAAGAATCCCAATGGGGCTGAACGTTTATTCATGTTTATCTGATGAACAGAGACAACATTTTCCTAGTGATGCAGCATCGGCATAAATAGGAGTTCCTAGTCTGGGTGTATATATTCAGTACCAGATTATGATTTGGGCAGGGGTGCCTTTAAATCCTGTAATCGAGACCTACTGTCCTGCATTTCTCAAAAAAAGTACTTGCCCTCTCCAACACACCTGAATCAAATTGTCTAATTGCCTCATGCACATGTCATTCAGCTCTGCAGAGGCTGAAAACAAAATGAGCCAGTTATTTGATGCAGGTGTGTTGGAGATAGGGATGCAAACAAAATGTTCAGGAAAGTAGCTTGAGGAATGGACTGTGGGCACCCCTGATTTAGGGATATTACAGCAAGTTTGGTGGAAGCTGTGATCTTGTATACAATTAACAATAAATCTAACATCCCTGAAATAAAAATATGAGTTTGAATAAACTATTATAACTAAATTAATCATTTTGCATTTATATATATTGCTGAAAAAATTATGCAGTAGATACAATATGAAGTATTCAAATGGACGAGAAATATACCCATAATTTCTACAGCCACAATGATGTGGATGTTGATGTTTACTCACAACACACGTATACATTAAGCTACATAAACCTAGACTCAGATAGAGAGGCCATCATTGCAATAACTTTCTAAACAGTTAAATTTCCATCCCCCACCTCATTTGGAGGTAGTGGCTCCAGCGTGGGAATGACATCACTCTCCTCAGACATCTCTTTTTCATCTTCTCCAAAGAGGTTCTTCATGGCTCGCTGTGCAGCTACTGCTGTTGCGTTGTTGTCGATGTCCAGATCGGGGGCGATGTCCAAGGGCATCTCGCTGTCTTCCACATCCTCTTTCACACCCTCCTCCAGCATCACACCCGTATCCACCTTTACTACACGCATATCCAGCACACCTTCGATCCACGCCAGCTCCGTGTCTTTGGCCTTGCAGAACTGCAGAGAGCTCACCAAGGAGTCTTTCAACCTCACCTTAACCACGAGAAGACGAGAGAGTGAAGATGATTGTCTGGAATACATTTACAGTTGTTGCATCTCATAGATGGGAGATTTTAAAGTAAAAAAACAAAAACACAATCACAGATGACACTAAAAACTGCATCTTATCTTTTACATTTAAAGACGCACTGAAACTAAAAGAAGCTGGATTTACTGGCACACCTGATAGATGTGTGTCTCACTGGTGGCATCCACAGTTTCCTGCAGTTTGGGTGTGTAAACTTTGATGTCTTTGCTGAAAGCCTTGCAGGACTCAGCCAGGTCCAGACTGGCTTCTGGTGGCCCATGAACAATCACCAGCTGTCTGGGCTTCATCTGATTAATAATCTTCTTTATGGAGTCGCCATCAGAGCGGCCTTCATAGTCTATGTATGTCACCCTTGCTCTGCAAAGAATTAAAGACGTGGTTAAACTTTTGGATGATGCCTGGTTAAACCTGGTTAAGAATTAAGGGAATATTTCATGGTAGAGCTGGGGTTTACCCAGGAAAGACTTAAATTTGATGCTCATGAAGATTACTTACCTTATTTCAAGACTTTCTATACTTGAGATACATTTAGTTGGGACAACAGACAGATCCTGATCCATGGGTTCATCTCCATTAGTCAACCCAGACTCCAATTTGCTCTTCTCCTCTTCTGTGGCTTGCAACTCAGGAACCAGAAACTCCTCAAGCCTTGAAAAGCACAACCCGGGTGAATAACAGCAGAGAATTGGCTCTTGACTTTTTATACTCTGATATCTACCTGCATCATCTACTTCATTACCTGATGATCTCTCCGTACTCGTCCCATTTGATTCTCTCCTCGTGTGACGGGAACATGGGATATGATTTTTTAGCTTGCTTGAAGAAGCTGCCTTTGCGGCTTCCCTCGCCCTTCATCATCAAATCATGATGCTTGGTTTTCACTGCAGCTGGCTGATCCAGATCATCGTCCATGTCACTGTCATCACTGGAGTCAACGTCCACCCTGCAAATCCACAACAAACCAAAATGCAACTTTTCATTTGATTTGCTGTTAACAGACTATGAAAAAATTCAAGCAGATGGGAGATCACCTCCCTAAAATACCTGAAGCATATTGCTTCACTTTGCCTGCTTCATACATATTTTACAGTACTGATGTTCTGATTTACAAATGCTATACTGTTTTCTGTTTTTTTCTCAGGTGTTAAAACCCTTTTGTTTTTACTTCTTCTTCAAACCTGGAAATCTGCCATTAGTCTGCTTTGCTACTTCCTCTCCAATAAAAATAAATGCTCAAACCAAAGAAATCTACAGCCTCATACATGGAAATAAACTGGCATACTCAGAGGTTTTATCAGAGTAGATCAGTTAGAAAATATCATTGGTGTCAATATCTAAAACATGCCAGCTGCCATGATGCTGGACAGGACATGTAGAAGAAGAAAAAAAAAAAAAAGGTTGTAAAACAGCCATGTCAGATGGCAAATTTAGAAAATATCTGAGCCTGTCTGTGATAGAAACAAATGCTTAGGAATTATACCAATTATTGCCAGTTATGGTATTTTCACTCAATAATTGACAAAATTTCAGAAAATGTTCCCTTTTAATAATTTGAACCCCAAATTAGGTAAACAGAGTCCATATTGGAAAAACACTGTGAGAATTCAGTCATCCATGATGTAGGACTTACTCTTTTGCTTGTTCAAGTTTTTTTAGCTGCTTCTTTTTTTATTTTCTCCCTTTCCAGATATTCTTCCAGCTCCTTGCCTTCAAGCTTCACTCTTTTCCGGACCTGCCATAACAAGATGAGCATAACTATGAAAAGCATATATATGGTGCAAATGAAATATTCAGTATTGTGTTTTGAAAGTGAGACAGGAGCTTCTGATAGGAAGAAATATGGCATGAAGAGATAATTATCAGCTCTCTGATTAAAATAAATAAATAAATAAAAAAATCTGTTCAACTGCTTATCTGACCTCTAGATCCAGCATTTTTTCTCCGGGGTTGTCGATAAGGTAGCGTGCCAATGTTCCAGGTGTGGTACGGTAGGTTAGGATGATGGAATTTTTGGCATTTTGACACCACTGGATAAAAAGTTCTCTGGAAAAACCAGACTCGAGGTCTGGTTGGCTGCAAAGCACCACCTTTGGGCTGGGCACTCGGGCCAGGTCTGCTAAACTGTGGCACAAGGTCAAGTGTCGGAACTGAAAGGGATTGTTCCTCTTGTCCTCAAAACACCTCATAAGTTTGTCACTCATCCATTCCACCTATAAAGAATCAGTAATTATCAACAATATCTATCGAAAAGGCAACATGAAGTATCATAATTAGTTTGCTACTGTGTCTCTTTACAAAGACTAAGATTATTTCATGTTGTTTTGTTACTGAAAAATAAAACAATTTATTTTTATGTAGGAGAAGCTGTGACTCATACCTGGGATTTGGAGAATTCCACCACATTGTAGCTGACATTATTGAGCAGAGCAAGAGGATAAACCCCCAGCCCAGCATCTTTTGTCCTCCAAATCTGGTCCAGGAGTTGAGCCAGTTCCAGTACACGGCCAGCTGTATCCACGGCAATGAGAACGTTACCATCTCCACGCAGGGTCTCCATGACGTTGGCTTTAGGAAAGAAAAAGACAGAGAGAAAGGGGAAAATCATACACTGCTTTTTTTTTTTTTTTTAACAATTTCCAATTCTCTGCAATTGCAAAAAGACAAAAATACAAATTCAGACACCACCAGCATCATGATTAACTTCTTCAAGTTAGTAATCTTTTCTAATTTTAACTGAATATGCTAATAAAAACTACAAAGCTCTGTAAATGTTACTTACTTAGCAGCAGCTCGTCTCTTTGTTTGCGACGTGGTTGTACATATGTAGCATTGAAGGAATCTGTGATAAGTAAAGATGGACGGCTAATACTCTCCAACGTGCATCCATTCAGGTGGCTAAAACAAACGGTTTTAAACAGCATTCAAACCAAGAAACAAACTACCAGCATGTCCCATTTTCATTTGTATTTTTTCTCTCTGCTTACATTTCCCTCTTGTGGTTGAAGTCTACAGCATACACAATCTCCTCTTCCCCATCCTTGACAATTTTCCATATGGTACCACCAATCATGTGTCCAGCTGGAATAGGAGTGATGGAAAGGCCATGCCCTTTTCCTGTAGGAAAAAAGACAAAACCAAAACAGACACTTGATAGTCTGTATACTTGTGTTTCTCCTGATTTGTGATGGCCTGAACTTACCTTTTAGATTTACAATCTGAGAGTATTTTAGCTGTTGGATTTTATCAAAAGCACTGTCCACATCATCAAGGGTGAAGAGGGTGAAATCTTCACTGTTGTTGCGAGACTAAGGAGGTGGAAAGTATGGATATTTAGGAGAATAAATATGTCAAAAATTTATATTGAGCATTGTCGCAGTAAAAATGTCCAATGTCACTATCTAACAGTACCTGATATAAATCATACATGAACATCTGGCCCATCTTGTAGACAGGAATGGTGGCGTAGATTGTACAATTAAGACCCAGTTTTCCCACAGCGTAAGGTAATGCTCCCAGGTGAATGGGGTCAGGGTGGGAGAGAAGAACCGCATCTACCTGGTGAACATATCTGGTGGGAGACATATGTTTGTCATAAGGCAAGTAGCAGTAATTCTTTGTACAGCACTTTGGTCTTTTGTGGTAGTTTAAGGCGATTTATAAATACAACTGAGCTGGATTGGAAGCAGATGAATGAGTTTGTATATTTTTTGAATGAATAAAGAACATTGATTCATGCAGAATAGACTGCAGCAAATTCCTCATTTCTATAATAAGTTCATTTTTTTAGGCTTAAGACTAACTGCAGTTCAATGTATCTGTATACAAAGAATGTTTTATAGTATCCGGGACCTATGCCAAGAAAATTTTTGGTGATACTTAAATATACACTGGCGCAAAACGGGGATGGGTAGTCACATTTACCTCTTCATGGCATCGATGATGTCCATGGAGAAGTTCTCGTCCCAGCCACAGTCCAAGAGAAAACGAAACTCATCCACCTGCAGCAGGTAACAGAGAGCGGACTCCTCCTGAACCCCTGACACGGCTGTCAGCTTAATAATGGACGTCATTATTCTTCAGTTGACGCTCTGAAAGTACAGGTAGGTTTGCAGGTTATGTTGTGCGCACAATCTTCACGGGACCAACTTCAATCCATTTGTCTTCTAAAATGACTGCGCACGGAACTTATTCATTATTCACTGTACAAAACGTTGCTGTTCAGGAAATGGATTTAAACCGGAAATCATCCACAACATGAATCTGCATACTGTGACTTGATCGTCTTTCTTTCTCTCTTTTTTTTTTTCAAATCATCAATTTAAATTCAATACATTTTGGTAGCTAGTCACAGCTAGCATATTACCCGGCAAAGCCTACTTAGCATGCTAGCTTCATGTTAACTTGTAGACTAGAGATATGTGAATAGAAAAAGAAACTTGACACATACCATTAAATACAAGACAATGTAAATTATCCTTCACTGGAATACTAAAACAGTAAGGTTGCGGGTTTTAATAACTCCAACGTCAAGACATTTTGGCTAAGAGTTTTGAACATAGACTTGATTAGCGGACATGTTTGCCGCTGCATCACGTGTCAGAGGGCAAAGGAGCGTACCACGTATAGATGTGTGCATACGAAATTATATCATGTGAAAATACCGTTTATGAAATACTAAAGTTTCAATCATTTAATTACATACTGGGGATTCAAACAATATTTATAACGTTTACAGTAATTGATCACATACGGTTTAATATATATATATAAAGGTTTTTGTTTTTCTGATTTACCACCTCGTCTTTGCGCAGTTGGTTGAGTCCAATGTCCTTTCCTTGGTGAATACGGAGCTAAAGGCCACGGCTTGGTGTAAACATAAGGTAATACTTTAGATATATCAGTTTTGTGTCTTCTTTTTGTAAGAGTATGGGTGTTCTAAAGTGTCGTGTGACAAAAAAAGATAGAAACTATCCATTGTTAAATATTCTTTGTCAAAGCATCATACTATTTCTTCATGCTAGTTAGCTAGCTAGCCGGGCGCTGCAGGTTGTGGTAGTCTTTGAAGGACCAGCATCTTAGTCTTTCAGCTGCACTTTGTGAGTTGGTAAATGACAGGCATTATTGTTTGTGATTGTTGTTGATAGAATGAAGTGTGGGATTAATTGTTTTTCCCTGTAAAACCTTCCATGAATATGTATATCAGTGACTGAAGAACTAATCATTTCGTTTTTCTTTAAGCGTTTATCTAAAGTGTCGACACGAATTAATACTTAGTTTGATCGATAGTTGGATGCGGAGCAGCTAGATAGGGCTCTCCTGTGGGATAAATCACCATTTATTTAAGGATTTCTGCCACAAGTTGTATGAAAATGTAAAGTTAACATTTAAGTAACGATAGAGCTAATGCATCATATCCTGGTCTTTGGTTGAAGTTAGGTAATTGAATGTGTTGTATTGCTGTGCAAGTGTTGCACCCTTCTACATAACTGCACAATGCGCTGTAACACTGCAATGATCTTAACTAAAAATGCCACATGACGTTACTACTTTTGCAAACTAAAAGTTCATATCAATGACACAGCCTGTTGCCTCTTTCCAAAGGAACCATGGTCAACGTTGCTGCAGTTGCCCGGGGGTATTGGGCACACATATTCGTCCCCATGGGCTTCGTAATTGGATGGTACCTTGACAAGCAACAGGACCAGAAGCTCACAGCTTTCAGAAACAAAAGTGCATTGTACAGTAGGTAAGGGGAAAGTAAATGGTACCCATGTAAAAAGAAGAAATTATTCATGTGGTTCTTTTTTTTTTAAACTGTGTATTCACTTGCCCTGTTTGAGCTAATCACTGCATCTGTAGATTTTTAAGTCAGATATTTCACCGATAAAGAAGATGCATCCTGTCAAAGATGCAGCAGTGAGTTCTGTTATTTCCGGCCACCTTTATCTGTTGTGGGGGAAAAGGATTTTTTCTTTTTGAGTCAAAAATTAAATTCAATTAAAAGAGGTGCTGTCATAGATATAAGAACAGCAAAACCAAGAGTTCAAAAATGTTCTCGGTCTTGCGCAATAGTAACTTTTTTCCCACTTGTTGTTCCAAGTAAATTTTTGAAAATGCAAATATGAATCTGCTGGAATAACAATTAATCTGAAGTGGTGTCTTTTCTTCTCTTTAGGGAGCTAAAGCCTGGTGAGGAAGTGACCTGGAGGTAGATGTTCCCCTGCCTGAAAAGCTGTCCCCCCCTGTGGTGTGAATGAGTAATGGGTGGTCCTCAGATCAGATTATTTAAGGAGACTCCTGTACCTCTTCTTTTGAGTTGTATCAACCATTAAATAAAATGTCCTTTCTCATCAAAATAAACCTCATACTGATGATTTTTGTCGGAACATGTAACTTTTCCAATAAAGAAAAGATGGGTAAATGGCTCATTTAAAAACTGAAGGAATATATTAACAAATAAATTCAGGTTTCAGAAGAGCCAAATGAATACTACTTAGAGGGGTTTTTAATTAATCTTGCTTTATACAAAAGAAATTGGATCCATTTCTGGTGTCAGCTGGACTGAAGAATCTCTGGTGACTAAGGTCTGGCAGTGTGGATAATCCCCTTCTCAAAAAGCAGCTCAGCCAAAGCGATCTGGGAAGTGAAGAAAATTCAATAATAAAAACAAATTCCACAAGCAAACAGATTTCTTTTGCATTCAACTTTATTCAGTTTAATATGTCATAATTTTAGAGAAGAGAAAGTTTATCCTCATTTCTAAAGTAATACATGCAACAACCAATGTCAAACATTTTTTTAGTAAAGGGAAAGTAAAAACCTACCTTATTCTGAGCAAATTCACAAGGCAAGCTTCCTACCGCCACAAAGTTGGGATATGAGTGGATCAGAAACTCTATGGCATCTGTGTGCTGAAAGAAAAGCGAGGGGGACATGATAGTGCTGCAAAACAGATCAAAACAACAGTCTTTCAAATATCTACCTCTGTTTGTATTTCAAAACTCTTGGGCTCCTCTTTGTGGTAAACTCTGGAGTTGTCTGTGGTGTAGTAGAGATGAACAGCATCTCCATCGCTGCATAATCTGGTAAGAGTGAAATCCTGTGAGCAAATCACTTGACTATTTCTACATAAAGGGAGCTCTTGCACTGCAACGTGCTGTGTTACCTGGCACATCCTGCACGAAGAATTCTGATTTGGGTCTGGGTAGTAATATGTGCACCCACATCCTTTATTGTTCCACCTTCCCACCTAGCTGGTGCTCCTTGCACACTGCTCAACAGTTCATCTGTAATTGATGGTAAAAATGAGAATTTAAAGGGGTACCAATCTATAACTGTCTTTTCATAAAATATGACAATTTTCTTCCATCTACCTGGAGTAAGCATGGGAGGCAGGCAATCGTGGAGAAATTCTTTGGCTTTCTGATCCACGGCAGCATCCACTGGGGCGTAATTTGGTAGTCTTTTCATTAGGTTCTCAATGCGGGCCAAGAATTTTACTCTGCGTGAATCCTCCTGCACAAGAACAGTTTCAGCCATAATTAAGTAGGTGAACTCATTTGATCAGTCAGTCAGAACGGCTTTAACAATTACCTTGTCAGAGTGCTGAACACCCATGTATGTCAGGTAGTCCAGAGGTAAGCCTCGTCTGAATTCTACATCTTCCTCCATCGCTACTTCTAAGGCTGCAGGAACAACCTGAAACATGAGGAAAAATGAGTGCGGAGACCTTTACTTTGTTAATAAATTAACTGTTAAAAGAGGCTGATTGAGTCTATATAGGGAGTTTTCTTTTTTTTTTTTTTTTAAACATTAGAAAAAGTATCTACAAATAACTTTCCAAGTCAGTTTTGAGTGATTTATTTTCCTATTTAATTTAACTCCCCATTCAACCATGTACAGTTTATATATTGTCCAGTGATGGATACATTTGATGTGATTGCATTTAGCAGTAACATAGTTGGGCCTCATGGATAGTCAGCATATTAAACTTCTCAGATTGGAAGCAACATTTACATGTTTAATGTGAGCAGGTTTAACAAACCGTCATTTTTAAAAGCAATCATTCATTTAAGAATGAAAGTCATGTTTAAACTCAAATATTAGTGACTTTTTATCTGCTTCATTGGCGGTGAAATTAATGCTCTTCTTGCACACCTTTATCCTGTCAAGTTCTTCAAAACAACCTAATGAATGGCTTCAAATTTACAAAATACTACGTTTCTGATAAAGAATTTTCTCATGCCAAACTGTTTAGATTTTGACGCTACTTTTATCACAACTAAAAAGTCAAAAAGTAGCAGGTGATTGTTTTTTTTTTTTTAACATGTGCAATGCAAAACCAAACTGGTAATATTTGATGGACTCCAGCCCTGAAGTTCAGTTTTTCTTCCTCTGTAGCTGTCATTACTCTTCTCCACAACAATCCCAGTGAGAATCAGAGTGCATTACCTTCAGCATCAGATCCCCCCAGCTGTTCTTCTGGTACGAGGAGATGGTGATGTGCAGAGAGTGTGCGTCTGGTAGGCAGTTGCCCTGATGGATGAATCCTCGAGGAAAGTAGAGAAGATCTCCAGCTTCCAGCACCACATCTAGAATCGGCTTCCCGATCTCTGACTGGTCAAAGTTTGCTGGAAGGGATACACAAAAGAATTTTCAGAAAATTGCCTGATGTAAAGTGAATCAGAGCTACCTGTTAAAATAAAGACTAGAAATGGCATTACGGCCATGTACTGTTACATTTCACTCTGGGGTTTTGTTTGAAGAAAATTATTTCAAAAAATAAAAAAAAACATAGTACAAAATATGCTAATATAATATTTCAAATTAATTTATGTTTAATATGTTTAAATGTATTTAATAACAAATGTAATATGATTTAACTCACGACTGGAAAGCACAGGCAGGACCTCATCTTCTGACCTAGAAGATGGAAAAATATAAATAGATATAAAACAAAACTTAACAAATTTGCAACCACAATGGATTAAATATTTTACATTAGAAAAAATGTGCATTGACTTGGCATCAGTTTGACTGGAATTGTAAATAAAGCTGTGGTATGCTTATAATGGATCTTGGGCGACTCCGTTTGGATTTAAATAATTTTTTCTTACCTTGGGTTGTAGACTCGCCAGTGTTTCTTCCCTTCTAGCTGAACCACAAAAGCCTCAATGTCATCATAATGAGGAGCAAAGCCTTGCGTTCCAGGTGGTGTCAGGTATCTGGTTAACAAAAGCATTTCATTTAAAACCTATGCCAAAGGTGTTTGCAGCAATTGATTTTTGGCGCTACTTCTTACACATTGGCCCCCGCCATGCTGCCAAACTGCTCCTGGAGAATGGAAAGCACATTCCACACCGTGACAGAGAAAGCCTGAGGATTCAACATGCGTAGGGAGCAGCCACTCTGGAAAAAGAGATTTCATGATCACTGCTAATCTGAAGCAAGGCTGCTGTGCAGATGGTGCACTGATAGAGTTAATGCACAGAGCAGAAAATGATTCCTAGCTGAAAATTTAATATATAATGTATGACTATACATCTGGCTTTTGCTTAATGAAGGTTGTCCTGGAAAATATGAACATGAGAGAAAACTTTTTCATACAGAGGAAATGAGAACAACTCATTTGCAGCAAAGGGCCCAATTATCTGAAATGCAGCTAAGATTTTAAAACATGCCACAGATATAAATCATCTGCCTGCATCACTGTGTCCTCACCTCATAATAGTCCCACACAGTGAACGGCAGAGCTCTTCCTGGAGGATTGTGTGTTTCTCTTTTGCCATTAATGTAGCTGGTAACATCCAGGTTCACTCCGTACTGAACATCCTCCTTTAATGAAACATCTGTCTTATTTTAGTTTATTATCAACTTTTAGCATCATTTACAAAAAATGACACATTCCTCTCGTCTAGATGAGCCTGCACAGTAATCGGTTTATAAAGAGGCAGTGTCTTTAATCACAGATTGGAGACCCTTCAGAAAATCTAACTGTAGCAGCTAAGATTAACCCCTTCCTCCCTCCCATCACCCTGAGATGGATAAAGCTGGTAAGGAAAGTGAATGTATGAGTAAAGAAAATCATCTAATTTCAGACAGAACATTTAAAAATCCACAAATTATTTTTGCTTTTCTCTTTTTCTTCCTTCTAATTCCACCACATGTCAGATTCTTACCTCTCTCAATATACGATCAAACTCAGCTGTGGAGAAAAGTCCCGTATAGTAGTCTGGATTCTTCCGTTGAACAAAGATGGGCTTCTTTTCCCATGTTTCCCTTTGAAATAAGATTTAAAAATTTTTTTTAAAAGAATGCAAATTATTCTGAATGTAGAGCTGCAGAAAACTGGAAGATAACAATCGACTGGTTGAGCAATCTTTGTTACTACTAACACTTTATTTCTGATAATTTCCACATTCAATGTGGATCTCTTTGTCTTCATGCGTGTGCTCATATATATGCATGCTGCTCATGTTACTGCTAGCTTTATGCTTTAAATGTTCAGTTTTTGTTGCCTGTGATGCTGTTAAACAATATTGCATCTCATTCATAGGAATTTCTTTTAATCACACAGGGTCCATATCTACACATAAAATTAAGGTAAATCGTAGAAGACCTACACTTGTCATCCACAGATTGCATTGATGCATTAGTCTGAACAACCAAATAGAAATTGTGTCCTTTCTTGAAACAGGTCTTGCTCTTCTTTCAGTGAGTTCTGCTGAATGTGTATTTCTTTTTAATGTTATGACATGAAGTTTGTGCTTTATACCATGTACCAAGATAAAAATAAAATGAAATATTATCTTCTAATATCAATTGGCTGGTTTTGTAGGGTATTCCTGGTATGTATTGGTTTAAAAAAACTGCCAAAGCTGGTCCAAGTAGAACAAACTGATGAACTAGTGTCAAAGCTGCCTAATGCATGCAAACATGCAATAATAGAAGAATGCATGGTTTTGGTACCATGCAACTATTCACTGCTGATAACACCTGAAAAGTGGCATGGAAATGTCTTGCTGCAAACTAGTTTACCCATTTATCGATTCCCCGTTGGAAGTGACCACCATCTTTTTATTTGTTTTATAGAGGAAAAGGGGGATAAAAGGATTATATGTCCCACTGCACAGCAAAAGTGATAAATTGTATACGAACGTCGCATAGAGTTCAAGGTATAATCTTGGCTTCACTAGAGCTCACTTTAATCGATCATGTGTGGAAAGAGTGGAAAAATCAGCAAAAATCCATGGAACCACTTTAAACCTTACAGGACTCAAAAGACCTGACTGTTGCATGACGTCAGTGCATAACTCGACATGTTTGAGGGGAAACTGGAAGGGAATTTTGGCTACACTGAGTCGGTGAATCTGAAGTTGTACAATTTGGGTCAACAGCACTACAAACTGGGTGTTTAACGAAGACAAACAACTCTCATAAGTATTTGAAGTCGAGGAGAAGAAATTATTTTCTAGTACATCCATGATGCTCAAGTGACAAAGTGCTACCTGAAAAAGGCACTGGCAGGAATGGGGCTGACGAGCCACTGAAACAGGATGCGGGCTCTCTCCCTGCTGTTGTTGACTTTTGCCAGCTCGGCCAGCATAGTATGTAGAGACTCTCTAGTCACACGCTCCTCTTCCTCCTGCATTTTCTTTTAAAAGAAGAGACTCGATTATGTTCTAAATAAAATTTCATTCTTTCAGGCTGAAAGAAAATACAATGTCATCCACCATCACATCTGAACAAAAATAAGTTCATAAGTGTCAGTGAGTACATACGTTTAGATCTGAAGCTGCTTTTGTGTTCTCCTCTCTTTCGGCAGCCTTAAGCATCTTCTTTCGCATCTTCTTCCTTTCAGCTTTCATTTGAGCTTTCATTCCCTGGGCTTTAGCTGCTGTAACCACATGTTCCTTTTTCTTTTTCTTCTTCACTTCCACCTAAAAAAAATACACATATTAATGTGATAATAAACAGTCTTTATTTGAAGGGCATGGGGGAAATTGGTTATTTTATTTTTATTTTTTAAAGGCATATGCTTTTAATGTTAATCATACAGCAACCGAGCTTTACAAATCTATCGCGTTGGGCTACAAGTCCAACCTACCACATATTTCTTTACTTTTTAAAAATGTATTTAAATAGTCTGTACCTGTGGCCGAGGTTTCTTAACAGAAGGAGGCAGATCTGATTGTAAATTTTGATACATGGAAAAGGCAGACATGTGTTTTCTCTCCATTTTCAAGCTGGTACGACATCACTCAGCGACGGCTTTTTCTACGGCGCTTTTGTCCTCTACGACTCACTACTGCCACCCACAGATCTATAATACAAACTGTAGCCTAAACAGAGCTGTCACTGCCTCGAGTCCAAGAGTACAGTCCGCTTACTTTTTAGAGAGGTATTTCACTCTTTTTTTTAAAATTCCCTTTCCAATTATTTGAGTGCAATAAAAACACAAAGAGGAGTGATGAAAAAAATAGACAGGACAAAATAAGACAACTCATATGAAGAGTGAAGACTGTATTGTATTGTATTTTGTTTTATTATGGTCAAATACAACACCTTTGAAGTTTTGTTTGTTAATGTGTTTGCAAATATTTTAGATATCTCTGGTGTTTTCCTTTTAAAAATCTATTACATATTGGTGATCAAAATGGGACTTAAAATCCAAATTTTTCCATTTAATAGAATACTCAAGTGCATCGCGACAAAAAATTTTCAGAGTACTCCCTTTATGCAAATACCTAAAAGCTGTGGACTTATCAAATTATCTTTACATTTTTCCATTTACAACACGCGACTATCCACGATGAACACCAGGGGGCGCACTTTCCTTATCTTTCCTCTGTCGCTTGGACTCCACTGTTCCCAGCATCGTTTCCCACAATGCTTTGCTCCGTGCAGTCGGTGCTGTTTGTCCAGCCGTCGCTCCAACAATGCAGCTTTTAATGGTGCTGTGAGCGCTGCGAGATGGAAACGCTGCTACGCCGCAGGCTTGCCCGGAGACTGTAGTCGTTGAAATTAAGCACTGCAGGATTTTTACCGTTTGCCAAACCTCTCAGCCTGATTTCTCTCAGTTTTCAAGACATCCTGGATCCTTCTGCTGAGGTGAGTAGCCTCTGAAGCTAACATTGGTCTGCCAGTGTAGTTCAGAGCAAATGCATTTTGTTGTGACCACTGTTGGCTAGCAGGCTAGCTAATTGGCCAGTTGAGACATGGCTTCTTGTCTTTTCCCTGCAACACATGTTTATCTCCAACAGTTATGTCATGTCATTATTTAATCTGAAACAAATATTTTGTAAATAAAATGAATTAGAGGGAAAAAAAAAAGCTCGAGAGGAGTTAAGAGAAGCTTTATAGTCGCTGCAAGCCGATCTGTTTTGCTTTGATCTCATTGAAGCACACGTCAACGCGGCCGGTTTCCTTCATGTTGCTGTGCCGTGATGTGGTCTGGATATGACTACCACGGAGGGACCATCCACGATGTTTCAGTTTTTGAAATTATTGTAAGATACGTCTCATCCCTGAAAACTGCCGCCCTTGTAATGTCATTAGAATGCCACACCATTATATATAGAGAGAGAAAAAAGAAGGAAACGGGGTATTCAATGACGATCAGCTTACTAAATCTATATGAAGTCTGTTACGAGTCATTGCAGCTAATATTGTTGCCATCAGACGCAAAAACCAGATTGGTAAATGGAGGAAGTGATAAAAATCTCTGCTCTTCATTACTGTCAGCCATGCCTTGCACGGTTTGCACTAAGGTGGCAAAATAGATTTGAGATTAAATCGGTCAACTATTTTCAACGTTGAACTCAATTGAAAACTAATTCCACTCAGTAGTATACTTTTTTTTTTTTTGAGTAAACTGAAGCAATTATTAACTTTTTTGATATATCAGAATAAATTCATTATTTGTATTTAAGTGAATCCTTTTTGTTTGTTGTTGTTTTTTTGTTTTTTTCAATTAAAACTCATTAGATAAATTTAAGTTAATGTAATAAATGAAGTATTACCAACGACCATGAATTGAAGTATGTTCTTCCATCCAACACAAATCATACTTTCGCACTCATTTCTCATGAATATTTCTAATTTAATTCTAATTTAATCAGGTTCAATTTATCACTCTTAGACTCTTATTTATCTCTTGTCTTATTGTTTGCTTTTGGATATTGCAGTGTTATGCTTTTTCAACTAGACTGAAAACTGGTTTGTTGGTTTTTCTCAGCTTTTAACCTCACAGTTTTCCACTTTGCTGCTGCTTTGTTTTAGACTGCTGGATGATCATTTTATTTGTTGGGCGTATGCAGTTCAAGATGTGATATTTTACAGTCTGATCAAAGGGTGTAATTTTTTTCTTTTTGCTTCTCAAAGTCTCAAACCTAACAGGTAAACATAGTTGCAGGGCATGTGCAATTTGTTCAGAATCTTGGATATGATGATATAGAGAAACTGGCCAGGGAGGAGAATGTAGGAAAGTGGTTAAAACTTATAATAAATAGTAAATATGAACAACAGTTTTGTGTACTATGAAGTATTTTTGACATTTATTGTATGATTTCCCAGTGTCTGTGTGAGACTTGGCAGCTGCTGCCAAGGATGTGTAGACAGTTGTGTTTGTGAGTTGGCTCACACTCAAGGCTATTGTCTGTGAATATATTGCTCCTGATGCTGCTGTTAGTACAGATTCATATTTCTCTTTGAGTGCACTATTCCCTTCATTCTTACTTTTTTTCCTTTCTGTGCATAAAGATGTAAAAAAAAAAAAAGATATTATTTTGCGGTATGTGTGCTATCAGGAAGCATTTTTCTCTGTCATTTAAATGAGACTCAGTTGAACCACACTGTAAAGGAAAATGCATTGCAAAGGGTAGCATGTATTGCACTGTGGACAAAGGTATTGATCTTTTTCTCTGGGGAGTCACTGCCACACTTTCTCTGAATGATTTCTTTCCCCTGTGGTCGCATTTAGTGGGAATCACCATTTGCCACAACGCAGAGCAATGACAAAATCAACATTTCATTATGGGGCTATTGTATGTATTATGTGATTGATGTACTCCCCTTGTTAATCTTAACTTTTGTGGCCTTTTTCATTTTGCATTGTTCTGTTTGTAGAGGCTGTTTTAGTCAGTGTTTTATCCAACTGGCATGATAAGTAAAAATTAGTCCACAGAGCTGTAAGATGGCTTTGTAGCTTCTTGCAAGATATGCACTGGTAATTAAACCTCAAAATTGCATGCTGGTGGTTGAATTTAAAAAAAAAAAAAAAAAAAGCTCATATCAATTTAAGTTGTTTTTTTCTTCACCTTAAACATTTTAAACAGCTAAAATATTTATAGTGCATCTATCTAGAGCAGAGGTGTCAAACTCATTTTAGTTCAGGGGCCACAAACGGCACGATTTGATCTCAAGTGGGCCGGACCAGGAATATTATCACACAATAACCCATAATTTACAATTACTGCAAATGTTTCCCTTTATTTTAGCACATTGTCAAGATTTTTATATTTAATTGACTTTCTTTTCAGAAAAAATGAACATGAAACTTATTGAGAAACCTAATTGGTTCCAACAATATTTTCTCATTTGATTATATTTTATTTATTCATTTTATGTATTATTTCAGTCAACATTTTATAATATATTTTTATATGACAAAATATTTATATACACTTTAATATAAACTCATATAAATCTGAATTTATTGAATTAATTTTCTGTTAAAACTTACCAAATGTTGAATATTTTTATGTGTTTTTATATTTTTACTTTTATTATAATCATTATGATCAACTAATTCAAATACGACAGTACTTGTTCATTATAACTTACAGATCACAATGGATCTACACAATCACTTACTGTAATATTGAATCACAGCTTTCTGGAACTAAAAAATACATCTCCCATTTTGATTGGATCTTTTCAAGAGAAATAAGATTTCCACATGCGTGAAGTAATACTGACCTGACCTCATAATAAAAACTGAGGTCAGATCTGTAAAGTAATGCTGAAATACTTCATATTTAGACATTTGAAAAGATTCCAAGCTCTAGTGGACCAATCAGAAACTGGAATTTGTTTCATTGTTTTAAATGTGACATTTAATGAGTCATCTCGGGGGCCAGACTGGACCCTCTGGCGGGCCAGTTTTGGCCCCCAGGCCTTATGTTTGACACCCCTGATCTAGAGAGTTGCTGTTAAGTGACCTATAGTAATGTGCTACTCTCTTGGGTTATTTAGTTTATGTATTCACAGGTTGATTTTACACACCAGACATGTTTTTGACATGTTATGGTACAAGAAACACAGCAGTCAATATTAATCTTTGTTGATTTCTCTTGAGGTTTCTCAGCTCAGACCTCAAGTTATGTACAAGCTGGCTCATTTCCTTGGCTTGTTGAGAGTCCTTATAAATATTATTACTTACACCTGTGCTTTCTCCTTCCTGCTGTCAGAAGCCAGAACGTCTGCAGTGAAAAAGCCTGGTGTGGTTCGAGAGGATGAGTTGCTTTCTGACCAAATATAGCGTTTAGTTTGGACTATCCAAGACTGAAGTGTTATTTGTTGACTTTTAAAGGAGCAATAAGTGAAAATTAATCATCATTTCCAGGTTGAAGGAATTAAAATTTGCAATGTAGAGCTCTAGTTGTATAATTCCATCTCGAACATGACATGTGTCACTACCCTGTAATTTCAATTTTATCTTGTCTTTGTCTGTTGCCGTGAGGCAGTGTACATTAAGCATTGTCTGTGTTTTAGATGCCTAATGTTTGTGTATATTATGGTTATTTTTTTTTCCACTTAAATCACTGAAACAGCTCAAATGTCCTATCAGTCGCACAATAATCAGGTCCACGAGTTGCCTCGAGAACCAGAGAAAAAAAATGCCCGCTTTTTGTGAAGATGAAACTGACAAAAACTCAATCATGATCATGACACGCTTTCTTTTGGTCTCCACACACAGTGGCCCTCATTTATGAAACGATCGTACATGAAAATCTGTGCGTATGACCATTTCCACGCAAGACTCGGCATTTATCAATTTGGACGTCATCGTAGGATATGATCAAATCTCACGACAGCTCTGAGTTCGTGTACGCAAGTTTGAATGAGTGAGGGTTTGCAGTGCAGCATAGCAGAACATGAGAATATTTATTAACCAAACCGCAAACTGTCATTTAATCATAAGTATTCACATATCCAGCACTAAGAATGAATCCATTTGCAAAGAAAAAGGAAAAAAAAGGGAATGTAGAATGTATTCCCAAAATTACAAAAAATAGCTGTAACTGAATTTCATTTCCCCGTTTATCTCAACAAATTATTAAAATCATTAACATATAGTTCTAGGAGACAAGTGCTTTGCACTCTTCGTGCATCTCCTCACCCTGCTTGTAAAACTGCCACATACGTAGGAGCGGAGGCAGGCATCAGTGTGCACACACGCGTAGGTGCCCCGGTGGAGCATGATTCGGGCTGCAGGAAGGAAGGTGGGTGTCGGACCAGCTGGATGAAACGCTGCTTTAGACTCGGAGAAAATCTACAATACAATCCGGTCCTGTGCAGTGATGTGCAGTCAGAGGAGCAGATGCGCCCGGAGCCGCTCTGCAGCCCCCACTGGGCTATACGGAGGAGACCGGAGCTGATCCCTCATTTCTAATTAGTAATCCATACCTTAAAGTTGTATAAGTGCTCAGTCAGTAGACTGTACCTTAGCTTTGCTAATGCAAGTCATATTTTCTTCTGTCCCTGTCTGGGTCAGGCTCGGATCCGACCGGCACCTGTTGGTGCGCAGCGGTTGGACTCATGACAGGTGGGGGCCCGTAAAACATCTTTTGGTGGCGAGTTTCATATTGGACCACTTTTTCTTGACCCATTGGCTAAAGAATTGTGACGTCGTTTCGTCGGATGTGGGCTATTATTAAATTTCATAATTAATAAAACGAATAAACCATATAAACCAGGCCTAGATTGAGACTTTTATTAATATCTCAGCCGGTCGTTCAACACCGGTGAGGCTGACTGATCCTCTTCCGTGCAGCGTTTTTGTGCACGTCTCTGACTGTGGTTTTAAAGCTGCCAAACAGCACCTCTTTATTCTTTCCCACCTCACAAATGAGGAATTCTGTCTTGATCCCCCCAAAAGTTTCTTTTTTGGCAGAATCTCTCCTCTCCATGGTTCAACCTCGCTGGGCGAAACCTCATAATCATGCACTTTTAAGGGCATAACCGTGGGTGTGACATTTAAATGACGATGGATTTCAGCTGTGGTATTTATCAAGACTCTTTTGTTCAAAGGACGAGATTGGACCGATACGAATGTTTTCATAAATCACATGTGGGTCCAATCATACGACCATTTTTACGATCAGATGTGCGATCATTTCTACGCTCGTTTGATAAATGAGGGCCAGTGTGTGCAACGCACACCTAGCGGTGAAAAATTGGTTTTATTCCCTTTAATTTGTGATTTTACTTGCATCTTTTTTTTCTTGAAATGTCAAATTGTGTGCTGAGGAAAAAGATTTATTGAAATATGAGCTGAAGGTCATAGAAGTCAATGCTTCTTCTTTGTTCAGACTTTGACCATGACTGTTCATTAATTTTCTGATTGAAAGACTTGCTCTTGCTCAGAGTTTATAACTTGAATATATTTGATTGGGTTTTGATTGGAAATGACTGAGCACAGCACTATTCACTCCACCAGATGAGTTGTACATTTTAGAATAAATTAGCAGTTAGAAGTAGGTCTGTATATCGTGTTCAATATTGTTGAATATCATTTGATATATTATAAATAGTTCAATATATGGTGATGATCTCAGGTACATTAACAAGGGCTGCATTCCACTTGTCTCCCTGTGAATGCTGGTTAGTCATAGAAAATGCACATAAACAACTTCTTCTAAGTGGAACGCAGCCCTCATTAATACACCTGCACTTGTCCAATTTTCCAGTGTATCTGTTTTGTGAAATTGTTGTCTTTGTGACGTTGATATTTTGCATGTTATTTCAATTTATTATGCAGCTTTTGTCACAAAGACATTTTGCTGGAAAAGTCAACAAAAAGCTAAACTGAACAACAATGGCAAACTTAATGGGACCATAGTCAGTTTTCACCAGCTTAATGTGGACTCAGTTTTTTTCCCTTCCCATGACTTGCCATTAAATTATCAGCAGAGCAAACAATGGATGATGTAATTCTTCTTTTTGTTTGTTCTAACAAATCTTAAGGTGGAAATCTAATCCTCAGATTTAATTGAAAGGTAGGGATTAGTCAAAGATATAACTGGCTTAAAGTCTTACAACAATCAACTTTAGACTGCTTGAAGCTAATACAAGTTTAGAATATGATTGGTAGTTGTTGAGAGCTGCCAGTTTGAGCATGAACCATAAAAGCAATATCTGACCTGTTGGTGTAATTTATGTTGCTTATTTAAAAAGGCATGTTGACCAAATTGCTAAACAAGTAAAATGGTACAACACGAGTAGTAATAGATGGTCATTGCATTCAAATGAAAAAAAGAAGAAAATAAAAACCACATTTATCTCGCCTGATAATAGCTGGGATAGGCTCCAGCAACCCCAGCGACCCTGAACTGGATAAGCGGTGCAGAAATGACTGACATTTTAAACAGGAAATGATCAAATATGTTGAAACTGCTGGAAGGCATACAGGTCAGCAGCTACATGTAGCTGATCAAGTCTATTCTGTCATCTAGAAGTAAATGGCTGGGTGACCTTAGTTCTCTGGATGAAGTGTGTAAATGAAGCCAGAAGTAACTGAGTGTTGGTATGCATGCTTGCAAAAACTGTCAACATGGTTACAACCTCCCAGGTGCATCAATCATCACATAATGTGTTTGATTGATGAGGTTCTGTGCAGTGACAACTTGATGTGATGCGCGGTGGTCTTGAAGTAAAACATGCCGGTTGCTCTTCTCTGGCTTCATCACATCAGAACTACATCTGTGATGACGCAAATGTCACCATGTCTACACTGACATGCAGGTTGTGCTATGTGTTATTATTCTTAGAATTTCAGATCCGGTATCTGTCCTGTTTATTTCTCCCAAAGGAGATGTAATATATTTTCTCTGTCCTTCTGGCAGCATATTTTCTAAACATATGGGCACCATGTAGGGAAGCTGCAAAAATGGTTAACTTCAAGAGTTACAGTCCTGTTCCTGTAAGAGAAGTATCACCCCTAAGGATGTTTTTTTTTGTTTGTTTTTTCACTCCAAGATTTTTCTTTCCTCCATGTAAATAATTTTGCCTACTTGGATTGGATTTTTCAAGCTTTGTTTCTGATTTAACACAAGTAAAATTTTTCTGAAATTGTTACCATAGCAGGTATTCCCTTTGAGATCATCTTTAGTTGGACACTTACTTGCACCTGTAAAAATGTGTCAGACCGAGTTGCAGTTATTTTATTCTCCACCCCTTAAGACATCAGCAGTTCATGATCTGGCCAGCTGCAGTCAGCAAATGTTGCATGAAGGGACACATTTCGATATGCAGGTTGGTCAGATCGTTGAGTATGTTTGAATGATTCTTACTTATAAATGTTGAAATGAGTTTTTATAAATGATGATTGAGTTCACTTTTTTTTTTTTTTTGCAACCCTGGTTTATGAATCGAGCCAGACAAAGAATTTCACTGGGCTGAGGGAGAGCGTTTGAGCATTGAAGCTTGGGTTATAATTGCCATCTTTGTGATGATCTGGATAAATCATCAAATGGAGCCGCTGCCTGTGGGCTTGGATTTTCTGTAAAAAGTTTGGACAGCTTGTTGTGAATGTTTATTGAACAAGCGGTTGCTTTGTTTTGTGTTGCACCAGGCAGGAGATAAATCAATGGCATGACTGAAATTTTTTGTAAAGCACAGATGCAGCAGCTCAAAACTGCGTGAGAGTCGAAATGTGTTGGGAAGAGAGATGGATGGGAGAGCCAGTTTTTACTTTTGGCCTAGTAAGCAGATAGTGGCTCTACATGCTGTGCATGCTAGTTAAGCTGTAGGATTTTTCATCTAATTCATTTTAGGGGGCAATATTTCCTTGAATAGAAACTTCCTTTCCCTTCCTACAGTGGACATTAGTTATTGTAAATCACTGTCAGAATCAAGGTAAAAGAACCATTTGTGACTTGATGTAAAAAAAAAAAAAATGTTTTTAAAAAATCACACCAAAGAGCATGCTTATGTAATTACTTTTTTTTTTTTTTTTTACACATTTTATATATCAATAGATTGACACTGCCTGCAGATCGGTGCCTCCTCTCATTATTGGCATAGAAAGTTCAAACCCAGTGTATTTAAAGACTGAAAGGGCTTCAACAACATGACTTAAAGTCGTGTGAATGCCCAAATCTGACACTCAGGTGCAATCAGTTTTGGGGCGGTAGACTGCAATAATTCTCCAATGTCAGCAGCTAATCACCCTGGCTCCCTTCCCACAATCCATCAGTGTCTGGAGGACGAGGCTTTCGGGGTTCTGGCAGCTGTTGTCAGGCTGAGTCAATCTGTTATGGTCTCTGCCAGTCTGCACAGGAGGGGGAGAGGAAGAGCTCTCGGGAGGACACAGCAAGCAGGGCCGCTGCTGCTGCCATGGCAAGATAACAAGAGGATTTATAAGTTAGTGGGGCAGGATTTTAGTGCTTGTGTGTTAATTTTGCTTCTTCCCACTAACTGTTCTCTCTGTAAAGCAGGGAAGAATTAAGTTAGAATGCATCACTTGAAGGATTTTATAGATTATATAATGAGAAATAGTGGAACTGAAATGCAAAACCGTGTGACAAAAGTTAACGTGCTGTTTTAATGATGTTCCACTGTGAACTGTTCAACAAAATCCTTTTTATAGTTGCAAGATAAGAATCAAATCACTGCGTTGCTATTGTTTCTGTTCTAGAAATCACAATGTTTTGAAAAAAAGCTCATTAACAAAATGTCACAGACAGGAATGTCAGTAAATTTAGAAACATTTTTCATCAAAAACTGCATGTCAACACTAGTCATATTTAGGGCATAAGCAGGGTACACCATGGGTTAAATCACTTTTGAGTTTTAGTCAAATGTTGGCTATTTTTTCTCATGATTACTAACTAGTCCCATATATGGCTTTTGCCCAGTGGTTGTTACTGCAGGACTGGCACAGAGTGGTGTTGATGCTAGGAGAGGGGGAATTGGCACAGACCTCACAATTAGGCTCAGTCGTCAAAGCAAATATTTGGAGTCATACTCCCATTTGCAGACTGCTCAGATTGCATGGCTGTTCACAACTTTCGGAGGCCAGACGGAGGAGGAAAGCACCCTCACTTGCTTCCTGTGATATCTTTAGCTGTAATACTGTATAGAGAAAATATTTAACTTGAAAATGGTCAAAAATAATGGGGGGCTAGCAAATTAGCTGGCATCCTTGAAGGCTGAATACGAGTCACAAAATATCACAGGTGTAATTCATGTCTAGCTTGGTTACAACACCTTTACCTGCTTGAAGCTGCACATTCTTTTTAACAGCAATGTCTCCAGTGAAAATGGATTTGAAACATTAATTTGTTGGCACTTTTTTAGATGAATGCAGAGTGCAATAACAAGTGACAGCAGCTGTTACCATGAAAGTGTCAACAACACTGCTGATTGCTCATGTGTTGACAGTTGTCCGCCATCATATTGGTCCTGCTGTGGTCTATTAAGGGCTGTGTAGCCAAAATTTTACTCTATATTTTGTTTATCAAAGGATGCTATTGACCATGCTGCAGACATTCGTTGTAGACAGAGCTGTAATTTTGGCCTTAGTGTTAATGGAATTAAGATCTCTAACATGTAAATGTGAATATGATTGGGATAATCTGTATGCAGCTCTTGTAAAGTGACACTGCTGAACTTTGGCAGACTTTCTTTTTTTGTGGCCCCTAATGAAGGCAAATCCAGCATCTATTTTGCATCCTGTCTCTTCACTGAGTTTTCTCCAGCCAGAACAAGCCAGTCAGATGTTGAAACTTATCTCATCTTTTGCACTTTCTCTCACTTTCTCTCATTTTTTTCATCTGATGATGTCCTTTGATAATGTCTTCTCCGGTTTCTTTGCTGAATTAGTTGTAATGTGCTTCAACACGAGACAGAATATTGTCTTGTCTTGATAGATGACATATGCTGTATAGATGTGTATGTACATTCTGTAAATCTCTGTATTATATTGCTGTAATAAATAAGTCCAACTTGTCGAAAATTATCATTTGTCATCAGGCTACGTACAGAGGTGTCAAAAGTTAGGTAAAAGTAGAAAGTACAAACCCTGTCCGGCAGTTTTTCCAACCAATCACTGAACCAGCTGGGTTTAATTAGCTCCTCCCCCAGGTAGATGAGCTCGTTAGTGAAAACAGCTGTTCTAAATGTACTGGCAGATCCAAAAACATGGCAGGATTTGTACTTGAAAACTACTTTAACTTCTCCTTTTGACAACTCTGGCTATGTAAGGTTTTAGATATACGAGTCAGAGCAGGAAAATGGTACATAAAGACAAAGAAGTGGGTTAAAGAGCAGAAGTCACATGTAGCCACGGGAGATTTGAGTAGCCGCAGTGTTCCTGCCTAGGGTAGACTTATCTGAATGCTTTAGACTTGAATGAAGAGAGCAAAGCTGATAGAAATGTGGATAACAAACATACATCCATTGAGTTTCATTCAGCTACAGAGAACACTTGTCTGGATTGACAGATTGAAGAGGGATGGCAAATAGAGGGCTTCTGCTAATGAACAGTGCTCATTAACATTTGTAAGAGGAAATAAAAAGCAGTTGGAGTCTTAAATCAGTAAGAGATGGTCATCTGTCGGTTCAGACATAGTCAAAAAGGTAATTTCTATCAATCTTGTTTCATATTTATCTGTATTTCTTTGCTTCATGTGTATTCAATTGAAATATATCCTAATGCTCATGGAAATGGTATTAGCTCTATTATTTTTACTTTGGTAAGAAAAACTTGTTCTGCTGATATAAACCTCCTGCAGTTTCCTTGAACTACATATAGAAAGTCAAGAATTGGTTGGACGCTGTGCCTTACAGAACATTATTAAACATTACCTCAGATGCTGCCATTGTGAGAGACAGAAAGGGGTTTCTTTGACTCATGAGAGCCCCTGCGGCAGTGAACTTGACACGTATTCAATCAGTTTCCACTCTGGAATACAAAAAGACTTTTTCTTTTTTTCTTCCCCCTGCCCTCATTCTGTTTCTGTCTTGTTCTAACACTAAGCTGATGAAGTTCTCGTTGTTTAGGTGGCTGGATTCACTGTGCTTCACATAAAGAGTGATTGTAGCCCAGCTGACTGATGTTGACTGGTGCCTTCAAAATTGTGATGTCTCGTCTTGTAAAATGTCCTGAGCTCTTTGCCCTGAGGAATTTGGTTTAATCTAAATCTGCAGAACTGAGGCAAGGCATACTAGACAATGCACCTGGCTGGAAAAATGGAGACAACTCTTATCATTTGGCTGCAATCAGAGGAAAATATGAAGTAATAATTACATGAAAAACTGCTGCGCAGAGAGGGAAAGTAAGACATCTGTAGCTTACTGAACACCTCTGCCCACATTTTTGACAAGGCTTGTCTGATGAGAGAGGAGTGAGGAGGGTATTAACAAGGAAGAAATGGATGTAGAATACTGTCAACAGAGTGCTGTGTAAGGCATTTAAATTTAAACAATGTTGGTAGATATCCAGTAACTGGTGTTCATTTATGTGTGCTGTTTCACTTGAGTCTTCCAGGAGGAAGACTGTATGAGAGGCTTGTTTGTGGCCTCAGACTCCTGACACATTTAATTTCTGACTAAGGTAATTATGCAGACAAAACGGTTAAATGAGTAGCATGTGGCAGTCTGTAATTAGATTTTTGGTAATGAATGGGTCAGATGCCAGTTGCATGCATTCAACCACAAAAATTCCCTTTGAAGAGTGAAGACTGAACTTGTCAATATATTTAGTGGTTCACAAAAGACAGGGACGTGTCATGTGGAGGAAGTTGTTACTTTTGCCCCTTTCCTACAAAAGTGGTTCTAGTTTTGGTTCAGATTTATTGCCTAACTTGGGACCAGTTTTTTTGTTCTGACCAACAGAGCACCGACTGCTGCGTGGAAAAGCTGGCACTCGAGTGACAAAGACTGCCTTTTCAGAGAACTGCTTTTAATAGGGGCTGCTGATGAGGTTATGGAGACCAACTAGAACTGATTTAAAATGCAAAAAAAAAAAAAAAAAAAAAAAAAAAGCTCAGAGCCAGTGGAACATCTAATTTGCCTAATCCAAGGGCAAATGATTAAAAAATTCAGCTGCAACATGATGTGAAGTCGAAGCAGCAATGGGCAAACTTGAGCGGATGTATTACCTCACTCTTCATTGACATTTTGTGTTCTAATTTTACTAGTCGGCATTTGTAAATGCTGCCCAGCGTGCTGCATAGAGCAGCATTCATAACCGTCGGATCCATCAAACATAAACAGCTTTTGCTACTAGATTTATAAATATTGTCAGATGCTTTTGCCAACTGGCATTTGTGGATCTTGCCCAAAATGCATTTAACAAGTCCTGTTTGCACATTTAGTATTTGTAAATGTTGATCAGCAAAAGGAAATGGCAAAGTGCATTCACAAACACAGCATTGTTCAAATATTCAAACTGGGAATATTGAGTTAAGTTTGTTGAGGGGGAGGGAAACAAACATTCACTGCTTTGTGAAGCACTTTCTGATCTTTGTCGTGAAGGGTGCTACTATAAATTATAGAAATACACTCCCTGACTCTCACTGTGCTCTGTGATAAACCATCTAAGTTCCAGCACTGCGACCCTCTAAAATAATGAGAAATATACTAGAGCAGGAATGTCATATGTTGGTCGTTAAGGGTTGCCATACTGCAGATTTTAGATGTTTTGTTTCCCTGCTCTAACACGCCTGATTCAGATTTAATTTCTGCTCAAGCTTGAATCTGAGTCAGGTGGGATGAAGCAGAAACATCAAACATGTAGATCAGCAGCTCTCAAGGACCAAAACTGGATCCATGCATGAAAGAAAGGTGAAAACTATATATTGAAAGAGGCATTTAAAGTGATATAAAGTCAGTGACCCTCCTTTTATTAAATGATCGTATGACAGAAATCTGTTATATGATTTATTTATTTGTTTGTTTGTTTACTTATTAAACAAACCTCAAATCATCATTTAAGTACAAGCAGCCACATGTTCAACACTAAGAATTAACCCATTTGCAAAAAAAAAAAAAAGAAAAGAAAAAGGATATGATATGTAAAGCCTGGGTTATACAGTATTAAAATGGATTCCTAAAATGAATAATGTAAAAATAACTGTAACTGAATTGTACAGAAGTTCCTAATTTATCTTAGGGAATTTGAAATCAATATTATGTTATGGTTTTAGGAAATAAATATTATGCTATGCCGGAGCCCCTCTGGTTACTTATACATTAATGTGTTTATGCAGTTTAGTATAAGCCATTCTCTATGCAACATTTCATAGGCTGTTCAAGCCTAAGTACAGCAGCTCTTTTTAAAGATAATTTCCATTAAAACTTTTCATAAAGGCATTTGATGCTTAGACAGTCAGTATAAATGCGGAAATGATGCACAGAATGCCATTAATATTCCAGCTCATAAGTAAATACAATTATAAAATCTAAAAGCATGATCCGCCTGTTGAGAAAGAGGAAATGCCAAAGAAAATTGTTAAATGCTGCTTTTTATACTGCATCAAGAAGAATCGGTTTCACATCTCGCTCTGACTAGAAGCTTCATCTCATCATGCATCTGCTTTTGAGCAATGTAGATTCAGTACATAATTCGGACACATTAGCATCTCCTTCCTGTTTTCCATAACCTGAATGATTTCTTCATTTCTTTATAATAAATTGATCATTTTAATTAGATTTTGCTCCAGAGATTCATTTGCATCCTGGTCTCCTTAATGAAGCAACAATTTTAAAAAGGAAAACCAGCTGCGTTTCTTTATCGAGAGCAGGGAGGTAGCGATGCTATTTAAGTTTCTGGCAAATGTTGGTGTATTTCTGCAGAAGTTTTTGGAAGCTGAAGCTAATTAGAAAAATGTGCGAGCTGTTGTGTGCTGAAAAATTGGAGACTCTTGTGTGTCCATATTTCTGCTCAGACTTTAATTGGCTGTCACTTTTCAATTCTCACAACACAGTGAGAGACTTGCCTCGCCTCACCCCTGAGGGGCAGCTTGTGTTGCATCACTTCTAACAGCAGTGGATTCATTGACAGATTAGCACTTGCTGCAAAGCCAGTGTGATCCATTTTATCACTCTCTGTGCTATGCAAACACTCAGGATCATAACTGAGGATGTTCTCATGATGCTGGACATCTGAGCATCTTTGTCAGATTTATAATCCTTACCTAAGCTTTATATTTGATTTCACTTCAGATGAGTCCTAGAGGATGAACTTGTGCTATCATACAAGCACTCAGCACCTGTTTTTGACTTACTCCCCTGTGTAATCTTTGTCATATTGCAGAAGCTTTGGAGCTTGGAAGGCACCCAGGCCCATCTGTCATTATGAACTCATTCCTTCTTCCCTAGCTTTCCTTGGTTATCGCTATCTGTCTTGTTTATTCAGTATAATCTGCATCTTTATCTCTCTCTGCCTGTGCAAAAATGGTGTTTTGTAGAGTTGAAATTATACAACTGTGATTTTTGTTTGCAAACAGGTTATTCTGTGTGCCTCATTCTCTCTGTCATTCTTGCTTATGAATGTACCATGCAGAAATATAAACGGAGAACCAAAAATGTCATAAACAGAAATGATAAATAAATACTTAGATATCTTTCACACTGATAAATTATTGATGTGTTTCTTTGCTGGAAAATAAGAAAACTACCTCAAGTTACTCATAAACATTTAAAAGATTTTATATGTAACATTTTGAAAACAGATTTTATCCAACTTTAAAGGACTCCTTCTGAGATAATCCTGGTTTTTGCCACAGCTAGGGAATAATCGATCTGTTATTGATCAGTTTGGGACAATGCCAATTTCCCTATGCCTTTATCAGCAGGTTCTGATGCTGCATTGATATTATGCATCCTTCAGAGAGAGGTTTTTGTACAAGCTGAAAATGAGCAGCAGTTACTCTCCTATAGTTAACATGAAAAAATGACTGTTGCTGTTTTGTTATTAGCCTTAGTTTCAGCCACCTTAGTGATATGAGTTTCGTCATATTCCATGTGCTTAGCAGGGTGATGGTGTTTTATGCATCAAGTTTTTTCTCCTTTTGCAGTTTATTTTGGCCCGACAGAAATCAAAGGATACAAGCTGTGTCTTCCCTTCACTGTGATGCATTTCCATCCCGCTGGTTGTGCTCAAGCTGTTAGCATGGTGGTGTGTGTGTTTGCTGCTGTGATTGTTGTTTGTGTTCCTGTGGCTTTGACTTTGTGCATCACCTACTAATTTGATTGGCACAGAATTGCAAATATCTGAGAGTCTGATCTCATTGTTGGACTATGGTAACTGGCCAGTGTTTGTATACTTGCTTTGATAAAAGTTCTGAGTTTTTGTTGAGTGTTATCTTCCTACAGTTATCATATTGAAAGTTGTGGCTTGTTGTGCTGTTAAACTCAACTGCGTTAGATAGATTGCTTTTGTGTTAGTAGCCCTCCCCCTATTGATGCAATTGAAATGAGGTGAAGTCGGAGTTCTCTGACCAGAACTGTTGAATGTTTTAGCTTTATAAAGCGAACTCCCAGAATACCAGCTGACATAATGAAATCCTATTAATTTAGTGCAAAAAAAGGGGAGCAGATCCACATCCTGACATTTTTGTTTCCTCAGAAATAAAAGCAAAGCAAGCTTGACTCCCTGCTTCACTTCAACTTAAGTAAGAGTAATCTTTGGCTTCCCATCACAGCTTTGAGTGACACTAAGCAGCTGTACGGTCACCTTTGTAGCTTCCTCATGAAAAAGTCCTTGAGATGCTCAGTGAGCCGTCTGCAGATGAGCGGTGATCCATGGCTACAACAGCTGCTCTCTCCACACAGCCTTATGACTGTAACTTCCCCTGCAGCTGCTTGCATCTTTTTTCCCCCCAGCATCTCCACAGGGAATGGCATACCTCCATCCCCTCTGAGTTTCTGTGATTATGGGATGGATCATCTGTGAGAATGATGAGCCAAAGCCCCTTAAGGGAAGTAAGGGAAGCAGGGTAACTAAAAGTTCCAGAAGATATGATGATTAAGTGATAAGTGGCTGAACTTGAGAATGTTTTGGAAGTCTTCCTCTGTCTTTGGACTGTTTTCTTAGTGTGGAAATCAAGTTCAGCTGTTCAGCATCACAGATGTACAAGTTGTTTTTCCAGCTATGGTCGCAGCATCGCTCACGGCTGAGGGTTAGTTTATTACTAGGTCCACCACTTTGATTCAGACGGTTGGATGCACTGCCATGAAGTTCTGCAGACATTCACAATTTGGATTATAAAGTCTGCAGACTAGTGTATGGAAGAATTCTAGCCTTAAACAAGAGCCACGCCACCACGCTGAAGATGTCATAGTTATAGACTTTCTTGGTGCATATATCATCATCACATAATTATCACAATTATTATAAGCTAACAAAGTATATTCAAAATCGCTCCTTTCAGTTTTTTTCTATCTTTTGATACCAACATGTCAAAACATTGTTGCAACAAAGTGAAGTAAACAAAGTATCGTTCCAGCTAAATTGCTTCCAACCTGTAAACAATAACACTGCATATTACTAGGGGTATCACAAATTTCACAATTAATTTCAGGATTAAACACCACAATTTATTGATTGTAAATATCCCTCATATCATCACTTTTCATTAAGGATTATGTCTAAACCATGTCAGCAAATCAGTGCAACTTCCACATAGAATGAAACCAAAGCTACACCCACACATTGCTGCTTGTTTTGCTTTGTCGTCCATGCAAGTTACAGAAGAGGCTGCAAAAATGTGACAGTATGGCAGAGTTATTTTCTCCAAACGAAATGATTAAGTCATTTTTGTTGGATTTTTTTTTCTTTTTTTGTTTATAAAAAATAAAGACCAAGGTGTCACTGTGGAGGACGGCTCACCAGCCTGTGAAGCATGACATAAAAAGGTGCAGAGAAAGGAAGAAATAAATCATATACATTTTACCACCTGAATGATAATCACCATCTTTTTACACTATGTAAATGCTCAGCAGTTAGGTTTGATGATGTTGATTTAACACTGAAACGAAATGTTATTGTAGCATTTGCAATTTGATAATTAAGAATGACTGGGTTTACACCGCAACATGACAAGTTCAGTTGCATTAACTGATCATTACATTTTACGGATGAGCAAAAACTGAATTTCTCTGTTTTGATGGATAGTTTTCTGTTGAAGCATAACCAACTTGGCATGAGATCGATGCCTTTTTGTAGCCAATGTGCAATGATTTGTAGAAAATAGACCATTTAATTACAGACTGTCTTGTTCATTTAGTTTTCTCGTTTCAAATGGCGGCTATTCTGCTTAAGTACAGCTGGAAGTCAAAACTAGCTAGATGTTTTTTTTTTTTTTTTTCTGTGTTGCAGAATTCTCTACTTGGCTTCTAAAGAAATGTTAATATATATACTTAAACAGTATATTTTATTTATATATATATACATATATATATATATATATATATATATATATATAATTTACAGTTGAGGACATGAAGCCTTTTCGATCTGTTTTCTGAGCAAAATCCTGAGTCAATATCTAGGATTCATTTATTTTTACAGCGCAGATGCGATATGAGGCTTCTTAGTTGCCTTATTTTGTTTTGTTGGCATAAAAAGAGAGAAATAATAGAAACATAAAGACGGAGTGTTTGTGCGATTTCACTCATTCAACATGTTGGGAAAATCACAATTATTGACTAAATAGGGAATTTTTCAAAATGCGATAATCATGATTTTCCGATTATTAAAATACGAAACAGTAATACTAACCGCCTGGTTATGTTTTATCTTTAATTGTTACATCCCTACTACAGACATGTTACTTCTGTATTTCTCTGAGAAAACTGCATCTAGCTGGACTTGGGCTGGTTCTCTGTGTAAACTACATGTTTTTGAACATTTACTCTGAAACCGAGTAGATCATTTTGAAAAACGGGGAATAAAGATCTAGCTATTTTTTTTTCACTTCCAACTGTTTTTAACAGTATACTAGCTGTTTGAAACATTAATACTGTATCAGTGAAAATAAAGAAACAAGTTATGTCTGAAATTGAACATGCTCTTCTTTTGCAGCCCTTGCATACGGATGGTTTGCACCGAGCCGAAATATTTGAACAGCAGAACTATCCATTAAAAGTTTTTGAGACTATTGCTTTTCCCCCATCCTTACAGTGTAGCATTCAGTGAACTTGTAACGTTGCACTATAAACTCCTCCTCTGCCATACTTTCCCACAAACCTAAAAGACAAAGTAGAGATGCACCGATCGATCGGCAACCGATCGCAATCGGCCGATAGTACCCCTATCGGTTTTGATCGGAGTTCTCAAAATAGATCCAAGAAAGCCGGATCTATCAGTATCAGCTCCAAGTTTATGTCCAGAGATAATGTTGCAGTTGCACATAAGTCGCTGTTCTTATTCTCATTTGTTTAACATATTTTACGTGATTTTTCCACTAATAGCTTGTAGGTAAACTCTAAACAGTGTGTCTGAGAAAGAGCCTCTAGAGAGTGAAATGTTTATTATAGTGCACATGTTGTGTGTTATGTACATAATCTATTTTTTATTTCAAGATTTAATTCCTTTTTCCACAGGAAAAAGCAAGTTTATAGTTGACAACTTAGACCAACTCTAAGAGAGTGAAATGTTTACTGTAGTCTGTGTTGGTGTGCTGCACATGTTGTGTTGTATACATAATTATTGCCACAAGAAAGCTTAAGTTAGTAAGCTACACCTCCTCTATGTAAACTGAGTCCAAGTTGTCTCCAAGAGAGTGAAATATTGGAGATTGCCTGCAATAAAACTGGTCAATTCATGATCATTTCCCATCTCCTAATTGTTATACTTAATAACATAATGTCGATGTTATGTACATGAGACAACAATATTGGAGAATTTATGGATTTGGTGCTCTGATCGGTGATCGGCAATATCGGGATCGGCAGATACTGCTTTTGGTGATCGTGATCGGCCCTCAAAATCCTGATTGGTGCATCACTATGACAAAGTTAAACAACAACGTAAGCATACATGAGTTGCGCTGATCTGCTGATTCGAACATAATCCTTTATGGAACGGGACGAGACAAATTTTCAATTCAAATATTTGTGACATCTCCGCTGAAGAAAGGAACTCCATCAAGAGGTTGCCATTTTTTTCTTCTTGTACAGGTTGCCAGCAAGTGTTAGATATCTAAGGTTACAATCACTTTTATAACGAAGTGGTTGTCTAACAAATGGAGGATACCTGGTTGGTTCAGGCCCTGATATCTCTGTTTTGGGCTTTTGTTCCTGTTTGAATATTCAGTGCTTCCACTTGAGAGCAAAACACAGTAAAAGTAAATTGATTATGAAAGAGGCAGACAACAGTTTATTATTATTTTCAGCATCAGTTAGTGGAAGCAGAGGGGAGATGAGCACTTCCAAGTGTATGTGATGATCACTGCCATTATAATTTTTGTGTTATTTTTCTCTTTCATCTGCGATGTAAGCAAAACTAAATCAAATCTTAGCATTTTAGTCCTTGCAGATGCTGTCATAAGGAGCCCTCCTATCCTGAGCCAGATAAAGAAACAAATTTACAAGCGGCTTGATCTGCCAGTTCTAAATCTATCGTATCGTCTCTTATTCTGCAGAAAGCTCAGATGCCTCATGGACAGGCTAAACCTTTGCCGGAAATGGCATTCTGCTGGAAAATTTAGCTTTCAATCATTAACCAGCTGCCAGAGTTGCACTCCCCTGTGATATGTGGCCTTGACTTGAATTTATTGTTGCTAAGTTTAAAAACCTGTTACAGTTGGATGTTAGTTCTGTTTGAGCTCCATGTTTCATCATAGAGGAATTTCAGAAGTGTCTCCGAAAGTGCTGCCAGCATGCAGAGAGACTGTTTAAACATTTATACAAGCGTTTGCCCCCTCATGGTTGCAAATCCGGAGGCAGCACCCCCACATCTTAGTCAAGCTCTCAGCTCAGCACCTGCTGCTGTCATTCTGCTGACTTCAAATGCATTTATTTTAACCAGACTTCTCAATATTAAATGCTTCATTATGCAGCATTTGGTGTATGCAAACATTACAGTATTCCTTCAAATCATTTTTATTTCTCGGCTACGACTTGCTGTGAATTGGTTTTGATTTATTGTAAAGCCACAGTTGACTGCATCTTTTTTTTTTTTTTTTATTCTCCAAATCAAATTGACACTCAGCTCAAGTAATGCAGTCTGCGTTATTCATAGGTCTGACCAGCAATTTGCTGACTAAGTTGATGCTTTCTCAGTGCTCTCCATGTGGAGCAAGAGGTTTTTATCTGGGTCATCAGGTGCAACTTCTCCTTTCCCCTGAGAAGACTGCAGAGCACTTGATTTGAGAATGTTCGAGGCTTTCGCCTCCTGAAAAAGAAGTGCATTGTAAATCAAACCTGTATTGATTTTACACACGAGATATGTAATAATTATACTGTAACCTGTAACATATAGAGATCTATGAGGGGAAGCATTTTGTTATGGCAAAATCAGTTTGTCACAGTTAAAGTGGTGTCACGTAATATTGTAACCGCAGACTGTTTTGAATGAGGTGAAGGCAAGGACAGGCGCATCATTATGTCTGAGTACAAATTTTTATATAGCTCACTCTTTAGCTCTGGCTTAATCTTGCACAAGAAATGGCTACATCAGCTGCCCTTTACGTGTTCAGCACCAAACCGCCTCGCAGCTCAGCTGAAGGTAATGATGGCATTATCATTGATCTGCACAAAGTAAGTGAAAAGCGATCAATGCTTTCCTGTGTGTTCTCTATGCCGACAGCATCCAGATTAAGCTCACTGCAGTAGAGAGAAGACATTTTGCAGATTAAAAGGCTACAACTGAAGAGATTGAGATTGATGTTTATCTGTGTGTAACTCTGTTTCTCAGAGGCAGCCACAGGAAGAGCTTTAAGCCAGCATGGTTTTTGGTTTCCAGATTAGGCCTAGCCATTGGGTTTGCCAACATCTGTTAGCCATTAGGCTTGTGACACTGGCAGACATGCAACAATTAATCAGACTGCTGTGATAGTTGCCTCACGGTTACTCTGCACCTCGGCAACTTCTCTGCACAGCAGGGTGAGTTTAGTAATCAAAGAGTCAACGTCTCTCCTGGGCGCTAAGATGCAAAATAACAACAGTGGCAGTTGGCAGCGTGTCTTGTAACAGATCATCTAGGGTTAATATTAGACCTCATTTAACTGAGGCTGCACATTTGCATCCAGTAATAAACTCTATTCATATTTATATAATGCTCATTCAAGTTTCTCTACTGAGACTAAAGCTTTCATGTGGAAAAGGCAAACCAACAACTAATTGGTGGTTTAGTTATGGTGTGATACTTTTTTAAATGCAAACATATGCAGATGGTCTCATGCTTGGAACTGCTGCATAATGTAGCTCTGGTTTTGGTATATGTGACCTGTTGGAGACTTTATCTTGTACTTAAGAACCAAAAAAATGAACAGCTTAGTTGACCAAAACTGTTTGATAAGAAATTTAACAACTGATCATTTTTATTAAAAGAAGAAAAAAAAGTGGTTTTCAGGCTGTGAGATCTAAATATTGAGTTTAATGGACATGATAAACTCAACATCTTCAGGCTTTGAACTTACTGGGATGAAAAAACTGGTTACTGGTTGTGAACCTTCTTTGAATTTATTTGCCTCTAATTCTTAGATTCATTCCAATTAATTTTTTAGAGATTAGTAGTTTGACCTCCCCCACCCCCTTTTTTTTTCTTTTAGATTACATGTGGAAAATGTTGACTTTGCCACTACTCAGATCCCAGATGTAAACCTGTTTATTTTCTTTTAAATTGTTCTTTTCTTTTTTTAGTTTTTTTTCTTTCTCAGAATGATAAAAGCATACTTGTATATCACAAGTGAAGATGTTTAAATACCTGTAGACAAGTAGCAGCAAGATGTCTGTCACATACAGCAGTATGGGATCACATGCCTGTCTTGAGATTGGTCAGCACAAATCCTTAAAAATACAAATATAGTAGCTGTATTACAACGTGGTGTTTTTCAGGTGAGCCTGGGGCGCAGTGATCTCTAACTATCAGTAATGCCAGTTACATGGCAGCAGCAGACAGACATAATTACCTGACACAGACAGAATGAAAGATGTTTGTTTTTAATGGTATCTGTCTCTGCTGTGATAAACAGCCAGTAATGAAAATGTTGCGACCACAGAGGTTTGAATCTACCAGTAGCTTAGGGAGGAAAATTCTTATCTAGAGAAGCTGACATGTTGGCAAAAGGTAAACACCTCCTACATTCCTCTGGTGTCTGTGACTTTGTCGGTCTGAAGATTTCTATTTTGTGTGTGTTATCATGGCTTGCTCTCAGTGTTTTTGGTTTGGCTATGTATTTGATAACGACTGTTGGGAGCTCAGCCTGTCAGTTGACAACAGCAGGGCTCAGACATAGACTAAGCTCAATGAAGGAAATAATCTGTGCTCATGTCACTTTCAGAAATGTTTGACGTGAAAGTGTTTCTGATTATTTTTCAGTGTTTTTTTTTTTTTTTTGTTTTTTTTTTCTTTTAACAAAAAACATCTACATCTAAAAAAGCTGCAAACATTCAATAAAATGCAACACATAAAAGTAGTTGTTCTCGCTTGGATCCAAAAGATCACCTCTAACGGCCTCAGGCCGGTACGTCTTTGGAAAATTTAATTAAACCACTGCAGTACTTTGGATCAGGAGATGCAACTTGTTTGTGCGTGCAAGCCTGAAACTTTCTCTCTCCTGAACAAGTGCAGATCATTCTGCATCAATCTTGTGATGGAGTGTTATCAAGGATGTTCAGTAATTTGAGTCGGCGATGAGTTCGGGATGCAGGAGTAAGCCTTAAATGAGATTTCCTGGAGGTGCTGTTGGTGTTACAGGCTATTGAAAAGAAATGATACCTGGAATCAAGCCTATTGGGTTTTCCTCCATTGAAAGTTTGGAGAACTGTATGAAAGAAAAATATTTTTACCCTCTAAGAATTAAGATAATTTCTTGGGCTCCTCTTCCAAGAGTTTAAAATCTTTGAGTTTATGAGAATTAACCTGCTGTTCTATCCTCTCTTTCTTTCTCAGGTCCTTATGTGAAGAAGGAAAAGCAGCTTTGACTGATGAGAGGTCAGACGATGAACACTTGGTAGGAGCAACAGCTGCCAACAGCACTACTGACCTGTGATCAGCCATGCCACTCCTGCATTACCCATCAAGGGACAACCCCTATTCATATGCAGGACCGTTTTTTTACATACATTTGGAAGAATAGCTAAACCTCACAACAGAAATGGCATCAGCTTTTGTGGACTATAATGCATCAGAGTACATATTAGAGTACAGGTGAGGCCCAGCCCACAAGACACTCTCAGGTGGTAGGAAGCTACAGATGACTTTTACAGGAGGTCACACCCCAGCTTTGATGATTTAATATCCATCCCGTTGCCTTGTGGACAAGGTCGACCATGGCTGCTGCTGCTCACCATAGCAACGGTTCCTTGGAGGAGCAAGGAACAGACTGAGTGGGTCAACAATGCAGCGTAACGGCGGTGGGGGGGGTGTAGGAGGTCAGCCATGGGTGCTGCGCCGCGTGCGTCTCACATGGCTCAGTTTCATGCTCTTCTTCATTCTGGTTTTCTTCCCACTCATCGCTCACTACTACCTCACTACCATTGATGAAGCTGGGGGCCCCGATAAGCGCATCTTCGGGCCTCGGCCTGGCGGGGAATTGTGCGAGGCCAAACACGTGCAGGACCTCTGCCGCATCCGCGAGTCGGTCAGCGAGGAGCTGCTGCAGCTGGAAGCCAAGAGGCAAGAGCTCAACGGGGAGATTGCCCGGCTCAACCTACGGATCGAGGCCTGCAAGCGCAGCATTGACAGCGCCAAACAGGATCTGCTGCAGCTGAAGAATGTTATTAGCCAGACTGAGCATTCCTATAAAGAACTGATGGCTCAGAACCAGCCTAAGCTGTCACTACCCGTCAGACTTCTGCCAGACAAGGAGGATCCAGGACTGCCACCACCCAAGTCTGCACGCTCCTGTCGCCTTCGCTCCTGCTTCGACTATGCGCGCTGTCCTCTTACATCTGGTTTTCCTGTGTATGTCTATGACACAAGCTCGTATCCATGGGGGGACTATCTTGACCCACTTGTGAAGCAGGCTTTTGCTGCATCTGTTAAGACCAACATCTATGTAACAGATAACCCCAGCATTGCCTGCTTGTATCTTGTGCTAGTAGGGGAGATTCTGGACTCCTCTCCTCCACCATCCCCATCAGAGCTGGAGAAGCAACTGAAAGCTCTTCCTTACTGGAGATCTGATGGACACAACCATGTACTTGTGCATCTTTCTAGAAAATCTTTGACACAAAACTTCCTGTACAATGTGAGCACAGGACGAGCAGCAGTGGCTCAGTCCACCTTCCTGGAGCAGCAGTACCGTGAGGGCTTTGACTTGGTGGTGTCTCCACTGGTTCATGCTCTCTCAGAGCCAAACTTCTTAGAAGTGCCACCACAAGTTCCTGTAAAGAGGAAGTACCTTTTCACATTTCAGGGTGAGAGAGTGGAGTCTCTGAGGAGCAGCTTACAGGAGGCGCCCCCTCATTCATTTGAGGAAGAAATGGAGGGAGATCCACCAGCTGATTACGACGATCGGATAATTGGCACCTTAAAAGCAGTGCAGGACAGCCACCTGGATCAGGTACTGGTGGAATTCACCTGCAGGAGCCCAAGGCCGAGTTTGCCTACAGAGTGGGCTCTTTGTGGGGAGAGGGAGGACAGGCTGGAAGTGCTGAAAGCTTCTACCTTTGCCCTTGTGATCGCTCCAGGGGATGGACAGCTGGTGGCCTCAGCAGGCTGTGGCATGAGGCTGTTCGAGGCCTTAGAAGTAGGGGCCATCCCTGTTGTGCTGGGGGACCACTCCAGGCTACCTTATCACCAGTTCATCCGCTGGAGTGAAGCTACCATCATAGTTCCCAAACCCCGTGTCACAGAGCTTCACTTCCTGTTGCGCAGCCTATCAGACAATGACATGCTGACTATGAGGCGGCAGGGACGCTTTCTATGGGAAACCTACTTTTCAACTTCAGAGAATGTTCTTAATACCATCCTGGCCAGTATCAGAACCAGCATCCAAGTCCCTGCCTCACCCATCAAAGACGAGCCTGCCCACGAGATTCCTCACAAAGCTGGGAAGCTGGCGGGAACTGATGCAAACCTGGCAGACAATGGGGATCTGGATCTAGGTCCAGTAGAGACGGAGCCCCCTTATGCCTCCCCACGCTTTCTCCGCAACTTCACATACACAGCTGCAGACACCTACAGAGCATGGAACCGGGCCCCAGGGCCTTTCCATCTATTTCCTCATACTCCTCTGGACCCCGTGTTGCCGTCTGAAGCTAAATTCCTCGGCTCTGGTACTGGTTTCAGGCCAATCGGTGGAGGCACAGGGGGCTCCGGGAAGGAATTTCAGGCTGCCCTGGGTGGCAACGTTCCCCGAGAGCAGTTCACTGTGGTCATGTTGACTTATGAGAGGGAAGAGGTTCTGATGAACTCTTTGGAGAGGTTAAACGGGTTGCCGTACCTTAACAAGGTAGTGGTGGTGTGGAATTCGCCCAAGCCTCCCTCAGATGACCTGCTGTGGCCAGACATCGGCCTGCCTATTGTGGTGAGTGAAGAAAACTCTCTTAAACTCATTCCTCTAGACGTTGTTTTCTTTAGGAGGAAAAGCATCTCCTTCTCTTTTTCTTTGTTTGTCTCTTGAGATGCACAAAAATAGCGTGTCATGTCAGACATGATGGAGTTTCCTCATGCATTACACTGACTTATGTGGGCCATCCTTTCCTTGCTGATTACCAGCTGCTTTTTGGAAAAGACTCAGGAAGGCTGATGTCAATGAATAATGCAATTTGTACTTTTGAGTAAAGGGTGGAAAATCAAATATTTATGTAATTCATATTTGCATCATCAGCTCACAGTGGTGAGCTGACAGAGGAACTAGATAAATCAATCCCAGGGGCAGTTCCCATCAAATACTGTTAAGTTAGTGTTAAGTGTTAAGTTAGTGTTTCAACTTAACAATTTTCCCCTAGAAGAAACTTCAGAAAAATTGTTAAGACAAGGAGGGTTAAAGATGCATGATAGATGATTGAATTTTAATTATTTCTCATCACATCTGTCATTTTCAGCTCGGTGTGTAACTTTAGGTAAATCGTTGTCCTTACTGCTTGTTATCTTATGAATGCTGGTTTTGAAAAGCCCCGTCTTCGTCTCGTCTGCAGGTTGTACGTACAGAAAAGAATAGCCTCAATAACCGCTTCCTTCCCTGGGACGCCGTGGAAACCGAGGCCATCCTTTCCATAGATGATGATGCTCACCTTCGCCACGATGAGATCATGTTTGGGTTTAGGTCAGTGAAGCTCAGTGTATCTGCACAATGCAACATAACATGGAAAGTTGAGATCGTTCAAACATCAAAACAAAAATCACAAAATAGGGGGAACTTCCCAAAAACTAAGTCTTTTTTTCCATTGAAAAAAATGCAGATAGTCCAGTTTGTCAAAGCTGTTCAGCCAAATAAAACATTTTTTCATGTATATTCCCACATATTGCCATTCCATCATCATGTGGCTGTTAGCTATATTCAATCCTTCACATATTCTTTCTTGTAAAGCTGGCTTGCATGTCAAAATTTCACATAAAGCCATTTCATATTAACTCCACATCATTTGCTTTGAATTTACACCTCTTATTAAACTAGAAGACTCTTTGTTTTGTTTGCAGGCTTTCATGGCCAACACACATTCTTTGAGAGTGCCTGCTGTTTATTTACTGTTTTTATTAAAAACTGACCTGTGACTGAGTAAGCCATCAGACTGTGGAATAGTTGTTTCCTAACAGGTCACCGCTACAGTGATCTACTAGCATCTGCTTACAAAAGAATTTGGACTGACATTTTATTGTCTCCAGACGTCTGTAAATCAGTTCGAGTAAAACTAAGGTAAATTCTAACACCAAAAGACAATAAGTTCAGTGCTTGTTCTCAAAAATAACCAAAATCAGGTTCTCCATGCGGTTCCAGAGCAGCTCTAAATTTACTACTGTATAGGCACGTCATTAATAAGCATTGAATCAGGTTAAAACCACTCTAATGAACAGTGTCCACCATCATTCTTAAATTAGTTTTCAAACCATTAACAGACTTCTTAGATGTCAGTCCAAACTGAATAAATTGGGTTTAGGGACCTTTTTCAGACAATTACAAACCATACGTTTCTAAAAAAAAATAAAGTGATAGACTAACTGAAGATGAGTTGCAGCCTAATACAAATATTTTCCCAAAATGCAGAGACATCCCACTCCTCATTACTCCGAATCCAGCAATGTGACAAACTACCAGGTATTGGAATACAGAGACAAAATGGAAATGAGCATATCGCTATTGCAACACCTGGATAACTTGAGAATTGCGGTTGTGTTTAAACAAATTAGAAAATCAAGTATGCTGTTAAGTTATTTTTTGCACCACCTCTCCCCTCTTCCAGACATTTCTGAGTTGATGCTCTAACAGCTTGTCCAGGCAGGCAAAACTGGCTCTCTGAGTGAGTTAGTGAGTGTGTGTGTGTGTGTGTGTGTGTGTGTGTGTGCGCGTGTGTGTGTTTGTACAGGGTCATTTGTGATGAATTATCGCAAACTCCTCCAGAATTACCCAGGAATGTTCTCTTACCTCCTCTGCAGTCAGAGAGAAGTTGTGCCTCAGATGACTGTGTTTGACATTTAAGTGGTTTCACATGAACTCAGCGGAGACATTAAATTGCTTTTTGAGATTTGTTGGATCTTCTGGGTTTTGAGGGAGGAATTCCAACTGATAAAGTGAAACACTGAAGTGGTCTGCAATTTCTGTTAATGTGAGCCAAAAGTGGTGATTAAATTTTTAACTGACATCTTAAAAATGGCCACAGACCAGAAGACGATGGAGTGCACTTCTTTTTTTTCTTGCCATTTGGTATTGCTTATGTTGATGAGAAGTATAAACAGATGGATTTAAAAAGAAAACATATGTACAAACAGACACTTAAAAACCAAATAATAACTAAAACTTAAAAAAAAAAATTGCTAAAAAGTCTTCATTATGTTTGTCAGTTTTGATGGAAAGTGAAGATTTTGTTCTTTTTGTCTGTCCTATTGTGTTTCTCAGAGTGTGGCGTGAAGCCAGGGATCGCATCGTAGGCTTCCCCGGAAGGTATCACGCGTGGGACGTCAACCATCAGTCCTGGCTCTACAATTCCAACTACTCCTGCGAGCTCTCCATGGTCCTGACAGGAGCTGCGTTCTTCCACAAGGTCAGGTCCAGCACTTTTTAAATGCCACGCCCCCTTGAGCTTAACTCATCACCCATCACTGATGTACTCCCAATACGTGTTTGTGTTCTTGCAGTACTACGCATACCTGTACTCCTACGTGATGCCCCAGGCCATCAGGGACATGGTGGATGAATACATAAACTGCGAGGACATAGCCATGAACTTTCTGGTCTCTCACATCACCCGCAAACCTCCCATCAAGGTCAGAGATGGAGCACGTAGCCAGGCTACACTCAGCTCAGCATCTGCATAGCTTTTGTATCTCCCTTAGGCCTTGTGTATTTTTATTTTTGCCTACTTAGCCATGCCATTACTCAAACTGGCATATTCAATATTCCAGACACAAATTATAAATCAAAAACACAAGATCGAATTGGTGCGTTACGCCCAAGTTTTTTTTTTTTTTTTTCCCCTGGATTTTTATTGGAAGGACATTTATTACTGGGGAGCATATTTATGGTTGGACAAATAATTATAGCAATCAACCCCTGGAAGCTGTTGGAAATGTCATGGCAGCCCTCACTTTAAGTTCTGTCTGATTTAAAGGGGTGTTAATATTCAGGGGTGTTTCAGGAGAGAATTAAGGATGCCTTTGATGGAGTGTGTTGCATGACAGCACTTCACTGTGAGGAATAAGCCTAGTGAATAATGGATTTGGGGCAAGTTTTGACTTTTAATCGGTTTTGGAATGTATTTCTCTCTTAGGCCAAATAAGACATTTATAAAAGGGAGAAAAAATATATTTATGCTTCACTGGTGAGGAATCGACAACATCCAACCTATAACCTCTTGGATGAACGCATTTAATACACAGCATGGTCTTAAATGCAGACAATGTCAAACGGAATCAGGCTTTCCCTCATTCCCTGCTACAGATTGCTGATTTTTGCTTTACTGTATTGTCATTCAGACCCTTGCAGATTGGTTAACTAACCACCTAACAACCTTAGCAGTTTGTGTCTGACACTTTGTCTTAAGCTGATTTTACTGTATAAATGGTTTCAAATTGCAATCTAATGGCTTTATGCAAAGTATTGTGGAAAAAAAAAAACTGATTCTAATCATTTATGGTCCAGGCATAACATTGATTTCCTCACTGATGGATAACAATGCAGCTCAAATATCAACATGTCAAAATGAACAGAAACAGTCTCAGGATGAGGTCCTACTGCTTGGTGAACTTTATGTTGATGGAGTTGTCAGTGGTTGTTTAAATTCTGATCACATCTAAAAGTAGCTCCTAAACTGTGATGATAAACAACGAAGTGAATGCATTAAGCAGCAAATCTATTTTTGTCCCTGTTGTCTGTTTGGGGGTTGTTTCTCTATTAGCTATGAGAAATTGTCAATTTTTTTTCCCTTTTCTCAAATCAACCAGGGCTTTGATATATACTGTGGTAATTAAAGATTTCAACCTTATAACAATTCATTTGAACTGTGAATATCTAAGCGAGTAAGGCTAGATTTCCAAAGGAGACTAAATTTTAAAATGATAAATCCAGCAAGCAAATTTTCAGCAAGATCATTACTTTTTTTTTTTTCTTTTCACAGTTGGAAAATAATAAGAAGGGGATCGGGCTTGCAGCTAAGGATTTGGTGCCTGGCACAATCAGTATTCAGCATCATCTCATCTTGCATTCACTGCTCTGTCCAGTGGTTTTTAATGGTGTTTGAAAGGGTCGAGGTTAACTTAGTCTCCTTTGTATTTTTAGATGCGTTCAGGATCATTATCTAGTTGTGGAAGCTATCCTCTTTTTATCTTCAGTTTTTTCAGAGTGGTGTTTGCTTCTGAAATTCTCTGCCTCTTAATTGAATCAATTCTTCCCCCCTGGCAGGGAACTGTTTACAGTGCCAGCGCCTGCAACATGAGCCCAAAGCAAGGCTTTATGAAGGTCATGCTTGTGTGCAGCGCAATAGTTCATTGCAACTCCAGAATCTGTTAAGTTTTATGCCATAGAGATGTGGATTTCTATTTCAACAATCTTACATTGTTGATTTTTGTGCATTGCTTATCTTCATGTTGCTAAACGTGCTTAAAGGAGAAAGCAGCTTGAGGAGATGGTTTTTTATTGAGAATTTTTCTTGCAAGCTTATTAAGCCCTCAGATGTTAGAGTCCATTTCTTTTTGAGAGCCCAGATTTATCCATTTTGCTCATGACATGTATAATCTTGTCAAAAACAAAGATAATACATCAAATTTTCTTTTAAAAAACATTTAAAAGAAACCTTCATTTTTAGCCGTTTGACTTTAAGATCTGTTACTTTCTAATTAAATGACAAATATTACATTTAATCCATTCCTTACAATTTTTACTTTCAGAAAAAAGCTACAGCCCTTCACCACTTTGCTGTGATCCATTTCCAAGTATATCTCCTGAATTTACTCTGTCTTTATTATCTTAGGTAACCTCCCGTTGGACTTTCCGTTGCCCTGGATGCCCTCAGGCCCTTTCACATGACGACTCGCATTTCCATGAGCGCCACAAGTGCATCAACTTCTTTGTGAAAGTATACGGCTACATGCCACTGCTGTATACACAGTTTCGTGTGGACTCTGTGCTGTTTAAGACTCGTTTGCCCCACGATAAGACCAAATGCTTCAAGTTCATCTAGCACAGGGCTGAGCAACTCAGCAGAGTGGATGAAAAGCAAGTGGATGAAGGATGGGGAGTATTTAAGAGAATTCCAGCTCCCACTTAAAGCGGCGATAAAGATGGATAGATGGACTGTGGGGGAAATGCACCAGAGGAAACTTTTGGGTTGGGATTTGGAGAATTACAGGACCAATTAACTGTAACAGCTTTTGGTCTCTGCAGAGTTTAGAGAGTGGAAGCTGAAAGGAACTACTGTCAAGAAATGAAGCCTTTTCTTCACCTTCTTCTTGCTCCTCAATCATATTCAATCATCGACCACTAACTATAGATGTCATTTGCACCTCTTACTGGCCTGCTGAGAAAAGGAGGTGGTTGTACACAGTGTACAAAAACTCACCCATATTGAAACTCTACCTGATGGTGGAGTAGTAACTGACAGCCTGATGCCAACAAACGGTCTCAGCTGAAAGAAACTTACAGTTTCAAACTGTACTTGTACATGTACATGAGAGAAGCACTGATGGTCAGATGTATTTTATTGAACTCTTTCTTTTTTAAAAAATAATTTTGTTTAATTGTGTAAATCTGTATGTGGAGTGAACATTTTCCAGAACCTCTCCCTGTGGGAATTTAGAACGTGACTGGACTTCAGGTGATGAGTAGAAACCGCTCAGCCCAATCATGTTTTAGCAGCATAAAGTGCTCAAGAGGGAATTCACTTCAGCGGTCACCATAATGCCTCAAATCTGTCATGAAAACCAGCTTTCACCTTTGGCATTTTCTTATGCTTACCTGATCTGCACACAGCCCGAGTAGAAAAGACTTTAAGTTGGTCTGAGGTTAAATAAGTCATGTTTAAATGTAGTAATAATGATCAAACACTTACAATGTACATTTTTAAGAACAACCGCTCCAACAAAACAACAACATAAAAAAATGGTTTTGGTGTTCAATCAGTGCAGTTCAGTTTAATGTAGGCTACTGTTTGGTTTATTATGAAAACTTCAAGAGAACAGTCAGAGATTTGATTAATGCTTACTTGTTTTCTGGTGGAGATCAATAAATCCATCTCTAGCTTGTTAAGTCTATAATGGGAGAAAATAGTTTGTTTTGTCAGAAAGTAACAAACACCACTCAGATGCAGCACTAAAGCTCACTAATAAACATATTATGGCTTATTTTATTGAAATATTGTCACAGTATTTTAAGGTTTTCAAAGAGTTGCCAAGCAATGTGCAGACACCCCTGGATTTTATTGTTCCCAATCAAGATATAGTCAAACACTCATAAAACCATAAGTTGTCACTGTTATTCTAATGAGTTTATGTAGATTTTATTGCTGCTGCTTCAGTTTTTTAACAACTGATTGACTATTCATGTAATGCTCTACCAGAATGCAAAGAAGCATTGTCCCAAAATCATGGAAGAGTACTTTACAATGCACTGCTAGCTCTGTCTCCGCACAATAAGTATTAGAAACTTCCCATCATGTTAAGGTTTCCCTCAGACAGAAACATTTTTTAGGATCACCATATTGGTTCCACTTTGTGTTCTATCCTTGCTTGATGAATGTTTTCTTTGCCAAATAGGTACGATGTCTGCAGCTTTACAGCATAATTTGCAGGGTGTTTGCTAAAGGGATGCAGTCTGGTACACCCATATTCACCCTGTATGGTACTTAGAACCATTGGAGCTTAAATCATCATGTATTTAAAAACTCGTTGATGATCTCAACTCCTGTAATCCTAACAAAAAACTAACTTTAAAAGACATATAATTGAGTTGGTAGTGTTTTCACCAGTCTTTTTTCTGTGAGGATGCTTTTATGAAACACAGACTGTCAAAAGTACATGATTCTTGTATATTTATTGAATATATTATTAAAAAAGATTTTTTTTTAAACTGATGAGACATGCAATAAAATGTCAAGACATTGTAGTTTATCATTCCTAACTGCACAGATCCCAACCTAATTGAGCCATCACAGTAACTTCATTGCCAATGATAACTATCTGGTGCCTCTGGCAGGAGTATCTTTGAAGCCAAATCTCCAACGACTCCATCTGGTGACTTCTCTGTAATCCCCCTGGTGTATTATAAAAAATACTGAACCAAGCGTGTTTACCTGAGAGGAATAAACCAGGAGCCAGATTCTTAATTAGCTTGGTATAAAATGACCAAAACAAAATGTTTTTCCCTTGCTGCATCCAACTTGAAAAACCAGTCTGACTCCCAACGTCATCACCTCTGTGCACTTTTTACTGCAGCTCCAGGGGCCTCTTAATTGCCTGTTGGACTCTAAACAAGTCCTCAGGGCTCAGTTTGGGTCAGCTGGTTTTCCTCCCATACCTGTGGTCCCCCCCACCCCCAAGGATCTGTGGCACAGCTGGTTTTCTGTGGCTTGGAGCAGAACAAATTTAAAGGCTGCAGTCACTGCAAGGTGTTTAGAGTTGTGAAAATATGTGCTCCTAACTCTGTTCACAACCGTGGGCGAAGCTCCAGCCGTCTGTGAATGCTGCTTGTACTGTACCAGACTAATGAGTGATGACAGCGTCAAACATACCATTGAAGGCCAGATGAATGGAAATAAAAACTCTCGACGTTGTTAAAAAAAAAAAAAACATGACTCTTGTCCTCATTGATGTAGCCGTCTCCCTTATAAAACGTGTTCCAGAAGTTTCAAGTACATTCACGCTCACCTTTTAGTTATGTCTTGAAAACTGGCCCTTTTGCACAAAGAGAGGAACTGCTGGTTTTCAGCTACCTACTTTCACGTCCAGTTATCACAAACTAACAGGTTGAAACTTGTTTAATTAGTGGGGAATAAAAATTACAATTTGCCAGTTTACAAGAGGTATAGTTATAACTGCTGTAGACCACACTCTCCTTAAGTTAAAATCAGTTGTTTGGCAATTGGTGAATGCTCTAGCAAGATTCAGTTGTTATTCAAGAAGTAGTCCAGGTCATAATCTGTTATTAAAAAGGCGAAAGATTTTTTTTTTCAGTGCCATTGGGTTTCATTAAACTAATCAGCTACTGACTTTAATTATAAACAGAAACTAAAGCAAACTCAAAGCAATAAAGTGAACAGGCATTTTCCCTGAAGTGTCTCAGCTTCCCTCTAAAGTTACAAATGAAATGCTGGTCTTTGCACAAACTGTGCTGAAAACAAAAGCTGCATTTCTAATGAAAGCACTCCAGAGGCTGTTTCCTTTCTGCTGTAAAAGAAAAGCAACTATCTGGACATCTGGCTTTAATTTTTCCTGTTAAATCATCTTTCATTAACCAGCTTTGTTGGAATTTGTCACAGCTGGAGAGGCAGAAGGAACGAGGTGTGACTGTAGCTCTCCCCCCAACCCACCAACCCAGATGAAGGCTTCAAAATCTGACATCATTTGGATGAAGAGAAAGAAAATGTATCCCACGCCTCTCAGCGTCATCCAGCTAGTAGAGGGGAGAGGGCTGCATTCAAGACACTCAAACAAGGGTGGGGCTTTGGTTGTCCTCTGGGGGGGATTTTCTGACTCATAGCTTGTCTGACAGATCAGAATTTAGACTTGGCTTTGTCCCAGATAAAGACCTTGCAGGTGTAAGCAGATTCCTCACAGCAGTGGACAATATACATACATTTTTTTTTATTTATACATTCCCCATTCTCTTTAAATCTGAAAAAATATGATCTATCTCTTTACTGCAACTTTGTTTCCCCACCCCAACTCCCTTCACAAACACAGCTGAGGCTGACATGGACGCTGCCTCAGAGACTGCGGAGAGTTTATTGGACTGCGCAGGCTTTTGCATATTCCTCCTCAGCGGGAAGCACCGTGTTTCTACATGAATGAACATGGCTGAGTTGTCAGAAGGCTGAGTGGTGAAACGGGCTCCATCAGTGTTACACAGTAAAGGAAGCTGTTCTCTGATACTGAGGGCATGCAGAGCTGTGTCCAACTCTGTAAGAGATGCAGCAAGCACAAGAAAGAAGTGCATTCCTCTTGTTTAAAGTGGCATCAAATGCATAGGTACTCAGTTATGCAACACCACAAAGGAAAAGAAAACATCTGTCTTTGTGTAATACCCATAGTACTGATAGATCATAACTGATACTCCAAGGACATGAAAGGGGAAACCAATGAATAGAATAGATCTTGCATAATGTTATGTGCATGTAAACACAGTACAAAGCATAGCTTTTTAGCATAGTTGCAGCATGTTGTAGGCCGTTTGTAACAGTCCTCTCATTGAATTCTCTCTTGTCAGTGGCTACAACTGATAGAGAAATGTCTGGTATGCTGGTGGTAGCTAAAGCCCAGAAGAATTAGAGTCTGCTAGTTCTGGACCGAGCTCTTTGGTCCAGGATTCAAAGACGGAAATTGTTTGGAAGTGTCTTGACGTTGACTTGTAAACAGTTAGTGGACATGCAGATTTTGCTGTGGGCAGAGTCACTAGAAAAGGAAACCATTTCTCTCTGAACTTGCTCAGTTCAGTCATGAAAGTGTCAGTGATTTTCAGTGTCAGTAAAAAGGCTGGAGCTTTACACCCCCATCCATGAAGTCAGCCTGCCTGCCTTCAGAGAAAAGTGGCAGATTAAAGGGTATCCATGCAGCCTGGCAGTGAAGACTAGGATATAATGCCCATCCTCACACCTCATTGCAACACACACAAGAACACACATCTCACAAGGTGCTGCCTTGCTTTCCCAAAGCTCTCAAAGTTAAGGGAATGCTTTAACTGTGGGGTCCGGTCCTCAGAAAGCTTCTCCTATGTGTCGGTGAGTGTATGCCAGTGGCAGACCTGCTGTCCCTCTGCCTCTCTCATCTCTGTCCAATGGACCTGCTGCTCCTCGCTGGTGCTGTTAAGGCCCAGGGAGACCCAGCCCAGCCTCTCCCTGGGCCTCATACTGCTCCGCCGGCAGAACACTGACAACACCAGTGATACCTCAGACAACTGGAAGAGCGCCACCTGGAACACAAATGTCTCCTTGTAGGTGGGGTTGGGCTGGCCACGGCAGACAGCAGTCTTGCACTTGGACATCTCCTTTCCTTTAGAGTCTAGCATGGTCAGCTTCACGTAGGTGTCTGGAAGAAAGTGCAAGAAGGAAGTGAAGCAGTGCCATCAAGTGGTTAGAAATGAGTACTACAGCAAATATGGGCAGAGAAGCATTGTGCTATTCTCATAACATGACTGCATAAGTCTTAATTCATAGTTTTATAGGCACCGATGCACATTGAATCAGCAGTTTTAGAGGAGTAAACAGATGTCACAAGTTGGACAAAATATGACAATGCAGTCATGCTAAGAGGCTAATGATCAAGAGTGGGTCTACAAAAGGTTTTTATGGAGGTGTCACAGATGGGAAAGGGTAACACATGTAAGTGAGGTGGGGTCGGCATTTGAAAAAATATTTAACTGATTATTGCAACTAAAGCAGCCATCTGACTTGTGCTTCATTGATGAAGAAGAAAACTTACAGAAAGAAAAAAAATTAATTAAAACTTTTAATTCACTTTTGTCTTACCTCTCATGATATACAGCTGCCCCCCTACGAAGTGTTTCACACAACAAAACAGACCGTCTGTAATGGAGACACACCACGGCACACACAGCATTGGAAGGAAGAAAGTAACAGTTTAAAGAGAGTGATATACACCAGAAGGTCAGCTTTCAGGGGACGTGATATGCAGTGGCTGCTTTAGCATCATGGCTCTCAAAAAGTTGATTCTGTTCCCAGGAGATATTTGAATCTGCTGGAAGTTTTAGCCAAATGCTTTGCCAAAACAAGGCCTGATGCATCAGCACAGACAGAGAATGGGGTCTTAAAAGTTAGAAAATTTACAGTTAATTGCCACAAAAACCAAGAAACCAAGGCTTCAACATCAAAGTTTTTGTACTTACTGACAGGTTTATCAGAGGCAGTGGTTTTGAAGTGGCTTCCCTTGATCACTTCAGCAGACAGCCGTCCTGTGGCAGAGTTATAGATGAGGCCCAGGAGGATTTCTGGCAAGGACGAGTCCTCAGTGGATCTGTAGGACAGAGCTCCTGCACTGCGAGACACACTCACCAAAGAGCCGCAACCCTTTTTAAGACAAAAAAAGCATGTAGAATAGTTTGAAATATGAGTGAAAGTGAAAGAAATACATCTGCTGCAACTAAACTCAGCACAGTGGAAGATATAAATTCACAAAGTGTTCTTACTGTGAGTTCAGAGCCGGGCTCCAGGGTGACAGGTAGAGCGATCTTCCCCTGCAGGTTGAGTTTAGTCAGGTAGAACACTTTCTCTCCCAGGACCTTCTCCTTTTTCATCCGCCTGATGCTGTACAGGCGGAAGCGAACAGCATAGTCCCCCAGGGCTTCTTGTTCCACCCTTGAAAATTTGAATGTTTCTGTAAAGACAGGACATGGGCCCTTCTGCACGCCTGTTTTGGCCCGTTGCTTCTTTGTAGGCAGGAGTACGAGGTGAACCTGCCACGAGATGTTTCCTGTCTGTTTGAGCGCAGGGATGTCGGTCGCTGCAGTGACCGTGACAGCCAGCCACTGTTCACTGGAGTCATATTCAAAAGCGACATCCAGCGTGCCGTATTTGGCGAGGGGCTCTGGCTCATAAGCTGCGGGAAGCTGAAGACCACAACCATCCTGAATGCATAAAGAAGCAGTTGGTATGAGCTTCGGCAGAGCTGGATCATTCTTCACATTTTCTAAAGTGATGCTTCTATCAGACTACATGGTAATAAAGCCATCAACAAAATTCAGAAAAGGGTGCAAAGAGTAACTGTGCGCACCTCTGGGCCCAGAACGGCAGTGCTGTCACTGGGAATGTCTTCCTCGCAGCCTTTGTTGAGGTAGCTCTCAGTGTCCTGGTCCACGCTGGCCTCACTGGAGCAGCAGGCGCTGTCGCAGTGCTGTGGGGATGACGCCCTCCTGGCCCCTCGCTCTGAGCGGGAGCGAGCAGTTGTGCGCACCCCTGAGCCCTCATCTTGGTACGGAGGAGGCTGTAGCTCATTGAGGGAGGAATCTTTCTTTATCCTCTGAATGCTGGTGGCTGCTGTCAGTGAGAGCAACAAAGGTATACAGAATGAGAAATATGAGCTGGAGCTACAGCGGACTTTGTGTGCTCTGCAAAGATGCTCATCAGTAATGCAGCATAGTCAGCACAGTCAGGCTGAAGTTTTTAAACTGTGCTGGACACACAGATGGGTCTATTTTCATGAAGACATGATATAACATCCAGTTTTTGACAAATTTACAACATTTCAAGAAGAGTAAAAATGGTCTTTTATCTATCAATGCATCCTTTATTTCATTTTTTTTAACAATCATCAACTCTGTTAAACAATTTAATTAATTTATATGATAACAATTATGTTTATCTTTCTTTCCAACAGTTAGCCATCTATATAATAAAAAACAAAGCTAAACCAAGCAGCTAGTTAGCTTGGCATTGTATCTAAAAGACAACCAAGAAGGATGCAACTTACTCACCTACTCATTTTGATGGAGAAAAAATATGTAAAACTGTAAAGATCTGTTTCCACACCTTAGTCTTTCTGTATTATGTGAATGTAATACACAGTGTCAGCTTTATGGGTGCTAATAGATATCAGGGTAGTTGTTTTCCACTGTTAGTCTTTGCACAAACCTCGACCTCGACAATGCCATCTTGACTTTTAAACCTCTGTTATCATGTTAACCATATTCTAGACTTCTTACCTTCCCAATATAAATGAAATGAGAGCCTTATCATGAGAAAAATTCAGGAAGATAAAGCAGGACGTAGTTTACTCTCTCTGCTGTAAAGTGGTTTACGTTTCTACAGGTATATTTGAGATTTTTCAAATAGAAAACAGATGTTTTCTTCAAGCTCTTGCAAGTCACTTGTATTAAAACTCAAGAATCTAGCGGTGTGTTCAGACCGAACGCGATTTGGGCGTCAATGGCTGACGATTAGATGCCCAAATCGCGTTTGGTGTGTACGCAGCCTAAAGCCATTTTTAGACATTTGGAACAGTAGAGCATTGTCTTGTATTTGAAGAGACCTGGTCTGTAAGGCAGTGTACACCCTGGACAGGTCGCCAGTCTGTCGCGGGGCCAACACAGAGAGACAGACAACCATTCACACTCACATTCATTCTTCACATCATACTATAATGAATAATACTGGGGAGCAGGGTCCTTAGCCCCCACCAACTGCTCCCTGGGCGCCCCAAGTAGCAGCCCACTGCTCTCTGATACTCACAGTACAGAGATGGGTAAAATGCAGAGCCCTAATTTCCCCTTGGGGATCTTACCAGTATATATTGAAAAAAAAAAAAAAAGATACACTGTAAAATGTTAAACTTAAAGATATGAGTTAAAGGGCTGACTCAAAATTTTGAGTTAAATGGAATATTTTTTTAATTTAGGATGTGTGTTATTAAGTATTTTAATTTATAACAACAACATACCAGAAGGTTGCTGATTTGACATAAAATAATACATTAGGACAACAAAAATGCCAATTCAATTTACAGTGTGGAGAACATGTGCGTGCTCTCACCCTGCTCACTGGAGGCCTCGCTGCTGTATCCTCCCTGCTCAGCGGACTGTTTGCTTTTGCCGCTCCATGCAGACGTTGAATTCTGCTGGGTCACAGCCTCGGGGCCTTTTTCCTCTTCACTCTCTGATACGACTCCATCTGTGCAGCACACATCAACACTCGAGTTCAAACGGTACATTCACAACACGAACTGTAGCGTGTACAATATTTAAAGAAGCAAGAAAGTGTCCAGAAAAAGAGCCACGTGTCACTCTGAAAAGGTGAGTTTAAGGGTAAGAAGTTGAAAATATGACAGGAAGAAAGTGATGCTGACAGAGGCAGAGCACACTCTAACCTTGCTTTCCTTTCTTTTTCTTCTTGCTTTTCTTGCCTTTGTCCTTCTTTTTCTCCACTTCGGAAGCTTTCTCAGACTTCTTTGAATTCTCCTTTGAACCCTTTCCTTTCTTCTTATCTGACTTCTTTTTTGTTGTAGAAGATCTGGACAGCTCAGCCTCTTCCTCATCATCTGCCTCTCTTTCAGCGCCATCCTCTGCTCCTTCCTCTTCCTTTCCATCTTGTTGCTCTTTCTGTTTTGATATCCTGACTTCAGTTTTGCAGTTTGGTAATTGAGGAGTTTTATGATGCTCTTCACTTCCTTCCTCAGCAGCTAATTGGTCGTCAGTCTCCTTTTCTTTTCTTTCTTGTCCATCATTGTTGTCTGTTGTCTCTGATACTTCAACAGCCTCATCTTGCTCCAACTCTCTAGATTCTTCCCTGTCTCTCTGAGCCTTGGCTTCTTTCTCCATCTGCTTCTCTCTCCTCTCTCTTCTCCTTTGTTCTCTCCTCTCCTGTTCCTCCTTTGCCTCTTTCTTCTTCCTCTCTTCCTCTGCTAATTCAGCTTCTGTCTTTTTTACTCGCCAACATCCATCCCTCCATTCCCACTCCAGCTGGTTCTGATTTTGCTCTCCTTCTGTCGTTTCACTGGCTTGGTTGTTTTTCGAGCCTGCCTGACCAGCATCCGAGTCTCGATGCATTGGCCACATGCTTTTATTACTGGCTTTGCCTTCTTGTGCAGCAGGAGCCTGACCTGACTCATGGCTGCTGCCGTTTTCTCCATCCTCTTCTTCCTGCACCTTGTTGATGATAGTAGTGACCTGCTCAGTCAGCTGGTCGCTGACAGCATAAGTGACATCGCTGACAGCGGTGGCCAGGTCATCCACACGACTAGTGACTGAGTCCAAGATGGAAGAAATGTTGACAGACGGGAGGGTCGGCTGGAAGCTCTTGAAGAAGGCCATCTCTCAGTCAGGGATCCTGTCACACGCTGCCCGCTAGATTAGCTCATCAGAAGCACTGACACGGTCATGTGGCTGTTAGTGGTGTGCGGTGCCAGCATCACAGCGTATGCTGATAAACATAAACACGAATATGGTGATAACAAAGATAACACTGTTTGTTTCTTGTGCTCAGGCATAATATGGATTTTAAAATGTGCTGCAAAGACAAAAGAAAATCTAAGCATCATTTTCATCACAAGTTCAGCCTCCTCTTTGTGGTGATGTTTAGTATTTTCTTACACATACTTTCTGACAACAAACTGATCTTATATCAAACATTTCACAATCTTTTCTAATTTTGCATCCTACTCTGACCATTCACAATGAAGTTTCAAATCATTAAAAGAAACAAATAAGAGCAGAAGCTTCCATAGAAACCTGGAGAAAAAAAAACTAAACCTGTAACTTCCGTATAGGATTAAGTTGGATTTACTGGCAAAAGTGAAATTTTTCTATTATTAGATATTCAAGCATGAAAAAAGTCTTTTCTTTATATTCAAATGATCTTATATCCAAAACTACAGAGTTATCTCCTCAGCTCAGCCTGCCACAATGTTACTAAAATAAACCCATAATGGGCAAACAAAGCACTGCCTCCAGGACAAAAGAGAGATTACTTGCTTTAAATTTACAATTTTGCCACTAAATGTCACCATTTCACTTAATGAACCTTGCAAACAAGCAGTACATTACATGATGAGACCACTAAACGAACAGGCATGTCCACAAAACTACTTTAAAGGTGTCAGTGTTCATTTCTAACATTCAAACTTGGAGCTGTAGCCTCCATACATTTGGAGGCTGCTTGGCCAGTTGAGCCTGCAATCCCCAAACTGCTCAACTTGACATATAGAAAACCTTTCAGCGTTGCATCATATCACAGTGGGTTGGGGCATATACATCTATATATTTAAGTAATATTTAAGTAATTGCACGAAAGCTTCAGATAACCAAGAGTAGCTCATTTACATTTTGTGAAAGATTTAAACCCCGCAAAAGACAATCATCTTAAAAAGTGTGGAATCTGAGTGTGTTGAATACCTTGCTGGTTGTCCTTATAGCCACTGAGATGAGACAGATTGTCAGGACTCTCCACAGACAGTTTGTTGCTGAGGTAAAGAAAAAACAGAGCCATCAACGCCATGAAGGCTGCAATGGAAGACAGGACACCCAGAAGCTCAGGAGAGACTGAGAGGGGAAGAATAGATGAAAATAAAGGGGAAAAGAGAGAAAATGGGAAGAAAAGCAAAGAGAGAAAAGGAAAAAAATAAGAAGAACATCAGTAATACTGATTATAGAGTAACACAGAAGCTAACTGTCTAATCTTTTAAAAGGAAAATGATCCCTTGCCTAAGGATAAAAAACACACAAACAGATGGCTGCAAGTTGAAGAAAAAAAGAAGCAAACAAACCCGTTTGATTGCAAGAATGATTTTGTTTGATGATAGGCATCTCACATTTGAATAAAACTCCCTAAATGTCTTTTTTAACAGACCAGACTTCACTATTGTACATTTAAACATTCAGTGTTTCTTCCACTTCAAAGGCATAGCAGATATAATCTACAGCGCTGTATGTAGGCCAACCATACTCCATGTTACTATGCAGTCCTGTGCTATTTTTACAAGAGCCTCAAAGGAACTGAATCTAACAGAAAAGTAGATTCTGTAAAGCCAGAGAAACCACACCAGGCCTGCATTTATGAGACTACCACGCAGACACAGTGCTGTGTAATAGCTGAAGAAAAGGGGAAGTTGAAATAAGATGAAGCATGAGAGACATTTCCAAAGATCAAATGCCTTGATGGAAAGGGCAGCTGCTAAAGTAAAGGACACCGCAGGCAAAGTTTGGAGATATGAGGTGTGAGTTGTCAGTTTAAACATTTACAGCACACAATGCAGCCGTGATAGCGCTTGATCCCAAAACTATATGGGCATATCAAAGAATAAAACCTTACCATTTTATCTGAAAGGCTCGTGTGTGTGTTTTCAGTTGATAATAATCAAACACCTTTCCTAAAAGCAAGCTTTTCATATTACAATTTAACTTGAGTTCAACATCTTAAATCTGTAAGAAGATGAAACCAAAAAGTGCTTATAATTCATAGACATAGCAACTGTGGAGTCAAAGGTTTGAGTCTAAAAGCAGCAGCATGCGTTGCCAGATCCTGTGATAAAACTACGACATGTGCAAGTAAGATTTCTTTAGAAAATAGCCTTAGTTGGATTAAGGTGATTTAAAAAGGCTATTTACATTGCAGTGATTTTGCCAGAGAGTGGACAATGTGATATTACTGTGCACGTAACGTGTGTCTTCTTTGACTACATGTTTCCCTTTTTTGTTTTGGACAATTGACAGTTAATTGGCTTTTTGCCTTTTGACTGCCTCTTGCAGGTTTTGGTTACTCTGCTCCAGCTTGGTTGAATTTCAGATTGTTGCCAGTCTCTAGCATCTTGGCCTTCCTTCATAGACACTTATATTTAACCATCAAAAACCTGAAGCCCGCCTATATGGGGAACGTTGAGAACAGAGTGCCAAATTGTGCCAAAATGACCATTTTTGAGTCTACCTAAAAACCTCTTTAATTTTGTTCTGCTTCACTTCAACAGAGTTGGTCTTTGCGGAGATGATATTCACATATTGTATTATGGTTTGACGGCTGTTTAGAACTAGGCAAGGCAAGGCAAGTATATTTGTATCGCTCATTTCATGTAGGAAGCGGGGTGCAAAAGGGGGAAAAAAGAACAAAAAAGTAGAAGCATGACTAAAATTGAAAATATTAAAACATTTAAGATAAAAAAAAAGAGAGCATAGAGCCGCGCAGATTTTAACTTTTCAGTAAAATCGACGTAAATGCAGCTGAGAACAGGTGGGCCTTCAACCTGGATTTAAATAAACTAAGTGTTTCAGCTGATCTGAGACTTTCTGGGAGTTTGTTCCAGACATGTGGAGCATAGAAGCTGAATGCAGCTTCTCCATGTCTGGTTCTGACTCTGGGAACTGATAAAAGACCGGATCCAGATGACCTGAGAGGTCTAGTAGGTCCATACTGGGTCAAAAGGTCACTGATGTATTTTGGGCCTAAACCATTCAGAGCTTTATAGACCAGCAACAGAACGTTGGTCTATTCTCTGATGGACCGGCATCCAGTGTAAAGACCTCAGAACTGGACTGATGTGGTCCACTTTTCTGGTCTTAGTGAGAACTCGGGCAGCAGAGTTCTGAATGAGCTGCAGCTGTTCAACTGATTTTCTAGGTAGACCAGTAAAAACGCTGTTACAGTAGTCAAGCCGACTGAAGATGAATACATGGACTAGTTTTTCCAGATTTTCCAGACATCAGATCTTTTATCCTTGAGATGCTCTTCAGGTGATTTAGGCTGATTTAGTGATCGCCTTGATGTGTTTTTCAAAGTTTAGGTCTATAACTTTTTTCTTTTTTTTTCAGGGGAATCAGTTTTCCATGTCATAAGCAAATCAGTCACATATCACATATTTCACATTTCCTCTAAATTAATTATCTAACCCTTGGTTTTTGTTTGTTAACAGGCAAGACTATTTGAATTCATTGTCTTGCTTAAGAACAGTTGTCACAATTTTCTTTATTCTGTGGAAGAAAAAATAATACTGAACAATCTGTTGTAAAACATTGCTGCATTTTGGGCCAAACAGGAGCTCATATGTTGGGGAAAGTCTGAATGCAGTAGGTGCACATGTATCCAACCATCATCAGATTACACTGGTCAAAAGAGTGAAAACTGGTTTTCCTGAACACGTGAATTAGAAAGAAAGAGAAAAACAGAGCCATATTTTCTGAAACTTGCCTCACCATGGCAACAAGTAACAGACCTCTGCAGCTTGAAATATCAGCACACCCAGCTGCACACTGCCCCAAAATAATGAATACTAAATTCCAAAAAACTCCAAGAGATGTACATCTTAGAGCAATGTGACAGCAGAGGCTTACCTTGTTGGAAAAAAAAATCCTCTTTAAACCCAGCTGTAGTAAATGGTAAATGTCACAAAGAGAGGGAAGAAACAAAGTTGTCCTGCTATGAAATGCCTGTAATCCCACATGTAATAAATCCCTCGCATTCAGCCCGGTCCAGCACTTGCCAGGTTTATGCACCAACACTCATTAGTGGCTGACCGAGCCAGAATGACCTCTGCAGCCACAGACACAGCAGCTGTCTGTCGAAAACCACGAGCTTATGGCCCTTTAAACCAGGATGTGATGACACTTCATACATGGTCCTGCTCTGTAAATGTCAGCATCAGCTGAATAATTCAAACACCTGAGGAAACTTGATGCCTCTATCAATCTACAGTGGATAGTGAAGCAGTGTAGCAAGTCGGCCTTTCAAACAGTTCGTATCCTCATTTTCTTTTATGAGACACCCATCATTTTAAGGTCAGCCTGATATTCGTTTTAGTCACAGAGGACATTAAAGTGGATTGTAATACATTCCTCTTTCACCCTTCTTCATCCTCTAAAAGTGTATGTGTGTACTATTTGTGAGTCTTAACAGAAAGCATGACAGAATAAATCTATTTTTTGAAGGCTGTGAACTGAAGTTGAACTCAGGACTCTGAACTGAGCCTGAGGATCCAATCAGCTTGTTTTTCCAGGTAATGAATCCAACAAGCTGCCTAACAAACGTGAAAATGCAGCCACTGAACCAGTCAATAAGAAAACAGACACGAATAATAGCCTCAGAGAAATGTGAGCTTGTCTCCATGAAATATTTTTGTTAGAGAAAAACAAGGTAAAGTAACAACTATGAGATGTTTTTATGCAGACATAGGTTAAATGGCCTCATACAGTATGCTATATTGTTTATTGTTAAAAGGATCCGCGTTAGCTGTCTCCAAAGTGGGACGAGCTAGTCTTCCTGGGGTCCATACAAAAGATAAGACAAAATGAAAATAAAATATTTAAGATACAATCATCATTTTGCCATGGCATAATTTGAAGCTTTTAGATCACCATTTACCTAAAAGTGCATGTTTGTCAAAAAAACTGTTGTATTCTGGATGCGTTGCTTACACATGGATCTCTGAAACGAAACGAAACGAAACCTCTACCCTGAATAAATCATGCGCATACAGTTGCTCTGTTTTACTGAGGGGACCCAACACTTGATCTGGCATGCATAATTCATGCAGAAACATTCTGCTTTCTGAGGTCTGTTAAAAAAATTGAGGAAAAAACACAACTTGAGGGAAATTTAACACATAATAAAGTTATAATCTTGGGTGAACTATTGGAATATGCCAATCTGCACAAATCATACAACTAAGCCGGATGAAAATGTGCACAAGCATGTTCTTATGAGCGTGTGGAGGCACATTTGCAGAGATATATCTGGTTTTAACATGGTCTTACCTCGTCTGGCACAGATGAGCTCATGAGCACCACAGTTCCTCCCCCTCCTAGAAGACAGAGACATAAAAAGTTGAGAGTCAGAGACTAATAGAGAAAAATGAAAGTTTTATGCAGTGGAGAAACATACTGTATGCTCTACCCTCAGATTAAATAAGCTGACAGATGTCTGTATCAACTGGGACCACTGGGTAATTCTGCAATATTTTTATTCTTATTTTAGTGTTTTCATACAAAAATAGTGACACTCATGTCCAAAAATATTTAACATAAAACATGAACGTGTTATGTTGGTACACAGATAAAAACATTTCAGTTTCATTTTTAAAAAATTGCATAACAACTGTGTTTCCTCACTCTGTTCCTATCATGATTATGGGATTTTTATGTTTTTGGCTGTATGTTATTCTCTAGTTCTCACATCTGTGCTATGTATTGTATGAACTCTGTTAGTTTTTTCAAGGGTATCTTGATTTATGGATATTTGCTTGTGCTTTCATGTTCTTGCTGTTCCAAGAATTTGTTCTGCTCTTCTCACACAATGGTCCCAGTTTCTTATTACCACACCTGCAGTGCATTAGTCATTATTTCACATTGTGTATCTGTGTTGGTATTGTTTGCTCATGTCATTGCTGGACTTTTCTCTTTTTTCTTGGGTTCAGAGGAGCCATGTGTTTTTATAGTTCATTGAGTCTTCCACCTGTGTACTTCCAGTGCGCTGCCAGCATTTAAGTCCCTTTCTCCACACATTTCCTTCCATAGATGCAGGTTAGAATTCTATTTGTCAGCACAACAACGTTCTGCATCTTCACATGGCTTTCTATATCATGATGTGCTTTTTCTGCATCGTACAATGTTTTTTTTCAATCATTGCACTTTTCTCCCTTTTTCCACAAAAGAATTGGACCACAGTTTAAATCAGTGAATTTGGTTAGGTCTACAGGTTTCAGTTTTAAAGAAACAAGCAAACAAAAACCAAACAAAGTCTGCAGAATTGTCGTTTACAAATACATGTCTTGGGCTGCACGGTGGTGTGGTGGTTAGCACTGCAGCCTCACAGTAAGACAGTTGCTAGTTGGAGTCCCGGTTGGGGGAGGGGGTTCACACAATTTCAACAGTGGCCTTCCTGTGTGGAGTTTGCATGTTCTCCCTGTGTATGCATGGGTTCTCTCCAGGTACTCTGGCTTCCTCCCACCGTCCAAAGACATGCATGTTAGGTTAATTGGTCACTCTAAATTGACCCTAGGAATAAATATGGTTTTCTGTCTTTCTGTGTTGGCCCTGCGACAGACTGGCGACCTGTCCAGGGTGTACCCTGCATTTCACCTGATAATAGCTGGGCTAGGCTCCAGCAAGCCCCGTGACCCTGAATTGGATAAGCGGTACAGAAAATGACTAATGAAATTCATGTCTTGTGACTGCTGCCCAACAGAAAACACCTGAACATCTCACAGTCTATGCAACATAACATTAATTTAGCTGCAATGTACAGGGAAAACACCGGGAGGCCATGTATGACTCAGTATCCTGCCCAAGAACACTTTTGTAAGAACTAAAGAACTTAGAGATCAACACGGCAACTTCCACGTGAAGAACAAATACTTCCTGAGCTACTGCCACCTAGTTATGGATAACAGTAATACTGTGATGCTACTATATGTTTTGGATGTGCAAGCATATACAACATGTTTTCTGATGAGTCTAAGCTGCATCCAAATGTGCGGGTAGACACATTCTTTAAACACTTGACAGAATCCGGCCAAAATCATAATGATCACACCCAGGGAAAAAAAATTATTTTAACTTTGTATACTTGTATAAATGATACTGAAGAAAAGCAAGGCCCTTAACCCCCAAACTGCTCCCCAGGGACCAAAACATTAGAGCCTATACTCTCCAGTAAATCTAGAGATGGGTCAAATTCAGAGGCTAATTCCCTCATTGGGATTAATATAGTAAATAATAAATATAAGCAACTGAATAGTCATATAATAAATGCTTTAATTATCACTATAATTATTTTTCAGAGAAATGTGCTTGTAATTCTCTTTAGTCAAAGTTCAAATGGCTCAAATAGACACATTGACATGCTTGTGCAGAACTTGAGGACAAACTGTAGAGAAGATCCATTTCATTTGAATCAGGTGTCTTGGAAGAAGGAAACATCCAAAACCTGCAGGATAGCAGCCTCAGAGGATCAAAGGAGGAGAACATTGCTACAAATGATCCTTTTTTACGTAAAACCATCTGGCAATCAGAATGCCTGCTTAAAGTCTGTAAGTTCTGTTACCGCAACATTTCTATAATCTATAATCATATATTATCTAGCATGTGATGTAAGCTTCACTAAATGAAGAATGTTACTCATGTTGCACCTACACACTCATGTACCCTGCAGGCTTTTGCTGTTACACACATTAACAGAGCATCTCTCAATGATTCAGTATCTAATTATTCAGGCGTCTACAGTTCAGAGTGTAACCAGAGCACCTCTTGGTAGCTCTGCCTTATATTTAATACTGTCAAACCACTACCACACTTGTCTTACACTCAGAAAACAATACTCTATTCCTGCAATAGCCCTCACAGAGCAGTGGAGAAATAAATCCTTGTTTGGTGTGCTGCTACCTTCACATCACAGATTGGATGTTTGAGGTGTTTGCAGGCACTGGCTTGGTGCCAACACTTTGAGGCAGGCTGCCCTTCTCCAGACAAATGCACTTAAAGACACATAAAACGGTTTGCCAAAACGTAGCAATTTTTAATGCACTATTACAGCTTCCCTTACAATCGCAGGTAGCTTTACAGCATGCCATCTAAAAGCTACGGCAGTGAAGATGAAGCAAGGCAGTGCAGTCCTATGAGGCAGTCTTTTAGAAAAATATTGGTGGGGCAAGGGCGAGAGGGTTTAATTAGAGCCAACAGGCAACTGGTTGACACTGAGGCTAATTAAACCCATATGCTTTATTATGGTCATTGACTTTAAATTATTGATTCTCCTTGTGGTTTTTCAATATTCTTAAGAACTATATTATATTATTATTATTGTGTCTTGAAAATGTTTATAAATGCAGAGGTTTTATAAAACATAAAAAGGTAAAAATGCAAATATGTAACGACAGTTCATTATAAGCTAAACAGAAAAAAACCTTTCCTTTAAAATATTTTGCAACAACTAAAAGAATATTGCAGAAATTTTGAACAAAAAATAATAATAATTAAAATGACAGATAGAAAGCCGTCATTTTCTCTTGGAATTAGCTGAAAAGAAACTACAAAATTCCAGTAAGTACCACATAGCTGTGGGTACCTGAGGAGAATACTAGATTACTCACTGCACTTCCTTGACTCTTGTTTATGCTGCTTTCTACTTCTTGCTCAGCTGCATTTGTCAGGTAGCCTGTACAGAAATTATAATGTTACTAAGAGGGGCCAAAGGAAATGGTCTGAGGGGAGGGGGAAAGGACCACTTTTAAAGTCTAACTAGCTAACCAAGGTGCTACTCCAAATATAAACGATCAAAATTGAACAATTAACTTGTGTAAACTGACCTTTACCTGGGTAAACCTCAGATGTCCAAGTGCAAGTGAATGCACCATGTAATGTACTTCTGTTGCTCAATATGACGCTCAACTGTACATCAACGCTGCAATGTTCTTCATCAGATTGTCGCATTCACACACCATTATCTCATCAGCTGCCTGCATGGGTGATATTTTTCTGTCCAAGTTTAGTGTTTATGTAGCAGTGACTAAAGTCATAAAATAGACTACCGAATAACGCATGAACACATGCATGCACACACATACACACTGGAGAATGAATGAACTCCACACATTGAATTTCTCTGCCTACCTCTGCTGTCCATAGAGAGGTACTGCTGACGGTCTTAATAAACTCAGTGCAAGTCAAAGCACGCAGACCTGCACGTGACATTATCAGATCTTGTGTGCTCAATAAACTAAGCGTAAGTCAAAGCACGACAGAGCAATGCACGCGCCAACACCTCACCACTGCTCAGTGCCAGGTAAAATGTCCCGGTCACTTTCATCAACACTGAAGAGATCTCTCTCGGTTTAGTGGCAGAAACATGAACATAAATTATATCAACGGCACTTGGGGTTATTAAATAACGACAACAGCGGAGTGTTTTCAAATTCAGAATCTTTTTTTTTTTTTTTTTTTTTTTTACTGATAATACAGCATCTTGTTCATCCGCAGTGTGGTGTAGTTCTTTAAACAAAGTAGTAGTCATGTGATGCTAAGTAGCAGCATGCTATGATTTTGTAAATATGTTTACAATAATCAACGAGGACTCGCAGGTGCGGCGTAATGAATGATTTTAACTACGTCCCTTAACGGACTTGAAGGCAAATTAAACATAGCGGGACACACTGTTTACTTGCGCATCACTTCACGTGCGCATCCCATGGACGGATCGTTACCGTCCTGCATCAGTGCGGGCACCCGCACCTCAGCATCATCAACCCCGTGCTGCCAGTTAGCTGTGTGTCCTGTCTCTGCCTTACTCGCGGTGTGCATCATAGAGAAACCGGATAGGGAATGCCAATTTGCATTTATGAAACATTTCTTCTTATTCTGTCCCGAGCAAAGTTAAACGAGTCCAGCTGCACCTGAGACTGAGCACTTACCGTCAATCGCCATGATGCTCCGTCCCGGACTCTACCAACTGAGGGGGTGACGGAGGAGGGAGGTCATTCATGTAGTGGATGGGATGTGTGAGAGAGATATTGCATTATGTAAAGTTTCAGTAGCCCAAGAGAGACGCTCTAATAGATTGTTATTTTAAATATATGATATTTGGCCAAAGAATCGTATTAAAGTTGTGAAATAAGATAAACAATAAATAGCTATAGGCGAGTGTATGTTTTTATCTATGAGAATGAGCAAGCAGCCTATTATTTTGTTGTAGGCCTACCATGATGTTATTTCAGTTTTAAACCATTTGGTTAATCTCAAGTGGGACTGTATGCTCTAACTAGGTGTAACAACACAGTTGCATAACTAAAATATTGTCATTGTTATTGTTGCTGCAGTTTTGAGTGAGTTTGTCATCTTTTTATGCCACTTTCTATTTAATAAAGAACATGCAAAGGGGTTATTAAATGTGATGCTCTGTTATAATTAAGGAGCTAATCAACTTACCACCTGGCTCTGTCATGAAGAAATGTAGGCTAATCCTCGGTTTCGACGTTTACATTTCTTCAATAACAGACAACTAAAATGAATTGTTATTACTTTTACTAAAAATGTTTTTTTTTATCAATGTTAAAGTTACTCTTAATTAAAAATAGCTGAAAGTTTACGTAGCAATGCTTCAATCTGTAGATTAGCTATTTACCCCTTTAAATTATATTATGATTTTACATGTTGTGGTCTTTATTGGTTATGTAACAAGAATGCAGAGTGAAAGAGTTTACAATACTGACATTTTTCTCATTTTAAAGAAAACAAATAAAACAATACATATACATTTTTTAAATCACAAATTAAAATTCTTGCTCCACGCACTGACCCCTTTATGAATATGATCACATAAACCTCCGAAGTAGTATAAAGTAAGAATTGCCTTTAATAAAAAATCAATCTAAAAATATAATTCTGTTTTAGTTTCACACTTTTATACTTTTACCATTTCTTTTGTATTATTTGCATCTTGGAAGTTTTTTTTTTTTTTAGTTTTGTTTTGTTTTGTCCAAAGAATTTTACTACTTTCCATTACTCAGGGAAATACAAATGATCAAAACTTATTCAGCGACTTATACAAAAATGTTGATAAATTTCAAAATAATTTCTAGTTAAATATTTACAAAGATAACTATCTAATTTTATTCCGTTAGAAATAATTTAAATTAAAGCATAGCCTACAATGTAAGTTAAAAATGTCCAGTTCTGGTTCTCAAAGACTACTATCCTTTTGTTTTTAGATGTGTCCTGCTTCAGCAGACCTAAAACAGTTTAATGGTTCATTAACAGATTAGGTAAGAAGTTATGCTTGAGAAGATTATTTAATCTGAACCAAGTGTGCAGGGAAACGTCTAAAACCTGCAGATTGGTGGCCTTTAAGGACCAACACTGAACATCTTATAAGCTGGAGCTATGATACTGTATATAAACTGGATGCAGTATTTGCAGATGATTTTTCCTCTCTATTGACACCAAGGCTTTCTATCTTTGCATGATACCTGCAGATATTTTTACATGAACATCTGTGAACTCTTATGCAGTTGAATTCTACTTTTACATAGATTCTATGCACAACAAAACCCCGGGAATTTTCATTTGACCATGGGACTGTAATAATACAGAATCTTTCGTATGTTGGTGTGGATTTTCAGTGGAGAAAATAACTTGATAGTATTTGACATACAGAAGTCTACAGAGCGACGCCTTGACATGTTACGTCACTACGCTTGGGCACGCCCACTGTGGGGTTTCTATTACTACATTTCCGTAAAGTTTAGTTGACTTACTGTATTCTTGTTATCGAGGTTTTGTTACAGTTCGTGGACACTTGGAAGTTTCTAAAATGAGTGAAATCAAGCCAAGCGATACATCTGCGACCGCAGATAACAGCGAGGACCAAGACTGGGCTGCGGCCAAAGCGTTTTTTGACAGTCTCAAAACTAAAATCCCGCGACCCGTGAGTGTTTCTCTGAAATGATCATTACCTAAAGCTCGTGTGTTAGCTTCACTGTCATGTCTCCTCACGCAGACATGCTTGTGGCCGGATAAGACGTACTTATTTAATCAACCTCTCCATCCATCCCCAGCCCAAACCCCAGTATGCTGTAACCATCGCCGTGTCGTCTCGCACCCTCTTCAACATGGTGGCAGAGAGGAAGCTCTACGAGGAGGAAGGACTGGAAAAGTACGTATCTTTTCAAGTGGAACATGAGAACGAGCCTCTGAAGCCGGGAGCTGCTTTTCCCTTCGTTAAGGTAGGCCTGAGCCTTGGGAGTGCCAGGGCCCCATGGGTGTGGTTCCTGAACTTCCCACATGTTGACACAGTGTACAGTATAATTTAACAAGCTTGCATGACTGGTATGTCCTAAATCCACATGTACAGTTCAGTACCTGAGACGAGGACTGCTTAGTACACCTGAGACCACACCCCCTCTGCTGGTGTGCCTCTGATGGTGTTACAGTCATTGCAATGTAATCATTATATCTCCATGCCGACAGTTTCTATCAGAAGTTTCTTTATTTAAGTAGAAAATGCTCTGCATGCTCATGCGTCCTCTGCCAGTTACTCTGATTTTAGAGCAAATACAGAAATAACTTCCCTGGAAAGTGTCACGCTGAATTGCTTAACGCTCATCACTCCTGCATGCCCAGATTTGTCCTGATAATTAATCAGAGAAACATGAATATTTACAGAGTTAATGGTGAACTTCTCTCTGTTCTTTTTGACTTGCAATCTTTTGAATTTCCTGCTTTCTCACATTTTTGTTGGTTTCCATATTTCCAGAACAAACTACACTGAGTTCTTTAGTGTTAATTTAAGTGTTTCACTTTCAGTTAACACTGTGGTTAAAGTCAAAGAAAAGTGAGTAAAACTGTTGTAATACTGCTGTCGTAACTCCGTCCTGAACACTGTGTCTCAATAGTTAGTTTGTGGGTGTTAAAAAGTGCGTCCATTCTCTCATAGGCGCTGATGAATGTTAATTCGCGGCTGAGGGAGCTCTACCCCGACAGCGAGGAGCTGTTTGACATCGTTTTAATGACTAACAACCATGCCCAAGTCGGAGTGCGCCTCATAAACAGCATCAATCACTACGGTGTGCTGCATAAACACATTTACATAGAGCAAATTTTAATAGTTTCACCATGTTACTTATCTAACAGACCAAATCAAGAACATCTTACAACTCTTGTGGGTATTTTCTTACAGGTTTGACCATTGAGAGATTCTGCATGACAGGAGGAAAAAGTCCTATAGGTTACCTGAAGGCGTACATGACGAATCTTTATCTCTCCAAAGACTCAGAGAAAGTCACAGAGGCCATCGAGGAAGGTAAAAGGAGCTTCTGTGAAAAACCAGTATACAACAAAGTAATTATATATAAAATCCAAAGACTTCACCGTTCAAACATCATTAACAAAGCAGGATGTGTACAGTTGTTTGACAGCTCTGTTTTAAGCTGAGTTTTAACCAAGCCCCCCCCCCCCCCATCAGGAATTGCTGCAGCTACAATGTTCATGCCAGAAACAGAGAGCGACCTGAACGACACTCAGCTGAGAGTCGCGTTCGATGGCGACGCCGTCCTCTTTTCAGATGAGTCAGAGATCATAGTGAAGCAGCATGGCCTCGACACTTTCTTTGAGCATGAGAAGAAGTATGAGAACAAGCCTTTGGCTCAGGTAACAAGGCTTTTTTTTTATCAACCATCATCTCCGTCATCTTGCAAAAAGGAAGATATATTGTGTTATGTAAACTGTAGAGTAAATCACTGTACTGTTGGAAGTTTGGAGGCTTCCCTCCTAATTGTGCAGCTGTTTTTGTATTAGGGAGAGTGCTTTGCATAGCTATTCCTGAGCTGAATACTGCAGATGTGGTGTTTCAGTCTGTCACTGGAGGATGCTGATTGTCACTGACTTGCATGCAAATGTACCCTAATAGATGCCTGGCTTTATATTTACAAAAAAAAAAAAGAAAATCTGTAAGTGTTGATACAAGGATGTCAGACTTTGAGAAATATTCCCAGGAACCTTTTTCTTGGCTATAAATCTAATATTTTCTAGCAGTTTATTGATTCATACCTTTACAACTTCAAATCTGTTTGACCTGCAGATTCTCCTCAGACTGTGTCATTATCTAATTTCCCTCTTCATATCATTTATTTCACATCTTCAGCTCAAATTCAAATTCAGCTTGATTATCTGACACTTTCAGGGGCCTCTTAAGTGTTTCCTGGAGGCTCTCGGGACACTCCAGAGAAAGTTCTACGCCAAGAACGAGCGTATGACCTGTCCTATCCGGACCTTCCTGGTCACGGCCCGAAGTGCTGCCAGCTCTGGGGCCCGTGTCCTGAAGACCCTCCGCAGCTGGGGCCTGGAGATCGACGAGGCCCTCTTTTTGGCTGGAGCTCCTAAAGGACCCCTGCTGCAGAAGATCAAACCACACATCTTCTTTGATGACCAGATGTTCCACATTGAGGGGGCCAAGGAACTGGGAACAATAGCCGCACACGTCCCCTATGGAATCGGACAGAAGTACCACAGGGGGAAACTCATCGAGCAGCCGGAGAAGACGGATTAAAGTAAAAATGGTTCATATGAAATAAGTAAGCACTACGTTATGGTGTCCACTGCATAGGAGGAGGTCTGCTCCAAATTAGATTAATATATTTATGAAAATTATAGACCATAAAAATTTTTATAGAGTATTTAATAATTGGCAATGCAACCTGGAAGTTTTTTTTTTATGACCTTTATGAAAGGGTATAATTACTAAAAAGAAAACATAATTTCACAGAAACCACACAGTGTTTCACTAAATGCTGTCTCAGAAGAACTTACTTGTACTTTTTAATACTTTTTAACATTATTGATTTACTTTTTGAAAGTCTGTTGGTCCAAGGATCAGTTCTTTTGCCATTTCATAACATTTTATGTCATTTTCTCTTCATATGTCTAAATCAGTTTTGGTTCTTTTTACATGTATCTTTATAGATATATGAAGTCTGTTATTGTTGTGATTATTTTCATACATATACCAGCCAGGTAAAAATTGCCAGCCCTATTCTTTTTTTTTTTTTTTTTTTTTTTAGCTTTTTTCTTACATTTAAGGGAACTCATTAATATTTAAAAAGGGAGATATACTATCAGGGTAGAACTATTGTTGCCTTTAAGAAACACTGATGCTGTCTTTTTTTGTGTAGCTGTCCATGAGCACAACAAAAGTTTATATTGATGTTGGATACACCTTAATGTTTTTAATGTTTCATACTCCAGAAATATGCAGATGTGCATTACAAAAAAAAGAAAACCTAGGAGTAATAGTTACACTCTGTGATGCAGATGATGCATCTGTATTTTGTATTGTATGTTTTACATAGTGCCTTCTTTTTTGCACATTACAACTCTTCTATTTTTAGATGTTTTCACACATGCACTGCAGTCCTAGCTGTAGGAACGCCAGAGTGCACTGAACTCCGAGTCTGGTTGGTTAAAGGAAATAATTTGTCCGATAAGAAACATAGCTAATAGTATGAGTATTTCAATTAAGTATTTAAATTTTAAGTATCTTTAGACTTGTACCCTCATACATTGATTAATTGTATTTGACTTAGAAATATATGACTTTAATATAAAAGAAAACATGACATGTACTGTAAGTGAAATTCAACTATTTTTTTCTTATGGTGTGTTTATTGTGTTGTTTACTGGGGGAAGCTACCTTTTTAAAGAAATAAATATGTATTATTGCCCCTTTATCTGTGCACATTCAGTGTTTTAAACTTAAGGATTTGAGGCTTAATTCTAGACTGCTCTTTAAACATCTCAGCAGTAGATGGCAGTATGTGGCTGTAACTGCTGCCTTTTACTCTCCTTCCATTTCTTGCTTCGCCTGCAGCCTCATATTTGGCAGGGGGGCCTTGCATTGTAAAAACACATCCATCCAGGTCAGCAGTCTGCAATGCATCTTTCAGTAAATCTCCTCTGTTATTAAAACTTCATGTTCCTTGGTGTTTTATCAGCTTCTGCTGGATGAGACTGACTCCCATCTCACATGTGCATGATGAGTGAAGCCACCGAGAGGCGCTCCTGCTCAACTAGACTGAGATTTAGTGCTTGCATTTTCTCCATGTACTGTACATTGCATACAGAACAAACACGGGAGAAATAACACAAAGCTTGTCACAGTCTACCATACTTTGAAGAATATTTTCTCTTTGTGTTGTCCCTGAGCTCCTTGTTGGCCTGTTTTCTAGGTTCCTAGGCTGCCGAGTGCAGCAACAACAACAAAATGCAAATTGTATTGCTCCCACTGAACATTAAGACTAATTGGAAGTTAATGAGCTATCCTGCAGTTCTTGATAGAAAATCTTAGGATTAGCCTTGGACTAGTATAAAGTATGTAGAGCAGAAAATGACATTATTTATAGAGGTTACTTAGCAAGTATGTCAGTAAAAAAAAAAAAAAAAAAAAAAGATGCTGAAGTTCAGTCATGAAACTAGGTCACATACAGTGAAACATAATTAAGTTGATGGGCTTTCAGAAGGGGAAAAAAGAAGAGAGATTACTTTTGAAAACAAAATCAGAGCTAGAACTCTGTATGGTGGGAGCAAACAAACAGGACACCTCAGAGAAGGTAATAAAATATAGTTTGGAAAGCTACAAAGACTGCTTCAGACTGGGGAAGTTGGCCTCAAAGCAAAATATTTCCTAGATATGCCACATCTGATTTTATGAATCAGTGCAAACTAGATTCTTCTTAGGCAAAGTTTTGTGCAGATTACTAATAACTCAATTTTGGACTGGTATTTTAACATATTCACATGACATTTGTAAGTATTAAATAATGTTATGATGATTTACTATGATTCAGACCAACAGATTTTTTTTTTCTTAAATTTGTTATTCTCATCACAAACTACCTTAAATGATGTCACTTTAAAGAATTACTTTTACAGCCCCTCCCTCTGGAATATACCCAAAACGTGTTAGAATAAATGAGTAGTAAGTAGTACTGAGTACTGAGGTCATGTGCAATATCTAAGTTTGTAGCAGGCTGAGGTGGTGTACATTTGAACAATACTTAACACCTCTGAGTTCTTTAAAATCCCTCAAAGTAACAGATGTTTTCTAAATTAAAACTCACAAAGTAACAGCCTCCATGTGTGTCTCCAGAGTATTCTGCTTATTGTTTATGTTTACGTTTTTATACATCTATCTTAATGTCTGAAGTTGAGTCGTTTATCTTGTCAGTTGTGCATCTTTGCATTGAGCCTCGGTTCTGTCAGGCAGCAGAGCGTGTTCATCCCTGCAAGCTGGGAGAAACTGGCTGTTGCCATGGATACTCGCTGCTGACACCACAAGAACTGTGTAGGCTTGTTGAAGATATAATTAATAACAAAGGATTAGAGGCAAAGGTAGCATGGGGCTCAGTATGAAAAACCTCATCACACAGTTACTATAATTGGCACCCTTTGTGTGTGTGTAGGTGTGTGTGTGTGTGTCGTGTGCTGTGTGTATAGTGAAAAGTTTGGGGAAATACAACTGAACTCTGGCATGCATTTATCTTCTTGACAAGCAATTTGTTCTAAATATGTTTTCTTGGTTGGAGTCCCAAAATGTTTTCTGAAAGTAATTTATTTGGACCAGTACAACCAGAATGGTGTTGAAACAGCCCCATACAAACATTTGTTTCATAATTGGATAATTAAATAGCTTTATCCATTGTATACATTAAGTTGTATAAGAAATCAATTAAATAATCAACTAATTTAACTTTTTCTGCACTCAGAGATCCGTCTAAAGGAACATCTAATGTTGATATATCAAATATGAGCCACGTAGAGTAAACTGACACAGGATGAAGGTGAAGATGAGGGGAAAGGACCCAAATACACGACACAGACAAAGAGATGATGGATGATGGTGTGTTCATGATAACACAAGTGACCACAATACCAAACAGCCGAAACACAGAGGACATGAAAGAATGGCATGAAAAATGACCCAACAAGGAGACACTGAAACCAAGACTCAATTAACAGGGAACGATTACAAAAAAGGCAGCAGGTGAGGCAAGTTAGAGAAACCAGGTGTGACAAAGGAACGATTACAGAACAGGAAGTAAAGTGAACAGAGTACAAGAGAATAAAATCAACAAAATAAAATAGGAAACCAGACAGAACTGGACAATGACAAGACAGCAAAAGAACCAGAAACAAAAAACCACGACTCATAACATGAACACAAGAATTTAATCAGTTTTTAAAAGGGGAAAGAGAGTGGGACAAACTTTTAATTTAATAAATGTTAAGAATCAAGAATGGCATCACCATGCAAGCGACTGCCAGCTCTACAGTTTGGTAAAGCAATTTTTTTCACTGACTAATAAATCTTATAAAAATGTGTGGTAGTAAACCTGCCTGACTTATCTCTACCTCTTTGGTTTTGGTATGCAGTACCAAAAGTAAGTGTTTGTTTTTCCATTACTGTATTGACCATTTAACTGTTGTTACCATTTTTAGTTGTTATCTGAACCATTTGTTAAAAAAAAAAAAAAAAACTTGATTCTTATTATCATTATCTCAAGAAAATTAAAAAAAAAAACATGCAAAGAAAATGTTTTGCTTCTTTCTTTATTACATTACAAGGTTAAGATGTGTATATATTTTACATAGCTTTATTCATGTGCTGATGAAAGTGCCTGATTTAAAAAAAAAAAAGAGGCACCGTCCAGTGTCTGATGATGAAAGAGTTACGAGCCTTTCAGTGAGAAGAAACCATTTTCTCATCTTCTGTTACACCCGCTCTTCTCTCATGTGTTTTCAGATGGCACATATAGATAAATCATTCAAAAGAAGAGCAGATATGTTCATGGGCGCTGTTACAGATAAAAGTCGGGCTAATTCCAGAGCCAAATGCAGAAAAATGGGACTCTGTGGGTGTGAATGTGCACAGTGCTTCTAGGAGCACAGGCTGCTTATAGGGGTTGTGAACATCAGAAGCAACTTATGAGTTGTTGAGCAGATTCTGTGCACTGGTGGAAGAAAGAGCCAAATACTTTATACCAATAAGGTGGAATTTATGTCCAATTATAAGGACTGGAAGCAGTCAGTGCAGAAAAATGTCCCTTATATAAGCAGCATTCCACTGTTTCTATTGTCATTTATTGTGGAATGAAGACGCTCATTACTGAATATTTCACCAATTATCTTCTCAATACACATTTGGCAAACAATGCTGAGAAACGCTATCATGATGGCAGATTAATGTTGCACTTTTTGGCAATCAAATGGTATGAAATTGAACAGAATTAGCAAAAAATTAAAAAAGAAAACACAGAAGCAATAACTGTGAAACTATTTGAACTTTTTATTTTAAAAAATGGCTTACCAATTAACTTTCCATGAGCTAATCATTTCAGCTAATTATTTCTGCCTTACTTGCTCATAATGTTAGGTACTTTTAATTAAATGCATGAAGCAGGGTGCAGAGGACAGTGCCTCCTGCTATAATGTAATGAAGTGGAAGAGTACAGTTTTATGTATTTAAATCCCCAAACTTTGTGCATGGATACAAGAACACCCTTTTGTTTGCTCTGTATAATTTTTGTTGATGAAGTGTATGGGATTTCTGTTCATGCAACACCCATTTCATCAGCTTGTCAACCATGAAGGCTGTCAACACTCGCAGTAACAAGTCAGTGAATCTGCTGCACGATGCCTCAGTTGCCATTTGTTGTGTGAGCACACAGTGATGTGACAGGCTCTGTTGACTGAACACTGTGGTATGATAATGACATGTATTGAGGTCAGCTGGTCCCCCTGCTCAGTTTCTTATAGAAACATCAACCAAACGTACATTTTAAAATCAGCAGGAGTAGAGCTGCTGACTGAGATACTGTAAATACTGTATTCATTTGAGGAGAACATGTTAACACCGCTGGAGTCTGTAATCAAGCACAGAGCTTTTCAAGATTAAACCATGAAGTTTTTTTTTTTGTCTTTGATAACAAACTGCCTGTAGACACAGATACTCATCACCCTTGTGATATGCATTATGTGCTTCTCTAATTGCTGTCTGACTGATATTATTGCAGATCTAACTGTGTTCTGCAGGGATCTTGGGAAACTCATCTCCACACCTCCAGGATGAGCTGGCCCTTATTTCATTAAGCCCATTCTCATTTGAGTGCACAGCATGGTTCTCTGAAAGCGACCCTGTAGGTCCGGAGGCATCGACACGCTCTGTCCTTATCTTGGCCTTTCACAAGTGCACCTGTTAGCCATTATTGACAAGTTCAGCTAAGATTCCCGGCACAGTTAGTGCGTCAGCGCCATACTTGAACATCCAATATGCGGACCCAAAGACGGAAACAGGTTAAGAGACTGACTGGGAAGGCTTCTAACGATCTGAAATCAATCACTGCTGTTCCTGTTCTAAGAAAACAAGCAGGGGAGGACAATCATGCTGAATGTGTGCTACTCTGAGGGCTTCCTGCTATTAGTTCACTGACAAAAGTCATCAACTTGTGGGAAAAAACTATAAATGTTTCTGAGTAGAAACAAGTAAATCTTTTATCTTCCAGCTATTCTTATTGCAATTCAGCCTCAACTTAAACATTTCTTAGGCAGAAATGTCACGTATTTCCTGTCCAGTCAGTGTTATCATGGGGCTGTGTGGACAGATGGAGAGCAGAGGCAACACACTGCCATAGTAACAGCTGACAGCTGAGCAGCACATGGCCATACTACTTCACGGCCAAAGCAAATCAGCTGTGGCATTTAGTGTGCTCTGCTGGCTTACTAAGGGATGCAGAACGTGGCCCCTGCAGAGGCTCAGACCAGCCAGGAAGCAGCACGACTAGCTAGCAAGGGAAAGCAGAGTGCAACCATTGAGCAAGCAAGCATCACCAATTATCTCCACCTCAGCGCTTGTAGCAGGAATCCATTTCAGCACCATTACCTCTGTGTAGCCATCGGCTGACAGTCTTTCCCGTCAGGGCAATACTTCTAAATTGGCTCCCACCCGTCTCCTCCTCCTGAGATTGAAAAGAGATTATGAAAGACATTCATCATAGGAGAGGTCTGTGCCCGTCTGGAAAGTCTGAAAATGGTGAAAAATGGTAGCACAATGGAGAGGGCCTGCAGAAAGAGAAAAAAAAGAATGAAGCAGAGAGAAAATGATATAGAGATATGACTGTGCTGAAGGATTGGTGCTTCTTCGAGGTGCCAGACAGAGAGGTCCCAAGGGGGGAGCTGGATTGGGCTGTAGCAGTCGACAGGGTGTGGGGCCCGATCTGAGAAAGCGCATGCGCAAAACGGGCCACCCAGTCATGGCTTAAACCCTACAAATTGGATGCAGTGCTAATGACACCCCCAGAGACCAAAACAGCCTGGCTCAAACATGACAAGATGCACTGTACACTATATCGTCCCCGTCTGATCCAAATCCATTTCTCGGGGAACGGCTGTGCAAGTGGGACGAGCTGCAGACCTGGTCTTCTGTCTCACACTCAGACCTCACATTATATCTTAATAGCTTGGAAAATGAAAAGACTAGAGAAAATCAGAGGTCAAAATGTTGGATGCTGAACTGAGTTGTTTCCCTCAGTGTGGTTTGTGGGGGCTATCAAATTTGCTGCCCAGTTTTGTGCATTTTGAACGTATGTGTTGGCTTTAAGAGACTCCCCAGCCCCCTCTTAGTGTGTAGTATTTTATTTCTGTCAAAGTACTCTGGCTCACTTGCCAATCTCGATCTCTTACTCTCTTCTGAGACACAGGCCAACAGAGGTGTTATTGATGCAGTTATGTAACCACCTGAATATTGATGATGACAGTGACAGCGAGTCCATATGAGTGCTGTGATGAAGTAATGCCACAAAAGCTGAAGCAGCCAACTTAACTCAGTTGGTGTACATTTTACTGTCACTGAGTTTCAGTACAAACAATAAGCAGAACACTAAGAGTGCCGATAATGGGAAAGTACTGTTTAGTGACGATATTGTCTAAAACAAAATGAGTTAAAACTTGGATATCCTTGCCCTAAGCATGCAACTTAAAAGAAATTGTATCTTTTAGAGGTGAAAATAGACAAAAGAGGGACTGAGAAAATATGTACTGAACATTGTGCTGTAGCTAAAATACTCTTAATAATTAGATGCTGATATCTTTTTGAGACTGGTGTAACAACAATCACATAGACTGTATATTAGAATATTTTACTTTACCAGCAGTCTGCAGTGATAAGTTGAGGATAATTAAACTTCATAACATGACATTATCAACCCAACACAAAACAGCTGCAAAACAAACAACAACTGGAATAAACTTTATTTCACCAGCAAGGAACACTCCTTAAACAATGGGGGGTTACTGGTTTACTGAAAGGTATGGATGAAGTTATAGAGAGATTAAAAGTTCTCTGATTGGTGGATCTGGGGTGTCTTGTGTTTCAAAACTGGGAGAAGACTCAGCATGGAGGTTCTTTCCCAGGATGCTGGTGACCTGAGCCTATTTGGGATCCGATAGCTGCTACCGAGAACAAATAAGAAAGAAATTAATGATGTCAAAAGGGAGAAGAAAAAGTCAAGATGGGGCGAGAGACGACGAGAGATGAAGAGAGGGACGGAGGGGTGGATGAGGGAGACGTGGAAGAGAATCAGCCACATACTAAGTAGGTGAAGCAGATGTAAGAAGGGTAACCAGTTGATTAGAGATGTAGTCCCAAACCCAATTTAACAAGTTACCTTGATTATTTTCAAATTTCTGGTGCGACTGATCTGTCAAATGTCTCATTATGTTTTGTTTTTGCAGGTGTCAAGACCAAGATTCCCACTCAATTTGTATTTTCCAGGTTTCTCAGTAGATGTTTCCCTTCATGGACATGAGTGTAAACAGATGTTGATTATTAATAATTTACAGCAAACCAAGAATATCCTGATGTCCAGGATTGTATTTAGCCTGCAGTTCTACACTAAACAACATAGTAGAACATTAACTCAACCCAAATTGGAAGTAGTTAGAATGACCTTCTGTATTTATTGTATTTTAGTTAATCTATAATGACTAAAACAAAAACACAAGGTCATATTGAAATAATAATTAAAATGTAATGTAGTTGTACCTTTTAAGTTATTTTGCACATTAGAACGACTGGATATACTGTATATTACAAGTATATAGGCAGTCCTTTACTAAAGTACATGATAGAATAACCCATTTTTCCCCTGGTTTGATTGTTTCTTTAAAAGCTCTGATGACAAAGGGTATGAAAAAAATATGCCAATTCATGCCAAGCATTGTTACCACTTCCCAAACTTTGACCCTTATCCAAATTTTCTGTGTCATTTGATGTTGAAAAATGCAAAAACACAAGATGTTTTAAATGTCTAGAAATGGCTGGAGCATGTGCACAAAGTGGAGTGCTCATCATTACACACAATACCATCATATAATTTGGCTATTCCAAGTGCCTGCTCAACAACTCGTTCCCTTTCCCCCATTTTTTATCTATCTGAGTGTACACACAAGCTGCCTGAAAATTCCTTGGACCACTGTGAGCAACATTAGATGTGCACACTGTGGCCACATCATTATCACACTTGTTAAAAATCTGAGATCATATAATTCACATCGCTTATACAGAAGCAAATCAAATTAAAGCAGTAATTTCTGTTAAATTACTTTAAGAACTGTGTGATATGTCTCCAGTCATATTTGCTTTCTATACGATTGAATGATAAAGAAACATAATTCTCTCCATAATCCTGGCTCAGGATACAGCAACAGCATTTACCTTGTTCTGCGCTGCACCTCTTAACTAGGCCATGGGCGACAACACATTAATATATTTCAGCGTGGGATTCATTACATTTTGAACTTGCCTAAGTTCTGCATAAATCAAACTGTTGGTTTCTGAAGTTTTATACGAGGAGTATTGTTGGTTTACAAGCATTTTTTTCTTTTTTAAAGTTATACAGTGTAACTTTTGGCCACTATGGGCTCTAAACCTGTAACTTCCCACAGGCACCACGACTGTCTCAAAATTAAACAGTCTCAGTCTATGTTTTGGAAAAATGTTGCAGACCACTTTGAAAAGCTGATTTTTAAGTCATCAAGCCATTAATCAGAGCGCTCCAGGTTACATGATCCAATGAGAGACGGCCCGCTCCCTGAGATGTTACAATGCCTGGTTTTATTGAGAATGGCAGTTTCAACCTTTGAGCAACGACATGCGTCAAGTGCTCTATATTGACTACAGAAATCAGCTATAGTTAACTTATATTAATAATAATGTCAGAATATATTGTATCATAATATTTGACTAACATTGGGTTCAAAAGTTACACGGTATCACTTTAAAGAACAATTTTACAAGACTTTTATTTTCAATAACAGCCAGGAAGTGAAACACTAAGTAATGTATTCAACTTGACTAAAGCTGTAATTACCTCCAATGACCGCCAGAGGGCAGGCATGTGACACTGGGATCATAGCTAGCTACGGTTTTTAGCAATTAGTCTAGCGAGTGACTTTTATTGAGACTTTTATTTTCAAACATTGAGCAAGTTATTTATCTTGACTAAAGTTGTAAATACCACACGTGACCACCAGAGGGCAGGCAGGTTATAAAACGGGTCTCACCTGATTATCATTAGCTACGGTTAATAGCATTTAGGCTCGCGAGTGTTTTTATAAGACTTTTATCTTTAAGAGCAGACAGGAAATGAGCCACTAAGTAGCGTATTCAACTTGACTAAAGCTGTAATTACCTTCAATGACCACCAGAGGGCAGGCACGTGACACTGTGATCATAGCTAGCTAAAGTTTGTAGCATTTACAACATGATTTACAGTCAATAAAGCAAGTTAATTTTATGAGACTTTTATTTTCAAACACTAGGCAAGTTATTTAACTTAAAAGTTGTAATAACCACACGTGACCGCCAGAGGGCAGGAAGGTTACACAACGGATCTCACGTGATTATCATTAGCTACGGTTAGTAGCATTTAGACCAGCGAGCGATTTTTACAAGACTTTTATTTTTAAGAGCAGACAGGAAGTCAGCCACTAAGTAGCGTATTCAACTTGACTAAAGCTGCAATTACCTCCAATGACCGCCAGAGGGCAGGCACGTGACACTGTGATCATAGCTAGCTAAAGTTTGTAGCATTTACAACATGATTTACAGTCAATAAAGCAAGTTAATTTTATGAGACTTTTATTTTCAAACACTAAGCAAGTTATTTAACTTGACTAAAGTTGTAACTACCACACGTGACCGCCAGAGGGCAGGCAGGTTACACAACGGGTCTCACGTGATTATCATTAGCTACGGCTAGTCGCATTTTAAGCTCGCAAGTGACTGATCCGGTTTGCAGTTATAGTTCCTATGTCTGTGTGTAGTTTTTTTTTTTTATTTTTTTTTTTTTATTCTTGCTTTTTACAAAAACTCGTGGTTTTAATTTCTGGACTCTTAAAGTACACTCTTTGGCTCCTTCATCCTTATGGATGAAGTTTAACCTCAACGATTTGCAAACTGATTAACTTTTTCCGTGTTAAGAGCAGCTGATAACTTAAATTGAATATATGTTGCTCTCGATGATAATAATAATAAGTAATGATGATATTTATTGCAACAAGAAAGCAACAACAAATAAGACTGTTATATTTTCAATCGTTTCATGCAGAAAAACTTTTTGATATGTAATTACTCCATTTGGCCACAAGAGGGCGTTAGCTGCACTTCATTAGTAAAGTTAGAAGCAATTAATTGCAGAGCTTTTTCCGGTAAGCCTTTCAAAATAAGTTTCTTTTAAAAGTACATTGAATAAATGTGTTTATGTGAACAATACAAACAAAAATAAGTTTCTTTTAAAAAGTACGTTGAATAAATATGTTTGTTTTGTGGACACTATATAAACAAATAAAAATGAATATGAAACATCAAGAAACTGTTTTTCATTTAAAGCAAAAACGTTTTCAGTCTTTAACTATTTCAAGTACTACTTAATATAGTCAACACTTTTCTAAGTATTCATAGATTTTCATTTCAATGTTTATTAATTTACCTATGCTTTGTCATGGTCTGAATGAAGTTCTGAAGAGACTGTACCCATGTCAGAGCAGAGAGGTTTTATTCTAAGGCCATCAGGGAGGATGGTAACTGGGCAGATCGCTCTCATTGGTCTGTGAAGGTCGGTAATCAGCTTCAGTCTATCTTTATGATAGACTTCCTGTTGTTATCAGACCAGCCAGCAAGTGCTGGCTCCATTTAACATGAAGACATCAGAAAAGTCAGAAAAGAATCAGGTGACCAATCAAATTGGAATATCCCTTTATGAATGTATTTTGTTGAAAAACAAATACACAATCCCCCGAACAAAACACAGAGTGAGTTGTGGCATTAGCTGGAACTATCTACAATGCATCAAGTTACAGAAATCCTGGATTTAAATCCTGAATTTTCAGAAAGGCATGAAAGTGCTTAAGTACTGATATATTCCCCACATCTCTTTCCCCCCTCATAATTAGTCAGACCTGGTAATAATTAATACCAAATTCTGTACTTTTCTATGAAAAAAAATCTGATGACAACTAAACTGAAAATTCATCAAGAGTTAGTTGTAGCAAACAAGTAAGCAAAACCACAGATTTAAACTCATACAGTAGTTGTGTGGCTTGCTGCTGGTCTTTACTTCTGGATCCAGCTCCATACTTGATGCACAGGCATGAAAAGGCTACTGTAGATTTACAATAATATAATCTGAACTCTAATGTCTGTGATTAAACAACATGAAATCTCATTTATACACATACAGTTTGGTTTAGTGGGGGTTTTTTTCCCCCCCAAGCACTATTTTTTAGTTAATGAAAGATATAAATGAGATTATCGTAATCCATGACTCAACAAGCCTGTCCATTAGTCTGTGTGTGTCTGTGTGCCTGCTGCCATGTGCATTGCTGGATCAATGCTCGTCTGCGATCACTGACCTGGAAAAAGCTGAAAAAGCTTTGTCTGCTCAGCTATCAATAGACAGTCTAATTAAGAACAGAATCCTCTGTAAGTGTTGCTCAACCAGCACAGACACTTGGTAGGTTTGTATGGATCTTCCCTCATTAAACTCAAACCTGAAGTTTCTGCTGATGAGATGTAATTTTCTACTATCTTTAGTTCTGGCCCCAGAATATAAATATTCTTCCCTGATAGCAGGTTGGTTATCCTGGCACTGAAGAGGCCATCTGTTCAGCCTAGAGTGAAATGTATTGGACCACTTTTAGGTCAGGCTTGCACTATAGTGACTCCAGTTTGGGATAAAACTCTTTAAATTCAGAGCACTTTGCTCAATCATGTGTTATCTGTCAGTTGAACTGGTTAGAGAGAGGACACATCCACGTAGACCAGGCCAATGGATGCAAGCAGCAGCACAGCCTGCTTTCTCCCCAAGAGAAGCATAGCACAGCAACCATCCCTAAAATCTTGGGCATGCCCTGGCCCAATAAGCAACGGGGATCAGGTCTGGCTGGAGGATCTTGTAGAATTGCCGTCTAGTCAGTCATCTCCCAGCCAGCCATCCAGCCCCAGCATTCCCAGCAGCAGCCCAGAAGGCAGCGAGGGTAGTGGGAGCCTGCAGAGCTGGAACTCTGGCGTTACCTGCCTCCTGCACAGCTCCATCAAGAAGCAAAGCCAAGAAGCTTTTCAGACTCGACTCAGAGAGGAGAGAGGGTGGGGGAAGCGTGCAGAATGTTCTTCCAGTGGGCCTCATGCCAGAGATCCTCTACAGGCAGAGCAGGGAGGGGACGGTCACCATAAAGAACTGCATCAGGGGAGGGACCCTGCACAAACTCACACTAGCCCTAAAAGGATAAAACTACGGTGTATGTTGGAGGAAAGAATCAAATCCAAGCTGAAGTTTTCACAGTTTCTGGATGAGGTAACTTCTAATGTTCTGGACCCAAACAGCCTGCAGGCGTTTGGAAAAACAGTGTCTTCTCTTGGCTTCACCACCACAAACCCAGAGAAGCCTGAAGACCAGATCCAAGTGGTGAGTCCAAGGCTGCCACGCTTGATGGCCAAGCGGCAGGGACCTCTAGAGCCAAAGCCTCCAGAAGAAGAGAGTTCCTCAGACCTGCCTCAGAAAACCTATTTGGAGACGGACATCGACGCTGTCAGGAGGAATGATGAGCCTCAGGACTTGGGGATAAAAGCTGAGACTCCGCTGCAGCTGGAGATAGATGATGAACACGTGATTCCACCTCCTCCACAGTTCTGTCAAGGATTTAAAATGAAAAGTCCTTTTCCAGAGTTTCACAGCGACTTCCCAAGATACCCCCACAGATCTACCTCTCTGCCCAGGGGCATCAACATGGTGAGTGATGAAAGTCATCCCAGTCTTTAACCAAAGCAGTCTCTGAACATGTGCGATGACTTGAGCTTAAAAAGAATCTTAAGTGCAGTCTGAATCGAGCCTTTGAATGAATTGAGTGAGATGTTCTTGATATTTCAGGACTTTCTGTTCTATTATTCAGATTGTAGAGGCACCAAAAACTTGGCAAGTCAAAGTTACAACTTCATGCTGCAGTTCAGTTGGCAGGATTAGCTTAAATGTACAACTGTTTGAGAATTTTTTCAAAGCATACAACATTCTGCTGAAGGTGAAAACACTAAGCATGGTGAGAATAAACCAAAAATGAATGTTGGCAGTCAAAAATCAGATGACTTTAAAGGTTTCATGGAGCTAACAGGGCCTGGAGCTCTGATCAATACCTCTATAGGTCTCACACTCATACAAAAGTCATTTGATTGAATACTAGCCTGTTAAAATATAAATCAGCTAAAAGAACAATATTGGTGATTGCATTATGATGCAACGCTATCCTGGCAGAAGTTGGGCGTTGCTCATGTGAATGTGGCTGTGGTATGTTCCACATACCTAAACATTGCTTTTGGCCAAGTTTAATTAGCAGAAGTCACACGTGAGGACTCTGGAAAACAGCTAAATTTGAGGAACATAATAAGAGCCTGGGGTACTGACCAAACCCCCGTAATCCCACTGAATCAAGCATCCATAGGATACACTGGAGCAGATACGAAAACAAAAGAAGCTACAGATTTTCCACTGAGTGCATCACAAAACAACTCCAGAGGTCTTTTTTCCATGTCTCCATGAGGCAGCGCAGTTTTGGCTTCCCAAAGAGGAATTTTGTTAAGAAGGTGAAGCCAGTTTATGAAAATATCCTGAAATCAAACTCAAATCCCTCGTCCTGCTGCTTTTCATCAGGATACTTCATCTCATTGGCAAGAACAACCAATCAAAACATTTGTTTAAAAAAAGGGGGCAAACATGTGAAGGGACTTCATATTTATGTGTACAGATGTTAAAAAAACAAAAAAACAAAAAAAAACATTTTTATAAGAAAAAAAAAGATGATAAAAAAAATGGGTTTAAATAATCAGATAACCCTGCTATGGCTTGTGATGATGGAACAACAGGCAGGCAGGAGGTTCACAGAAATTAATTCTCACATTTGGGCTTAAAAAAGAAGATAGAAAACTCCACCATTTACACTTTTTATGTTCTCACAGAACTTCTGTCATACCAAGAATGTAGGGTAACAGATTAGACTGTATCTGATTCTGACTTTTGAGGGTAAAGTTATTCATCCCTTAGAGCTGACATGAGTACAGCTGCCAGTGGACCCTGCTATGAGCATGTGATGTCATCCTCACCCTCAAAAATGACGACACTGCCTTCAGATAGTTTTGGACATTATTGGAACTGAAAGGAAAGAATTAATTATGCACACCCAAACACGATTTCAGTGTACACAAAGAGTTTGAAAGAAATGTCCCCTCCCCTGTACTTTTTCAGAAGGCCTGCGGTCTCCGGGGCTGCAGACACATAATATTGTTTTTTTCCTGCACTTTCTCCGAGCCGTCTTTAAACACACCATGAACGCACCCATGCTGGATCACACGGAGCATCAGCATGCAGTGCAGAGCTGTGCTGAACGGTGTGTCAGGAAAGTTCAGCAAACTAGTCAGAGCCAGCAAGAAACTTCACACGGTATTTCCCCCAAACAAACCCTGTAAGTAGATGCTGTTCCATGCAGATAATGTTGGTTAAGTAATGACTAGTGGTCATGTTAAGCTAGTTATCGCTGTTATCTCTTGCCAGTTAGTTCATGCAAGGAATAAAACCAACTCTCTTTAATTTCTGCGCAGAACTTATGCTCATTATGGCTTTTCATATATTTAGAATAATTTTTTCTTGCCACATTATCTGGAGCCAGTCACACCCTGACCTGCTCTCTCTATTTACCTGCTATAAAATGCATTAATACTGTTGTTATTTTTTAAAAAGGGGAAAAATACAGTATACAAATGTGATTTTATACATCCAAGCTTGTGATAACTGTGAAACATTTTCCCCTCCATAAACATATAGATAAGCATACCCCAAATTGTTGCATTGTCATGCATATTTTTGTCAGGTGACAGATAGTAGAGATGCATGATACAGGAGGAAACGCTGGAGGAAGGCGAGTAGGAGAGACAGGGCTGGAGGCTCACAGGTGAGGCTGAAAGAATAAACGTGTGTGAGATGAAGCATTGTGATAAATGTTAGGTGATAAAATGTACCAGAGCTTTTTAAAGTTCGAACACCTGCATCTACATATTTTGTCAGATGAAAGAAGCAAATTGGCCAGGTACAGTTTTTTATTGAGGCAATTTTACTAATGTGTAAATGTTTTATTTTACTGGTAAGTAGCAAGCAGTTAGTTCTTGAGCTGGTTAGGAGCTCAGTAGGGAGTAACATAAATTAGTTCATTTGGCAGCATTTTTTGTCATTATTGTAATTATGTGAATTAGAAGTTGCTTTTCGATATTCCACTTTTTGGTATGTTGATCTTATCTGGATCAGCCGCTGCCAGGGTTTTATTAATAATACTTGTGTTGCCCCCACCTTTGAAATCAAAATTTTGGTCCTTGTGCAGCACCCACCCTAAAATCTTAACTGAGCCAAAAACCTACAAATTTTGAGATTTGCATGGCCAAACTTGGTGCAATGAGAAAATTTCACATTTTTACAGCATCATTTCAGCTCTCCTGACACGTCTGCTGTGTGGAATTGAAAACATTTTGCTAGTATGGTTGAAAATCATAGCTTCACATGGTTTAGTCACAAGTTTTTATGAACACTTTTCATTGGTTGAACACTGTAAAATCCTCCCACAGTTACTAGAACGTGTATTTTAAGCCGCTTTTAGACTTGCATTTTGGAACATGAGCCATTCGTTCTTTAACTGGACTCGTCTTTTCAAACATGTCGCTCTTTGCGGACTTATTGCGTACTGGGCGCTTTCAGACATCTGGAAATGTTGCGGAAAAGTCAACACAGCTACACTCTCCTTTCAACCCTGTCTGGAACATTTTCTTGTGCGTTCAGCCAAAACGGCATGCCGCAACATTTCCGCTCTTATGACCTGGAGACCAGGCAGTACATGTCCGCTACATTTCTGTGGCAAAAGAACAGAGTGCATGTCTGAATGCAAGCAGTATAAAGGACAAAGTCCGCACCATTACCGCTTTCCAGTGCAAGTCTGAAAGGGGCTTTAGTGGTAGCAATAGAGAGTCAGAACCTTCAAACTGGCATAGAAACCATTACATTCCCAATGAGGATTGGTTTTCCAGATGCAGAGAATATTAAATGTTTTTTTTTCTGTTTCTTCATTAAAAAAAAAAAAAAAAAAAAAAATAGAAGCAAAACAAATTGCATTAAAAAAGACATGATATACTTAAAACTTGAACATTTTGGGTAAATTCGTCCTATAAAATATGCATACATTTGCAACAAAACAAAACAAACCAAACCACCTGAACTGTGGAAAATTGTGAAGATATGTCCTGTTTTTCTGTTTTCACTAAGGAAAAGATAAGGCCTGACAGTTATCGAATGGTCAGAAACCAAAACCCTCCAAAGCTGAAGTTTGCAGAGAATCCATCTTGCCAGGCTCCGAACTATGTGTCAGTGGAAAAAGACACTGGCCATCAGACAAATCAGTGTCCTGTACTGGCAGGTTTGAAATATGATGAAAGCCAGCAATGATGGCTCCTAATAAGGCTCATGTGACGGGCCTATCACTACGCCTCCAACTGATCATGCGCCCTGATTACTTGGCCACAGGAATGCCCCGGAATGGTCAGCGCACATGGCTCTTACCTGGGTGGCGGTCCCTCCTTTGTCCTGCCACACTAACACAGATGTCAGCTCCTTGTATCAACTATATCACAACCAGAAAGTATTTCCCCCTTAAAAGAAGAGCAAAGGATGACACTGAAGGCTTTTCCCTCTGGAAAAGATTTGATTATTAATTTAACTGTAATTTTTATTTAAACAACTGGCTCCACTAGATAGATGCAGTTGGTTAAAACTGGCCAATTGACAGTAACAGAAAGATGGAAAGAGCCTCCTCTGCTCCAAACACTCTCCATTGAAGACTTCCCAGGTGGTTATTTTTTAACAAGCCATCTGCTGCATCAGGATACAGAAACTAGACTTCATAATGTTAAAATGACACCATGTCTTCTGGATGTTTAAAAAAAAAATCTTGCAAAAAAATGAGCTAACTACAACTTTTCTCTCTGTTGGAGTGCGATGTTTACAGCTTCTTGCAGCCAAGTGATCAAAAATTTATTTTGCTGTGATAAAGAAAAGTCTAATCAATTTGCATCAATTTCATCACAGTTGGGAAGTGATTTATGATGCCAATTCGCAAAAGCACAATCGCTCAGCTGAATTCAAAAGTTCAGGTAGATGATTTGTGAGTCTGCAAAGGAGCAGTGCTTCATGCTGATCATTGAGCAGGCTTTTATAGGAATGCTCATTAGGATTCTACCCATCACCAACTCCTCCACGCAAACAATCGGAAGAGAACAATGCAGTCACTTACCGACTCAGCCCACTCACTTGCATTTATTTTGTGACATCCATCATCTACTCAGCTTGAGACACAACCTTGATAAAATGGCTACGAAAGCAGGGAAGCTGTTTAAACAACTGTTTGCTTCAGGAAAAGCAACCAGTGTTTCCACTGTCCTGCAGTGCCTGTGTGCAGTTTACACAAGGACAAGCCTGAAGGCTCAATCAACAGTTACTGCATTAAAAGTGAGTGTATTTTCAGTCACAGCAGGAAATTCACTCCAGCATTCAATGATAAAACATTTGGCTTTGATTACTTTGTGTAAAAAAAAAATATAAATGACTTTACTCTTGCAGGCACATAAGTGTGTTGCTCAAATCTATCACTCCCATGACAATTCAAAGACAATTCAGTTCTGAATGACCTGATTTGCAGCATGCGGTTCTCCCTTAAACCTTAACGTACCCGACAGATCTCCAAAATCAGCACTGCTCCCATTTAATAATGAAGGAGAAGATCACATTGCCTTAATTTATTGTCTGATTAAAATTCAGCCTTTGCCGTCACCTTAGCAACTGCTTGAAAAAGGTGGGTGGTGTGGGGGCAGCGAGGCAGGCTTGTAAGCCTGTTGGTGTTCATCTCACTGTAGTGTGTGAGTATCTCTGTGTCGCTGCAAAGTTTCCTCTACTGTCAGAAGTCCTTGTACATGTGTGAACGCAGTAACAAAATATTCTCTACAGGCGCCTGACTTCTGTTGTGCGCTTTCAAGGCACAAGCAAAGTTCATTCGGCATCAGTCTGCTTCAAGCTGGTCTTTTCATTTTTTTTCCAGGTGGAGAAGAAATCATTTGTTTGCATGGATATGTGTGTTTGCTCCTCCCCTGACATCAAACAGGTAGATCAGCAACCCTACATCTAAAAAAGTTGGTGCACTTTGTGAAAAAGTCAATAACGGAATGCAACGATTCAACTGCATAAAAAATAATGTATTTTTATTATTAGCATAGTCAACATATCAAATGTGGAAATGGAAACATTTTCTTTAAAGAATGCTAGCTCATCTTAGATTTAATGTCAGCAACACTTGTCAAAAAAAGTTGTGACAAGGCCATATTTCCCAGTTTGTAATAGTGTGGGAACTGAGGAGACCATACTGTTGTTTTTGGAGAGAAATCTGGTCCCATTTTTATCTGGTGCAGGATTCTGGCAACTCAACAGTCCTGGATTTCCTTTGATGCATTTTGCTTTTTATGATGCACCAAATATTTTAACATTTTGATATAATTTTAAATGATCTTTTTCTGCTGTTGCAGTAGATGCTGTATTTTCTTTAGAATTTTGCTTGATGAAATATGCAAGATCTTCCCTGAAAAAGACTTTGCCTGGGATGGATTATCTGGTGCTTTAAAACCTGTATATGTACCTTAACGTTGCATTTCCAGATGTGAGCGCTTCCACTTCCACACCATCTCAAATGCAGGGTTTTGAGCTGAGCACTAATAACTGGCTCAGTGACCCCTCTCCACACATTGTCCAAATTTTAGAATTTTATCCGCAAGTCCACAAAACAGTTTTGCACTTTGTTTCAGTCGAATTCAAATAAAATTTGGTCAGAGAAAACCAAAGCACTTCTGGATCATATCTCAGTCATGTATAGTAAGGCTTCTTCATTGCAGGATAGAGCCTGTTTTCTAATGAAAAGCTACTTATTAGCTGAAATATCTTGGCATCAAATACAAATTTTTAGTCATGTCTTAGATATACAGTAGTATAGACATGTATAGTCACAGAGATGTGACTATACTTTTGTTTTTTATATTATGTACTGTTGATGATTAAATATTCAGTTTTCCCTATTTCACATTGGATTACATTATTCTAAAATTACTCTATCAGACATACTAGTTTTTTACAGATTACTTAATCTCTGCCCATCTTCTGAGGGTCTCAACCCCATCTAAGGTGCTCTTTTATATCCCCAACCCTATTACTGATCTGTGAACAGTTAAGCTGATCATTTGCAGCATGTTTCTCCAGCGGTTCATTTTTAGCACCACTCCAGTTTTCCACTGTTTCAACTTTCTAAAAACATGTTGCTGCCATCAAATTCAAGATAAACATTTATTTTCATAGATTAGTAAAATGTCTGACTTTCAACATTTGATGTTTTGTATGTTCTGTTGTGAGTAAGTTATTGTTTTCTGAGGTTTGCATTCTCTTGGTATTTGCGTTTGACATGTTTTTTGGAATTGGGCTTGTACTTTCCTGCTTTCACCAGACATTGACACAGCAAATGACATGGCGGCACGGAGGCCACACTCTATCAGGCATGTGCTTTAAATCTGAATGGCAATTCTTGGGGAATATACTCAACTTGATGCATAATGCATTCATTCAGAAAAAGTGCCTGGAGACTTGTATAAAACATTTTTTTCTACCAGCTTGAGACTTGATATATAAGATTCAACAGATTGAGCCACCTGTTCCCTCCTTTCTCCTTTACTCCCTTTCTCCATCTATTTCCACATCCTTTCCTCTCATTCTATCCATTCTTGCTCCCGATCTGCGATTCAGCACCTCGACAGGGACACTGAGTTGCTGTCAAGAGCCCTCGTGGGGGGGCTTGCCATGTATCTGCAGTCTGGCTGCAATGGAGGTTCCCCCTCACCCTCCCTTCTCTTCTTTCCCTCCACTCTCTCACTTCTCCTCTCACACTTTTGGTATTATATGATTGTTCTCTTCTCACCTCAAGTGAGCGCAGATGTAGACATCCGGGTGCAGCCTGATGGGTTTTCTCACAAGCAGGAGTGGAAGGGAAATAAACGAGGAAGTGGATGAGGGAGCAGGAAAGAGAAAAGAGTGGGAGGGAAGGGGGGGCATAAACAAAAACAGAGGGAATCAGAGTGTGCCTGCTGAATATGTATGTTTCCATTCTCTTTGGATGAGTGTGTATGCTGCAGCAACGTCCTACTTGGCAGCTCCTGGGTCAGTTTGATGGGTCCCCCCCACTAATATGCTGTCATTTCCTTTAGCTGCCTGACGAAGAGATGAACAACATAGACGCTATCAGGTAAGCTTCTCCCTCCATCTCTCCCTCCCTCTCCACTGCTCATATCTTTCAGTGCTCCATCAACACACCCACGCGTTCTCCCTGTCTTCTTCCTTTAAGCTCCTTCCCTCCCACTCTTCCTCTCTGTCTTTCTACTCTTGCACAGTCGTTCTGCCTCTCTCTCTCCCTCTCTCACTGTCTTCCCTCCTGGCTCAGCTGCTGCTGCTGCTGCTGGAGTGGCGTGGTGTTGGTGGCGGCGGCGGCAGCTGTGGAGGTGGTGAGATGTGCATGTGTTGGGGTTTCTCTGAGCTTTAAGGGAGCGCTGGGTAAGCCAATCCAGATAATACATAGAGGGGGTTTTCTCCATCGGCAGCGAGACTCAGCCAGCAGGATTTTATCTCCCTGTCTCCAGGATGAAGCTCTGCGTGAGCAGAAGGTACTGCTTCACTGTTTGCATCTTTGATTTGGAGTACAAAACTGGTTTGGGTTTGTCAGTACCTCTATGTGTGAATGTATGTGCTCGTTTGTGATGTAGCTACACTTGCTTTCAGTTTCTCATATCTGATGCAGGGCTGACTGGAATAATCTCTCTTTTCGGACACTTTGTCAAAGATGAAAGGGCTTTTTTTTAGGCTGATGGTCGTATGCAGGGAATCTCTTAGCTGGAAATTCACCGCAGCAAATGTGGCGTTACTGTAAAAGCTTTAGCCTCCACTGAATAATCACAAGGGTTTCTATTTAGTCTCGAATGTCTTTTTATTTTAAAGCATCTCTGTGTATGACTGTTGCATACATTTTTGCATCATTTAGACAGTCACCTGTCGGAATGCACTGATTAATAACCCTGCATGATAGCACTGCCTTGCCACAGCCAAGAACTAAGCAAAAGTATGTCTGATTTTCATGCAGGATATTCAAATAACCCTGATCATCTGAACTGTTAAGTCTAACTGACTGATGCCTTCACATGCCTGCGTAAACAGATTTTAATGAGCTCATTATGAAATTGGAGGTGCTCAACCACTTTTCTGATTAAAGTTGCATTAGACAGGAATGAAAAAATGAGGATATGCAGGAGCCGTTTTTTCCTCCTCTCCCTCTTTCTCCTCTTTACCTTAATGTCCTACAGTCGACAAGTTTTAATTAATACTTCTACTAATGAACCATTATTAATCCATCACAGATGGAAATAGATCCCAAGCTTTTCCTTTTGTGTTCGATTACTGATGGTGTTATTACGATTTTAGGCAGATTATAATTTAAAAGCCGTTTAACCAGCCGATGAGGTGTAATTAATCTTCACGGAGTGTTTCTCTAATGTGTGGCATCAATTGTCGTCACCTCTGTGTCACAGCTTTAATTGAATTATAGCAGCTCTGCAGAGATAAGAGGGGTACTCCTGAACCTCTTTGCCTTGCTCTCCGCACAAGAAACAAGGTCACCTGTAGCCTAAGAAGAAGCTGAGATGAGGTTAAACAGGAAGCTGGACCTACATAAAAGTCTGACCCTACCTTTTCATTCCACCTCCACCCCCCACAAACCTCATCTCTGAGACGCCTTCCGGGCTAAATGATGAAATGTCCTGAAATCTCTGGCACTCTCTTGCTCTCTCCCTCTTTCGTAATTCCTGTCCCTCCCTTGGCCGCTATCCTACATTGGGAGCCTTGTGGCGGAGATAGAGATGTAAATTTTACATGGCGACACATTGGAGCATTTTTAAGCTCCATGTGCAGAGGAGGATTCTCAGTTGGTTAAACAGATTTAAAGTTTTGGAATTTTTAAAGTGTTGCCAGAATATTCCAGGGAATGTCATAGTGTGAAGTATTTGATTTAGAAAATGAGATTGACATCATTTAAAAAAGTTTTTCAAAAAGAAGCTTGAAACAGCTTCTGTTGCCCAATGAACAACTAAAGATTGAAAAAAGATGACACTTCTGTCTAGAGCGGGAATATGCAAGTTCAGTCTAAGAGCTGCAGTTCAGCAGGTTTTCAATGTTGTGTTTCCACACACCCGATTCTGGTGATGACACATTTAGCAACTCAACCTTTAAGCCAACATATAAAATTAGTTTAAGATTTCTTTCTGAAAGCATTTTAAATGCCTTTTTACCTGCAAAGTAAGTCACAACGTTAAAGGAAAAAATGCAGTTATTTATTATTTTTCAACTACATTCACTTGCTGAATGTTTGATGTTATTATCAAGGAAGAAAAAGAAAACCCCATCAATCAAAATCTTAAAACTCTGAAACTGATGTTCTTGCAAACCAAGAAGGTAATTTAGAGAGTGAAATTGCCTTTTTGGGTGCCAAGAAAAGTATTAGATTTAGAGGTTTTTTTTTTTTGGGGGGGGGGGGGGGGGGGGATGCTTAAATTTTTTTCTTTTAAAATTCTGACTTTACCTTGAAGGTAAAAGATTAAAAATGCTTCCAAAAAGAAAACTTAAATTTATTTTATACGGTGGCTTAAAGGTTGGGTTATGAAATCTCTGGGCAGGTGTTCACTCAGGTGGAGATCTGGTAACCATGAAGCCACAGTTCAGTATTCACATCTTAAAGCCATTTTGCTCTAAATTATATTCTTAAATCAAGAACTGTGATTTAAAAAACAAACAAACCACAACTTCCTCATGATCTCTGGAAAATCTGGTTGGAAAATTTGACAATTTCTCTGTTTTACTTGGATTCATTTAAAGTGTTGTCTTTATCTGATTAAAAGACAGTCAAAACTCAAGTTTTTCATTATTTATATCTTTTAATAATTTTTTTTTTTTTTTTTTTTTTTTTTTTTTTTTTTTTTTTTTTTTTTTTTTTTTTTTTTTTTTTTTTTTTTTCCCCCCCCCCCCCTTGTGCCCGGGTTTTGGGTGGTTCTCCCCCCGTCGTCTCCCTGTTTGTTGCGCCCTTCCTTGGGTGCGCCGAGCCCTCCCCCTCTCTGTTTCGTTGTTTTGCCGCCTGGCTCCCCCCCCGCGCTCCCCCGTCCTCGTCCGCGGCCCGTTTTGGGTCCCGGCGCCGTTGGCCCGCCCCCCCCCTCTCATGGGTGCGCCTGGCCGCGGTCGCGGCCCGCCCCCGCCTTTGGCCCCCCCCCCCGTGCCCCCGCCCTCCGGGGGCCCCCCCCCCCCCCCGGGTTTCCCCGCCGCCCCGGCCCCTCGCCCTGGCGCCCGGGTTCCCCGTCCCCCGGCCGGCGCCGCTGGGCCCCCCCCCCAGGGCCCCCACCACCCCCCCCCCCCCCGGCCCGACCCCGAGCGCCCCGCCGCCCGGGGGGGGGCCGGAGCCCCCGGGCGCCGGTGCGCGCCCCCGCCCGACCCCGCCCGCCCCCCCGTGCGGCCGCGCCCCCCCCCCCCCCCCCCCGCCCGGGGCTGGAGGCGCCCCCCCGCCCACCCCGCCCGCACCACCACGCCGCGCCGCGGGCGGCCCCCCCCCGCGGAGGGAGGCGGCAGCGGGCCAGGACAGCCCCGAGCCCACCGAGCACCCCGGACCCCCCCCCCCCCCCCCCCCCCCCCCCCCACCCCCCCCCCGCCCCCCCCCCCCCCCCGCCCCCCCCCCCCCCCCCGCCCCCCGCCCCCCCCCCCCCCCCCCCGCGCCCCCCCCCCGGGCCCCCCCCCCCCCCCCGCGGACCCGAAACCGCCCGCCACCCCCCCACCCGACGAAGACACCCCCGAAGGAGGGCAGGAGGGGGGGGGGGGCCCACCCCGCCAGCCCCCCCCCCCCCCCCGCCCGGCCCGCAGCAACACAGAAAACGGCCCCCCCCCCCGCCCCCCCCCCCCCCCCCCCGAAAAATATATGTACTTACTGTAGGAAATAATACATGAGAGACATGTTCAAACACTTTAACTATACATATAAGCCAAAACATTACTGCCTAAACACCCACAAGTGAACTAAACAGTTACTTTTCTGTTGTAACCAGGGCTCGTTCAGATCTGATATGGGTTGAATGGTAAGTTGAGTCTAACTTGAGTGGATTGAAGAATATTTGGAAAAGAGATGCTCCGGGTCAACGGTCAGTGGAGGGATAACCACACACCTGCCACAGTGTGCTGAGGGTTACATAAATCTGATCCACCGCAGGCCACACTTTAAATGAATTAAAGGATTTAAAGGAACATTTTGTAACCACAGGGCATAGGGGTCCAGTTTGAGGTGTTTGTGGCGATATAGTCATATTTTGGGGGGACATTACTGAGGATAAAGAGTTGTTAAAGCAATAGAGGACTTGTATTTGTTTGAATGACGTTTTTTTTATGTAGCTGTGACCTGCTGAAGTGGACAGTGTTGCTTCAACTGATTAATGTCCTCCACTGCCCTGTTTGGATTAAACAGTCAGCCTTTTAGTCTGTGGCTCTCCCTCCCCTGAAGCAATGGCAACTCCTCTGGGGATCATTACTAATCATCTCAACTGCATTATTCTTCCTCTCCTTTGCCCTCTTCAGCACCAGCAATCAGATTGTACAAGTCAGATCTAGCCTTAATGGTGATGAAGCTGCCTGAAATAGTTTTCCTGCATATGACAGCTACTTCAAGTCTTTTTTTTTTTTTTTCTTTTTTTTTTTTACTTGAACATTTGCATACAATAGCACTTGAAATAACCTATTTAAAATGTTCTCTATGTTTCCAATAATCTGAACAGAAAAATGATCAGACTTTTACACGTCTAAGAAGAAAAATATTAAATTAGAGATAAATATACAGTACTTGGCTATACATTTATAAAGAAAAAGTTACATATTTGTGAGCAAACCTCTGGGTTTGCAGCTCATTTGAAATTGAAATTAGGGAGGGAATTGTATATATTCATTTGGTTGACAATCAGGTTTGACTGGGTGCCCAATTTTATTCAAAGAACAGTAATCCATCAGAGACTGAGCTTCGTTTGTGATGTGAATGATGACATAAACAAAAGAGATTTCTGGGATTTTAGAAGGAGTCATTGATGCACACAAGGCTGGAAAAAGGTTACATAACCATCTCTAAAGACTCCACTGATTCACAATCAGAGAAATTGTTATGCTCCCCAGGAGTGGTCGACCTACAAAGATCCCTTCAAGAGAAAGACTTACTTGCAATATTCTGCAAGGTCACTAAAGAACCCAGCTTCTGCACTACTGAAGGCCTCTTTTACAAAAGCAAGTCATTGTTGCTATATGTCTGCAGTTATCTGAGTCACATGGACAAACCAGAAGTCTATGTTGTGGACAGACAGGACCAAGATAGATTGTTTTGGTTCAAACAAAATGTAAACTGCAACATAGGATGGGAGCTATATCCCATCCGTGACATATAGTGGTACCCTAACTGTTTAACTCTTGATTAGGCATTTTATCATTGATGAAACATTGAATTTTCAGCAATGGAAGAAAATTTTATCGGAAAGTGTCAGGATATTGGTGTGCACACTCAATGATATAGCAACTAGGAAATTGCTGGGGCAAAAAATGGTAGGGTATAACTCCTGTGAAGCAAGTAGATTTGAGGAAAGTCGCCAACATCCCTAAGTGAAGCTGTTCTGCAAAGTGAAAATGATTAAAATCTTTCCAAGCTAATGCATAGAACTGCTCAACAATCACTGCCAATGTCTAACCCCTGTGAAACCACATTGTGCTTTTTAAGCTAAATATATCTGTGTATTATTGAGATTTCATTGCCTTTGGACACAGATGAGAGTGTCTTAGATATCAAATCACAGTGACCTTCCTAATGAGAAAAGGGAATTAAAGCCATACAATAATACTCATCTAATTTGCTTCTGTGGCTCGTTTCCCATGATGTTCCCAAGTCAGACGTCATGGATTATGTTATGTCTTCTCATACAGCCACTACAGAAACAAGTGCTGGTGAAGAGCTGCGTTTGCCTATATTTTCTCAATATAGTCTTTTTTTTTTTTTTTTTTTTTGTAAAAGCCCCATTCACTCATCTCACTGTTGAGGCTTTTTAGGCAGTCTCTTGAGAGTCATAGATGGATCACTTAGTACATCTGAGCTGCCTTTCTGTATAGGCGTATGCATAAGTGAATGGGGCAAATGTGTCATACACACAAAAACATGAACACATGCATGCAGGAAAACAGCAGTACACCGCAGATTTGCAGGGGTTGTTTCATTGTTGTGGTATAATCAACTGTCTGTTTGAACTCTTCATAAACAACATCCTGTAATGGTAGACACTGAGCAACATGCTATACGTATTTTTTCCACATATGCATGCATGTTTGCTTGAGTCTTTTTTATTTTTAATGAGCAGAGCTCTTTTGAGAGCTCTTTGTGCTTTTCCATCCCATCTCTTTTTGGGTTATGGCTGCAAAGTTTGCTAATACTGTTCTTATTTTTCTGTCATAAACAACAATAAATAGAACAAATTAAGCAACATATTATATTCAGTGTAGCCATATAGTTCAGTCAACAAGGAAGAATTATAAGGAGGTAGTGGAAAAGAACACTGACTTAAGCATTTCGGTTTTTCTAATTTTTGGTGGGAGTAAAATTCAATGCAAAAGCAATTCAGAACTACTGACTTGGAACACAGTAATGATGGGGGAACTGGAAATTTCTACGTTAAAGTTAGGGGATTCTGGGTCGGAGAAAGAGGAGGTCTCAGCGGTTTGCTAGGACAGCTCTCAGTAGGATTCGCTGGCACCATAACACAAATTTCTTGTCTGGAGGCTGATGCTGTTTTTTTGTCAAACAGCATGTGCTTGTGTGTTTGTGCTGTTTGTGTGTGTATAATAGCTTGAGTCTTTTCTTTCCTACACTCCCAACTCGAATTTTAGTTTGTGTAATTAATCAAAAACACTGTGGAAAAAAGTAAGTTGGGTCTCAAACCTGTATGCGAACACAGTCCTGGTTTCTTTGTCTAATATCTCATCTGGAACTTCTTTTGAAGTTGTGCCAACTTTTTGGGTTTCAGCAGCACAGAAAAGTGCAGATTTTTTGTCTTGTATTCGGGCTTTTGGATTTCATCACCTCTTCCGCTCATCCCCAAATCCTCTCGGGATGTTGTCATGATTACACACTCCCCTGTGCCGAGTGCCATCAGCAGCACATGAAATCCGTTCAGCGGGTCATTATCCCCTGCTGCTGCTGCTAATGATGTTGGTAACTGGTGTGTAACTACTTAGGTGCCTGCTCCCAAGTTAATCAACTCTGGAGAGGAATGGCAAAGACATAAACCCCCACACACTCACCCTAATTTAAAAGTTGGATTTGTTTTTTTCTCTCTTTCTTTCTTTTTGTGAGTTGGTTGAGTCATACTCTATATGCCATGGGACTGACTTTGTAACTTGTTAATCTGAAGGCATGCAGGATAGGAGCATCTTCTTCCCCTGCTTGTGGATGAGTCAGCCACTTGGGTTCCCCTGCTCAATGCTAAGACCTGGGCCTGTGATAAGGGCTTTTCCTGAGCATCAATCCATCTGCAAGGTAGATGCAATCAGGAGGGCAAAAAGCGAGAAACAGACCGTCAGAAGAGGAAGGAGAAAGCATGGAGAATTTTCAGAGAACTCACACCCACTCCCTTTGATTTTCCTTTCTAATTTGGCAACGTTTGCTTCCTCTTTACTGCCTCTGACTAAATTGTAAATTCTCTGGCTTACATTTTGCCCAGAAGCTTCCTGCTTTCCCCTCTGCCTCATTCCGCAACTTTAATGTCCTCCTCCTCCTCTACCACCTCCCTCTTCCTCCTCTTTTCAATGCTCTGAGTTCCTCTCAAATGTCAGCATGGCACGAGTGGGTGGCAGGCAGCGCCATCTGAACAAACCCCTTCTAAGGTTTTGCTGCAGTGTGAGGATCTGCTAAAGGAAGAAGAAAAAAGCGAGTGAATGAGCTCCGTATTGTGTGGTGTCGTGTGTTGGCGGGTTCCACAGTGACCAGAGATGTGTCATTAACAGCTGTCCTTTTTTTTTTTTTACTTTCATGCATATACAGCTGCTTTAGTGTTTTGTTTGGTGAAGGAGATTGAATGCTGCAGCATAAACACACACAAAAAGGCAACACTCCAAAAAGAAAAGGTGCATTAACATGAAAGCAGACATGCTCATCCACAAATTCATACACTGAGGGAAATATGGATTCATCATATATTTCTGTATCTCATACGCACTCGAAAGCAGCTCACACCTGCCAAATCACACATACATATTGAGAGCTGGTGTGCTATGACTCAGAGGGGAGCAGCTGGAGTGAAGGCTTCAGTGGCAGTGGTGAGCCATCACCATCTGGAAAAGTACATGTCTCTGTGCCTCCTCAGCCAGCAGCACAAATCACTTCCCAACAACCAGGTGTCACTAGATCAACATGTTTCTCCTTTTCTCTCACGATGTTTTCACCTGTGTGTGTGTATATGTAGAAAATTTAAGGTCACAACACCCCAAACAAGATGCTTTGGTGAGTTTTAACCTCCCGCAGTCACATCTACGCAGTCTGTCATTGTTTTTCTCTGGAATGGTCAGTCCAGTGCTCGGATCAGAGGAGCTTTGATCAAGCTTTGACGGCTGTCTCTTTTAATAACCTGATCCATTTGTCTGTGCGATGAAAGCTGCACCTGTAGTGCGGACACCATCACTATGCAGAGGCTGGGGTTGCTGGAGGAATTATTTACAAAGGAAGTTTATATGTTTTTGCCTTGTCAAACTCTGTTCATGCATGTCGGGTGGATGTGACAACTTGTGTGCTTGTGTGCTTGTGTTTGGACATAAACAAATGAACAGACTGGGTCTGCAGGGGCACAACAATTCTGGACCCAAACTCACTTTATCAAACCAAAAAATTTATATCTCATTTTTCTTGATAGGTATATCCTTCTCAGATGGACAAGTCATAATATCGCATAAACATAATCACAATCACAATCACAATCAGAATGTAAGGAGCATTAGCTTCCCCTTGCAAGCACAATTATGGGATTATTTCCTTCTGCCACAGCTGTATGAACATACAACACACAATGTCCTGATAAGCCTGTCTTTTGCATAGGTAGTTTTTAGATGGCAAACTAAAAAGACTCTTAAGCTGTCCTTTGTTTCTTCATATTTTGCTTCCAAGGTGCCAGACTTTCCTGTCATCTTTTTAATTAGTTGAGGAAAAGTTCTCTAGACTTTCTGAAGGTCTTTCAAAGTATATCTTTGGACATTGGCTGCTTTTAAACTAAATTTCAGAGGATTGTGGGTATGCATGTGAATGTGGGTTTCTTTCTATTTAAAGATTGACACTCACTCTGCAATATGAATGACTAAAGCATATGAAAGGCTAGCTCAATGGATGAACCCATGCTATGCCTAAACATTACTGCCAGCTTAACAAAAGAACCAGTTTAACTGAGTTACTAGCAAACTGTGCAAAGATGCACAATTTGGTTTTATTTCTTTTGTTGAATTTACAAAATCTGCCAGAGTTGACGCTACTTATCCTTGCAAAATTTGAGGAACCCTAACAAGTATAACCTGACTTATTTAGGGAGTATGGTACTCTGCCCCTTGTCCCATGGCGCCTGATAAGCTCCAGTCTGACTATGGCTCTGTACAGGATTAAGCAGCTATTTTAAAATAAGGGGGAAAACGGATTAATGGATGAATGAGCAAGTGAAGGACAAAAAATCTATATATCTTCAACAGTATTGGAAAAGTATGTTCCCAAGAAATATACTTAAAAAAAAATCTTGCAAAGACCTGATACAGGAGTTAATGGTCTTTAAGGGCGGGTGGCTATCAAGACACCATTCTTAAGGAAGGGAAACAGAAAGAAAAGGCTGAGATATAGCTGACACAAGAAACGGATTAAAATCAGTGGCTACAGGTCTTATGGAATAGTGAAGCCCCCCAGCGCCCAGACCTCAACATTAATGAGGCAGTGTGAGATCATCTTGACAGATGACAGAGCAAAAAGCAGCCAACATCCAAAGAAGAGCTACAGCATTCTTCAAGAAGTCTGGAGGACTTTTCATGAGAACGACCTAAAGAAATTATGAGAAAGCTTATATTAAGAGGGTCACATCCATAAAGGTTTTTTTTATTCAGTGTTAGAGGTAAATGCTTCTGCTGTGGATACATTGCCTCTCCCTCTGTGGATTCTCCTTTATAGGTGAACTTTGCTGGATGCCTGATAGGGAGTCTTTGCTCTTTATATCGGAAGACCTGAGTTTAGAACGTGACATTTACTACTGTCTTCATAGTTCTTCAATTTTCCCCTTCAAAATTCATTATAGCCAAAAACTTCCCCAGAAGAGGGGAAGAGGAGGAGAAAATTAGCAAAAAATCTCCATCATGGAGGTGGATTGTAACCTTGTGAAGGATTTAAATTCATTGTAATCTTTAACTTTTAATCAGCGTTGTTTGAGCTTTTCTTCCCCTGCAAAGGACAAAACTGTGAGGATTTTTGCCACTAAATTGACTGCAACTGCAAAATGTTGGCAGCTTCACTTGAGTGTTCTTAATATAGACTTTGTCCTTCAGATGGGATCCCTGCTTGGGTGAAGTTACTAATAGTTGCCAACCTGTCTGTTTGCTTTGTTTGGCAGGGTCAACACAGGTAGATCACTCAGTAATTCTGCAGGCCACACTTAGCTGGTGTCCTTTGGAAAAATAACATACATACCAGCTCCGTGTGGTCAAGTCCTATAAACACATGAGAGGGAAGGAACACAGACAAACCATGAAAAAGATATACATTGGCAAAACTGCCTTAAAAGTCCCCCGAAATGGCGGCAAACACCCAAAAAAGAGGTAAGAGTGAATCTCTCAAGCCATCTTTCCATTCGTCCTCGTTTTTTTTATTATATGTTTGTCCGTTCATCAACCCACGAGGTGTCTCCTCTCGTCGCCCAGTTGTGCTAAGGCAGCCTCATCCTTCCTCTCAAAGCCCAGAAGTCACGCTGCCTCGTCATCTCATCTCACCAGAGTGAAAACACTCATTACGTGTGACTCAGCTCCTGTTCACACCGGAGGTCACTAATGGGGAATTTTTCATCCCTGGAGCTACTTAACGTAAAGTCATTCTGTAGCAAACAGCAAACACCTGTATTCCCCTGCGAACGCTTACCAATCAAAATGAAGCAGGAGGTGAGGTGGTGGGCACTGCTGGATAATGCAGCACTCAAATGTCAGGAGAGACATTCATTGAGTCACTGTAGGCAGCTATTTTTCACTCACTGGCATATAGCTGCAGATGCAGGAGCTCTTAATGAAACATAAACAATTTATAATTTCACTTTCAATTCAGCGCTAATTATGTTATGGCATTACATTTACAAATGACTGGCAGGAAACTGAATATGTACAAACATTTCTTGGCGCAGAGCTGTGCTGCAGGCAGAATATTGAGATTGGTCAATTCGAAGGACAGTTATGTTGAGGATAACAAGCAGCATTTATAAAGGGAAGTTATAGTGGTGTAGCTTTGAATGTTATTGCTTGTATTGTTGAGACACACAGTAGACATACAGTACAATTACATATATGAGTAGATGTCACTCACGAAACTATGCAAGAATTAATCACTTATGGTTTTTTTAAAAATCCCAAATCTGCTAGTTATGTGGCACCTGGGCTTCAGGTGCTAGTTTCGCCTTGTGACTACAACAAATTAAAGGCTAGAGGCATCTTGTGTGTTTGAAGATGCAACACGTTTAAGAGGGTGGTCAAATTCTCATACAACTATACACAAAACTGGCCCAGAACCTCTCTCCGGGTATCAAAAATGCAAATGTATTTTTATTTATTTATTTATTTAAACCATAAATGGTATCCTTCACTTACTTTAACCGAGAAATTGTTGGAAGATTTCTTGTAACTGTCTACTTTATTTTTTTCCGCTCAAACTGAGTTTGTATGCGCATTCAATGCCTCTAAACACAATGTTGATAAATCAAAAAATGTGGGAGTGCAATAATTATCATGTAGAACATGTAGTAATACTGCTTGCCTCCAGAAAAGCTCTGCTTCCAAGAATCTGCAGTATACATTTGTTGCATAAATCAGTCCATTCCAAAACAGTTCAGTTTTGTGATCTGTTTGAGAATTCAAATAAAGTGGGTGATGACAACCCTTAAGTTCAAAATGTAGTGTAGGCAAAAATACTAAGGGATGAACATATTAAAACAATCCGGATGAAGATCTGTAAAAAGTCTGGATTGAATTAGCCATCTTTTCATCCCATTGGTTGCATAATAATATTCAACCATGTAATGAAATAGAAACAGGGTGATACAGTACTCCATATTTCCTGGAACAATGAAATTAAATTGTAACCTGTCCCTGATGTTTTACTGCCCAACTCAGCCCCCTGCCTTTTAGTATCTATGATCTTGTTAAAAGGGAGAAAAACAGACAATTAGAAAAACTGAAAAGAGCGACGTGACCACATCTCCATCCATTTTGTGCAATCTGTTATCCAGCCACTGATAGTCATTACCTTCCTTCCTTCATCTGTCCGTCAATACAAGGTCCATTAAGCCAAGCCATGCACTCTCAGATTCATCACGGCAACAGACATTTCCTCTTTTGCCACTCACACTTGCCCTTTTATTTGATTGAAGACCAGGTAATGCACATACTCTAAAAAATAGACATCATTGTGCTGTGTTGCTAAATTACCTGTTGATGATATTGCCGTTTTGTAAACCTGAGCCTTCAGGGTCTATGCTTATGAGGCACTAGAGTTTATAGCCTCATATGTAATCACAGAATTTGCTTCCCTCTTTTCCATGATGTCAATTTCACTAGTGATTGGATTTCTGTGATGTGCTGTTTTAGTACTGATAAAGATCTCATGCTCAAAGGTCTAATGGCTTAAAAAGCTGTTTCCATGCTTACTGCTTGGCTTTTAATTACCGCTTGTGCATTGGTCTCGTGTTTTCTTTATACAAAGCATATTTCCAAACTTCCCTGCTTTTATCACCCTCTCATGATGTCCTCATCACACGATGCATGGCCATTAAAAAGATATAGACCCTTATAAGTCCATTTAGATAAGAACAGACCCATGTTACAAGCTTGTTTCCTCCACCACATGCTCTGAACACAATTTCCTGTTGTGTGTGTGTGTGTATATAGCTCATTGCTGGAACAGAAAGAGGACTTGCGGAAGAGGCTTTCCTACACAACACATAAGCTGGAGCTGCTGCAGAGCGAGTTTGACTCCACTAGGCAATACCTGGAGACTGAGCTACGCAGAGCACAGGAGGAGCTGGACAAGTTCACTGATAAACTGCGCAGGTGGGCTCACATTGCACCCTGTACATAACTATTACGGGGTCAAAGATGATGCTGTAGCAGAAGGATTAAAAAGCTGTTCAAGGATTTTGGTTAACGTTTCTTGTTTGTAGGGCTGTAAGACTAAGATCGTTCTCCTTACTCTAATCCATTTGCCTAACATGCAGCAGTACAGAGTATGGTTAGGACAAAGTAAAATCACTCGTTTTCTTGCAACGTTTTGGATTGACTGAAAGGACATAAAAGTGTCAAGTGTCATGTAATCAAAAATATTAGTTAGTGTCTATGTTGGAAGCCAGTCCTCTCTCAGTCCTCTGCCAATCCTCTCTCCATCCTCCTGTTGTCCGACTTTTATCCTTCAGCATTCAATTAAGCCAGGGGAGGAGTCCTTCTCCCCAGGTGCTGCCAATCAGTTCGTTAAAAGCTCCCAATAGCTTGGGAGTAAAAACAAGGTTAAAACCACACAAAAACCATAAAAAGCATGCTAAAAACCCAAGCTAGTGGGCAGAGTCCAGTCTCTGGCAGCACCCGGTTGTTCACCCTGTGACAATGGCTCATTCCTTCTGATATGGAATGTACTTTGTACATGAAGTGAAAAAATGTTTTTGTTGCTTATTTCTTTTTTTTGTAGCAATGTCTCTTGGCAGTAAATTTTTATAACATTGGAGAATCTGTTTGTTTCCCTTTTAAATGGTGCCACATTTGTAGGAAAATACACATGTGGGATGAGCCGCAGAGTCGAGTATGTGGGTTTTGCCCATGAAAAATTTGTCAAATCTTCAGTGGCAAGCAGCTTGACCGCCATGCCCTTCATCAGGCCTCTTCAGTGTCAACATGTGCACTGGAACCTGGGCATGTTCAGCACTGAGGTCAGATTCTGCAGTGGCAACTGCACTGTAGTTCAAATGTAGAGATGACTTGGAGAATGTTATTTTGACAGGCCTTGTTTTTCCAGTGAGGGAGACGTGGCCCCACACCATCACACTGCCTCCACCAAAAGCTGTTACCTTATCAGTCCAGCAATCAAAACTGTTAAATTGCCACCATGTTTTGTTTCTTCAGGCTTTAATCATCCAATCTAATAAACAACACCAAACAAAAGTCAATAGCAGAATTAGCTGTTTGGCATCGGCAGAGAAGATTTGGCAAGTTGTTTATGGACGCAGCTCAGATAATCAGCTCTTCTGTTCATCCCACAAAAGCATTTTCCTTACAAATGTGACATCCAGGGAAATTAACAGGTCTTCTAATGTAACGATTTATGACCAAGAAGCATTTTTACAACAAAAAAAGTAATCAACCAAAGACAAACTCACTTTTTGTCCTGAATTATCACCAGATTTGTTTCAGAAACCACAGCTCAAACTTTCACATTTCTTTTTTTCCTTTTTACAGTTAAAAAAACCTTTGAAGGAATTATGTCCCCTATATGAGCTCAGTGTATTGTTTTGGATAGCTTCCTCCCTATTAAGCCACAGTCTAAAGGTGCTTTATATTGTTTTTACAACCTCCTATAAAACTTAGTAAGCCCATTGTCTTAGTCATTCAGGGAGCTGCTCGGTACCAAGATTACAGGACGTCTGGAGGACATACGTTCAAATTATTATTGGCATTTTCTTAAAAGCTAGCTACAATTTAAGTAAAATTCAAAAGTGCTTAATAGATACGTCTTCACCCAGGCTACATAAGATAATCATAGAAGCTTCACCACTCTGCATGAGATGCTGTATGTGTGAGATATAGGTGCAGCATCATCTGGATTGCTCTCCACCTTTGCTCACAGCCATTGTTGCCTGGTGCATTTTTGTTTTGCTTAGCTAAAAAAAGGGCTACATTGTGAGGAGAAGGGAATAGATAAAGAAAAGGGGAGAGTAGATAGGCCTTAGTGGGTGTAATTGTATCACACCCCTGATTGCAAGATCTACTAATTAATAATACTGTCACTAAATTGTATTCCCTGTGAGAAACACTCTTCTTTATTTGGGCAATGTATTTACATAAACAAATAATTAAACACAAAATCCAATTATAATACCAAATGATTCATTTGGGGGGGCTTTCAAGTGTTAATTTTATTTGAAGGATTTCTAGAAACACAAAAATGTTTCCTTGTTTTGCAGGCAAAAGGAGGCTGTGGAGGAAAGTGTGAAAATAAACGATCTGTTCAACTTAAAGAAAAAAAGAAAAAACAAACAAACCAAAAAAAAAAACAATAATTCAACCATGCTCTGACCAGCATCGTGACAGCAGAATGGTGATCTGGCTGCTGTGTTGTGCCAAACAAATTTCCTTAACCATGATGAGCTTTATGGATACAAAGTTCCCCTTGAAACTTATGCTTTATCCTTTATTTTAAATACATTTAAAGAATTACATAATGCTGGACCCTGATGGGGGGACAAGTGATAAACGGAAGGACAGAGTGAAGTGAAAGAAAAGGAGACAAAGATGCAATAAATAGAATGCAACCTCAATACGTGTAGTCAAACCCAAACAGATTTTAAACCAGACAACCAGCTGCTACCTGCAAAAAACAGAAAAAGATACAGCAGCCTCTTTAAAAAAACACAGCAGACAATCATCAGGAGCACCTGCAGGAAGGCAAGCTGTGAAAATAATGAAGAATCACAACAACTAAAAGTACATCAGTGTGTATTGTATAAGAACAAAATATGAGGAATGAGTTGCATTCAAGGGACTAGAGGCAGGAATTAAAAAAAAACAAACATGCATGTCCATTTTTTTATGACTAATGGGGTGATGAAGCGCTAAATACCAAAAATAATGTTTCCACCTATGTTTCAGCACATGTTTGAAACACCTATGTTTCTGCAAAATGCACTGCAATTCGGTGTCTGAATTTCCTGCGCTGGCCTGCGGACGTGACATGGCTCATGGCTGCAGTTACCTGAAGCGCCAGTCGAGGCAGTTGCATGTTTCATTTCTTAATCTTGCCTCTAGTCCCTTTAAGTGATCATGCAAATACAACCACTCCTCCTCCATGGATGAGAAGCAAATAAAGGAGCAGAAAAAAATATTTCATATTCATCTAGAAACCAATCAGATTGATCTGTGTAATTCCATCAAGGAGAGAGAGAGAGAATTTACATTTTGCAGGTGCCAATCAGAGTAAAAAAGTCACCTGTTCATAGATTTTTTTGACTGAGTTCAGTGAGATATGATAGAAGACTTAAGTGGTATAATCAAAAATGAATGAAGTGATTCAGCCACTGATCTTGGCAATGTGCCTGTTTCTAGTTTGGAAAGGTATCCGACTGCTTCTGTATTTGCAGTATGTAAACACAGTATTATCTGCGAGTGAACACTGTTGCTTATTGTCTGGTTTAGAATACAGAGCAGCTACTCCGCTCTGCAGAGGATCAACCAAGATCTGGAGGAAAAGATCCACAGAAATGTAAGTGTGTAAACTTATGTGTGTGCGTGTGTGTGTGTGTGTGTGTGTGTGTGTGTGTTTTTAAAGCCTTTGCATCCATAAGTGCATGCTGAGAAGCATCTAAGCAAGTCGTGGAGTGTGGAGATGGTACAGAAAACTCTGGGACCCAGATTGAAAATAAATCCCCTGCCGTTAGTGCCACTGACATTAATTATGGCTTATTACAATTGGTTGTCCTCCTCCCATTGGCAAAGTGATAGCAAGCCCATTGTTTCTCAGAGCAGCACAGCTCACTTCATTTGTCAGACATTGCTTTTGTCTGCAGAAAGATACAATTAACTACTCTGCCTGAAAGCACGGTATGACCATCAGGTGTCTTTGCTGGTGAACAGAAGGCTGAAAAAATGCTCATGGAATAAGTTTGTGACAGTGAAATAGAATCATTACGGTCACCATAGCTGCGTATACAAGGTGAAATACTAGGCACAGATAACGAGGAGCCGAAGTTTACTCAGCTTTTTGAATGAAGAAAATTGGTCATTTTCTAAAATGAAGGCCAAAGAGCTTTTTCTCCATATGGAGTGTCCTCATCAGCTATTATGGATTCATCTCACATACATCCTCCTCAAGGGTGAGAAAGGTGCTGAGTAAGTCTCTGCAATCGTAAAGCTTGTTTACTTCAGAGGTGCCACAAACCCATCTGGCCCCCGGGCCCTGCACAACTACAAAGAATGTAATTACAAGACAGATAAACACAACTGTCTGTGCTTCTCCTCTCCCCATTTTCCAAACAGGTAAAACTTTGCACACTTAAACTGGAAAAACACATTCAGCTTATAGCTGCCATAAATCCAAGGACCTAAGCCGAACTAAGGTCCTCGGATGTTATCACCAAATTTGGGGACTTGGTGAATTTATTTAAATGAATTTACTTCAAGTTCTCACAAAATGCTAAATGCAAAAAGAATGTATTCATTTGGAGCTGAATTTAGTGATACTCAGTAGCTGGTTAATATTGTGGCTGAAGTACTTGTACCACCTCACTTAACCAGTCCATGATTGCTGTTTTTGTATTTAGAGTCAGGTTCAAGTGCAGTCTGATTACATTTATAGATATACCAGGGTCTTTTTTGATTATAAAACATGGAAAATAACATTCTAAGGCTCTTTTTAACAGTGTTTGTCCATATTGTGTTTTCTCTGTCAAAAAAGTGCTGGGTTGAAGGACATTTGTGGCAGTTCCTGTTATGTCACATAAGTACAACTCCAAACTCCAACATTTTGTCCACATTATGAGTAAACTAAACAGCAGTGGCCTCAGATTTTCAAATAAAATCGAAGCACTCGTGTCTGCACAGAAATAAATGGGAACACGTTGAGAATGAGGCGGAGTGCAGCGCTTCTCAGCTGCTCTTGCTCTCTACTGATTGGGAATAGTTTGCAGGTACACACCAAAAAAAAAGTGTCAATGTTTTCTCATGTAGGAAAAAAGCATGATGAAAACATCAAGCATACAATATTTTAGACTTCTAATTGTTAATTAATTAATATACATGCAAAAAATTACTCAAACTAAAAGGGTTTGATATGTTTTTTGTTGCATTTCTAACTTCTAATCAATTGCTCTTGTTGTCAGTCGCAGCACCACGATGATGAAAAACGAGCTCTCAGCAGAGAGATCATCGTCCTTAACAACCACTTGATGGAGGCAAAGCTTACCATTGAGAAGCTACAAGAGGACAATGTAAGTTAGAGTTATACTGGTGTTTTCGCTCAGTGTTAATTTATTCAAGAAAACACAAGCTGCTCATGGTGGTTCAGTCTTGTTTCAAGCTAGAACTGCATGCTAAAACTGAACTAATTCTGAACTTATTTCATGCAAATGCTGCTTGTTTATGCTGTCTTCCATTTTCTCTTAGTGATTAAAACATATGTAGACTACAACCCCTTTCTGCTGCAGAATTGTGTGCCATTGCTTGTTGTGAGTTTTGTTTCCTGGGTTGCTATTCAAGCAATGCATTCAAGTGCCACTGTTCCACAAGTCATAAAAAGATGCATCCAAGTAGCTGTTTTTTAGTGTCTTTTATGCATGTCAGGGCCTTTAACAAAGGGGTTAACTTCCTAAATCTCTGTAATTACTTGAAATATGCAAAAATTAGTAGCAAATTTCACCTAGTCTTCTGAAGAAATGTTAGTTACTGTGAAACAGCTTGCACTGGGCTGATGGTGTTACACATCTATGTTTCTTGTTAAGAAAAAAAGCAAGGCCACCCCCAAAAGCCTCTTCTGCTTTCCATCTTTTCTCTATCAGCTCTGTTTGAATTTTAAATAAAATAAATATTTAATTTGATGCTAAATCAGGCTAAATCCCCAATTGTAGAACAAGAAATTGTTTTGTTAATGACTTATCGTGTAAAACAGGATTACTCAGTCTGGTCCTATGCGGTCTGCAGCCCTACAGGTTTTCAGTGTAACCCTGTTCCAACACATCTGACTCAAATTAAATGGATCCAACAGCAAATAAAGTTCTTCACCTTGACTCTTTTTGTTATTTTGTGTTAGGTGTGTTGGAGCAGGAATAAAAAGCCTCGTAGGACTGGATTGAGTAACCCTGGTGTAAAGCATGACAAATGAAGGAGAGAAAAAATAATCAGAATTTGAATCAAATGTTTTGATTTTTTATTAATTTTCTCATGGTGAATAACAAACAGCAATTATAAAACTTAATTATGCAAAGTTCTTCGTAATAGTGCAGTCATTCCTGTTTCAAATCCATAGATGTAAAACAAATGATGAACAGATTCTTCAGGAACAGAGATTCAGGAGAGTAAACTGCATGACAATTGATATGATTGACATAACCGATGTATGTTTCATATGCCTGCCTGTTTTCTCTGTATCCATGTTGTGCTTCTGTAGGATTTGTACAGAAAGGACTGCAACTTGGCTGCTCAGCTGCTTCAGTGCAACAAGTCTCTTTACAGGGCCCAGCTCTCAGAGGTGAGACCTGCACTAACTTTTACAGGCTTGGATGGTCATTTTCCCTCCATTTTAACTAAGCCTTATTAAACTAGTTTTAGATTCACCCTGTCAGAAAACAGTTTTAAAACTCAAAAACATAAAATATCTTCAGCTGTTTTGTCCTGTGAATCAAACAAGTTCATAAAAAATGAATACATTTCCATTTCAGTTGTATAATATGAGTAAAAGATTGGAGGAGCAATGCTGAGCATAATTTTGGAGGAAGAATTTGCAGTCTCGACTGTAACGAAAAGGTCGTCTTGCCCTCTGTGGGCCAGAACAGATAAGAGACAAGACTTGGCAGAGTGATGGGAACCGGAGGTAACTGGGAGGGACAAAGATACAGTAGAGCCGAATCAGTGTAATTTTAGCTGAATACACTTTGCCTTAAAGAGACTGGCCTTTAAAAAGCTAGCAGCTCCAATTTTAACTGGCTTACAGGTAATTACATCATTGTTTGACAGCAGTTGAGCACAAGTCAGCAGGGATACTACTTCAAGGTACATTATGAAGCAATCTGAAGGACAGTTAAGGTAAAACTACAGCGTGTGGTGAAATGCAGATGATGACTACACTGCAGCCTCATCATACTATCCTGCTGCTGCTTGTAAAAAGAATGCATGCGGGTATTGATGAGTGTTTAAACACTGGACCAGCTTGGCTCCCCTTTCTGCTGCATCAGCTGTGGGCTTTGTGCCTTCAGCCACGTGACAATAAAGCTAGCGAGTGTCCACAAGGTTAAAGAATGCCTCTCCACGTTTTACCCATAGCTGAATGGAAATATCAATGAAAAGTGCATTTGGTTGCGTAAGACTCATAAAACATCAGCTCCACATATAAACAGCCTATGCAAACGCATACATAGCCAAGGATCTATCATAGAGTGTGAAAGTGTTCTGCTTGCTCTCTGCCAAATATAATGGGGGTCAAAGGCTATACATGCACTCACTGTACAGTATGTCCACTCGTCTGCTGGTCCTGTGGGCGGGAGCTAATCGAAAGCATATTGATGAATGGTGCTGCAGCATTTTTGAGAAGTACAGTGGCTCTTCAGCGCCTGCTGAAGTGCTTTAGTCGTTTGTTTTGCTGCAAAACAAGCAAAGAGCGGGTATGAAATGACTGGGCCCACATTATGAGTGCCACATAAAAAGCTCAAAGTGATCTTGTTCAAACAAGCCTAAGTTAAAAAAAAAAATTAAAAGTGGGGACAGTAATTAATCTGCTTTAAGTTTGGTTGTGATCAAACTGTTATGATAAAAATGTCTTTTCATGTTCTCTTCGGCATTTGTCTCTTCTCTATCTACAAAGTTATAATTAGCTTGCTTGTGATTGCCAATTAGGAACAACTGACTAGATTCCTGGTCATGAAGCGCTGCAGCTAACTTATTGCTTGTTGCTATGGAGAGGTACAGAGAGTGGATGGAAGCTTTCTTACTGAGAAATGCTCAAAATAGAATGATGTCTTTTTCTTCATAGGCAAACATTTGTCACATATAGAGCATATTTTTATCTTCTGCTGAGGTTCTGGTCAGTGAAAATTACAACTTTTTACTGGAGTCATGAGCACAATTACTGCAGGCAATTATAGAAGTGTTGTGGATACGTAGTGGTGTTATACTCAGGCAGAAGTGACATACTGACACACATACTGCAGTTGACAGAGACAACAGAACCTGAATGCAGTAAGGATACTGAGTCACACATTAATGTCTTTCATTAAGACAATGCAGTTCTGCATATAAATAGCCATCAACAGGCAGCTTTCATGACAATGCCCATTTACACCAAGTAAAAGCTGACAATCCTTAGAGAGTTAAAGGGTCTCATCCTCAATTTGAGACACCAACTGCTGATTTGGATCATTTGGGACTACAGATCGCCTGTGGCAGAATTCTATAAGAAATTTGGGACCAAATTCTTGCAATGTGGCTACTTCTACAACCATGATTTATTCATGTAAGACCTAGATACTTGACTCAAAGATGGTGCAGGGTCACTACTATACTGTACAAATTGCTCGCCAAGTGCTTCCACAAAGAAGTCAAACCCTTTTAGTGTAAAAGGTTTACTGATAGGTAAATTATCAGGCCTTGCATTTTGTAAATAAAAAAAAAAACTGTATAAATTGTGTAATTGTGAAATTGTGTAAATAAAACTATTTTGTTCAACAGGAATCCTTTACAAATGTAAAACTTCCATGAAAGACTGTGTTAAAGCGAAAGTTTTCTCAAGATTTGCAGGCTGATATCATCAAGCATCCTGGGTGATACAATTGAACGATTTAACTACTGTATGTATGCTCACACTTTGTATTAAAATGCATCCCCACATGCATCATTGGTGATGAATTGTGATCAGACCACAGCAACAATCTTTATGTAGCTCTTTTAATGGCATATCACAAAACCTGCAAGACAGATCTGGAGCTTTGATCTTGCACTCACAGCTGAATTTTTTACTGTCACTGCAGAAATTAACACATTAAAAAAGAAAAAAAAAAACAGTTTCACAGTCTGTTTTTTTTTTTCTGCCAGAAACTCCTTTACATAATGTGGAAACATTAAGTCAGTGGGTGGTGCTTCAGTGTGGTCAATTAAGAATGCAGCCTCAAATGTTTTAGGCCACTTTGAAAAACATGCAGAGTAATGAGATGTGAAAATCCCCTCAATGTCTCCTGAGTGATCTGATCACACACATAAGCACCAGGTCTGCTCAAAGCCTTATCAACACTTTCGTATGCAGGAACTACAGTATAATAGAAAAATGTGCTAAGTATCAGGGATGGATTTAATTAGCATCCAGTTATACTCATCTCATATATCTTTATGATAAGCTATGTCCTTAAATCAGCCAAAGAGATAAAAGTTTGGCACATTGTAGTTTTCAGCAAAGGTTTGGAAAAAATCATGCTCACACAGATCAAAATGATGTATAAAAAACAAGGAGATGCTGGAAGACCTGCATTTAAAAAAAGTCACCACAAATTTTTCCCTATTAACAACCTGACAAATTGATACTTTACAGCCTGACAGAAAATTCTTACGTACGGCTCAGTGCAACCTGCAGTAAAATTAGATTGTTGTGCCGTTTAAAGGAGCTTGTAATGTTCACAGCCTGATAGACTTTTTGATTAAATTGACTCTAGGGAGTGTTTTGTGGTGCAATGAACTGTACAGTGTTCAAGGCACAATTTACATTCAATAGATGAAGAGGTTTGCTTTGAGAATTGTGTGTATAATATGTAAAATCGTTACAAAATATCCCCCTTTGCTGATGCAGAAACATGTTTTTCACAGCTTCTCCATCCTTCTCTTTTGTTTTCTTGCATTTTCAGCTGCCTGCTGACTTTCAAGAGCGATTGACCATGCACCTGGAGGAGTCTCCTCTTTGCCACACCTACCCTGAGTCTGTGCCAGCTTCTCTCATCGCCAAAGTGCTGGAGAAACCAGACGAGGCCTGCAGCAGCAGCCAGGCCTCCCGTTCCCCCAGCCCCCAAACCCAGGACCATGCTTTCATTTTGGAGAGATTGGGTGGAGAGCGGCTGGGGCTGCGTGCAGCCTACAAATCTGACCTTTACAGCAGTGACACGGCCCTGTACTGTCCTGATGAGCGTCACCGTGAGCGAAGGCCTAGCATGGATCTTCACGGTCAGAGGAAGCTTCTGTACGGGCCTCAGAACTCAACTGATAGCACCCCAGAGGAGGGTTCGGTGGGGCTGAGGGCCGGCTTCTCCCAGGAGCATTTTGCGAAGTTCCCAGCTGCATTAGGGGGAGGCTCCAGCTCTTACTCCAGCTTCAGTGGAGGAGGGTCTGAGGACAAAGGCAACGAGGCACCCAGCAGTGCAGCTTCCTCCCCACACCATCACTCCCTGTACATGGACTGGAGAGATGCAGGGGACTATGAGAGAAAGAGTGACTCATCCTGGGAGAGGGATAGTCCAAGGGGGTTCGGCAATGCTCATTCCTTCCAACAGACGGAGCTTAGCCACCACCAGAACGGCAGCTCACCAGTCTACAGCCGTACCATGTCCTCCTGTTTCAGTGAGCCCTACGAGCCACTCCCTCCGTCTTCTTCACCAAGCGTTGCCTATGGAGACAGTCGTCGAGGCAGCACATTAGCCCCTGAGGAGGAGGAGCTGATTGGTCGATGGAGGCAACTCAGTGTGGAGGACTTAAGCGCCCACAGTTACCGCAGCCCAGGTCGAGCATCACCTTACAGCTTCTCAGAGCAGCACTTCTCTGTCCGCCCTGCAAAAATCCGGCTTGGGCCGCTTTACAGCAGTTTCCAAGAAGGGGCTGATTACTACCATCACGGAGCGGGGGCCATGGACCCGGTGTGGGTCGCTGCCAGCCCCAGCCCCGAATGCAGCCCAGGTCTGCGACAGGCGCACAGCCAAGCTCACCTGTACCGAGCAGAGGACAGCCAGGGGTCTGAGCACAGCCTCTACCACTCAGGGAGCTCCAAGGATAGGGAGGGCAACGTTGCAGCTGGGGGCCAGAGTACGGATTATGTAGACCCAAGCCCCAACAGTTCCACCGAGTCTCTCAACCAGAGGTCAATGGAGATGGCTGCAGAGATGCAGCACTATCAAGTGGAGATGCACAACATGCCTGCACAGGTGAGCCAGTCGCCACCACCTGCCCCACCTCCTCCCCCTCCATACAACCAAAAATTTGGTTCTCTGGGACTTACAAGGAAAGACAGTCTGACGAAGGCCCAGCTTTACGGAACACTTCTGAACTAAAGGACTTTCTTGTCAGGTTCAGTCTTTGACAGAACACGCAAGGCCTTGGTGTGCTCAGCTGCACCTTCTGTTGGTGCTACCATTTGATAAAACAAAAAGTGGTCCAACAAGCAGCCAGGTGCCAAATCACTCAAGAAAATGTAACTACTGCAGATGATTTAAGAGCCTTGATTAGATGGCAGTGGATAGCAACTGTTTACAACACAATTGTCTGGAAGAAGGGAGTTATGATTCAAGACCTTGATGTGCAGGAGCTCATTGAATTATTAGAATATATAAGACAGTGTATGTATTTGAATTACAAATGTAAAAATATATACTAACTAAAAATTGAATGATATATTTTGTATGTTGCTGTTAGAAAGAAATACGTCCAAAACATGTGCAAATCCTCCTGAATATCCTGAAACTTGTATATAAATTAAAAACTGCAGATGCTCTATTTGAAAGCTCGCCCCTGTGAACTCTACACAGACTAGTTTCAGTCATTATTTTTAATCCGCTGAAACAGCGTTGGCTTTGTGAAGAGTGCTGAATCGGAAAAGAAAAACAAATGAGCCCCTTAGATGACACCATGCATTTTTCTTCTGTTAACTGAATTTGACAGTATTGAGTGTGTTTTGTTGAAACGTTTTGAGGTGTAAACATCTGTTTTAGCAGTCGGTATTATTTTTTTTTTTGCTCTCCTATGTCCCTCTGAGAGGTTTTCCTGCCCCCATTCTACCTCAGATTTGGATCTCCACACCCCATTAAGCCTCTGTAACCCTGTTTCTTTGACAATGATGCATGTTTATATATTTTGGTTGTTTTGTTCACTTAATAAAGCACAAATTATACACATGAGCCTCCCAGCCTGTTAGTACTTTTACATGAAGAGATCTGAAATGTAGTTGCACACTTTTTTTTTTTCTCCACTGCATGCCATCAGCTGTTTAAAATATTTACTCGTCTGCTGATCCAGCTGGAAGTTGGCTGAACCAAGAGGGGGACCTTTCATTGTTGCAACCGTGTGGTGCCTGCCTGCTGAGTCACCATGAAACTCTGCTTCATCACTGTTGTGGATTTAAAAATAGGTTAGTAGAGAGGGCTTATTGCCAAGTTCAGCAAAGTCAAAGCAGGCGAGAAACTTGTTTTTTTTTTAAAAAAAAGAATCATAACAAAACCTTAAACCATAAACAACTGATATTTGTGTTGATATCACAAACACCATCATTATTTTAAGATGCTGGAAGCCAAGAGTATTTGTTTTAAATACCACTTCTATAAAGCTTTTCTCTTGCTCGAAGACTGTGCAAGGCCTGATAAGTCTAATCTTCTCAGTGTGTATTAGAATAGAGGCAAGGACACAACAAATATTAGATTAAGAAACTAATTATGATGATTATTAACTAATCATGTAACATATATTTTGGGAAAACACTAAACACATCACACATCTTATGTGAGTAACCCCTGCATTTTTATGTTGCTCTTGTTCTGTTGTTTGGACTTTTTTGGACTCTACAGGAACCTTATGAAATTTACACATCAAAAAATTGATTTAGCTGTAACAAATAATACGCTGAAAGTTCATTTAGGTGCAGCAATTCTTCTTTATTTAGCATTCTAAAAGACAGATTAGATGTTAAATGATTATACAGCTGAATTTCATATTATATACATAGAGGAATAAACCACAACATTAAAAGCATCTGTGCAAGACCCCGAGGCCCATGGCTTCCCAGCACATTTTATCAAACCTTCCAAGTGTCAGTGGTTTTAATGTTGTGGCTGACCTGTGTAATCTATTTGCTCCTGCTGAGGTGAGAAGGGATGAACTTGTGAGATTGAATCCATCCACCGGAGGGAGTCACAGAGCAGCAGCAGCAGCTCCCTTGATCTGCATCGTCGACCTTTCCAGACGCAGCAGAAACCATTTACACTTCAAACGCATCAAGAGGAAACAAGATTAAACAGCCACTCCCCACCTCTTCTTCCTTTACACTGCAAAATACATGCTAAAGTATGCACAAATTGAGGCTTCAAACACAACAGCTCAACCTGAAATAGATGTGTTTCACTCCACTCTGAGGATTTGAAGAGCACAAGCAATAACGTGACCTCACCATGGAGATAAATTTAACAACTTTGCTTGGCTTTCATGAATGCAGTGAGGAAATTCCCTTTGATCTCAATGTGTGTGTCTGAATCTTGATAAAGTCACTAACATAATAGATGGGGGGGGGGGGGGGGGGGGGGGGGGGGGGGGGGGGATATCTTGGCATTATATCAACTTGAACTGCAAAGGTTTGCTCGATACAGCAAATTGGAAAGATTTAGTGATAATTTTTACTTGTTTGCAATGAAATGTTTCAAAATTTTATCCTCCAACTGGTAAAGGTTTAAGTCACAGCTCCTTGTGGATGGTGTTTTAAGTCGTAAACTCATTACATGCACTTTAATAATCAGGTTACAGTCGTTTTTAAAGAATAAAGCGCTTTACTATGTAAAAGCCAGTTTTCCATAACTGAAAATAAATGAGTGAACAAAACCTGCAGAGCTACTGCAATGCTCACTGCAACGTAACTCACAGACTCTTAATCATCACACTTAAGTCATTTCATTAATGTTTTTACCCACAGGGTGGCAACTGGTTCTCTCACAACCCATATCTGGCAGACTGGTGTGTGAGGGATTAACTGTCGGGTCCAAGAACACTTAACTCCTCACAATACCATCCACAGAACTGGCCTTTATTCAGTCAGCAAGTCCAACCATCCTTCTGCTTATGTCCCACAGTTTCTTGGCTGCCTCGTTATCAGTAGCCCTGGCCATCAGCTCCTCCTCCTCGCAGTTAGCGAAGCACTTCCCTGACACTCCCTCCACCTCTGGGGAGCAGGCCAGATAGAGCGGAGTTTGAGCCCCCTCCAATGGGCTCTTAAAAAAGACCAACGAGGCGAGGTAGAACAGCGGCTTAGCCAGAAGAGGGATTTGAACATGTCTGCCCAGTCTGGTCCGCACGATGCCGGGGGTGAGCGCGTTGACTGTGACCCCAGAGCCCTCAAGCTGATGAGCCAGCTCAAGTGTAAACAGCAGGTTGGCCAACTTGCTCTGACTGTAACAGAAGGCCTTGTTGTAGTTGTTTTCACTATTCAAGTCATCAAAGTTGATGCTGCCGTATTTGTAAAGTTTGGAGGAAACCACGACGATGCGGCTGGGAGCCGAAGATTTCAGACGGTCCAGCAGCAGGTGGGTGAGCAGAAAGTGGCCCATGTGATTCACACCGAGCTGCATCTCAAAACCGTCCTCCGTCTTTGTGTAGGGACACTGGTAGATGCCTGCATTGTTGACGAGCACGTCAATCTTAGATTCCTCCTAATAAACAAGACAGTGAAAACATTTTTAAACTCTACATGGCAATAATCAACCAAACAGATTTTACTGAGGTGTATGTACAATATATAGTACAATTTCTTAATAATAGAAAGAATGTCGTTTTAGTGTATATAAAATTGCTTATGGGTTCATTTAACTGCAATGAGCCTCCTCTAGCATTTACAGTATTATATACAATATTTATCTAAGAAGCATGCCATTTTTATGAAAGCAATTACCTTCCTTTAAGAAAGTTTATATTAAATACATAAAATTATTAGTGTCTGAAAATAAAATTGATTTGCTCTTATATGGTTTACACTGAGACACCTGGTGGTTGAGAGAAGTAAATGCCAGCAAATGACAAAAGGCAAACTAATGAGTTTACAATAAGCAATGTAAAATGTTATGAAATAATCCCCCCCAACTCCACCAGCGGGAAAATCAAATAGAAAATTGAAAATTACATATGAGCGTGATGAAGTTAATAACAGTAAACTATGATCGCTCAGCTTTCTAAAGGGTAAGCTGCTGTACAAGAAACATAAAAATAGAATCAATGCAACACTTTGCCATAGTGCAAAGACAACATGTCAGGTGTTAAAAGGTGAAAAATTTAGTCAAGCATCTGGTGGTACCTTTTATGATTTTTGCTAATGAGCTATGAACTTAAACATAACTTGAACTTAGCTTTAAAATTCACCACTTTTCAGGTATTCTTTATGACTCAGCTGAAGCCAAAGTAATATATCATGACAACAAAATACAAAAACTCTTCCTGGGGATCAACATTCCCTGTTGGGATATTTTAATGCAGGGATCCCCAATTCCGGTCCTCGAGGGCCGGTGTCCTGCAGGTATTAGGAGCTCCCTTGCTGCAACACACCTGACTCCAATCAGTGGGTAATTAGCAAACTTGTGCAGAGGTTGACATCAAGCTCTGCATATGTCACAAGGTGTGTTGCAGCCGGGCAGCTCATAATACCTGCAGGACACCGGCCCTCGAGGACCGGAATTGGGGATCCCTGTTTTAATGGATCTGGGCCATGATTTCTTAGGTTATCAAAACAGATGTCTGACAGCTGTTGATCCAGGGGCCATACATAAATTCAGCACCATGGACAGCCCCTTACTAAGATCCAGCTGAGGCACCTAAACCCCTCTCTGAAATGGACATTACACCAGTCAGTGTGTTGCAACATCTTTCTTACAAAATGTAAATAAACAAACGATCCCCTTGCCCTTCGCCTCTTTTTTGTCACCTCTATTACCTTATTTATTTCCTCACAAAATTTTCGGACTGATCCGAGAGAAGCAAGATCCAGGTGTTTGATGACCACATCCCCCTGTTCTGGTCCCGCTCGACTCTTCATGTCCTGGGCAGCATCCTCAGCGCTCTGAAGGTCCCGACAAGCCATAATGACACGTGCACGGAGCTTCAGCAGCTCCCCAGCTAAGGCTTTCCCTATCCCGCTGTTTGCTCCAGTCACAATCACTGTTTTTCCTCGCATTGTATCAGCTGGATAGCGGAGCAATTTAACAGCTTTCCGGCTGGGGAATAAACGACGCATAAGAAGCAGAACCCCACCGCCGACAACAGCGGCTATTAGTACGGCGGTGGACATAGAAGCGACGGCAGGTCAGCAAGGACGGGACCGCTGAGGTGTTGAATGTATTATGGTTATGTATCTAACTTCAAATGTAACCCGGAAGTATTTAAATGAATGCCGTTAGCCTTCTTTTTTTTATGTTTACTGTGCTATAAGCAAAATATTAATTTAAATTACTTCATAACTGCACAAAACAAATTTCCGTATGGGTTGAACACAAAAAACAGTTAAAACGCGAAAGTATAAATCTTAGCAAGCTAACTTTAGAGGTTTCGGCTACAGGAAAACTACTTCCGGGGTCATTTTGCAATGGAAACCCAAATGAAAACGTTTCATCCATTCAAACACGATTAACATATCGGAAAATGCATATGATATGCAACTTTTAAAATAGAAAGTTCTATAAATGAATAGTAGCTAAATAACATGATTCTTTTGGTATTTTAATCTCGCCTGCAGTTGATAAAAGCATCCACTAGATGGGGCTGTTAGACTATATTGGTGGAACTATTTCTTCCGGGACTGAGGGTTACAGCTGTTTTTCTTTTTTTCGTTGCATGCTGGACAACCCCTAGTGCTCAAAAGTTTCGATTTTTTTTGTTGACTAAAAATAGACTCATGATTGATTTTTTTAAAAATCGAACCATTAAGACACGCAGATTCTTTTGCAAGTTAGACCTATATGCTTTTAGATGTCTTCTGAGAGAAAAGAAAATAATAAATTGTCAGATAGGGGAAAGAGACCCCAAAGACAAACCAAATCACAGAATATCCCGAAACCCAAAATAAATTAAAAAAAAACCCACAAAAAGACATAATTTCCTCATGTACGTGCAAAAATGTATTATTATTATTATTATTATTATTATTATTATTATTATTATTATATAATCACACACTGAAGTGACTTTTTTATTCTATCTCCAAAAACACAGAAGAGCTTATAAGAAGCTGTCTTTACTATAAAAAGCGTTCAATCTGCAGCTTTAACAAGCTTTTTTTCCCCTTTTTTTTAAACAATATCTTTATTAACAAAGTCTTAGTGTACAAGACAAGTCAAGGAAGTAAAATGACAATATTTCATTTTTCAGAACAGACTGTGAAGTGAGTAGTTTTTGTAAACAGAAGAAAACAAAAAATAAAATAACAGATAATGGCATAGGCAAGGCATGTTTAAAACAGCAAGGACTTAGTAATGTTTTGATAAATCATGGCAGTTTTCTTATTTATATTAGAGACATATTTCAGTGATTTGAAATATTCAACAAAGTAGTTCATAAAGACAGTGAATAATGGGATGGTATTTTTCCATTTACATATATGAATAAAGTATTTACACAAAACAATCACAAGGTTAATAACATCAGAAACATCAGAGTCCAGATTGTCCATGAAGTAAAGAACATCTTTTGATGTGAAGAAAGATATATTAGGAATTTTAAGTGAGATCCAACTATGAATATCAGACCAGAAAACAATAACATGCTGGCAACTGTAGAATAGATGAGTTATTGTTTCTGTTTCAGAGAAACAGAAAGCTTTAACAAGCTGTCACCTACATTTTTTAATCATTAGATCATTTTCCTGCATGATCATTTGCATCATTTGCTAAATCTACTTCTAAATTATAATTACTTTATTAGAAAAGGTGCTAAACATCTGCACGGAACTGACTAGCCCCCAGTACTGGAAATCCGTCTGTTTATTAGGCTACTGAGTAATTTTATATTGCTCAGTGTAACACCAGAATCTGTGACCCATCAGAATTCGTCAGTCCTTCATGTGCTCATCTGATTGATTGGTGGTATAGCAACGCGTCATTGTGCGCGAGGAGGAGACCAGTTTTAGGCTGCTTATTGTGGTGAGTTTCCTCACTTCCCCTTTTATTTCTCTTGTTGGGTAATGTCCGCAGCTTGTTTCAGTTTGCTTCAGTTCCTGTTAGACTATGGCTGAAATTCAGATTTATCGGAAAAAATGTGTAGCGATGAAGGGAGCAGTCTGCCTGTCAAAGACTCAGTAATAGCGTCAGAGCTACTTTTAATCGTCCAGGCGAGTTTCTCGCAGCTCCAGTGTTGTTTTCACAACCACAGTTTCCTTTACGAGTCGTTAGGGATAAGGATCAAGAATGTATGCCGTTATTGTTTCATTGATCTTGGTTGTTATCGCCTCCATCTGTAGAGGTAAGTAGATCTTTTCTAGGTGTCTTGATTTTGATTGAAAAACGTTCAGAAGTTGCTCAAAAATGTTCTTACCAGTCGATTTCTTAGTGAGTTTTTAAGAAATACTTGTTTCAGTTTTACCTCAAATACAGGAAACACCACTTGGTCAAACTTATCAGAAATTACAGATATATCCAAGAATCAAAGTCTGTCGCTCAAACATAATTAATCATATTTATGATGTAGTTGAATGCTCTGCTTTTGCTCTACTAGATTTATGGCTGTTTGAATGAGGGAGCAATCAGACAACTGGAGAAATTACAAATAACTATGATTTCAGGATGATGTTATCATCAGTTTTTTTTTTTCTTTCTATTGTGTGATATTGCAAAGTTGATTAACACCGGGGAAACGGAAACGATTTAAAAGTTTGCTACTTTAGGAAAATGGTTCCTGATCTTTCTAAAGGACTGCAGAAGATATGAGGAGAAAATTGATGCAGGGTTACTGTGCACACATGCAATGACCCTTTAAAAAAGAGACTTGTTCAGTCAGACATGAAATAATTTTGTGCATGTTTCAGATGTTTCTCAGAAACAGTACGTTATTTATTTACTTTCACTATGTAAATCTCTGCCCTCCATTCCCTCCTCTTGTCTATTTGCAGAATACACAACTTTATCATCCTAGCTGCTGAATTATAGTCACAATTAGAAGGCTTAGGTAATCACTATCTATTAATTTGAGATTCCGTCCATATTTCATGGAGAGATGACCAGACTGCCAACCCAGATCTAATAAGGCTTTCCAACACAGCCTGATAAAGGAGTCGTGCTGTTTTTGCTCATTTCAATTAAACCATCTCAGCCTGCAAAGCAAGAACATCTTCGGCATGTTTTATCGCTAAAGGAGTCATCATGCTGATTTAATTTTGGAGCACTATTATTAAAAATGCTGGAAACTGCTAATCTACTCAGTGATAGTGTTAATGATTATAGGATCATGGGCTCTCACTTTGTTTGGGTCCTTTGTTTTTGCGTTTTATTACAATCCCAATTCCAAAACAGCTGGGAGGCTGTAAAATGTACATAAAAACAAAATTCAGTAATTTGCAGTTTTCATAAACCAATGAGAATAGAGGACCCAATAGAAGATAAACAACACAGGAGACTGGGGCATTTTACCATTTCACAGAAAATATCAACTCCTTTTGTAGTTTGTCACAGATTGGTAAATCTCTGCCCATCTTTTAGATTTGAGACATTAGTTGTCAAATGCTTCCCTAGTTGATTTTGATAAGCACCATTTACTTTTCTAGCCTTCTCCCCCTTGTTCCAACTAATTTAATATGTGTTGCTGCCATTGGATTCAAAAGGAGCTAATATTTTCCATGAAATGGTTCAACATTTCATGTATCATGTATATTCTATTGGGAATAAAATTTGAGTTAATGAGACTTGATTCAAGTGACCACAACTGTATTAATTGGTTCAATTATGTTGGACTCTAGGTTTAGACGAGTATTGTGGCTGAGAATGAGTCAGTATTAGGAACTGGTCCACCCACAAACTATCACAGTATGTATACAGAATCAGTCATCAATCAAAGCTTCATGTGGCTGATATGACTTTGCTCTGCTTTGATTGGTTGAAATGACTAATACATTTTTGTTTCTTGTAAAAGAGTGGCATATGTTTCCTTGTGTGAAATATTAGTGGTACAGAGAATACTTAAGTATTCAAGTACTTGAGAATAAGTGTACTCAAGTACAAGCTTTTCTTACAGAATTACTATTATAGTTATGACAGAAATGTTTATTGCAAAGCTCAGTGTCAGTAAAGGTTAGCAAAGTCCTATATTTCCCACTAATCTGTTGGTCCGATACTTCATTCTAAATTATTATTTAAAGGCTTGAATGACACTTCATCCAGAATATTCATCTCGTCTTCTGTGTGATACTTCTTGACTTTTTTTCTTTTTTTAAAGACAAATGGTTTCAGCTTGTTCTTACCTTGACAGTTTCGGCTGTCACTTCAGCCTTCATCAGAAGTGGTCGGACTTCCTGGTGTGACGTGTCTATGTAGACAGCTGACCGGGAATTCCGACGTGACGTGTCAGGAGAACAGCTGACCGGGCACGGCAACTTACAATGAAGTGCTCGTGCCCGGTCTCGTCTGTCCTCCTCCGGCCCCCCGCTGCTGGTGACTGATGATGGAGTCCCAAGTGTGTGGGAGCTGGTATGCCCCCTCGTCCCTGTTTATGATGTTCGTTTCTCGTCGTCGTATTTCAATTGCCTCCTTTATCCATCTCTTGAATTTATTGGTTTCCGTGGTGATGATTTTGCTACTGTCCCAGTCCATGATGTGGTTATTTCTTCTGCAATGATCCGTTACAGCTGATTTCTTAGTTTCTTGTTCTGCTGTTTGTTTTTTTGTCCTTGTAAATTTTTCTTTACTTTCTTTGTCGCACTCTTTCTGGTGTTCTGATTTTCGTGTTATGAATGTCCGTCCGGTCTCTCCTACACATGTTTTATTGCACGATTTGCAGGGGATCATGGACTGGGACAGTAGCAAAATCATCACCACGGAAGCCAATAAATTCAAGAGATGGATAAAGGAGGCAATTGAAATACGACGACGAGAAACGAACATCATAAACAGGGACGAGGGGGCATACCAGCTCCCACACACCTGGGACTCCATCATCAGTCACCAGCAGCGGGGGGCCGGAGGAGGACAGACGAGACCGGGCACGAGCACTTCATTGTAAGTTGCCGTGCCCGGTCAGCTGTTCTCCTGACACGTCACGTCGGAATTCCCGGTCAGCTGTCTACATAGACACGTCACACCAGGAAGTCCGACCACTTCTGATGAAGGCTGAAGTGACAGCCGAAACTGTCAAGGTAAGAACAAGCTGAAACCATTTGTCTTTAAAAAAAGAAAAAAAGTCAAGCTTGAATGACAGAATAATTTCCCACAGGCCTGCACCACAACAGCTGCAATGTTGTTCCCAAAGATCAATACATTGAAGTAGGATCCAGTGCCAAGATATTTTGCCAGACTTCATGTGTAAATGGCAATACCTTCTGGACATTAAACAACAAGCGCATGGATGAAAGCTTATCGGAGACGATCAACTCCACCCACACTGTCGTGTCCTTGAGAAACTTCACCCACCACAGTGCAACTCTGGAGTGTCACAGTGCACAGACTCAGCAGGTGGTCGGAGGCACCACCATCAGGACATATTGTGAGAAGCCCTTTTCTGATATTCTCTTCAATAACATGACTTTTGATTCTTGTATTGACTGACACACGCCTCTTTCTTCACAGCAAAGCCTGGGAAAATATCATGTCTGTTGCATTATCAAGATCTAGATGCTACTGGTTTGGATCTGCAGTTTACGTGCACATGGGAGCATTGGACAAATTCTTCAATAAAAATAAATTACACTGTACTGCTGTAGGTCATTTTTTTAAATGCAGTCTTTGCCAGAATACTGGCACTTCTTCTCATCCTTTATAATTGTTCAATTTATCTATTTATTTTTCAGTGGCTTGTCTCCAGATTCTCAGAGTGAAATCTGTCGTTCACACGTCACAACCTGCACATGTAAAAATCGCACTGCAATTTCTAAAATGTGTAAAACAGAGGCCTTTAGCATTATTGTCAGAGCTAGAACTGTTCTGTGGGAGGCTGACTCTGATCCTCATAAATTTAACTCTTCGCACATATGTAAGTAACAATCTGTTTTGCACAAATATACTGATTATTTCTTTGTGTTTTAATAATGCTGTTATGATTGTTCTCCTCAGGGAAAATAAACTACCCAAGGGTGAATGTAACTGCCTTCTCCAGTCATCTATTGGTAACATGGGTACCCAGACCCTTTATTTCCTCAACAAAGTATAACTGTCAAGTTAAATACTACAAGGTATGAACACTTTATGTCAGGTATTGAAAAGTATACAGTGGCAACTAGAATGAAATGGTACAATCTCAAACGATTGCACTCTACATATCTGAAAAAAAGATGGCTATGATTTCATGGAAATTTGTGAATCAGACAACTGCTAGTTTCATAAACTATCTACACTTCATGTACAGTGGTACTCCTAAAGATGGTCCAGATCAGAGACACATCTGGTGTCTGGTCACCCAAATAACAGATCATTCATTTCCATCCACCATGGCTCCCCAAAGCATGAGTAAGTGTAACTTACTCATGCTTGCCTGCAGAGTGACTACAGGGTCTGTATCCAGTAAATGCATACCCTGTCTGACAGTCATAGGCTTGTTAATGCTTGATTGGCATTCTTTCCAAAATAATCTGGCACTGCCATCTCGACACACAAGTGAGTCTGTCAGAATATCCTTAATGCTTTTGTTTCTGGTTAAGCTTGATAGAACAAGCTTGCTTATCAGAGTAAGATCATCTCTCTTTACTTAAAAGTAGCTTTTAAAGGTTAGTCTCTCCAGAAAATGTGCTCTAACATCTTTAACACATCTAAATTAAGTTTGCATTTGTTCAGGTGGTAATTTGACATTAACACACATTTGAATACTGTATTTGTTGCACTTTATATTTGCTATCAGAAGGTTTACAGTTACAGGACACATAACATTCAGTTTTAGTCACTGCTGCAAAATGTGTGCGTGTTGTTAGGGTTAACTTTGTGACATTATTTCCAACCAGTGGGAACAAAGTAATGAAAAATATGACTTGAGATGTTAAAAATGTGTAGACATGACTCATGATATTTGCATGCTGTTGGTTGAAATCTTTCCCGTGCGCCACATTTGTAACAACACAAATGTAATGTGTGAAACTGTAGCTTTTCTTGGGCTATTTGTGGTTACTACTTGCAACAATTCAGTCCGAACTTTATAAGATACCATTTGTGGCTGTTTGAGTTGATTAATGTGTCCCTTCTGTTTCAGACTTCATTGTCTGATGAGGAAACCCCAAAGGTAAATAAATAAAATATTTTTTTTCTTTGTAGATGTATAAGAATTTATATTGTTATTTACAAGCGAATGGATAGTTATGATATATTAAACTTGGAGCTAGCTGCAAACAGTTTGCAAAGAAAAATCACCCCAAACTATAACATTCATGCAACACTCAAAAGGTTAAATCATGGAACTGGCAAAATGGTGGGTAAATCTGCAACTTTACCTTGAAGGTTTCACACTGCAGCATTGTAATCAATACTTATTGGGAGAGGAATCTGCTTCCCAATCAAAATCATTTAAGCCCACACTTAATAGAATCATATCTTCCTGAATTCCCAATTGATTTGGCAACTTTTTGATTACTAAAGATACTAGTATCCAGTAATACAAAACACTGAGTCAAGTCAAGTTGGGTTTTGTAATTTGCAGCCATACACAGAGTGAAACAAAACAACATTGCTCCAGGACCAAGGTGCAGCACTATAAAACACAGCACAAGGCTACACAGGTCTTTACAGTGTGCAAAAAGAGTGAGTGCAAGACTTGAAAGCACACAATATACGCTGTTTAAACCTTTTAAATCTAGTGGCTCTGGATGTACCCTCTCGAGTCCAGCTGTTGGAGTTGTTCAAAGAATGCAGAAATGGACAAAAAGAACAAGGGGTCAACAGGACTAGTCCAAAAAAGTACAGCATACCCATAAATTTAGAACAAAATATGACAACCACATTGGGATGTTCAGTGGGTGAGTGATAGTTCACAAGCCACGGAGGTAGACGATGATATGAGAAGCATGTAAAGGTTTAAGCATGATGCTTGTGCTTTTTTATTTGAAAAACCTATCAGCAGTATTTTTGTATTCTACCAGATATTTAATTATTTGTGATTAATAACTTAAGGATCACCAGGCTCAGAGGGAAGAGAAAAGCATCTTGTTGTTACAAATCAATGAAAGAAGTTTGACATGGAAGTTTTTCGTGCTTCTCTTCTGGTTGAGATTCAAGTTAGAGCTGGCTGATTCATATCATTTTAATTTTAATTATGATTATGATTTTGACTTCCTGCAATAACGGAAACATTCAAGTCAACAACACATAAGAATTGTGCTGTAGTTCATGTTTCTTTTACTTGTCTTTGTTCAAAGTAAAGTTCACCCTTCTTTTACAGCAGTTAAATCCACACCTCAAACTTGATAACATCTCATGAATTGATATCCATGTGCAATTTAAATAATCATATTACATCATCATGATTTTTGACACTGTCATGCAGCCCTAATTAAAGTTAAGATATGAATTAATGTTTCTAATCAGAAGTTTAATTATTCACAACAGGTGATAAATAAGTCTGAATTTGCTGAAAGCAAATGGAATAATATCATCATTAAAGAAGTGGAATCCTGCATGAACTACTCAGTTTCAGTCCGATGTGCTCTAGATATGGCCCCATGGAGCAGCTGGAGCCTGGAGACGACTGTTTTGACCAAACTGAACAGTAAGAGCTATTATTACTGACAACTCCATACAAAAATGAAGAAATCTGTCCTTTTGGCGCTGTACAATAGCTTTATATAATCACGAGTGTATGTTAGTCATGAAAAGTAAATGGAGCAGCTGTAATGACGTTTTTATGGCTTCGTATGGCTGCATGTGTCCTTATCTATTCCAGTGGGATGTTTCACCATATTTTAACTTTTTCCAGAGAAGCATGTCCGGACACGCCTGTGGAGAAAGGTGGCAGAGGTGGGCAATAATGGCAAGAGAAAGGTGCATGTCATGTGGCTGGTAAGAAAGGACTTTTTTTTTAAAGACTATATTTCTAAACATAACTCATCTGTTTACCTGCCTGCTTCTTTGAAGACTTGCTTCATGCTTTGCTTTAAACTTTCTTCACAGGATATTCCTCCAACATGTGAAGAGACAGTACACTACACTGTCAAACAGGCTCCTTACAATGAAGACATGATTCAGGAAAATTATATTTCTACTTCATGTGGCAACACAACCTGTGATGTTGATGTGGACCAAAATGCACACAGAGTAGATCTCTTAGTTTCCCATAATAATGTAGTGATTGCAAAAGATTCAGTTTATGTTCCAGCTACTGAGGAAAGTGAGTTTCACTGAGACAATTTCAACATTTTTTATGGGTAACCACTATGTAATCAATCTGATGTTTGCTGATTGTTTGCAATTAAGTGCTTCACTCCTCTCATTGTCAGGCCTCATTCGGGTTACTGACATCCAAGCATTGTCTCTTGAAGGCAATATTGTGGTCAGCTGGAAGGCTCCTGATAAACCTGTCAGTGGTTACATGATTGACTGGACCCACAATGGACATCAGTACTACTGGAAGGAGAGCAAATTCACGAATGCAACTCTGTTTGGTAGGTTCAAATGCAGTTACTAAAAGATAAATGGATGTTAGACAGAGAGATGGATGTTGATCTAATTCAGCATTACAAAAGGAAGGAGTTATTATCTGATGATAATTATTGTTGATGAAGAGGTCAATATGTGTTATATCATTTACTGACAAGGAGAAAGAAGTAATGGACTCATTAGTGGAGTTGAACGCTAAAAGCTACTGTATGATGCATTTTCCAGAAGGATGTTTTTAAAAGGTTTTTGAGAACTATGAGTCATAATGAGCTTCAGTCTCAGTCTCTTCTTGTTCTGATAAATCAAACAAAACCAGTGCCGCGAACTACATGGCTCTGTTCACATCTGGCATCAACATGGATATGGGGCTTATTAAACCATTATAGTCATGAACAGGTCATGGTGCATTTGTGATTGCTCATTTGGAGTCTATGTAGTGTCTTCTCAGTAGACATTCTCCAATTAATTTAGCACCAGCTGTGTCATGTTAAAGTTGAACAAATATGTTTGGAAGTATTCAAAAGCCTGCTGTGATTAATAAAAGTATATTAGATATATAGAAAATGGACTTTTTTTTTTGACTGAAGGTAATTAAACCCATTTTTGTGCAGAAGGACATTTGTTTTAAACCTGACGGCACCAGGTGCCAGTGGGTATTTTCTGTCAGCCGGACAATGATGCAGGGAGAAGAGAAATAGTGATGAACGGGGTAGGAAGAGTCTCCTGCTTAAATGGAAGGGAAAGTGTTTGCCGTGAAAAGAGACTTTTTAACAAAACAAATGAGGAAATGGATCTTTCAGAGCAAAGTTGATGATAAAAAAAGAATAAAAGTTAATAGTAAAGTTATAAGTTTGCACCCATTTGTTCAGGCTGTAGTCTGCAAAGTGCAACAGTGTCTATTGGAGTCTCTTAACAAATAAGTTTAATGCTGTATAAGGAGTTGGATTGGGGCATAATGTTGCTACTAAGAGCAGCTGAACAGAAACATCATACAGGCCCAAGTTGTTTGAGGAATCATGTTAATGTGTTGTTATGTACTGGGGTTGAATGAAGCCAACACATCAACATTATGTATCAAGATGAAACAGTTTGCAAGTTTATCTGCAAACTCACTCTGATTTTTTTGTTCCCCCCATGTGGTTAGAAGGGACGTTCTCACTTAAGCTGTTGAATCTGAGCATGACATCAGGCTGATTGCCCGTTTTAAATGAGATCAGATCCACGATTTATTCAGGTGATGTGATTTAGTTGGTGCCATGGCTGTTGCTTGACAGTTTAATGGTGTAACGGTAAACTAAAGGTTTATTATTTTGAAATTTTGGAACACATCATTGAGGATAAAGTATGTTTCCACTTAATCTGTGTTTGACAAGGAAAACATAAGTAAATGAAAGATTGCTACAAATGCAGAGGAACTGAATACAACTGAAGCAGGTTGTTGTATGTTGGAGAAAAACTTGCTTTATAACATAAAAAAGCAGAGAAAATGAAGATGTAGGGATTTAATTACTAATCTGGCTGGGTTCCTTCTCTTCAGGAGCTCTCAAACTTATCTGCTGAACAAGGACTTAACCACATATTGCTAAATTTTATTGGATTTCCAAAGACTGAGTCCTCTGGTGACCGTGAACCAGAAAATATGACGTTTTATTTGATATTGTTCATGCACAAAGGTGCTTATAGACATTTTTGGCAGTAAATTTATAATGCTGTAAAATACAGTAACATTTTATAATCAGTTATGCTTTAATTAAAAGTAGATGGCATTTTACAGATTTATTGCTCTTGTTTTAAGGTTTGTGTATAAATTCCTCCTATATTTTGCTCAATAACTAATTGATTCATAGACTGACTGCACTTCTTTCTATGTACAGTCCCTAATGTAAGTAGTTTACCGCATGAGCGCTTACAAGTTTTCTTTTTGTTGTTGTTGTTGTTGTTTTTTTTTCAGCTCCAATTAGATTTCACTTTCAGTTTTGGCTTGGTTTTCTGACATCTAGTGTTGTTTCTTATTTTGTTTAGTTTTCTTTCTTTGTCTTCCATATCAAATCTTCACAGTGACAACACGTTTCTTTCGTCTGTTCTGCAGATCTGCTGGATAAAAAGCCATACAATATCACAATAACTCCCTCTTTGATAACAGAACGGGTCACAGCTCAGAAGCCCCTCAGATATGTTCAAGTAATGGAGGTAAATGACTGATTTATTCATTTAGTATTATTTTTCTATATATATATATATATATTACCTGTCAGATTAACATTTATGATCCCTACAGATCTGGGGCAGATTACTATCACACAGGTTATTACCGACGACAAAAGTGCCCATGTAAGATGGAATTTAGTGCCAGATGATGCATGTAGTGCTGCTGTTATCTGCTACAGGGTTTTTCTGTACCAGGCAGAGAGACCATTCCGCAGTAAGTTCACCATGGACTTTTAATATATTTGCATATTACTCTGAAAAACATGTTTGCACACTTATTTTATGATGGATTTCTTCCAGATGAGACAGTGGGTAGCAAAATGGACAGCATCTCTTTCAAATCTCTACGTCCAAACACTGAATACAAAGTCCATGTAGAGGCAATCTCTAAAACTGGAATTACCATAAGTAGCGACATGTTCTTCACAACCAAACAATTTGGTGAGTAAGGAGATCAGAAATCATGGAGCTTTTTTTTTTTCTAGGAGAGCTGCAAGTAAAAGAGTGGATGGTTTACAAGCTTGATACAGATAAAAGTGAGGTATTGATTTCTGGTCCAGCTGCATTTTGGCTTAAAGATGATGGGGTCTTGATTTATTTTTTTTTCTTCTGTGGAATAATTTTGTGTAATCTTGGTGTTTTTATGATCCAAGATTGAATCTCCATCAGCATGTAAATACAGTAGTTAAATTAATTCTTGTTCTTAATCAACTCAGAAAAATCTCTAAAATCAGGCCCGCTGTATTCCTGCTGTAAATGGAAGTTATTGACCGTCTTTTTCATCTGGATAACTGCATTTTATTTTCACTTGTTAGAGGATTACACTTCTACACTTACTACAAATGGTCCAGACTGCAGCTTCCCAGTTGTTGTTGACAAGGAAATCTGGGAAGTCTCATAAAACTTTGTTTTTATTCCCTTACACTGGCCTCTGTTTAGGTCCAGAATTACATTAAAAATCCTTGCACTTTGAGAGGGAAACCTGAAACAAATATTTATTAAAGCCTTTGCAAAGGGATCAGCCAAATACAGAATGCTATTTAATCAGTATGTGTCTGATGCAGCAAAGAAGGGTCGGTCACTATTTCGGTGTCTGTTGTTTATGACGTGTTTGTTGAGAACCATTGTCCATTAGCTTGGAGTTGTAAAACTCAAGTTTTGAACAAATCTTGCCAGTGCAACACCAGTTGCCAGCTTCTATCTCAGGAATACACTCCGCTAACATATTAATATTATTTTAACAAGACTAATGAAAACTTCAGTGTGGATAGAGAATAAAAAAACAATTAAAGGCCAATGAATAACTCATTTTTGCTACAGTTTTTTTTTTCCAAAGTTTTGCATGGCCAGGAAGATTTACTGAAGCCTTACACCAACAGCAGGACTCGATCGGTGTTCCTTGATCTCAGCTCAGAGCTAAAGGAGACTTTGCCTTTGAGATTGTTTCCTCTAAACTCTGAAATCTCTGGAACTCTCCCATCAAACCTAAGATTGACAAACCTTTTTAAAAATTGCAGATAATTTAACTAGTTTATTTGACTTAGATAATTTTTTACATCTCATTAATCTTCTAATGGGTTTGTAGCCTAGAGGGACATTTCCACTAGTATCCCCTGCTGTGAAACCACAGCAGCAGTTCCTCAATGTGATTATTCAGATGCATTTCCTCAATTTACAACTTCAAGAATTGCAAGGATCACATTTGGTTCTTGTCACATAAAGAATTGACTGTTTCTGAGAGGCAAATGACTGAGGTTATACTTGTGTCTGAATCAAGAAGGATCTAGGCTGATGAAAGAGACCCATAGGGAAAAGCCTTTTACACTGGTAAGATAGTCTACAAGTTCCTTTTGGTTATTGGACACAGCAGGAAAAGGCAGGAATGAATCAAACAGCTGTGTAGTAGCTGTGTTATTTATCATCTCCAGCTCCAATCTGCATTCATGGAAACACATCTTGATTTAATTTAATTTAAGTTTATTTAAGTTAACTCAAGAAGTCTTACTGTATATTAGAAACTGGTCTCAACACGGCCTGCAGGATACAGTATGACACCAGTCTTGCCCCCTGGAAGATAACGTTGCTGGAAGTAGCTTAAGCTCTGTGCAACTTTAAATCCACCAGCATACTGAGAATAAACACAATATTGGTAGCATGCATGTTTTGGTGGAAAAATACTCGAATAGTAGCTTGTGAATGTTTGACCTTTAGTCAACACAAGTGACAGCATTCCTGTTTTTCTTGATCTGACATGCAAATGTACCCCTGACATATATTGAAAAGAAAAACAGTTGGAGCACACATTCGTTTTGGCTTCGGGTGAACAGATATAACTCAAAAATACCGCTCTTTCATTATCATGTGTTGGCATGTCAGACTTTGCAAGATGCAGGTAGTGTTTTCTTTCACTTCCATGAAAACATTTTACATTAATTAAAAGTCAAGTCAAGTCAAGTCAAATTTATTTATAAAGCACATTTAAAAACAACCTCAGTTGACCAAAGTGCTGAACATAGAAATGATAAAATCAAAAAACAATAAATTAAGAGCACAGAATAGATAAAACAGCACATAAATAGAATACACATAAAACCACAGAAGAAGATAAACACATAGAATAAAATAAAACACATAAAAGCCAAAAAGAGATGCTCAGGCTGGAGGGAAAGCCAGTGAGAATAGATGTGCTTTCAGTAAGGATTTAAAATTATCAACACTCTGTGCACATCTGATATTAAAAGGCAGACTGTTCCAAAGAACTGGAACTAAAAGAACTAAAAGAGCCATGTTAGGCTTTCCTCATTTTCTTCAGGGTGATAACTATATACATTTTTTTGTTTTGCATGCAAAGTTCCATCAAAATGACAAAGATCCTAATATTACTGGATCAGCACAAATATAGTATTACAACATGTGCTTGTAATGTTTTATTTGTATTCCAGACTTTTCTTCTCAGATTTGACATCATCAAGATGAGCATGTTTGAATTATGCCCATTATAAATGCACAAACTGAAAAAATGTAAATGAGCACAAAACAATATATATAAGTTTTTGCTCAAATTCTGAAGATTTTGAAATACTGACTAGTGTAGCTGAATCAATTCTTGGAGATATCTGTTGCAAACAGCAGGAAGACATTTCTATGTAACTGAACCTTATTGAATCAATTACTTCACCCATCTTCTACACACTGATCCATCCATTTGCTTATCTGCAATGTTAAGAGCTAATATCCAAACCAGCTAAAACTAAATGCATTTTCCTTTTTTTTGTTTTTTTTAAAGTAGGATTTGATAAAGTACTAATAAATATTAAGTGTCATCATTGCAGTAGATGGAGATCAGAGCACTAAAAGAAAAGGATAGGAAAGAAACTGGACTCGATAGAAGTGGGCTGTAAAACAATTTAAACAAAACCACATGTGGGTTTTTACACATCACTTTTTCATCACAGATGTTCACATGGTTGATACATCTTCTTTACTGCCAAGAGCCCGTGCATGTAGGAACACACCTCGCACTTGAATTCTGTTGCAACACAATGTTGCAAAGATGTGTCACATTGATGTGGTCTAACTGATGTATGTCATGCGATAAACTGCCAAAATAGTAGTAATAATAAACTAAAAAAACTAACATTAAGAACAAAATAAAGAATATTTTTATCATGCACTTTTTTACACTTTGATTATTTATTTATTTATTTTTTTAATTAATTTATTTTTACATTTAAAGAACACCAATACAAGTCTTGTATTAAACGTTCCAACCTCCAAATACCTTACATGTTAATTTTTGAAATTTGGAAATGTCAGCAATCACTTCTAAAAGATACAATTTTTGCATCCAGATAAGAAAAAAATGTCTAAAAACAAGAATGAGTAAGTTACATTTATGAAAGTTTCTTAAAGTAAAATTAAATTTTATTTCTTTTTACTGTTCTTTGAAGTATATCATAATATGTGATCAACAAATAACTCATTATTTCTTTTTTCTCCATCAGATCCAAAGCTCATTGTTGGGCTTAGTGTCTTTGGAAGCATCTTTATCTTCCTTGTGTTGTCTCTTGGATTATACTGTGCCATTCAGTAAGTTGTGATGCGATGCAAAACCAAGAACTTTCTTTTGATTAATAATGAAAGGCCTTTGAGAGCCTTTCGCGCAAAATGTTCACGAAAGAATAGTCCTAATGATTGTTGATTTGATTTTTAGGTGGAAGAAATTTAGGGAAAAGCTGGTGCCAAATCCAGGCCTCAGTTCAGTGGGGAGGTGGTTGCCACAGAACCATCAAAAGGTGAAGTCATCTATTTCAACATGGCTGAAACATCGAAGACATTCATATCTAGGTTTTTCATCTTATTACAGAGTTAATGTGTAATTGCTGTTGATGCTCATGGAATAAGTATACAGTGTATTATGAGTTGTCCGCATTATGTTTGAGACTTTTACCCACAATAAGTTTGAGACATGTTTCTTTGATTAATAAAGCACCTTTAGCCACAATGCCAACATAAAATCTTAGTCAATTTATGAGTGTTAGATCATCGCAGAACCTACAGAGTTGGCTTGTGTCTGCATGGCTTATCCAATGTGAAAAATAATTTTACACGGCAGACTGAAACGCCTATGACTGTCTAACAAAATGTCAGAAATACATCGACATAATATGCAATAGGCTGTAATCATATTAGAACTTATATCTTCCTGTGCACTCACAATCAGTTCTTTCAAATAACGAGCTAGAACTTCAGGCTTACTGACGACTGATGTAGACTCGACATTGCACACAGATGCAGGTAACTGTTGACCAAATCCAAGCTTTACTGGGGGAATGACTGTACAAGCTAAGCACACAGATTTCTTAGCAGAATTGTTTAAAATAACCAAGTTTAATATTGAACAGAAAACCTGCCCCAGTAGCTTTTAAGATGAAGTTTTCATCTCCTGAACAGCAGCTGACATCTTTTTTTTTTTTTTTTCACTCTCCATGTGTGTTTCAGGGGGTGTACTTCTTCCAGCCATTCAGTGATCCATCCAAAGACCACTGTGACCAAGTCTACACAGAAGAAACTCTCAGAGCTTCCACACCCTCACTATCTGCAGACTGCAATGCTAACCCAGCCAGAGACCGTTACACAGAGGTATTCTCTTATCCAGCTGTTACTCCTTTGCCAGAAGTAAATGGTGACAAGCTGACAGAACCTGCAGAGACTCTTCATTCATCATCTCCTGGAGAGTCCACAACATTCCTTCTTGCTGAGAGCACTTTAGTTAGCCCATATCAAAGCCAAAGTTCTGTGGAAATGCTTGTGCCAAAAACTGGGAAACAAAGTAAGCGTGCCACTGGAAAACAGCAAGAAAAAATTCCAACAAAGACTTTGTATGTCAGCTTGGACATGTTTGAACAAGGTAATGTAAGGTGAGAATGTTGGAAAGAAAGTCACAAAGACTTTGAGTCAAGATGATTCAGGTCTTAATAAAGCTCAGAAAAGTTTGGTAGCAACTTGTAGCTTTTTGCTGCTAGACTGAAAGCAAGTAAAGGAAAAAAATCAAACTCATATCAGAATGCATAAGTGCTTTGCTGCTGTCTTTCCTACTGTAAATGCATATTTATGGCAAGAAGATTTATGCTTTACGAAGATATCTCAATGTCTTCAACAGTACAGTATATGTCTTTATTGAAACTGTTTGTGGTCTCATTCAATGCAAAATGGAATTTCTCATTTATTCTCTTTCAAGAATATTTTCTGCATAAAGTGGAACCAGAATCCCAAACCTGAACTATGCTGTGCAAAAATCATAAGCCAAATTTCATTCCTTATATTGCTTCAGGGAAGCCAGACCTTTTTAAAAAGACGTATTTAAAGTGGTCTTGAGCAACTTTTCTGCAGACTTACTAAAGGTCTTTAGTTCAGGTTCAGGTCATCAGTTTCTTTTTAATTTAGTTTTAGTTCTGTCCTTGTTTCTCACAATTTTCATAGACTTTTTTTTTTTTTTTTTACCAATGGAGCATGTCCTTAAAACTTGTGAAGAAGCTGGACTAGTGGAGGAAATATGGAGAAGAGGTAGACCTAAAAACAAACAACAGATAACCAGTTGCTCAGCATCTTCTTTCCCTATAAAATTTGTGTAATAACAGAATTTTATAGAATAGATCAAAGTAAATTAGATAAAACTAAAATACGATTAAGAGAAAAAAAGCACCACAGAAATAAAATATTTTATGTGGGGAAAAAAACAAAACATGTAGAACTGTTTTCAAAAATGCATTCATGAAAAGGTTAATAGGGAAACTGGACGAAAAGGCTGAGGGTATGCCAAATGACAAGAACAGGTCTGAAAATCCAATTCAACGGGTTTTTATAGAGTAATTTCTCCTCCCTAAAGCCCAGTCCCCAACAGAGAATGGGAAAAAAAACAAAAACACAGCCAACATCCAAAGGAAAGCTCGGAAATGTGGAGAAAAAACCTGGAGAAGTATCCTTGTAGAATACTGAAAGACAGGACAATAAATCCTGTAGGTAAGAGGGTTCAGGCTGTATTGACAAAAGATATTACATCAAAAAATGACTTTAAAACTAATTAAAATAGCAAAAACTCTCATTTATGTTTGAATATGTTTTACTTAACCCCTGCAGTGAATTCCCCTTATTATTATGACAGTGTATATATAGAAGTGATTGGTGACTCAGGACTTTGTCATGATACTAGATTTCTAAAAACACATTTTGCAACAGAAGTGTTCCACTCAGCTGAGGCTGAGTCGATGTAAAAAGTATAAAAAGTGTAAAAAGTACATGAGCTGTGTATTATAATTTGCTTCTTATATTTTTTTTCACTTGTTTTCTTAAACTTGTACAATTGTGTGTGTGTGTGTGTGTGTATTGTGTGTTTAACTATATCATATTAAGTTTTGTTAAGTTTTGTCATGGATTTTTCAAGAAATACAGTAAACAAATAAAAATGGTCCTAAATGTTGTTTATTAACAAACTGAATCATTAACAAACCCATTACAAGGATAATTTGACAAAAATAATATTGACCAAATTGTCATTAATTTTATTTAAGTACAAAACATTTTAATATACTGCTTGTAAGAAACTTGAAAAGCCAAATAAGACTGAGAACATAGGTGTTTTTTTTTATAGAGATAAAGTATTACATTTGATTTTTTCTTCACCATTACATAAAACCACCTATGTAAAAACTACTTGGTAATTTCAAGTGGCAGGCTAGGGAAGGCATTCACCCCTGCACAGCAACCAGAATGCACCCCCTGGCTGATCATGATGGCACACGTACATTTTCCCTCCATACAAACAAATATTTGCAGACAGGATTTGTACTTTATAGTGTTTGGAGTAAATGCATGTTTAACTGGCATGTACATCCACTAAATTAAGCTTGTGCAAAGTACATATTTATTCTCTATCAAAAGTCTGAGAATCAATCCAGGAATAAAATTATTACTAAATTTGGGGCTTTTTTGAGAATTCTGTTAAAACTTTGAATAATTCAGTTTGATATGACATTATTTGCCTTTATTCTACAATTTGTAATAATTGTACTGCAATAAATAAATATTTCAAGAGAAAGAGCAATCACATCTTGGAAAAAGGCAGCTAAACGAAATGCAGCAACACGGAGCTTGATGTGCCTGATTTTTACAGGGACTTCACAGGTTATGCGATTTCTCACCAGTAGTGGGTAGCAAAGAACAAGGCATCATTGCAACTAAACGAGAAGAAGACATTTGCTTTGGTTTTAGCACATGCTAGCTAACTCGTTTGGTGACTATTGAGTTAATGCTAGCTACCTGCTAACAATCTGGATTAAATAAGCACAAACGAAAGAACACGTCGCTGTTTTTCTGACGCTGGCTTGCAGTGAGTCGTGACAACCTATGTTTCGTTTAGATGTCTTCCTGCCCGTCAGAATGCTGATCGGGCTTGAACTTGTTGGATGATCAGCCTTAACTAGAAGCCAAGGGGCCCTGAATCCACGGTGCTCGAGTGGATTATTACCCAGGATCTGCGCTATACTGAAGGATCAAGCCACGGACTAGCTTTAAATATAAGGTTGCAGTTACTATTACCAACCTTTACCTATCATGTCTCACACTGGACCCCCTCCTCGATGGCGAAATTGTCCCAGGAGAGGGCACCCTGTTGCTGGTGAGTGAACACTTGATTGAGAAAAACAGATTAGGTTTGGTTGTGCTAGTGCTGTTTACTTGCTACTGAAAGTGGGGGAACTTAAGTTTGCTGCACAACACACTGACAGGATTTTAAACTGCCCTGTTTTCCAAAAATAAATGAATTAAAAATAAAAAAAAAAAAGATATATGCTGTATAATTTTGATTTCACTTGATAAGAACAACATACAACCATTACCTCCTTTGGAGTCATTCAATATGTGCAAGGTTGGCATTTACCAAAGTGCAGTCTAATTCACCGTATTAGTTAAATTAAGCAATAGTTTATGTGACTTAAATTGCCGATTTCACTTATTTAGTAGGATGATTATGATAATCTCAGTTGTTTCTAATGGGCATTTAGCGTTTAACGTTTGCTTGTAGTTCAACTACATTCACTATATTTTTAAATCGAGGCTGGTGTGCCACTATTAAGCGCGCGATGAGGAGCTAACATAGCGCATGTGGCTAATGGACTGTCAAACTAAATGTCAAAATTCACCTCATCTAAGAAGTGCCTTAGTGACTGTTTTTCGAAACAAATGTTGTATTAATAAGCAGTCCTTTTTCCATGTAAAAATCTGGTGTTAAAAGTTTGAACTCCGTTGTCAAGCATCGTAGTTGAAGCATCACGTGTCAAAACAAACAGGTTGCACCGCTGCATGAATACACATGATGCTGGGTGGCTACTACTGACTGTACAGACCCTTCTCGCCACGACTTGGACAGATGTTCTGTTTCATAGCTGACATCGGAAGCATTTACCAGACATGTATAACTTATGTATGATAAGCAATATTAAATACAACTGAGCCAACCTACGTAGGGAAGAGTGCACGATGAAAGTCATCACTGGATGTGTCTGAATGGAGAATCATATCAGGGATTTCATCTGTAATGAATAAAGTATAATCAAGATTAAGGAATTTAATTACATGTATAAGGTTATTTGAAATCTGTTTTGATTAAGTTAGGTTATGTAAGTAATGGAGAATATTGCACAAGTGAGCCCCAAGAAGAACAGGACAGTCTTGAACCAGTGCAAGAAAGACACAAAAGGAACCCATATGTTGCTGATTAAAAAAACAAGCAAGCAAACAAAAAAAAAAAAAAGCACAAGGTGTTGGTAAAATAGTTGAAAGAATTATCTATATTTTACTATCAGAGTATGCTGAGACATTGATTTGAATTGTGAGATGCTTTAAACGGGAAAATTTATCAAAACAAAGATTTGTGGTCATCTGTAATATTTCCAGTGTTGTATAAAGTACCCAAAAGCCATACTTGAGTAAAAGTAAAAGTACCTTACTGGAAAATTACTCAAGTAAAAGTGAAAGTCGCCTGCTAGAATATTACTTTAGCAAAAGTAAAAAAGTAGGAAGTATTTACTGTACTTAAGTATCAAAAGTAAAAACTACTGTTAACATAACACAGTTAGAAATTTGAGTTTAACCTTCAATTGAGCTTCAATACTTCCACACATAAACCCAACCCTATAGAAAAATACACACAAACACATCCACCTGCGTGCATTCAATATAAAATCATTCCCAATAAACTCTTGGTGCTCGGAGGTGATGCAAACAAACCAAAAACTTGATTGGTTGAACTTTAACTTGACTGCAGTGCGACACCACTTGAACTGTCCATCCAATCATTACTGAACCCTGAAAAACTTTTTGTTCAACCTTAAAAGAAGTTGTTTCTTAAAATGGCGAGAACTCAGTCTCGCTCTTCTTGGGCTGAAGACCAGACCAGCGATGCTGAACAGTCTTTCACATGCTGCTGAGGCAGGTAAAGGCGTGTTTAGCTTCAGAGACGGCTGCACAAGGCTGCTACTAGTGGCTACGAGTCCCATTACAACAAAACAAGATCATCAATTGGCTATTACGTTCCTTGTTATTTTGTAACGAGTAACTCAGATGCTCAGGTAAATGTAATGGAGTAAAAGTATTGATTTTTTTTTCGAAAAATGTAGTGAAGTAAAAGTAAAAGTCGTCAGAAATTAGAAGTAGTAAAGTTCAAATATAAAAATACTACTTAAGTAAAGTAACGAAGCATGTTTACTTTGTTTCTATACAACACTGGATATTTCAACTTACAACACCAACTCTAAAGGATAAAAGGAGAATGCTGTGTAATATAAATGAAAACAGAATGCAATAATTTGCACATCTCACATAGTAAACTCTGTAGAACATAAACAAGCTGTCAGATGTTGAAACTAAGAGATTTTGCCATTTCATGGATAATATTGGCTAATTCAGTTTGATGGCAGCAACACATCTTCAAAAAAGGTGAGACGAACAAAAAAGGGATGGAATAGTAATGGGCACTATCCAAAAACAACCGCTAATAAGCGTAAATTGGCAACAGGTCAGGAAGACTTGGTATCCTATAAGAAGAACATTTCAGAGAGGCAAGATGGCTGGTTAATCTGTGAATAACAGCATCTAAAAATTCTGCTACAATTTCAGAAAAGTGTCCCAACAGTTTTGGAATTGGGGTTTTATCGTGATTGAAGGTGCACATTGTGTTTTGTATGAGATAAAATATTTTCAAAGTTTGGTATTAAAGTGAAGATGGCAATATTTAGATGATCCAACGCCTAATTTGACTTATTGACTTATTCAAATTAATATGAGCTACTCAGATACTATGTTATGGTTAATAACATAGTAATTAGTTCAGCATGTCTTTATTTTTTTATTTGTCTTCTTCTTAGTCCCAGACTACACCAAATATGCTGAGAGATTAATTCAGTTTGTTCAAATGTGCTTTTGCATTTAGTTTTAAGTTGCATTGTCATCAAAATTGCTGTCAGTCTTTTATATTTTTAAGCTTTTACATCATAAAACACAGAAAGTAGGTAAAGGTTTTAATAATAAAAGATGACTCCTAAATCATTTATATTTTTCCGTAGGTAAATTCCTGCCAATGAAAACTATGTTGGGTCCCAGATATGATGAAGAAGTTGCTGAAGAGAACAGGTTTCATCCAAGCATGCTGTCCAACTACCTAAAAAGTTTAAAAGTAAGTAACTTAGCCAAGCAATAAATATTAAACTTAACTGAAAAACTTGATCTTACTGTGTCCTCTTTCTTTTCTTCAGGTGAAAATGGGTTTGCTTGTGGATTTGACGAACACTACTCGCTTTTATGACCGCAACGACATTGAAAAAGAAGGGATTAAATATGTGAAGCTTCAGTGTAAAGGGTATGAGCCGATTAAGTGCCACGAATTAAAGTAGTTGTCCAGGTTTACATTGTAGCTCTTTGAGCGATAATAATCTAAGGACTGTTGCTCTGTTTGTTTTAGCCATGGGGAATGCCCTTCAAAGGAAGTAACTGGGATGTTCATCAGGCTCTGTGAGCACTTCATAGAGAAGAATCCCACAGAACTGATAGGTAAGCTCTGGGATTTTAATCAGCTTAATCACATCAGTCGCATATTTTTGATTCACTTATGAGGTTTTTATACAAGCGTATTTGCATGTGTTGATAAAAGGCTGGATATACAGTTGTGAAAGGGAAACTACGCTCCTTTTGTTCCTCTTCAGTCGACTCCTACAACTTTGTTCACCCAAAATTTGTTTTTGTTGAAATCCTTCATGACTTCCCATGTAGTCTTCACTTTCCTGATTACAGTATGAACCTTAAAATCAACCAAATTTCAGATCTCTGCTGCCACTGAGACATAATTAAAGTATTGCAGCATTTTTAGTACAACTAAAATTCACTGAAAAGGAAAAAAAAAAGTTGTTGCAATGTCAAACAAGAAAAATAGAAAAAAGATTGAAGAAATTTAGAAGAATAAAGTGATTTACTTGAATTATATTATATATTCTATTTTATGGCACTCCTGTCATTTAATTTAAAAGAACAAATACTGCATAGAAAATAAAAAAGTGCCTTATGATCAAATTTTTTCCTTCCAATTTTTCATACTATCTACTCGTCCAAAGAAGTTTATTCCCAACTTAAGGAAAAATGAAAGCAACTCTACTGAACTATGGCACATTTTCTGACATTGGTTGCCCCTAACGATGGCTACTTTGGTATCCATCTTTCACCCCCTCCCTTCTCTGAGCTGTCTCCAGCCAGTAAAAGTCAGTGTTGACTTTTGTCTGATGTCCTGTTTTTTTTACTTTCACTCTTTCTTTCTCTCACTTCCTCCAATAATATCCTTTTGTGTTTTTTTTTTTTTTTTTTTTTTTTTTGCTGAATCAGCCAGGGTTTTCATTCAAAACAGCCGGTGTGTTGATATCCAGTAACTGATATGTAACATAGTGCCATAAAGTAACATGAAACTGTCAAGTGATGCTTGACAGCTTCATGCCTGGGGGGGGGGTTGAAGGGCAGTTTATCAGCCTCAGGACACTGTGGGGCAAAGATGACTCCAGGAATGTACATTATTAATATCAGTATGCCATGAAAATTAGTCAAATCTGCCCTGTCTCTCTCGGGTTTTAAGTCCATGCTCAAGACCCACTTCTTTTCACTGGCCTTCATAACGTAGTTGAGCTTGACACTGTTTGTTTCAATGCTTGATTTTTATTAGGATTTTATATTATCGATTTTAACTTTTTCTATTTTTATTGTGCCTTTTGTTCAGCACTTTGGGCAACCTTGGTTGTTGTAAATGTGCTTTATAAATAAACTTGAAATCACAGCATTTTAAGGTTGGAAACTTGTAGGTTGCTTTAACTGGATTATTGGTCATGTTGCTTTCTGTACCAGCAGAGGGCAGTCTTACTCCAAAGTCTAAACAAATGGGTCTAAAGTAGCAAGTTTTATTCAAAGGTTTCCTCATGTTCTTAATATGTATACAGCCATAACAGACATTGCACCAGCATATGGTTATAGAACAGCTGGATTTTTCCCTTTTGATAGTTTCCACTGGTACTTTTATCAAACATGTGGTGTGCATTTTTACGCTTTCAGATGTTTATTTTGTTTTTAAGTGTGGGAGTTATACATACGAACCTCTCACAGTGAACACAGTGATTTAAGGGTGCAGGTGCATCAAATGACATTTAAATGAATTTAATCTTATCTCTAGATACCAGTGTTGCTAGGTTTTTCTTCCACAGTTTTCTTTTTACTATAAGCACGGACTTCATTGTTAGCTCTATTATAAGGGGACTGGAGCTCCCTTTAAAATATTTTGGGAATATGAGGTTATGCGTCGCATTACAGTCTTTATTTTATTGTCAATGTGAAGTTTTATCGCTATATTTTAAATTATGGAATTTTTTTTTCTTGTACAAGTCTGGTGGAAATAAACCAGTAAACCTGTGTGTTTCCTGAGTACCAGACTTTAAGCCACTCCATTACTAGCACACCGGATATCTCATCTCTCCTTTTAAGGCTTTAAAGCCCTTTTTGCATTATTACCAAGCAAATATAAAGTAACAAAACTTTATTGTAGTTTTAAATGTTTAAAAGAGTTTATTTTTATACTATGCAGATTGCTGCATGAACTACAAAGGACTGGTTTCTGGCTTTAGGTATGTTTAGTTTTTGTACTTTAGGCCAATTTGTCTGTCATTCTCAGCAGCCAAGTTTTCTGCAGAACTTATTTTTGGATTAAATGAGAAAATTTCTATTTTTCACTCACCTACTGATAAACTGGATGTTAACACTCTCCTTTTCCGAGTATTTTCTGACATATTTTATAGGAGTTTGAGTGTTCCTTCCCTTTCTTTTCTTTTTTTTAAATGATTGTAGTATTAATGATTGACTGAGGCATGCTCGGGGTGTCTGTAACGCACTGAGGTTTCCATTTGAAGTCGCAGCAGCCAAACCCAGTCCATTTGTCACCATTCCACGTTTTCATTCCCACCTGATCGAAGGCGGGTTCTGATCAAAGTGCATGTGCTGGGTGTGGAGTTAGTTCTATTCAACCATTTAGCATCATCATATCTAGAGGAATTCAGCAGGAGCACAAGGTCATGGTGACTTCCCTCATGTCCCACATGCTTTGTGTATAAAATATATTCCAGTGCCTGAAGATCATTATAGTAACTGCTCTTCTGTTATTTCTAGCTTGTTGTGATTTCACCACTGGCTGAACGGAGCAACTTCGCATGACATCTCTTGAGGGCTAAGCCCCCTCTGTCCATAAATCCTATAAATGTCTGTGCCTCAAAGCAAGGGTTGTATTGCTTGTAAATGAGCATTTTCCTAAAAATATGCCACTCCCCATACACGTTATCTAACACACATTTCTAGTTTTATCGACTCAGATACAATATGCTTAGTTGTCTGCTCAGTGTTGATGCAAAATTATCCCAGCAGCAAAGATTGATGAGGTGTGTGTTGGCCTGCTACATCAACTCGGCATGATATTTCATAGTCTGTGTGTAACAAGGACTACAGAAGCTCTGAGTTGTGTTTTAGGGAGCTAATCTAGATTTGGAGCAGTGGCAAGTTTCCTTTTTGTTCCTTCAAATAGTCCTTGGAGTTTCAAAAAATGAACAAGCAGTTTTGATTTTATAGGTTGAATAGGAGTAGTCTCATCAAGGGTGCTTTCAGACCAGTGTTGCACTTCCATGTTATTGGCAACAGGATGTGCTGTTGTACCTCACCTGGATTGCTTTGCTTTTTAATGCCAGCTGCTGCCGGGCTTGAAAAATCTAATAGCCCGAACATTGGAGCAGAATGTGCGAATGTCACCCTGACAACATCCTGTCTTCAGCCAGCTGGTGATTAGGGTTTGTTGTCCCTGCAGCACACATGTCCATATCAAACAGTTGGTCCTGTAATTGTGGTCCCCTTCCTCTGACGTTGGGTGTGTTTTGTCTTCATTAATGTTGCTTGGGAAGCAGTAAGAGTCAGATGCTTTTGTTTTTGTGTAGTTTGAACTCTGCTGATGGTTGCTTGTGTGTGAAAATGGCACTTAATAGTTTAAAATCTTTTTTTTAAGTATTTAACATATGGGGAGAATGTTCCTCTAGAATCAGTTTCAGCATTTATTTAATTCGCTTTTCACCTTCCTGGACGTTCAGTTAGTCTCAGAGTCTCTTCTGTAAGTCCAGCAGTTTTCAGACAGTTTCAAAGGCATCATGTCCCTCAAAATATGGATTCAACAATGCATCTAAAAGAGGACTGTTAATATTATATATTAAACTATGTGAAAGATTTTACTATGGGGTAAAACTAAGATTTGTTATATTGATGCCCATTGAGGAGCATTAGTCATGCATAAGGCTTCATATATAAATATACATTTAAAATGGCGGTTTTTCAGTGAGGTGCCTCCATTTTTCTTTCTCCTGAAGGTGTTCACTGCACGCATGGCTTCAACCGCACAGGCTTTCTGATATGTGCGTACCTGGTGGAGAAGATGGACTGGAGGTAAGAACCGTCATGCTGGGATCACTCATACAGCTGGAAGGGCACTTTCAGACTCCTTGCTGTCGTCTTGCTTGATAACTCAAACCATACAACACACAGTCTCTCCAGTGGATTGCATCATTACTCTGGTTTCATTCTCCCAGCCCTGTCAGTCTTTTTTTAGCACGTTGTTTTTTTTCTCTTCCATCTTTCTCCTTATCCTGTTCTCTCCACATATTTGCTGTATGCTGACGGCACAAGAGTTTACTCTGTCAGTACCAATCAGCACCAAGCTTTTGCAAAGAAACTGGGTGGTTAGTAGTGACCAGGGTTGTCACAGAGATGAATAATTCAAAACAGTTGAGCAGGAGGGGTGAGGATGCATCTTTAGTCAGAGGTGGAGCAGCAGTCTTTGAAAGTGGAATCTCTAGAGACCTGGAGGCTGAATTGAACCCTCCCACCACCCACCGTTTCCTGTTAAATGAATATTCTGGGAGCATTTACAACTGTCATTCACCATTATGTGTTGAAGGATAAATCCGTTATCAAACTATCAACAAAGCACTATTTTAAGTTATTTGCCTATTTATTATTTATTTATTGTTGGTAACTGAGTCACTTTAAATGCTGATTTAATTGCGATAAGGGCTTCAAATAAATGTTATATTTTTTTAAACCCCTGTTAGCTGTTCCTGCATGACTGCTTCACTTTCCACTTAGAACAAATGAAAAGATGGTTAATTTTAAAGTCAAACAAATGTAATTTGCTATGCATAAACTTGCATATGGATGCATGATATTGTACAAAATGCAACATAAAGTCCCACATTGGTTGCATTATGTAATATGATCGACGATACAATGAAATAAGAAGTACCCTATCTGTGTAGTGCAAGACAGTGGATATGCAGCTCACCAATTTACTGTTTGAATTCACATTACAGTGCTTCCTGACTTACATTTTTTTAATTCAAAACACATTAAATGTCCTACTATATGATGCAAACGGGTATTAAGTGCAGGAACTTGAGCTCTTTGAAATATTAAATCAGGAGCTCGGATATAATCAGAGACTTGACTGAAAGCTAGTTTGACTTGTCTTGGTGGCTTTTTTTATTTCTTCATCCTTTAAGCTGGTGAAATGGTCTGGAGTTGAATCAAAATGTGACATTTGCATTTGGAAACTGCTCCCATTGGTAGTCACAACATGTGGTCAAACAAGCTCTCAGTAAAAGGCGAAATGGCCCATTCTTAGGCTGCAAAAACGGAGACACAAATGAGAAATAAGCAATAGAAAGATGGTGAGGACTAACCTGTTATACCAGATGGTTTGTGCTGAGAACAGTCTGTGAAATCTTCACCAGTAGCTGCCAGTATGAGGATAAGAACTTTGAAGAAATACTTGGCAGGTGGTAGGAAGAACCATGTGCCTGTCATTGCCTATCAATTCAGTATAGCCCAGCCAGATCAACAAAGCAAAGCCAGATGGTTAATCAGCCTCACCGCAGAGAGACGGTAGAAGCGTGAAAACATCTTCCACCCCTTGTGATAAAATCTTCAGTGTCTGTCTACTTTGCTTTTCTTTCAATGAAAAGATGATCTCCAGCTCAGGTATAAGTGATTCTCCAACAGAGGAGCCACTTCAGGATGCTAATTAGATCAAAATAACTTCATCTCAACCGAAACACACAGCTCTTAACTTGGATACATTTATGAGTTTTGTGAGAATCCAGTTGTTTCAGAATATTAATGGGCAAATCAGCATTTTTCAAAAGTTTATAAACACATAATCTGTCTGAAAAATTTGATTTTAAGAAAATGGGTCAAAGCTGACTGGAAGTCACTACAATTTATTGGTACAATTATTCAAAATGCAGCAGAAGCATCTCAGGAGGCTCTGAAAAAAAAAAAAAAAGATTCCTGAAATGGGTGAGTAAATCGCCTGATCTAAATCTAATTGAGCTGACCCTTTGTTCTTGCTGGAGAAGAACAAAGGGGAAAGAAAAGGACAAAAGCAACTGTAGTTGGGGTGAATACCTGGAGAAGCACCACAAGAGAATGAAACCGTTCTGTAATGATGCCCTTTGGTTGCAGATTTCAGGGGATCTTGTCTGCAGAGGATTTTTGAAATGGTCTTTTTGTTCATTTGTTTTCAGGACAAGTGCACAAAATAAGCAATTTGAAGCCAACAGCATACATTTTAAACCCATATCCATTACAAATCCACAATTTGAACATTTTTTAGTCGACAGCTAAACGGTTTCCAAAAATATCAGACATTATTGTATTTTAAGTTTCTACAGAAGCTTAATTTTCTTGATATTACTGTCATTTTAAAAGTCAACTATGTGATCTTGAAGTTGTTGCTGCTGTAAAATTTTGAGACTAAGAAAAGATATTTTGTTTATTTATTGTTTTCTAATTTGATTTTTGAATTGATTCAAATGTGAAGCATCAATTTTGATGATGATAAACTGCTCTCATTTGACACTAAAAAACCTCTAACATAAACCTGTGTAGTCTCTAAAATATATTTTGACTCCTACAGTAAATTTTTAGTCAATAAAAATGCTTGTGAAGTCATAGCTTCATAAAGTCTGTGTTTTTCTCTTCCTTATCAGCGTTGAGGCAGCTGTGGCTGCTTTTGGCCAAGCCCGGGCCCCTGGGATCTATAAGGGAGACTACCTCAAAGAGCTTTTTTGTCGCTATGGTGATGAGGAAGACGCGCCTTCTGCCCCCCCACTGCCTGAGTGGTGCTTTGACGACGACGACGGGGAAGTGGATGACGACGGTAATGCGGTCAGCCAGGAGTCGGGCCCCAGCTCCTCGGGGTCAGCGCCCGGCAAAAGAAAGAAAGAGAAGCTAAAACTGGTAAGGCTTCCAGAGCTCCCGCAAAGTAGGCGATGTGTTGATCCCTCTCCACATGACACTGCTGTCATGCAGAGTAATGAAGGATCTATAGGAAGGCCTCTTTTCTTAATCTTAAGATATGTTCAGTAAATAATAATCAAGAAAATCTGATGCACAAATTCAGGGAAAATGACACTTTCACTTTCCTCTGCTGCAAGTGGAGTTTTGATTAGATAAAAGCCGTCTCCCTGTAGTCATATAAAGCTTTCATCAGCGCAGCTTGGTGAAATTAGAAGTGTTGAATCATCTCCAATTGCTTAATAATTAGGTTTTTCTTTCTGTTTACATTTAGCCTCGGCATGATTTAGAGCAGTTTTCAGAAGCCTTAATTCAGATGGCACCAATGATCTAACAAGCAGCTTGTGGAAAAGCAGTGAAAAGAGAACAGCAAATAAAAAAAAAAAATTGCTGGTGTGAAACATTGGTTCAAATAACAACAACAGAACCTGTGTTTATCAGTTTTATTGCACTTAAAGCTTACAGGAAACCAGAATCAGGGCAAATCTAATAGTTGGGACTATGATACAGGAGGCAGGTTTAGAGATGAAAGCAGAAGAAATGGCAGCCTTTTACAGACAGAAGCACTTTACTGTCTAAGGAATTGAGTTTATAAAGAGGGAGAGTCATCAGTTAGTTTAGGCTACAGCTGTTTTGAAGAGAAACCTCTGCTTGAATGCACTGCTGAAGTATTGAAAGGAAAAGTAGAAACACTGATTTTGTAAAGATTTATCAAGCGATCTCAAACATTTTCCATCTAACATCCTGAAGTCTTATCAAAATAAAATCAACAATTCAGACCAGCATAATAATTTATTCTAATTCATTCAAGTCAGTCCACTCTATAGTTTTCCTATTGACTAGAATGTTGGCCATAGCTGCTGCAGTGTCACCTTTTTGGTTTTGGTTTGCACACTCCTCTTTTAAAGCTCTGCGCTTTGCATTTTTGTTGGTGCCGTCATGCTCTTTTGAACAGACATGATGAGTTTGTGCCTAATCTGACTGAAAACACTTCCATTAAGGGGGCAGTGACTTGTTAAACATAAAGTAACTCCTCTTTAATATATACCATATTTAATGGAATTCAGGCTAAATTAAACTCAAAGTTTAAGCAATCAAGCGTAAATTTGCTGTCAAAATGTTTAAGATGCACATGCACTGGCTTCATGCTGGGAAGGTTTCCTCATTCTGCCAGGTCAGAGATATTTGAGGTGAGGGAGATGAGATTCTTGTCTCACTTCCATGCACTCTTGTGTAACAAACCATTTAAGGTGGGGCCAAAATATATAGCTGGTGGTAAATTGCACAAGGCTCTCATTTAAAGCCAAACAATTATTCCATATTATCATTATAAACTCTTAAAGGAATCCTGATGTGATGAAGTCAATAAATCTTTCTGTAACTTTCTATGGATCAAACCATGGTGGCGCCTAATGATTACTTCCAATTCTTGACAGAGGTATTTTTTTGCCAATTTGATTGATTATTAAATAGGTTTTACTTCAAATTTTTTTTAAATTCAGTGAACAATGACAAACAGTTGCCATATTTTCCTTTAATGGGGCAAGTTATTAAAACAGTCCTTTTGGTTTAAGGTTAAATATGTAACATTTTTATTAAAAGCTATATTTTAAAAAAAAAATAACCTCCACAGGTCGTTTAGGGGTGTACAGAATGAAAGTACAACATTTCCTAGAAAAGTTATATTTAGTCTAAAAATAATTATAAAATAAATTTTGACGGGTTCGATAATGGCATTGTATTTACGTCTATAAGCAAATACACGCCGCCATTGCAGGTTGCCAAATACGATCTCTGTGTGGAAACAATATTTTGGTCATAGTCAGGCTTGTACAGGGGAAAACCGTGGAGACAACGAGTGAAGCAGCTGCTTCAGAGCCCTGAAGATGTTATCTGTTTCTGAGGAGGAGTGACCTGAGAAGAGCAAAACCTGGAGTAAATTTAGGTGAAGACTTCACTAAATGGACCCACATAAACATTTTCCACGGAGTCAAAACACAGAAATGGCGACTTTCCTCCTGGATTGGTAAGCTAGCTTGTTTGCTAACGTGGCTAACGTTAGCTGTCAGTTATAAACTCCTCTGCGTTACTTGTTGGACATGCTGCAGACTGTTGGCCACTTGTGTATCGGCAGCGAGCCTGGCATCCCAGCAGCTGGAGTTGTTTTTCTGCCGTTGCAACTACAACCTAGACAGACGTGATGTCGCTGTACTGTCCATATTCCATATTCAACCTTTAAGTTCAAATCCAAGTCAATATTGCAGAGTTAGACTAAAATGTAAACTCAATTGATGTGTAAGTTTAGTCTATATAAATAAAATTCTGATAGTATCATGGCTGCTCAGTTGTGGAACAAATCATAATTCCAATTTTTTGAAAATTTAATTTAATTTAGTCATTTCTTTTATCACACAATATACAATATGCTACAGTAAAACATGAACATTTGTAAGTTTTTGTATCTACATAGACATTATTAGAACAAATTATGTAAGCCAGGAAAGGATTAGCCTGCAGCAACGTGTGATTCCCTCTCAATCTTCTGCTGTAACGGTAGCTAGAAAGGACTGCGGCATGAGGAGTGCTTATTTAGGCACAACACCGGGCCTCCTGAGACTGCTTTGGGACAGGGGAGAGACTGGGCAAGGCCAGATTATCCAATGGGCACCTGGGGCCCATGGTAAAGAAAAACCTGTCTTCTGGTTGGAGGCTCCACTTGCTAACAGGCATACAGGCAAATGCTTGGCCCCCAAGCATTGGATTTGAGCAATTTGTCACTATAACAATGAAAGCCTTTTATGATATTAACATATTATCATCAAAACTATACAGTAGCATAATGTAATGGGGATGAATGCTGGTTAGAGGGTCCCCCCTGTCAAATTTTGCCAAGGGCCTAAAGAGCCTCTGGAATCATACTTGGATAAATACATATTAGTAATGAAAATGAGAAGAGAGAAGGATGAGGAGATCTTTGGACAGACAGAGGCACAGAAACCCTAACAGGGAGCTCTGCACTTTAAATCTGGCCCTGGACCAACGGGAGCATGGCTTATCATTGAGAAGAGTGAAAATGTTTCATGGTTTTATATCTGTCTCCGTGAGTCTCCCGTAACACCCAAAGAAGTTGCTTGATTTGTCGCTTTTTAGAAACAAAAAGTTGCTAAGGACACAGAATACTCGCTACAAAATCCCCAAGTTGGCAACAGTGTCTGCAGCAATGGTGCACGGGTACTTCTGGTATTTATCTGGCCGCGCCTTCAGATGTCCACATATCATTCTGAACACCAGCAAGATCATTTTATCAATAACCATTTTTTGTTTATTTTTGTTTGGTTTGTTTTTGTCTATCATTGTAAAATAAAACTGAAAATCAGAGATATTGCACAGCTCTAGTTTTATGTTTTTTTGCTCAGAGTACACTATCTTACATAGTGTTTTCATATCCATTTTATTACCTACAGAGGTAACTGCTTGTTAATATGTGTCATGAGGATAGATTGTGGTTCAGACTCTGTATTGGACTAAGACCTTCACTTTCAGGAGCAATTAGCTTACAGTAAGTTATTGATGTTACTGAAGGCAGCTGCAGTACTGAATAGAGGATTATTTAACAGACTTGTTAGTTCTTTTTGGATGATTGATCTCCACTATTCAAAGAGTAATTTATACATTTAAACACACAAGCACTCAAAGCTTTATTTTCCTAGCAAAAAAGGGATGTAAAAATACAGCAGATAATCCCAGCCCTAGTTCCTCTGCTGCACTTTGTCTAATATGATTTCAGACTTAAAACTTAAGAACATTTTCCCTTTATGCAAATCCACTGGATGTCATTACAGAGCATAGTGGTATGAATGTGCTTGAAGATTCATAAGGTGAAGCAGTAGTCCTGCTAATTAATGCACATAGTAATTTCTGTTTTGAAAGAGATCTGTGATCACAACCATGGTCTTAACCATCCACTCCACTTACTCATAACACATGCACTAATGATACTTGAAGTGACGCGTGTTATCCTGTCTCATCTGCTTCTGTTCTATCATTTATTACCATATTGTACCACTTGGCATGACCCATCTGTGCAGAGTGAGAGTGAAAAGGTCATGTCAAAAGGGAAATGAGAGCAATTAAAAAGCATGGTGGATGAGAAGTTGTCACAGATGTTGCCAGTGGAGGCACAGGGGTGTTCAGGAGACCATGGAGTCTAATATTTAGGGAGTTGATGCAGAGCAATGGGTTTTACAAAGGGGATTTCTAAAAAAATCAATACCTTAGTTTTTAAAGTGGTGTGGTCAAAAAAATATTTCTATCAGCTGTGTTTGCACAGATGGTCTCAAAGAAGCAGCTGTTTAGATCACTGAGAAGTGTATTTTTCTGTCTGTATGTACAAGGTTATGAATGTTTCTTTAAAGTTAATCCAAGCCCAACCTTCCATTTTTCTCTATTTTTTCCTCCTAGGGTGCAGTATTTCTTGAAGGCATCTCAGTGAAAGGCGTCACACAGGTCACCACCCAACCCAAGTTAGGAGAGATCCAAAGAATGTGTCAGGAGATGGCCGAGTGGGATAAGTAAGAAGCTCCCTAATTGCCCCTCTCGTACACCTATGGGAAACTCTGTATATATGTGTGTGTATATGTGTAGGTGTGCTGTACTGCTAGTGACTCATCTGTCTCAACTTCTCTGTTTTTTTTTTTTCCTAAGATCTTCACACTCTCAGGCAGGTGGCAGAGTCAGAAATAGATTTTTTTTTTCTTTTCTGAAGAAATATGCAGCTGCAGCTTTTTTTCTTTTAATGAAATTGCGGAGACTCAGCCCCTCTGCAGTGTTTCGTCACAGCAGACAGAGCGGTCCACAGTGGGATTTTGTCTGCCTGCTGTCAAAATAGTTTTTGTAATGCGTATGCATGCTCTATCAAGCTATACAGTGAAGTGGAGATTTAGAGATGTGGAAATGATTTGCCTGAAAAGACTGTTTTCCTGCAATTTGTCAGTTTTTAAGATCCCAAATTGCCTGCAGTCTCCTTGGTGCTTGTTGTTATGGTACTACTCACTTGATGTCTTACATTTCTTCCAAAATTGCTTGAAAAGGTTTCTTCCGCATTCACCCATTCACTTCTACAGATGTGCAATTTCTTTTTCTTAAAAAAAGATCTATTTGAGTATTTGCATGAATTGTCCTAAAGCAGGCCGTAAGAAGTGACGTAAAGGGGCTGCAAATTGCTCGTTTTACTATTTTACTGTTAAAGTTTTATTTCATGTGTTACATAAGCATATGCATAGTGTTCATGTATGGCTATATCAGTTTGGGTATTAGTGTATAATCAAAATATACTGATATTATTATCAGCTTAATCTCAAACTAGGATGGCTAATTCAACTTTCTGTTTGAACAAAGTTAAATTACAGATGTCCTCCAATTTTTATTGCATAATTATGTGTTTTGTGAAACTTAAAGGAAGCTATTCATGTTTTTAGTGGTGAGGACTTGAGCATGGTGACGAATATAAAACATGTTTTCATTGTGGTTGCAGGTCTGGTTTTCCTGGTGCACAACCAGTGTCCATGGACAGACAAAACCTTCGTTTTCTCGAGCTGAATCCATACAAAGTCAGCTGGAAAGCTGATGGTACACGGTAGGTTGTTTATTAATGTCTTTATATATTCCTTTTTGTCCAGTTATCTGGCTTTTTGTGGTTGGACTAGTTTGCTTCTCTTTCCATTTGATTTAGGGTAGTTTTCATTGAGCATCAGAGGATTTAATTCCCCTTCCTCTACTCGATTTTCCTTATTGTAATTTATTTACATATCTCCAAATACTGTATATACATCAAGTCAAGGCACTGTAAGGTGAAGACTTTGCTATTTGATTAAGGGAAGGCAGCAGCTCTGCTTTGATCAGCACTTAGCAGCAGTGAAAAGGGAAAGCTTATTTTAACAGGAAGAAAGCTCAGACAGTACCAGACATAAAGAAGACAATGAATAATGTTCAGCAAACAAGATTCTTGCAAATCCAAGTCAGAAACGTGCCGTTTTGGAGCCAGAGACACCAACAGAAAGGTACAAAGATGGAATAAAGTGAGTATGGTTCTGAATTATTTGAGCCAGCTATAAAATTAATTCTAAGTAAAGATTTACACATAGTCGTAACAGTTTCGCCTCCAGATCCCAAACTTTGGAAATGTTTTCACAGAACAACCTGATGGATGCAGTCTCTACAACTTTTGGAGCCACATGTAAGCTTTCAGAGCTGAGTGCTTTCTAAGGATAATATAGTATGATGAGGTCCTTTTAAAGTGGGATTGAGCTTATTCATTGAAGGTTTTTATATGTAAGGAGAGGACTAAAAGGAGAACTAATGTGACTTCTGTTTCTCTTTAAGTTTTGATTACAATAGATGGCCGATCAAGTGGTGTGCATATTGTATAGCAATGGCGATGTTCACTGTGGACTTGTAAAATTAGCTTCAGTTTATGAGGAGCATAGACTGAGAGGAATGACTTTGTCCAGTCTCTCACCCATGAAGGATAATAAATACAACAGAGCATTTTGTCTTTCCGGTCACGTGTAGCTTTGAATATGTTGTCTTTTGTTTTATGTTTCTAGCACTGGAAGCTTGAACTGTTGGGGGAGATGGGTTTTAGTATTCTAGTAGTCTGCTGCGAGGCACCGTCTCTGGCTGGTGCAAATGTGCAGTGTGCTGATGAATATTTAATGGCTGCAGTCAATTTCTAGATTTTACATATCGGTGCTTTAATTTCCTGTAAGAGCAAGAATGGAAGAGAGCAGATTTGGCTTCTGACCAAGATACTGCTAATGTGTGTAATTAGTCATTATCTGCAAATACTTAAAATGCTGGTAACAGTTTTACAACTTCATTTGAATAGTGATGCTGAGCTCCCGGTTCTCCCTCCAGCTACCAGTTTGAGGAGCAGTGATGCTGAATATCATTTCTCCGGTCGTGATTGAGGCACGGCTTGCCGGGAATGAGTCATCACTCAAGCTCAGGAAATACACTATACTGAAAATATGATATACTACATTCTCCTCATACTGAAAGATAGAAATTATATAATGCAAGTGGAGAGAGGGAAAAAAACAACTTAGAACCGAGCTTCACCTCATCAGTCAGAAGAGCATGCAGCTTGAAATTGTGTGTTGTAATCATAAGGGCATCAACAAGCCAAGTGAAAAAGTTTGCATATTAAATAAGTACTCTATAGAAAAATAATAAAAAAACATGAAAAAAATTACATTTCCTAAAAGTGTTTTTTAAATTTAATTTTTCTTTTTTGTCCTCTCTGGTTATCATTATTTCTGAAATGGCATTTTCCACCCTTTTCTGATGCTTAAGTGGACTGGCTGTTCTTTCAGTTCCTGTTGATTTATCCTTTTTTAAGTACAGCATTATTAATTTTTAATCAAGCATTTTGGGAAAAAAAAGAACAAATTTAAATGGTCGCAATCACAAAATTGGGTTATTTTTTTCAACTTAGGGGGCTGTGGTGTTATTATGAAACAAAGGATTACTGTGTTACTACTCAGTCATTTTAAAGCAAATTATTTGCTTTTTTTGAATTATTCTAATTAAGCTTAAGGCTGAAGGGTGTTTTAAGAGTTTTCTTTTGGTTTTCCAAGTTCGTCCTCTTGCATTCTGTCAACTTTTTCTAATTCATTAGCATACAAAAATATACTGTATGTTTTTACACTTTGCAAATCACCATGAAATTGTCTGTGTTTGCATATCTGTGATTCTAAGATTTTAATTTCATTCCCTTTACTAAGAGATATAAGCTGTTTTCTATGTCCTAGAGGACACATAGGAAGGTCTATCTTTAAGCCCACAGGAGGCAAGACTGATACTAAAAGTATGCTGTGGACATAACGTTTTTCCTCACGACACTTCAGAAATGATGGATTAGTGTTCTTGAAGACTGATTTTGGCATACATATGAGAGATATCTTTAGGTATCCAAGCAAAATGTGTGAAGCAGCGCGTACTATCTTGCTCACTTTCAGTAGATCAGCTTCAACATTTATATTCAGTCCCATCAGCTGAGCTTTTCTATATTTGCTTGGAAGCTGGGTGGACCATCTTTATTGGTAATTCATTGACACTGGCTGCGTTTACATGGACCCAAATATGTCTGGTCTGCATTTATTTGTTTATATGTCCTGACTCCTGTATAACATCAGATGTGTATTGCTCTGCTTCTAGAATTAGTCTGCAACTTTTATTCCTGATTGACAAAAAGTTAAAAACTGTTCACCAGCCTCATTTTTGCACCAGAAACACCACATTAAAACAGCAGCAACCCTCATCAAGTAGATAATCTGATTAGATTTTCTCTCTTTGCCTTGCTGCATAATTTTGCATATCAGTGAGGTTAATTGGATAAAGAATTACAATGTTTAAAAATATAAGCTATGAACTTCAGGGTTTTCTAGAAAACAAACCCTCTCATTGTAAAAAAAAAAAAGAAGAAAGAATAAACATATAAAATAAATTAGTGGACAGAATATAATTAAATGTTCTTTGGCCCACTTCAGCCGTTTCTCCATTTGTTTCTTGTTCAGCATATATAAGCTGTGAGTGCGGAAACTTGCGACAAGCTGGTCAAATCGATGCCGCTGAGCAAATTTTTTACAGGTAACGAGTTCTGTGATTAGTCTAACGAGTAGGACAGGTGCGGTGAACACCTGCATCTTTTTCCTATTTCCTCCCCCCTTATTGATCCCCCAGAATACTTGATAATTTTCCTCTAGCGTTTATTTTGCGCCTTCTTTCCGGGGCCCGGCCGTTCGTAATTTTTTCTTTTTATCTCTCCCCTCCTCTATTCCTTTCTGATTTATTGCTCCAGTCTAGTGGGATTTCCCCCCCCCCGTTCTCCCCCCGTCCTCTTATTCTCCATCCCCCCCTTTATTCCCCTCTCCTTATATAATTAATCTTTTATTATTTTTTCCCGCCTGAGGCCCTCCTGGTTATCCCCCCCTCCCCCCCCCCACCATTTTAATACAATCTTCTCCCCTTCCCCTCTCTCCTTAGCTTCTTCCCCCCCGTTTTTTCCCCTCCTTTTTCCCTTTTCTTTATTTTTTTTTTTTTTTTTTTCTTCCCCCCGTTTCCCCTTTTTTCTTTCTTCCCCCCCCCCCCCCAACCCCCCCTTTCCTCCCCCTTTCTCCCCCATTTCCCTCCTCCATTCTTTCTCTCCTTTTCTGAATATCTCCCCTTTTTTCTCCCCTTTCTATTTGCTTTCTGCATAAAAAATGCATTCGAAGAATTTAATGATTGCACTATTTCAAATTATTCTAATTCGTTGACCAGCACCTGTATATAATACATTTTATAAGTAGAAAGGAATACATTCTAAAAATTATTTTTAATAAATGAATATTATTAATAATGAATAAATAAATTAGATTTAATAAATATGATTTAAGATAATTTTGACAGTTTAAAATTTTTCCTCTATCATGATTTAGTAATAAATTTACTTATAAATATTCTGTTCATAATTTTGACATGGGTGTTGGAATGTCTTTAAAATGTCCTCACTATTTATTTATTTAATGAGTTTTAAAAGAATCCATGTAGCAGCCAGACCCACGGACTGGAGTGATATGGAGTTTATTTTAACAGACAGTCTTTTACCCTGAAGTGCAATTTGGCTCCCTCAAGTCATAATGTTAAATAGAAGCTTAATGTGAGATGTGAAATTTGGAATAAAGTTCCTCTCTTCAGCCGAGGTTTAGAGTTTTATCCAAACATCCTGTTTGTATTTCAGTTGTTTTGTCTGTGTGGAGCCAACATTTATCATGAATATTCACTCACAACACTTCCAGAGTCCCAGATGATATTAGAATTTGCAGAGGGGATGATTGCTGTTTTATGGATATTCATAAATCTGTGGCCCACAGCTTGTTGCTGTGCTTCTTTGCTTGAAAGAAGCACAGCAACTTTGTTTTACAAAGTCAATGCCGGTGGATCACGTCCACCAGTCCCCTGTGCATTTCTTGCTTGAAGCTCTGTTCTTCAGCCATTTTTCATTCAAACTTTACTTTGTGTCATTTTATTTAAGCAGAAGTGATGATGAGAAGCGATTAAGGGTGCATTCACTCCAGGATAGTGCGGAGACTCGGCCAAATTGGACAGGGATTTCCCAAAATTTGACACCTTTTTATGGATTGATTTGTGTTCAGACTGACTGAAGTGGACCAAACTGCCTGGTTTAACCACCACAGTTAAAACAACTGCTCACCAGAGGGAAATACTCTCCAAAACAACCACTGATCAATGATAAAAATGCAGGAAGAAGAAGAAAAACTGGGCTCCGTGATTGGCCAGTAGTGAAAGTAGAAATCTTTGCTCCATGTCTGCCCACAAGACATTTTTCCCTTTTTTTTTTTCTTCATTTCATTTTTGTTTTGACCTCAGTGAAGCCAATAGCGTGCTTCGTCAAATATGTGCTGTTGGCTTTGTTTTTCCTGCTACCCAAACAATAGTCTTTGTCACTTCCTTCTTCTTCTTGATGCTTTATGGCGGTTGGCCTACGTCACTTCTTTTTTGGTCCGCTGGATAGTGCATTTGCAAGTGAACCGAGACATCCTGCTTTCAGGCAGACCAGAGTCTCCCTGAAAGTTCAAAGCATACTTCCGGTATGGGTGGTACAAAACATACTATCTGTGGAAGTGGACCACAGTCAATTTAAAGCAGACCAGAGTGTGAACACACATGAAGAAATGTGAAATTTTATAGGCCGCAACATCTAAAATTATCAAGAGAGTTGAGTTTGTTTTTCAGTGGGGAGATGCAAACTCCATAAAAGAACCAATTCTACTTTTGATTGTATCTTACATTAGAAGAAATTGTAGCAACATGTGAAGGGCTTGCAATGTATTGTAAGATTGAGTCTTGAGTCAGTGTGCATGCTTGGTTAAATTTACTGTCTGCAGAGAAGCAGCGTGATTATGATTTCTTCATTCTCATCATGCACTGCATGCAGTGTGCAGAGAATTTCCTATTAAATGTCCTACTTTCTACCCAATGGCATTTTAAGACCTGAAATGGGTTTTTAATAGGAAATTGGTTTCATCAAGGTGGTCCAGAGAGATTTTTTTCCCTCTTTGAATATTGCCAGGGGCCTTCACTCAAATTCACCTCCAGATTTCTTTTTGTTATTCTAGTGAGGATAAAAAAGCTCCCACACTCGTGAAATTTTAAATGACTAATATAATTTGCGGCCTAATATATAAAAAAAAAAGTTGTATTTTACAGGAAAGGTCAGTAAACCAGTTTAAAACAATCGTGTTGTTTTCAGCCAACTCTGAGGGGGCTGCTTTTAGGCCTCATACACTTTCAGTGAAATGTGACACAATTCAGATTTTTTGCTCTTATGTGACTCAAATCCGATCTGCTTTTTGACAACGTAAACAGGAAAAAGACGCATGCATTCGGATCTGTTGACATTGGATACAGGCCTCATTCATATGTGGAAATAAATCGGATATCAATCATATATGTGACAATGCGACCGCAGTGTAAGCAGGCAGATCGGATGTTCTTACACATTGCGTTCCACACGTCTATATCTGCAACGATATAGCTTAATTTTGCCGCACTATTAAGAGACGAGCAGTAGTTAAATGCGAGAATGGAGGCCCGACAGACACTGAGCGATGAGGAGGAAAGTCAGTGTGGGCAATCACCATTCCAACATTCCTCCACTCCAACATGGGTCCCCAGTTGTCGAAAGGGCAAACGTCTCATCATTCCGACAATTTTTTCATTGTATGGTCGGAATGACGGTATTTAGAAAAAAAAAAAAACATCCCGCCATTCCGACAATTCTTTAAAAGCCTCCCTCCTCCCCCGGCATTCAGATTTATATGTGCATTTACAGGAGACAGACTCCACAACCTCGCAAACCAACTTAATAATCTGTTACTAAAATAAAATGGGGAAATATAGCCTCATATGCCTCCACGTATTAATGTAACTCGGCTGGTCTGAAACATGTTAGATTCATGTCTGAATCTCAGGGATCACTGACTGGAAGCAGAAATACAGCCAGTTACTGGAACGAAGTCTCCACAGAGCCGTGCGTCTTCATGCCCGCTTGCATCATATGCAACATTAATAACTGCAATTACAGGTGTCAATAACGGCGCTGCAGGTGACACCTGAATTCACTGACGAATTCCAGCCAAAACATGTGAATTATATCCAGTCTCCTTCATGTTGTACAGGGGAGCGCATTTACGCATTACGCATGTCGCACAAAACTCTTATCTCCAGACACGCTGCGGGTCATCAAGGTTCAGTGAAATTTTGGTTTAGAATGAAGCCGCATCATCCAGATCAACGAGCTTCATCAGAACTGTTTAAAAATCTGATTTCAGAAGCTAAAACTTTATTTATTTTGGAAATTAATCAGAACACACAATTAAAGAAATCGCCAGCGCGCTTGCTCTCGGCATAATTTAAAATACACCAGGAAACGATCGAAGCCCACACTACTGTTTATATCTAAATCTTGTGTTTTTTTTTTTTTTTTCATTGTAGATCAGTAATCTTATTTCATTTCAACTCAATTCAATTCAATTCCCATCATTGAATTGAATTGAATTATTTCCCATCATTGTATCCGTCTGGTATCCTCTTGTTTGTTTGTATGCAAGCGCTTGATACGGCTAGCTTACAGTTTTGTAAACACTAGGTACGCATGCGGGATGTTTCAAATAATAGGATGGTGTAATCGTGAGAAATCCGATATGGGTCACATTATAAAATATGTGTAACCACACATTAAAAAAAATCGGATTTAGGCATCAAATCCAATCTGGGCATCAAGACCTGGCAGTGTAAATGTAGCCTTAGATTCAGATGTGTCCTTTGTGCATCAACAAACCTGACAGCTAAACGGCCTTGAACAGTAACACAATAACTAGCAGGATGATGATGATGAAGTGTTGAAACGAAACTTATTTATAAATATTATCTATATCGTTGAGGTACAGACCTGCTGTATGGAGAAGAGGAAAAACCGATCACTTCTTACGATCTGTTTCAGATTTCAGATTAAGTTTATCTAAACTAAAGAGCATTGTTTCTAATAGACTTTGGAAAGGATGCCAAAAGCAGTGGCTTTGCCAAGAGGTAGACGCAGATGGTGGATTTTTAATCGTCTCGTCAGTGCTACTTTAGTTTGCCTTAGAGAAGAAGAAGAGCAGGAGGAAGAGGAGCCAGTTATGTCCAAGGGAATTTAAACAAATGTTAGTGTTAAACTCAGACTTGGTTCGTAAAACTAAACTTGAGTTTAGTTTTTATTTGCGTTTTGTTTTCTTTGTGTAACACACTTGTATAGGATGTTTGCTTTTGTTTTAAAGTATAATTACTTGGGTTTGACAGCATTAGCACAAAATTAATGTTATAAGTTTACTTGTTATAAGTCAGTTTCAGAAAGTTTCTTCACATTCTGCCAATCTTATGTCACTCTGACACCTTAAAGATGACTAATGCAAATAAGCAGTGTCCTGTGTCACGGTTTGCTCTGCTTTTGCATATTTTATGAAAAGCAAGACTTGGAAAGTGCTCCTGTTTCTCTAATTATTTATGTAATGAACCAATCTGAGAGCAGATCCCATTGCCAAACTAAAACCATCCACCCCTGGTACAGGCACGTGCAGGACAGACATAATTTTTCTTTACTCTTTTTGGCTTTAAACGTCACTTTCTTGGAGGAGAAACCACCCTGGCCTCTTTGGATTAAGAAAAAAGTGGGTCCTCCCTTTGACGTTGCGCTAATGATGTGCAAAGCTGCTGGATCTGATCTAAACCCCCCCCCTGGAGCTCGGCTGCTGTCAGTCATGCGGCGGGACTGGACTTGCAAAGCCGTCGTATCGGCCGTCTGTGCCTCATTAGGCCTAAAGAGCTTGGGGGGACATGGCTTCGAGAGGGGGAGTAATGATAAAATCTGAGGCTCACAGCACCCATCAGAAGCCAGGAGAGAGAAAAGGAGGTGTTAGAGAGAAACCTACACTTGTGTGCATAAAGGAGTGCATTATATTTAATAATACCCGATTTGTCAGAGGGACAGAATACAGTGTCTGCTGCCACTTGAATTCAGAAAAGGCCGAAGGAGATAAATCAGGTGAATCTGCAATGAATAGGAGGACCTCTGGGTGTAGCAAAGGACTAATGGTCTCTCTCCGCTTTCTTCTGAACACACTTGACAGCACTAGCCATGGCTAACTGGCCAATTAGACAACAGGGAAGCTCTGCTGCTCACTGCTGAGTTGTTGTGTCTTCACTGGTTGACAGATCTGCTCAGTTGTGACTTTCAGCCCATCAGTTTGATCTTTTTAGCCATCTATCCTTTTCTGATATAAAGGCTCTGTACACGTGAAGATCTTTCCATCTGTGGGAACCATTATAAGCCTAAACTGAGCAGTCCAGGCATTCCCTGTTCCCTCATTCATGCGGTTCAGTCCTTACTGCCTCTGCATCTTTTTAATTCTTTCATTGTGTCTCCACTCCCACTCCAAAAATGTTAGTATATCTGGCCCACTTGTCATATTTTCCCTCTTTCCTCCCACATTTGTTTTCCCTGCTGTTCCTGTAACTTTTGGATGACCCTGTCTTTTTTGATTTTTTTTTTAATCTCAAAGCTAGAGTTTTTACATTTTTTCTTTTAGGACCAGATGGGTATGCCGTCAGACTCATCACACCGAGCCCTCTGTACTCTTAACTGAGTGGTTCGTGATGATGGCCACTTGCCTTTGCCAGTGTGCTTGAAAAGCACTTGACTATAATGGAGAAAAATTAGGTTATATGTCTCTCATTCCATTTCCTGAAAAATATGACCTCATTGAAATTATTAGCTGTAAAGAGAGAGCTGTCTACCTACCTAGGTGTAGTTCAGCTGGTATGAAAACGACTACATCCAGTCTTCTGCTGCTCTTTTGTTCAGCTGATCTCAAGTTAGAAGTATAAGTTCAAACAAGAACAGGGTGGTATTTTTAAACTTAAATTAGGCTTAAACACTGAGGACATAAAAATGAAGAGTGGCAGTTTCATGAAAATGCACACCATTTTGTCTTTGACTCCACATTTCGGTCTCAAAGCACATTTAATGTTTCTCCGCACAAAAACTTCAAAGGACAGTTATGTCAGGGAGAAAGTACTCTTATTTATCATTTGATGTATTATTATTTATTTATGCAGCTTTCTGTCATTATGGTGTAATTCTCTGCAATATTAGAGGCTGTTTCACATACAGTTATAAAATGAACTTTGGCTTAAAGTTCAGGCTGTCATCCTTTGATACAGATGCATTTATGTCCATATTTGATGGTTTAGGAGTTCTAGCTCTTTAAAATGTAACCCAGTTAAACATTGCTATGAATTTTTTATATGTATGTTGATATCTAGAAATCCAAAAGTATCACCAGAGATTTTAATTTTTAATTTAATTTTTTTTTTTTTTTGTTCTTTAGCATGTCAAATACAGCTCGATTATCTTAGATTATTAAAACCTCCTGGGCTGCCTTAACCCCCCCCTGGATTATGTCTTTGGTCAAAGTCTATGTTGCGAAATGCTGTCTGATCAACTTCCTTTGATTTGACTGAATTTGATCTGACAGTATGTCCCTGTAAACTTCTAAATTCATCTGGCTGCTGCCAGTGGTGCCATCATGCTGTCTCCACGTTATACAGATGATGCTGTATGCTTTGATCTGTAGTTGGAATTAATTCCAAAGGACTAAAAATTTAGTTAATATCTAGATGTATCTGGGCTTATTATCCCCTTCTAAGAGAAGCTTCTTATAAGGAAATTTAGAAATTCTTCAGTATACTCATAAATTACTGTTGTCTTCATGGATTTATGATAATTGTCTTCATAACTGGAATGATGTCTAAAAGCATATATCGACAATCATTGCAGACTTTTATTAGGTGTAGTGTTGAACTCCTCTCACACTAAATCTTGGCATCTTGTCAAATTTTTCTCTACAGCCAGCTGGTATTAATGGCATATTTATTACATCTAATCCCTTTGTTACAATGGTGGTGAGTAGCAGCAGGTTTGGGAATTGTGCCGTTGTCTGTGAGGAATCGGTCTGTTCTCTCACTGTTTTGTAAAAAAGTGTACATTTACCCAGTTTATTTTTTATGTTAGTTTGCATGCTGTCAAAATGTCCTCATGGGATGAATTTGTTACCCACTACGGCTAAAACTTGCTTAACTTTTCATTTTTAGCTGCATTGAAACTTCATCTCCTGCAGTGCAGCAGGACTCTGGAAGATCATTACAGCTTCAGTTACTCCTACTTTATTGACTTTCTTTGAGTTACACAGCCACAGGCAGCATGAAAAATTTAACTGAATTTGCACTGTGTGATATGAAGCCATCAGAAGCTGATTGTAGCCATTTATCAATAACCTTTTTATACAGGCAAGTCAGAAATACAATGATCCAACTCCTCAGGACAGTGTGCTTCCAAGGACTTTGACTTCTGTAGTTCTAAACAAAACAGTGAAAGAAAATTAATGTAAAATTGATCAAATTAATGCATTTTATGTTACTGAAAAATGCATAGCTTCTTTAATACATTTTACTTTTATGGTTAATACTGATGTTCTGATACTCCAGATTTCATCCTGAGAGTAGTTATATCCACATGCTTTTACACTTCATGGATAATAAACCTTAAATTTTAGAGTTGTAAAAATTTTAGGGGCAGTAAATTTAAAAAAAATGAATACTTAGATACACTGTAAATGGTAAAAAGATTAAAATATATTTACAGAAATAAAGTTTAGATTAATTCAGATATGTTCATGCTACACTTTTTATGGGGATTTTGTTGTTTTTTTATTTTTTCTTTTAGAAAATATCCTCTGTGAAACAATCCTAGATTAACATTTTATCACTAAATCTTTCATCATTTCTGCAGACTGTGCCACACGTCAGTCCTAACTGCAAACAAAGAAGTATGCAACAGTTGTGTTTTACTCTAAATCTATCCTAATACACATTTCTGTTTTGTTAGGGTATTTTTACTTATATCTTGGAGTATACATGCAAGTCCTGTAATAAGATCAGAAAACATTTTGCTGCTCTGCTTTTATTGGTTCCTGCAGCTTTAATGGAGGGAGCAGAAGAAAGCTCCCTATAAACACCTATAGAAGAGTTCATGTGGTGGAAGTGCAGTGAAAAGCAAAAATGGTGTTTCTGTTGTTAAGGAGTTTTCAGCTCATCTTTGAAAACTAACAGAAGGGGGGATCAAGGATTTAGTCACTTCAGGGCCCCCTCCTAGTGTTTGCCAATTTTGATGATCCATGAGTCGACATTTGGATAAACACTTTAATTACTCTTGTGCCTCTCTGGATGATATTTTTTCCCCAAGGTTGTTAGTTTTTTATTTGTTTTTCTGACCCCCTGTTTAACCATTTAGACTTACAAATTGCCTCATTCACCCAACGTTTTTCCGAAAAAAAAAAAAAATTGTTATGTACAAATCTAATTTTCTAGTGGGTGCAGAAAATACGGTGCTCTTACGAACATCTTGGTGCAGACACATTTGGACAAAATTAGTGTTTTCTGCTGTTTAGGTGGTTAAATAATAAAACTACATCAATATTTTGCCACATTTTTAAATCATTTTTTATTTTTTAGATTAATCTACAAGATTTTGCAGATCGTGTCCTACAACTAGAATTTCCCTCAGGGGAAAGTGTAACTACTTTTTTTCTATGTCATTCATTGAAGAACGAGTCACAGTCGAGACAGACTGCTGGTGTTCATAAACCATTGTTGCAAAAGACTGCACACACACCAGATCAGTGCCATCAACTGCAAAAATATCACCATAAATGCCACCGTTAACTCACAGATCCACTTGTTAAATGTGGTATTTACTGTAATAATTGAAATTAATCAAAACAGTGTCTTGATATAATACGTTTTATTAAGAAATCAAGGTTTTATCCTGACCACCTGGTTAATAACAGCTATCAGACTCCCCTTGAGGATTCATCAAATGCATCACTTGCTCCGTCGGCGAACTGCATCTTAATATGATTCCACAGTAGGTGGAAATTTGCTTTACCAACTGTAGAAGGTACAGCAGGCTTTGTAATGAACATTTATTTTATGGTGTACCACTTTCACGTTTAGCCACTTCACCAAAAGAATGTGCATCCAGATTCGCCCATGGAACCCGACTGCAGGAATTAATGACCTGTTTGTACATGGAGCTGTTTTTATATTATTCCATGTGATTATATTGACACTTTTAAAATAAGTAAAATCAGGCTTCAGTGAACATCTTCATTATTATTTTTGGTTTTTAGTCATCTTTCTGTCATTATCCTTGTAATTTTTCTTAGTCTGTCTCACCTTCGCCTGTGTCCCTTTGCCCACAGTCCATGTCACTTTTGGGCATATTTTGATCATTTACACAAAGTAGAGTCAACTGTTCCGTCCTTTCAGCTTACGAGAGATTGGTATTCACCAGTCTAACAGGAAAAGCAATTCTAGAGTCTATGCATATGTTCATGAATCTGACAGAGGGTTTTAGAAAAAATTTTTGAAAGGACTTATTTAAGAAGATATTGATGAATCAGGGCCATTGACTTCATTTCTATGAGCCTCTTACAATATGTGCTGTTTGTAGATTTGGCTCCAATTATCCTAAAACATCCAACTTTGAGGCATGCATAGATATTTCAAGCAACCCCTGCAGAAAGATGATGTCTTCAAATTCCAATTTGGTTTCAAATGATTTTGGATAACTGGTGTCTAGAAGGGTAGTTTACTTAATAACAGATTATCTCATCTTCAACGAGTGCTTTTAACAGATCACTTTTACAGCATACACCTCTGAGAAGATTAAACCTCAAAGTGGAAACCCTGAAGCGTGTGCTGAGGTTATTTAAAGATACCCCCTCCTCTCTGGAGTTTCTTATTATGAAGACGAAGGAATGAGGCAGATAAAAGTCCAAATGGTAAAGTGTGAGGAGTCTTGATGCTTTATGCACCGGCAGCCTGGCACACCTGTTAGCATAAAGTAAAGGAAGAGTGGAGTTTAATTAACGCCAGACAAATACTCATACTGTGACCCATGCTGGTTTACTTTGGCAGATATTTTAACAGTCGTGCAGTCAGTGATCATATGCCCCTGAATCTCAAAAATGAGAGTATTCAAGAATAAAAAAGCAATTTTCCAGCAATATCCTGTCTTTCTCCATTGATTTTCATTTTTTTTCCTCTTATTGATTCCAAAAAAGGATATAAATACAAGATTTTTTGATTTTTTTTTTTTTTTACTTGTATGATCCCCGAGGGGAAATTAGGGCTCTGCATTTCACCCATCTCTGTACAGTAGTATCAGAGAGCAGTGGGCTGCTATTTTAAGCACCCAGGGGAGCAGTTGGTGGGGTTAAGGACCTTGCTCAGGGGTCCACAGTGTTTCACCTAGGAGTATGATGGACAGAATACCTGTAAATCCCCTATAGTGTAATTTGGTCTAGTTTAATGATGCAAAGAATACTGTGACACAAAGTGTTACAGTATGTGTCTATGAATAGTTATTAGAAATCCATTGTGTTGTAGGATTACTACAGAATGTCCAAATCCACTGATCTACTTTCTGTTTTCTTGTAGAAATTGAGTTTGTGGAAATGATTGTTGTTATTCACCTCTCAGTCTGTATCTTACCTGTGAAGGCCTGCGGGGGATTAGTTGAACTTGGAGCACTGCTGAATCAGGCAATTTGAAGATGGAGTAATCTCTGAAAAGCTAAAAAGAGTTTGTGCATGGGGGGAATGCAGCATGGGACTTTATACAGAAGGCTAATTTGTTTACAATTCTGCAACTTTTTTTTTCCAGAGGAAGTTCATGCTTATGCAAGTACTTGTGAAACTGGGAGAACTTGGCTTTCTGAGTCTAACACCTGCTGTTTTTATAAGAAAGAAGTGGGTAAAAGTTTGAAGGGGTGATGTGTTTTTTGCTTCCTGTTAGTGTACAGAGCAAATACATAAAAGCAGTACTGGTTGCTTTGGTGGTTTATTGTAATTAGAAGGTATCTGTTTGAACCTGCTTCTTTCTCAGCCATAATGAAAGCTTTTATGCCCTCACATTTTGTTCTCCTCCAACTGAAAAAAAACCCATTTGCACATTAGAGATATACAGACACTTTGTTGTTTTGTTGTGCAAAGTATTGCCCAAATCTCAAGTGCTGTTTCTCCTTACTCTCAGTGATCCAGTTTTAAAGTGTGATTACCATATTAAATCCTAAAAATAAATAAAAGAAAATCAGAGGCATTGTTGTGCGTCTGGAGGAATTGCATTAGAGCAGAGCAATGCTAATTGCATAAAGTGTCACATGGGTTGTAATAGTTAATGACCCAAAAGAAAGCAGTTTGAGAGGAGAATTTCTGCATGTTGAATCACATTAATTTTGCTGACAAACGCTTCTTTTAACTACGACCAGACAGTCGGGCTTTTACATCCTTCTGGGCTTTGGTCAATTAACTTTACTGGTGCACAAGTGAAGTGCATCATAATTGCTGGCCACTTTTTGATGTCAGTGGACCACAAAATCCTTAGGTATGCCACAAAAGTCCCATTTTTACTGCGGGGTCCAGTTCAGTGCGGCACAGGTCGGTATTATCACAGAAAAAAACTGGGAAGGGTGCCAGAATGTCTGACCAAACCATCCTGCTGTTTTGGACACATCCACTGGGTTGACCTTGACTCACAACAGTCCATTAATTGGTTGAAAGTGTCATCACTTCCTGTGCGACTGAAATAAGAACAAAGCAGCAATTTGTATGAATAAACTGTACTGTGGACTTTTTGTTGTTGTATGAAATCACATGCCAAGAAGAAAAATCACAAACTTCTGGTTGATGTTCCTGATTCCCTTCCTTTGTCTGTGCACTGCATTCTTCTTCATTTTAACCTTAGGAAGATGTTACGTAGCTGATGCATCTGTTGCTATCTGGCGGATGTGCTACCTATCAGGTGAGGGTATGGTTGGCTGTGGAAACACAACGGAGATCTGAATTTACCAAACCAAACTTTCCCGGACCCGCAAGTGGAAACTGGGCTATAGATTCCTACCCTTATATTCCCTTGTTATACTGCCATTCATCACTAGTTCTGTCAACCATGTTTATTATTTAGCAGGAGAAGGAGATGTACTCAGATGTGGTCAGATACAACAAAAAATTAGGTGCAACCTGTTTAGTGACTTCTAAGGGTTAAGAGTTGAATCCTTTGAATGGTCACTACACCAATTCTGCTTCTGGAAACTTTGGAAACCTGTGATATGGATTAGCTTACAAATACATGGGTGCCACATTAGGGAGGGGAAAAATGAAGAAATCAAGATTGGGTTTTTGACCTGCATCAAGCCAACCTATCTACAAAATTTGATATTTGGTTCTTAAAGCAGCCTCTTTCTCCACAGGTACATGATGCTGATCAATGGAAAAAATGAAGTGTACATGATCGACAGAGACAACACTGTCTTCCACATAGCAAACCTAGAGTTTCCTTTCCGAAAGAATCCACGTGTCCATCTATCAAATACTCTACTGGATGGGGTGAGTTGTTATTCTTGCCTAAACCTTTTTTTTTTTTTTTTTTTTTTTTTTAATTGTTGTTTTGCATTGACGCATTTTAAGCTGTCCTGATCTTGTGTAGAGCTGCATATCGCCACCATCTCGAACTTTTTAACATTCCCCTCTTGGCTTGGTTACTCTGTCTTGCAGGTAATTGACATCAGTTGCAAAACTTTACTTGAAATGAGAGCGTGTTTTAGTGTGAAGGCAGAGCCTGCCAAAGATGCCCGACAGGAACATGATTACGCATGTTGTGAAGAAATTTCTAATTAATTGTTACACCGTTTCCTCATGTTCAGCTGCGCACGGAGATCGATGGTTTACCCTTTGCTGTAATAGCAGGCTCAGGCTTTTGGCGGCATGTTTGTGCTGTGTGGGTCACACAGGTCCCTGTGTGACACCCCCCCCCACCCCCCCAATAGGTGCACAGCCATGAGTCATTTAACACTCCCTCTGTGGGAAAACATGTGAAAGGAAATTGCTGTACAATCATGAAATCTGATTATAGATGGCTGGCTATGTTTTTGTTTGGTATCCTTTTACAGAAGATAAGAGATAAGTTGCCAGCCATTCTTTTTGTTTTGCTCTCAGTGGCAATTTCATGCAAAACAAGTGTGTGCTTCCTCTTAGTATAATGCTTGCTGACTGATGAGGTGAATTTAGTTTCTACACACAGGCAGGACATGTAATTGTAGTCTGTTACTGTTGATTTGGAGGAGCAGCACTCCTATGTGTTTAGATTTCTCTTTTTATTCATCCATATTTCTGTAAGTTCATAGAGGACATATTTAGCAGTTTATGGCTGGCCTTGTAGAAGCCCTGCTGTTTTGTCTGATATGTTTCATCTTTTCCCAAAGCCACTAGTTTTTGTCTTCACATGATGTTTTGCAGTATGCTTTCTATCAATTTTAGACTCATTTTTGAATCAAATTCACAATGTAGGTAGAATTCCTGGTGGTCTTTGATCACATTCATCTGCCGCTGTCTGTCTCTACAATGGTTCAGTGCGCCAGATGCACAGTGATGGCAGCCTCTTGGAATTACATCATTTCTTCTCTCCAACCCTTCTGTCAGTGCCACGCATGCCTCCCATTCACTCCCTCTGTCCTCTCTGCCAGTCTAGCTTTGGCAATTTACTTTAGATATTTGGTCTCTTTATCCTGTGAGACGTGAAGAAAAATTACATCAGCCAGCAGAGATATAAATTTAAATTATATTTGTTCACGACTGCATTACAAAGGCAGTTTCAGTGGTCATTAAGATGCAAGTGCTCATGTAGCAATCTGTCATGCTTGAAAGGTGGCACATGATTGTTGAAAGTATGGCTTAAAGATGGGTGCCGTAAAAATTTTCCCATAAACTGATGTTTGTTTAAGGATTCCACACTTTCTGGTGAATATAGAAAGCATATTTTAAAGTTGGAAGTTGGTTCCTGGGGAACACTTGAGCCCCACTAACCAAGTGGTGTCACGCAGCAGGGGGCTGTAGCAGTGTTATTTGTGTCTTACTTTGTCCTTTGGCTCAGACACAGCAAAAAACTCTTAAATTGGGGGGGAAACAGATGAAATCCTCGTATGAGCATGATTATTCTGCGTTTTCTAAATTGCATAATCACAGGCCCCTAGCAACTTGCATCCAGTCTGTTTGTCTCCATGTTGCTGCTACAGGAGTGAGCAGTGTACAGTATGTGTATTTATATATATTCACCCACAAATTTGGGCTAACCTGATGCAGAAGGGAAATGTGGTTTTTGATAGAGTTTTTAAAAAGGAAACATTTCCAAAAGACACTTGGCTGGTAAAAGAATGAACCATCTGTCATTGTTGTCCAGCATTTCCTCGACAATTATTTTTGGGCCTTGGTTTATGCACTGACCAAAAAATCCCCCCAAAACAAACAAACAAGCAAACAAAAAACAGCCATTGTAGTGGGTGGCATATTGATGTGGTCAGATATGAGGTAACACTAAAATCCATTTGTTGAAAATGTTTCTTTTTGTTTTATTCTTTCTGATAAATGTGGCTCATGTCATGTTTGTTACATGTGGAACAGAAGACTGCTGGATGCAGACACGTCAATAAAATACAATAAACTCCGTCACTGCAGAAATTTAACGTATTCATTAGATTCTTTTAACCTATTTCATATCTGTGAGTGACTGTACAACAGTGCTTCACCACAGAGAGGATCCCAAATGGATAATCTTACTAATTAAAAAAATATAGTATTTGTCATTAAAAAAATGAATAAAACAAATGAAGTTTAAAGGTAAATGTTATTAGGCCTGATGTTTATTCTTGTTATCTGTGTGTTGAGCTGACTTGCAGAGTCACTGCTGTCCCTCATGGTGCAGCTTCAGCCAATCAGATTGGCAGATTAGAGCCAGTTCGTCGAACTTTCGATGAAATGTATCGAAAGACGAGAGAAAATATATTTTCAGCAGATGTGTCAATTTCAGATTTTTTTCTTTTTAACCTCTTAATGAAAATTGTCTTTCCAGTTTGGATATAAGCTTAAAGCATCCATTGCGCTGTCATTGTTGGTTCATCATTACCTTCACCATTTTTATATTTTTGGTATATTTAGAAACACACAGTAACTGAATCCTTGAGTGATGTCACTTGTTAGATTTTTACCTGTCACTTTGAGCAGGAGAGCACAGCTTGTCACCTAAATATTTTATGAGGGGAAGAAATAAAGAACAGTACCCTCAACGAAGTGCTTTGCTCACTCCATCTCTGTCCTTCTTCTTACATCAGTTCTGAAGTGGTGACACTTTCATTTTCATCTGCTGTTTGTCGCTCAGTTGTGTAATGCATCTCTTAAAATCAATCGTGTTTGAGTGTCCTGCAGCTCAGCACAGCTGTACCTGACCTCAACTGGAGAGCTTTGCATAATAGATGGCAATGCTATTTCTGCTTCATGTCCTCCATCACCAGACCCTACCTCACAGACACACCCATTTACACACAAACACACACCGCCCCCCTCCCCAATTCCCTGCTATCCTTTGCATTGCTGCAGGCATCTCCCTCTCTAAAACACACATCTTCTTGAGAGTGCTCAGACTCTAGTGCCCCATCCTACAGGACCAGTTTCAGACACCACTTTTCATCATGGTGTAATGTTTAAACTACACACAGTTTAGGAGTTTTCTTTGTATTTTTTCTCTTTTCCACTTAGTGATCTATCTTTTTATTAAAGCTTCTCATGTCCTGACCCTGTCCTTTGTCTTTATCCCCGCAGGAGATGATCATCGACAAGGTGAATGGTCAGCCTGTTCCCCGCTATCTGATATATGACATCATCAAATTCAATGTGAGTAGCCTGAGCTCTTAAGAATGACCCCATTACCCCAGAAAATGTGCCAGGTTAAGGTTTAGGACGGAGAGCACATGGCAAGCATGCCATTAATGCTGCAATGTTTTCTGCGCCCTAGAAACTGAGTCATTTTAAGGGTTGTTGTCAGCAGTTTGAAGCACATATAATCAAAGTAAGGTGTGGAACCGTGTGTCAGGAGGAGGCATCGATTAGGAACAAGATTTGTTCACGGCTCAAACCTGAGAAAAAAAAGTTAATAAAATTCTCAGCTGGGTTCCTTCAATTTTATAAAGTTGCAGATGGCAGAGCGGTGCTTATCCAGGCTCTGAGGTATTTGCATAGAGATGACTGCTTTCTCATTCTCCGTTTTGCAGGGGGAGAGAATGGCTCTGCTTGACCCTCGCACACTGTCACGCAGCAGGCTTCTACTAAAGTCTGACCTTAACCACAATACCGTGAATGAACTGTGTCTGACCCACTCATGATTATTTATAAGCTACATTTTTTAAGCTTTTATCTCTTAAACTGCTGTGCAAGGGTACACTGGCCTATTTTTATTTGTACATCACCCCAGTTCATTAAATATACATAACAAACTTTATTGCTATTTCTATTTAATTTTAATTAGCTTCGTGATCAGTCCATTACCTGAATTAATGCTTTGTGCCTTTGTGCTTACAGTGTTTTCTTTTACATATATGTGCTATAGTATGGTTCTCTACCTTGTCCATTTGCCTGAGGACATAACAAAGCTGCTAATTGCTAACACTCCTCTGAACTGCAAATTAATTCATCACTTCAAGCAGTCAGCATGTTGCTAATAGCAAGCAGGAAGATACTGAGACAACTTGCAGAGCCTGCAGTTTGCCCTTGGCATTCCTCATCTTTCCTCCTAAAAAAACAAAAACAAAACAAAACTTTGACAAATACCTCAAGATGAAGAGGGGGGGAGGTGGCTATTATGTTTGCCTGTCCCCTCCTTTTCTCCATCGATCAGAGGGATCACATAAATGAGCCAGCCTGATGAAGGCTCCAATTTGTGAGGGGAATGTCTGTAAGATGGTCCAGAGGTTAGCTTCTCCCCATGACTCCACCGAGCCATCAGCAGAGCACTGTCGTATTGATCCTTGCTGGTTGTTATTAGCCTTCTCAATTATCTGTGGTGGGCTGCGTCTTGGCAGGCAGACTCCATGCTGCGAGGGGGGGTGGGGGTGTTATACAGCAGAGGGGAGACTACTTCCCATCTGCCTGCCCCATGGCCTAATGTGACATCCTGCTTGTTTGGAAAGTTGGGTGCAGCACAATACTAGAGTGCTTTCAATTACAGTGTAATGAGAAGAATGAAGAATGTGCCTTTCTGTCATTTTACGTTATTTATGCGTGTGTGAAAAGTCAGTTTTTAATACTTCTGTGAAATTTGATTTAATAAATAAGTCATGTCAGCTTATAGTCTTAGATTTAGAGCAGTTGCTTGTGTGATACAGTTTCTGTCTAACTGTGGAGCTGACTGACCCTAAATGTCATCCTGAGAACTGGAGGGAATTTTATTACATCCTTTAGCTGTCGAATATTAAAAAGGAAAGTTGTCTTTGAAGGTTTTTTTGGTGGTTGTCAGTCACCGTCAGCTCCTCCAGTGTGGGGGAACTGACAACAAAAATTACATGCATGTCCCCATTTTTCGATTTTCTTTCTTTATTTTTTTGTAGAAAGCTATAATTTTCCTCTTGACATCACCGCTTATGTGCTGACATTTTGATTGACCTCCTTATTTTTCCTCTTGATAGAGGGATCTTGCTTTAGATGCAGAATTAGACAAGATAATTGACTCAGCTTGATTAACAAGTGAGCAGCAAGGAGCGCTCATAACTTCCCCCACAGATCTGTTGAGGTAAGGACAACTTTAATGACATCAGTTCCACTTACTTCTGCTTCAAAGGTTTGTCTTCAGGTACAGTCTGTAGCTTTGCAGGGCTTCCTGACCTTAAAATTCTGCCTCTTCTGTATCGTTGCTTTCAGACCTGCAGCATCAACACAGTGACAGCATTTTGCAGCTTCTGTGCAATTAAAACTCAACAGTATGCCTTTAAAAGTTGTAGTGCATCTCCATCTACGCTATATGCTATATCTATAGTGCCATAGTGTATTACAGCAAAAAAGCACAAGTTGGAGTGGTAGTTTATAGACCCTTTCATACACATTTTATCTTGTCAGAGCAGCAAAAGCAAAAATGTATTAAATTACATTGTTGACAGAAAGGTTTCAGACACTTTAAAGCTTTCACCATGTTCCCTCTAAAATGGATTCAGTTCAACTTTTTCTAACCACTTTATGCATATTTCATCCACAACAGGAACAGCTTTTCAGAGTGTTATGCTAATTTATCAGGCAATAAAAGGGGAGCATATCTTTTGAAACGAATTTCAGCCCCCCTTTTTAAATAAATGAAGCTTACAATAAAATGAAATACTCTCTTTTCTACTACTAGTAGTACTTTGATGCCTCAGTCCCTCTATCTATTACTTAGTTCCTCGTGCCTGAATAACTAGGAGCACATCTGTATTCTGTAAGGTCTCTGAGCTGATGCTGTGCGTCAGAGTGGAAATCGAGCCATGAAATTGAGAGTTATGCATTGACCCATAAGACAGGATTTGTTCAGGGACATGTCTAGGGAAGAAGACAATCAAATTTTTGTTGTATTTGAAGTGCTCAATTATACATCAGTCTCCATTATTCTTAGGAGGAAGAAGTTTGTAATCATCAACAGAGTTCATAGATTTCGCTGCACAAACAAACTGAGCAATCAAGGAAGAAAGTCAGACAGGTTAGTGATTATAAATGAGATGCAGATTCTTCATGGAGATGGAAGAACTGTTCTTCATCAGTCAGTGGCCAGACGGAAGCAGGCACACAACAGTCCGCGTGAAAACGGTACGCAATAGCATGTAGGAGAGAAACCAGGCTTTGATAATCACTTTTATTAAGCCAATTAAATCCTTAAATCATTTGAACAGAAGGTGTTAGCATTTCTTTTTAACCAAACTTGTTGGACTGATGAGGGAACGTGTTCAGATAGACCAAACAAGAGGATGGAGAGCTGCCAAGACTGTCCAGTGTAACACCTGGGAACCACTCTACTCTCACCGTCTGATCTTTAAAAGAGTAGAGCTTCCCTGGAGATGTCTGAAAATGGCTGTGAACTGAGGCTCACCATGACGTCTGGCTGAGCCACATCATTTCTGTCAAGAAGAAGGAGAAACTTCTGAAGAAAATGCAAGTCAGGCTTGAAGAAGCATTCGCAGAATATCATGAGACTACCGTTATTGCTAAAAGTACCTCAATCCAGCACTGAGTGAAAGATCTGAATACTTTTGTAAGTTACTAGAATAACAAAATACTCTAATCATTTGATTTTAAATTTATTTTCATTATTTTGTGTAGATTTAGACAAAAAATGAATTAAATACATTTTCAGCCATTACGACCAAATGCTCACCTTAAGTTCAATTTGAAAATATTTGATCAATCTTCCAAAGGAAAAGACTATTATCTGACTATGACTATTGTTGTAGGTATGAATGTTCATCATCATTACAGTGGACCTAAAGAAGCCTCTGTCTGAACACATTTTGTGTTATGCACCATGATTAAACAACATGCTGCACATTGAAAGAACAATGTACAGTATTTTTTCAGCATTCCTCAGCACAGTCCTCTTTTCATAGTTTGTTTGGTTCTCTTGAGTCACCGGCTCTGACATTGCTGTCCCAACAGACAGCTGCAAACAAAATTTTACTTGCCACCACAAACTTTTCATGATGAGATGATTGTTTCCTTACCTTGCTATGAAGCAGCCCCTAAACTCGGCTTTCTGTCCATCACTGACAGCCCCAAGACCAGCAGATTCATTGGAGTATTTCTGCAGATGACAGGACTCTGAGTTGTGCTGGAAGTGAAGAGATGAACAGTGAGAGTGCAGTCCCCTGTGGAGCTCCTACGCTACTGATCAGACTCACAATCCTTCAGTCTCTCAAACTGGGGTCTGCTTGTCAGGTAGTCAATAATGCAGGTGATGGTGAAACCATTCACCTCTATTTTCAGTAGGCTCTTTATTCATCAGTGCAGACTGAATATTATTAAAAACCACTGGAGAAATTAACTCTGTTTAGGGTTTTTATGAAAACTTGATGTAGTTTGAAGGGAAAAAACTTTCTTTTTAATCAGTTTTTGAAACGAGGAGAAATGTCAAACCCCACCCCCACCCCCAACTTGAATCTTTTATAGTAGAGTATTTCCCAATCCGTTAGTTAATTCATATTTGAAGGAGAAAAAAATAGTAATGTGCATTTATAATGGAGTCCAGGTGCTATAATCCGCTCATAAATACAGCCATTCTGCTGGGGCTTACATTTGCATTTAGCTGGTGGTTATGACACCAGGTCTCACCATTGTTTCCAGGGTTAATATGTATATGTTTATTTTTAATAAGGAAAATAAGGTTGTTTTTGTTGCACAATCATATTCAGATGTTGATTATGAACTAATAATTCTACTCATTACTTGAGCAAATAGTCTTACAATCAAACTGAAAATTCATTTTGCATTATACATTATATTAGATGATAGAAGATTAAATTTATAGTCTTTCTCCCAGGAGTGACCATGAATTTAAATCTCTTGTTTGAAAAAAAAAAATCATAAAACATTTTACTATGTTAGGCATGGCTGTGATATGAGTTGCACCTTTGCCTTTTTTAAACAGTCTCAGAGATAAAAGCATTAATATGAATCACAGAAGAGCAGGAGCACAGCACCTAAGGAGATTTATAGTATAACTAGATAGATGATTGTCATGGATTCCTGCATCTGCAATTTTTAGATCCAAGTCGACTGTCTTCTGCAGCCAAGGAGAAAGATGTCACAGATGGATGACATAATAAAATCACAGGAAGTGGGTGCTTTCATGGTCTGGTTCAAACCTTCTCATTTAATGGGAGGTGGCTCTAGAGCTTTAAAACTGAAGAAAAACTTTCATTAATCATCTAGGGTACTGTTCTTAGTTATCTATGCCTTTAAGGGAAGGTGTAATCTTATTGATCTGAGTGTGTCACACCCACAGGAAAGATAAAGAAGATTTTTTATATTGACGGCATTTCTCATCCATCTTATCAATATAGCGGTCATCTTAACAAAAACTGATGTCCTCTACATTGAAATCCTCACACAGATTAATGGATGTGAAAATACCTTTAAACAACCCCTTCAATACTGCTCTAAAATATTGCTTTTGTAAGAGAGATGAGTATGCGTCAATGGCTAAAATGCTTTAAAAGCCTCAGTGTTTCCAATAGAATATCCCATGAGAAGAAGCACATTAAGCCTGCTTTGACTGGTCCCAAAGCTGAGTTTATGTCACCAGTGAATAATATTGTTTATCCCAAAATTAACCATGACAAGTTCTAAGCACTTGAACTATTTTTGTTTTCCTCTGGAGTCTCTCCTAAGCTGCCTTTGATTTTAACACTGCTGCACACCGATGATTAACTGCACTTATAAGCTGCATGTATGTATGTCTCTTTCTCTCTCTGTCTCTCTCTCTCTCTCTCTCTATATATAGATATATGGAGAGAGAGTCATCAAATTTATTCCTGCACTCCCATTAAATAAGGAAATAAACAGCTGTCAGTGACATAAGTTGAGATTGTCAAAAGTAATGATTAAACATTTTATGATAATCACAACATTGATTCTGAATTGTGCTTCAACCAGACTTTAGAAAATAGGCTTCAACAGAAATTTAAAAACAAACAAACAAACAAAAAAAAACAAGCATGATGGTTTGAAATGTCAGGGGAATGTCCATCAATAGTTCACCATGTATAAATTCTGATTACAATGATAGCAAATGTCAGCTTGAAGAAAATTTGAGTGTATTTACAGTGTACAAGAAGACTGTAAGAGCCAAGTCTCCTGAGGGGATCTGTGGAATCAATATTGGAGCTGATGAAAGTATGTCTTTGTTGATTTTTTATTTACCACGTGAAGCTCAATTTGTTGTTACTGTTGTTTGTGAGAAATAGAAGAATTGCAACAAAACAAAACTAAATAAATGCAAATGTCTGTGGGATTTAACTGATTCAAAAAGCTTTTTCTCTTGTAACTTTTGCTTAAAAGGATTTTTATCTGCCGCGTTTTTCTCTGGATCAGCCGTGGACAGCACATGCCTTGAATCATCCACACTTACATCTTGTTCTCTGATGACACAGCGAACAGATGGCGCTAAATGTGTGGGACACGATACCAGCTGTTGCACCAGGAGAATGTAGTGTGGTTACTGCTGTCACCCTAAAAGAAACGCAAGTCTCCTCACAAATGGGCAAATGAGAGTTTGTAAAACTAAAATTGATCCACATCCTCCTTTGAAATGGTCTTAATTGTCCTCATAAAGTTGTTAAGCTACATTTAGCAGTGCAGACTGACACCAAAACAAAGTAATTATGGCAGGGTCATGGCTTTCTGCTGTATTATCACACTTTTATGGTTAATTTGTTGGCAAACATTTGACTCGTACAGGTACAGTACTTTGAGGTAATCACACAACATAGAAATATTCATTCTTCCAGCTTCTTGCTTTTTGAATTTTTCCTTAAGGCAGCAACTGATGTACTCAAGTTGTTTTTTCCAGCCAGCAAACCTAAATCCAAAAATGCTGTATTACAATTTTTCTGAGAAATGTAGCAAATCTTCCAGTTTGTGAACTTTGAACCTACACTGTGCTAATATTTGGCAATGCTCCATCCATCCATCCACCCATCCATTCATCCATCCCTCCTCTATTGCTTATCTAAGGTTAGTTAGCAGGGAACAGGAAGGGTTGGTCCTCCCAGCTGACCAAGCTTCTCACCCTGTTTTTAAAGGAGAGCCCAAACAACCTGCGGAAGAAAGTCACCTCAGCTGTTATTCCCTGAAGGCCCATGACCATAAGGGCAGTAACTTCACCTTTTAGCTCCGATCCACCTGTCGGTCTTCCTCTCATTGTTAGACACCCTACCTTGCTCTGGCTGAGGACCATGGTCTTGGATTTAGAGGTGCTTACCCTCATCCTAGCTCCTTCAGACAGCTGACAACCACTCCAGTAAGAGTTGAAGATTGCGGCCCAATGACACAAACAGGATTGCCTCCTCTGCAAAAAGCAGAGACTTAATCCAAGTCCACCGAACCAAACCCTCTCAATGCCCGCACAGAGAGATCCCTTCTAAACGTTTCAAGGCAGATAGCTGTCCTTAGTCAGTCTGGCTCTGCTAGTTTGATCCTGTTAAAAGAGAGTTTTCCTCTCTACTGTTGCCTTGTGCTTGTTCAGGATGAGGAATTGAGTCAAACACAAGATTCAACGTAATCCACTAGTATTTTAACCATACACCCTTTCATGAATTAGCATCACACGAAATGAATTGAACAGGACTGTGTAAAATGCAGGGAGAAGAATTTAATATTAATAATGATAATAATAAATCAGATTTATACAGCACTTTTCAAAAAGAACTCAAAGATGCTTTACAGACAAAATAATAATGTAACACAGATATGACAGGCGGGAGAACATGAATGGTTGTGAGTGGTATGCAGAATTAAACGGGTAAGTTTTGAGTGATTGTTTGAAGGTGGCCAAAGAGTCAGAGTTCCTGATATGGAGAGGGATGGAGTTCCAGAGGGTGGGGGCGGTGATGGCGAGGGCTCGATCCCCCAAGGTCCGGTGCTTGGATTTGACAATGGGATTTAGGAGGTTGGAGTCAGCAGAACGGAGGCGGCGGGGAGGGTAGTTTGATTTAATCAAATTGCGCTCCATATAAAAAAAGTAACTGAATTGAGTAACTTACCCTAAAGATAATTGACAGTTAGAACATACCTTTTGCTTACTGTTTTGCTGAATAGAGCATAAGGCAGTATAACCCTATAATTCTATCTAGTCATTGCTAATTTTTAGTCACTTCTTCATCTGATTGGATCAGAAATTCTTTTCCCCTTCCCATCTGAAGTCAATAGAAAGCTCTTGAGAGTAGAAATGGCCTTTTCTAAACATTCAGACCAGAATACAAATGCCCCCAAGTTCAGAGCTTCCTGCTCTGAGCTTGTTGATACACATCAGAGAATATTGATCAGTAACACTGTGCTGTGGGAGTCATAAAGTGCCACTGTTTCACCATATTTTTTGATAGTTTTATTTCTATTATTATTTTCCAGCTTTAAAAGATCACACAGCAGTGGGTGTAGACAATGTTCAAGTATCTGCTCAATCTAGAGAGAAAATTGTTGGAGCTTGTCATAGAAGCCCAGAGTTGGATCTCTATCTGTCCAGTTCACAATAAAAGTTTCAAGAGGACTTACAACATTTAGTCAGTTAAGTTATGTTAAACCAATAGCTTTTTTATTTGAGGTCTTCCTCTTCTGTGATGAAACATTTTTGTTTTTATGTTGATCAGATAATCATCTCAAATAGCTTTTCCTCTATGGACAACCAGGTGAAAATCTTAACCATTCTTTTTTCCATATTTAAACATTCCTTGGCAACAAAGACGTGGCAATTTATTTGGAGTTTCAGATGCAGCTTTCTTTTAGTAACTTGTGGGAAATATTAAATGTCAAATTGTTGTCATGCATCTAGTCTGTGTCCATCTGGCAGACTTTCAGAATTCTAGTTTCTTTTTTTGTGTGCAAAAAAAAAAAAGGCAAAGTCTATGAGTCATTGTTTTTGATCAATTTGCCAATTAAGATACGTGACTGCAACTGTCTGTAGACAGAGCTGCAACAGGCTGGTTTCATCCCAGCTCCTCTGCACCATTTAACACTACCATAGTCATTCTGTCATTTTTGTTTTATGTGTTTCAGGCTGTTTTGATTTTCCACCCAAGCTTTGTTATTTATAACCAGGAGCAGGAACTTCAGTTTGCTGTTTGTTGTTGTGTAACTACTGCAGTGGTTCACCAGATGAGCTTGATGCCACCTTTTGCTCTGCCTCAATGACCCCGTCTGTTGGAAAGTCAGCAGTGGCTCAGGTCGATGTGCTTACTTTGTAGGTGTCGTCATAGTGACAGAGCAAAGAAGAAAAAACTCTCTATGTATGATCGTGTTTGGTTCCAGACTTTAAGTAGTCATTACCTGCAAAGACTTCTCATCAAAGCAATTGCAATGACCATTTATTATATATCCAATTATATTCGAGCACCTGCAAATGAGCATCCTGCTGAAGAGATGGATATTAAACCCGTTTTCCAGTTCAGAGGTGAATGAATAACCCTGTGAAAATCTGCACTTCAAGTTAATTTTCATTGCATAGTTTTGGTAAATGGCTTTCATGATAGAAATTGTATCATTTTCCAAATATTCTTGAGGTCTTGGGGCAGTTAAGAATATGAGCCATTAAATGTTTTTGGCGTTAAATTCTGAAGGTTTCCCATTGCTCAAACCCCAGCTAATCTAACTTAATAAGCTCCCAAAGAATGGGAGAGCGCTACAGTTATGTCTCCTCTTCTAATGTTTTTCAGAAGTATAATTCAGTTCATTTCTGTTATAAAGGTCATTCACAAAACTCATCTCAGGACCTTGACAACTTCAATTCAAGTCCAGTTAAATACTCATCTTCAATTTAATTCTATAATTAATTTGAATTAAATTTAGTACAATTCATTAGAGATGTCTTCATTAAATGGCAATTCTTAAAAAATTGAGAAGCTACAGAAGCCAACAGATTACATTAAATCTGCATTTGTTGTACACGACTGCATGATGTAAAAGTTTCCATTATTTAGTGACTACATAATTTACCTGCAGTTCAGTATTCTTCATGTTACTTCTGTTACATATTTCTCCTGAGACGTGCTGTTTATGTTTGCTTTATATTCTGATTAAATGTTTGTGCCTGTCAATAACACACAAGGTAATCTTTGGTCCCATTTGCAAAACTGAATTTTCCATTAAAGCAATGGAAAGCAAAGTTTAAAGCAAATTATGAAAAAGATGCCATGCATGCTTGATGTAATTACCAGTGTACATCTGGGTAAATTATATGTTTGTTTTTGTGTGTGTGTGTGTGTGTGTTTTCAGGGTCAGCCGGTTGGGCAGTGTGATTTCGGTATCCGGCTTTTATGCATAGAAAAGGAAATAATTTCTCCCCGGATGGAAAAGATGAAGACTGGGCAGATTGATAAAACCAAGGAGTCCTTCAGTGTCCGAAATAAACCCTTCTTTGACATTCATGCATCACGCAAGGTAAAGTGGTCCAAGATGCTCTTTTTACTTTTTCCAGTCCATCCCCGTTCCCAGATGTGACCCACTCATAACCCACACCTGCTTTTCACACAAAGATACAAGCACAGGCAACCTAAATGCCTTGGGTATTGTATGCTCAAATGAAATGTGTGAGTAGTGGTCCAGTTATATCCCTAAGAGTTGTCCCCCAGAGTAACAGTTCTTCAAGGGCAAATTAGTCCCTGGAGAGAGGGCAGAGCAAGGCAGCTGAAACACATCTATGCACATTTATTTTATGGAAAGGACAATCTGAAGAGAAAAGAGGGAGGGAAAGCAGGGGACTCACAAATGAGTACTTGACACCCAGACCATTACCTGCTGGGACTCATCCAACACAGCTGTAATATGGTAGCTTTTGCTTTAACACACATGATGCAAATAAGCTTGTGACCTATCCGTTGAAGTAAAAAATGGATATTCATGGCTTTTGTTAAATCTTTTTTTTCCTGGCATTGTTTCAGTTCGGTAGATAATACCAAAAATAAATGTTTTCTCATATTTTGAGCCATTTTTGTTATTTAGCTTGTAGTAGCTTTATAATGAATAAATAATCTTGGGTGAGGTTGTTCAGACTGAAAATGGCAATTCCTTTTTTTCCTATGAAAAGCTGTTAAGCCTTCCTCAAAGGACTGCTCTCGTGCCCTTCTCAGGTCTGTGGGAGGTCAGAACACAATTAATTTTGTGTTTTACTCTGAGATCAGTTGGAAAGTTTGGCGCAGCACATTCACAGGCGATCAAACTGCAGGGAGAGGGTGATGCTCAGATGTTTCTTTGTTGTTTTTTCCTCACATCCTCCCTTGCTTGCATTGATATGTTGATGTTTCAGTACTTTGGAAATTCTCAGTATGAAGGGTTGCGCTACCTCTGCTCTAACCTTGCCGCTATCCACATTTCTAAGAACCTTTATAAGCAATCACCCCCACAAGCTTAGGGGTTCACATTCATGAGGATATTCTGGAAATGAAGTCACTAGAGCTGTGTCTGGTTTCTGACTGCCCTATTGTGCTCCTTGATGGCCATCTGCTCTCCATACAGTCCTATCTCTGTTGTGTGAGACATTAAGTGAGGGGAAACTGGAATGTTGCTCATTAATTCATGGCAGTACAATCCTTCACTTCATGGCACATCAACCAGAAATTCCTTCTAGGGATATTTCCGTCACACTGCAGTTGTATGACAGCTTTAGTCTGTTGCTAAGCTGCTGTTTTTCATCTCAGTCACTCACACATTCATACTGTCACTTCCCTGCCAATTGGTGCCATTTACTCTTATCGCTTCCTCTTCTTGTGCAATTATTTTACAAAGATCCTCTTTTTTTGGTTTTGTTATATGGAATATGAACATCAGAGCAAGATAATTTAGTTTGGGAATCTCTCTCGTGCAGATTGAACTGATTTGGCTGACAAAATATATCAACTCAGCTTGTAATGGTATTTAATTTGAGAGTGGGAAATTGAGGAAAAGTTTAGTTTACATGAATCTTAAACAGAAATTATTGGATGTAAGTCAATAATCAAAAATATTGAAAAACAATAATAAGGACAAAAACCCATCAACATGATTGCTTTATGTTGGTTTTTATTTCTATAATTAAAAGGGAAAATATGCTGTATCTTTTATCTTTAATCATTCAATTAATCAGTATTGACCGTGACGTGAATTTTCTCTGCTACATTAAAATCAAATCCCCACAGCTCAAATCCCCAATTCATTGTTGTTCAGCAAAATGTTGTGCAGACCTACTGCTATTAAATGCTCCATAACTGTGATTAGTTTTTATGGGAAAGGGTATGGAAGCTTTTTCTCTTCTGATTTGGAAGCATTACATGTGTGCTAAAGTGAAAAATAATTACCCATGTAATCGCACTTTGGAGCCGAGTCAAACCTTGTTACTGCTGAAATTACTTGATAGATTTATTTTCTTGCGGGGAAGGAAACTAAAAGAGATTGGACAATAAACGTAGTTAAATTTGTTTTTACTGTCAGCAGGTTCAGGTTCTGGACATTTGCCCTCATTAACACATTTTCTATCATAATGTGAATAATTGAAATTTATCATTTTAAGGGAGGTTCATGTACTGTAACACTGTTTTTTTTTTCTTCTTTTTTTTTTTTTGTAGCGGCATTTTTTTTATCTGTAATGTCAAACTCTTACTGCTCTGTATCCTACATTTACATCCTGAAGATGTTTTCTTTTGTTATGAGCAAGCTTTGAGGAAAATATATTAAAATTTATATAAGCTCTTGAGTTCCTATAGTGTATCAATAAGTAAATAAGTTTGTTTTCTCGATGTACAATACTTTCAGTAGGATTTCCAGACAGCTTTTGTAAAAATATGCAGTAGATTCAGAATAGATTGAGATGTACTCACAAATTGGCTGAAGAGTGTATTTGGCAGAGACCCGGTACTTCCCCTCATGGAATTAGAAAAATAAAGTCGGGACTGCAATGTGTGGTCATTTTTTTGCATACTGAATTTAATAGTATTGGCAATTTCCCACAGAGGATCAGTTTGCAAGGCACAATTTCATCTTCTCACTCGGATTTCAAAAATCAGTGTTAGAGAGAGAAAAAAATAAGGGGTTTTTGTTATTGTTGTTTTTCTTTGACCAACTCAGACATTCCCATTGGATAAGGACTTAAACACAAAGTTTATTCTTTCATTTGTCCAGCTGAATGCACTATCCTTGAAAGCAGGAAAGATGATCAGCAGCTGTTATTATATTATAATGGTATAGTTGCTGTTATCATTGTCAGTCTTATAAAGAGGCTATTCATTGATGCATGCCCCATTTGTTTGAGCTAGCATTGGCAGAGCGTACAATAATTAGATACAACTAATTGCATTTTCAGACTTAAAGTGACAATTTGGTGACATTAAAACTGCAAAAAGAAATTAGATGTTTCCAGTTTGTCTGTTCCCTTCACTGAGTATCTAATATTTCACAGTCATTTATCATATCTTGGAAGAAATTTAGCTTAATATTAATAGTCTCTGTAAGATTTACACCTCTATCTGGCCCTCAGAGCATCATACAGCTCCTCTGAGGAGTCCAGTTAGTAAGGTGTTACAAAGAAACAGCACTTTTTTTTTTTTTTTACCTGAGACAGGAGCTCATAGTTAAATTCCTTATCGAACTGAGATTGAGTTTGGATGTGAAACCTAAATAATAAATGACTTTCAGAGGCTGAGATCCGTCACCAAGGCTCTTACTTAACAGCTGAAATTTCTTCAAGAGATGAGAGCTAAAAACACACCTCATGATACTCTTATTATAACAGTTTAAAGAGTTTATGTTTTTAATGGTGATAAAGTAAGAGCAGGTTTTTTTCTGTTTATCCTGGTTTTGTCCCCCCCCCTTTCCCACATTTTTAAGCTATTAAACAGAACAGAGGCAGAAGGTTCTCCTTAGGTAATGCTTTTAGCAGTCAGTTTAACAGCCAGGTTAACCAACTGGCCCTTATAAAGACTGAACAAAGTTCAGGCATCATCACCCAGTAACAAAAGAATAATGACTAATGGTGTTTAAAATGAACTGTAGCGTGGTACAAAATTTAGTATAGATACAAAAACAGTTTAGGCACTGTATGCTCTATATGACATTCATGATATTCAGATAGTTATTTCTAGAGTATTACAGGAAGCAGTGGAAATGATTTCACTTTTGTAGAAAATGATAACTGTCATAGACACTGCAGAAATGGTAGCAATCTGGCAACTTTGGAGTGATTACAGCCTTCTGATGGTAAATATCCCAACATTCTTTACAGTTTCACTACTTCTCCAGTGTATTTTCCACAAAGTGTGACATTAAAAAAAAGAAGTAATTTCTCATTTTACATCAGTGGCCCAAATTGTTGACCTTTAGGACAATAAAAAAAAAAATATAAAAAAACATGTTTCTGGCCTCTTTGCTCTTCTTCTTCATGTTATGTCAACAGCAGCTGTTTTCTGCTTTTATTTTGTTCCCACTGATATCGTTACAGTATACAGTCAAGTTAATATTGGGCTTGAGATGCCAGTTACATTACGATGCACTGGGGTAATATTTGAATAGGTGTGCTTAGTGTAAGCTGTGCCTGTCTTTGGCCTGAATATTAAAACACTTTTCCCATCATCACCCCCCCAAATAACCAGTACCTATGTCAGAGAACAGAATGCAACAAGACCCTTCACCTTCCCCAGACTTGTGATAAACAGTCTTCCCCTCATGGTCTGCTAGTTGTTTTTATCCAGACACAAGTCAGAATCTTCCTTTTCCACTTGAATGAGGTTTATACAGGTCAGGATAGAAGACGGTAACTCCTCCTGAACAGCATGTCTCATTAACGGCTGGCTGTCAGTCAGCTGGTTTACTTGCTGCTCACTGACCTCACACCCCGTGAGCTGAGGAGTCTCCAGCTGTTCGAGTTGGAAAAGAAAGACCCCAGGCCTCCATATTTTTGTCTCATTTGTATCAGAGCATTAATACTGCAAGAACTACTTTTTGTTATTAAGCTGAATCATTTTTTGATAGCTAGGAGTGTAACAATACATTGCTCTATATCGATAAATCGATAAAGATTGATGTATCGATCGTAAATCAATCCAAAAACCCAATATCGACCAAAAATCGATATCAAAACCACTTTTATTATGAAAATGGCTTCATTTTGAAGGTCCTACGACACAACATTGTCACAACAAAATACAAGTTTATATTTGTGCAGTGAATATTTGACACAGTGAGATCGTACTGCAAAGCTTACGGATATTGTTAAGAAACAATAACCTTCTTTATTACTTGTAGTATTGTTTTATATTGTTTTATATCAATCGATGGATCCTGAATCGGATTGAATCGAAATCGTATCGTGACTGAATTTCAGACATCGACAGACATCGAATCGCATATCCATTGTATCGATATAAAATCGTATCGTGATCAAACCAGCAATTTACACCCCTATTGATAACTGAGCTGTTTTTGTTTGTGTTCATCATGTTGAATTGTGATTTTAATTGCTGTGTAGCGGTTACTAACCAACATTTTTATTATTTCTTTTATTTATTTACTTTTTCAGATTAATAAGAGATCATTTGGCTTACCACTCAGCTGTGTCCCCGACCTAGTTTAGGAAATACACACACAGAAAAACATAGAAATCAAACTACACCTCTGCCCCTTGCAATACACACATCCTCCTCGGTTCGGTTCACGAACAAGATGCACTTGCTAACCTGTGTCTCTCTCTCCTGCCTTTGCACCCACTCAGAGAGAGGAAACATGTTGTCTGTTGTATAAGGGCTTATGCTGCTCAGAAGAACACACAACATGGACTCGATGACTAATGTTTGTTTACCTCTGTTGCCTTGAGAATTTTTAGTTTTCTTCAAAGCCTCCAAGACATTATGCAACAACCGATGAAGCTCGCTGTTTCTATACAGTAAAGGTCGATCTTGCTGGTGAGAGAGCGTCTGGATGTGAGGCAAAACCAAGAACTGCAGCCTGTGTTTGTTTGCTGTTCTCGTGCCTCCGAGGCGCAGAGTTGATCTGCCCAAGCGCGCCTCCTCTGGGTCAGGTCAACAGGTGTCTTTCTTCAGATGTTCTTGAGGCTGTTGAATTAATTCTGCATTTCACCTTTCTGCCTTTCATCTGCTTTGTGTCGTCGTCTTCTGTTCTTCAGGTGAAGGTGCCGTGACATCCCTATCAACTTTCCCTTCTCAGATTACCAGCACAGCTGATACTATGACAGTACACTGCATCAGTTTATTACAGAATGTTATTTTTCCCCCTCAGGATATTTATTTGAATGGTTGTTGTGCTCTGTATTTAAAGGTCAAAGTAAATCTTTTTACATCAGTTTTCATTGGAGCTGTTTTTAAATGTAACTACTGAAATGGCATCTGAGCTTGAAATTTTGCAGCTGTTGGCCGACTCAAACCTGAAAAGTGAAGTTATTAAAGAGATACTTACAACTGAGATGCCCTACAGACTTGAAAAGATCACCATATATATTGGAAAAATGAGTTTTTACCTTACATTATGAGCTCCAGGGCTTAGATGATTAACTGTTTAAACTGTCTGTTTTGGTACGAAGTTTAACTTTCAGCAGAACAAACAGATCCATTAAAGCCCCGTTTCCACCCGCGGGTCTGGGTCAGGTCGGGCCGGGCCAGGCCGGATCGGGTGGGTTTGGGTACGGATGTGTTGATTTCACGCTGTGTCCCCACAGCAATCTGTACCCTTACTCTGGAGGCGGAGAATTAGCTGGACAGCGCTGCTACGTGATTGTGTGACATCTCCCGTGAACGGCGTTTAACCACCCGGCGCCACCGTACAGAAACAGAAAGGAATCACCCCGGCTTTGTTTTACCGGCACGCGGGAAGTGGCGGATTTTCAATGAACAGCTTTCTGTGCATTAGCTCCACCTCTTTGTCCGGTCGGTTAGATCAGACCCCTACCGAGGTGCCAAAAAGTAGGCCGGGTCGGGTCGGATATAGGGTACCCGTCCCAGTTTTTATCTGTGGAGCGCAAAAACGTGGACCGATCCGATCCGGCCCAACCCGACCCAGACCCGCTGGGGAAACGGGGCTTAAGTTTGTTTTGCTTAGCCCGGATAAACTCAAATAAATGTGTATTTAATTCTAACATCTGAAATTTCTATTTAGTAGAGGTATGGTGGTGTGTTTAAATGATGCACATGGGAAATGTGTATAATCTAAGATGGATCCACTATTATGGTAGTTAATTGCATTTTTGCCTAACAAATGAGTTATTAGATTTTCATTTTTGTCTCTTATGTAAGTTGGAAGATTTTTTTTTTTATTATTTGTTTCATATCACAGAGAAAATGATACTTCTGTTTGGTGATGTTTTTAGGCATAAATGGCCGTTGATCTTCAGGAAAAGTATTTCTAAAATGATATTCTATATATTTCTTTTAACTCTTATTTCCATCTCACAATCTCAAGAAATAATCATACAATTTACAGATGGGATGTTTTATATTTGGTTTTGACTTCTTGTGTTATTTCGTGACAGATGAGGAGAAATAAAGTTTGGATGTGTTGAATTTGTTAGATGCTTAAGGGACTTTTTTAAAACATAAATAAAAAAACAGGTGTTTATGCAAGGAAAGAAAGCCATCATTACACTGAAATACGAAAACAGATATGTGATTTTCTTTAAAAGTCAAAGTTACCAGTATCTCATTAAAGATGGAATTATCACAGAGGCAGAGAAAGCTTCACAAAATCTGGTTTAAAAAAAAAACAAAAAAGATCTCTCCTGCTGGTTCTAGTCAGAACTCTCGCTGCAGCATTCTGGATCAGCTGGAGACTTTTCAAGGCATATTTGGGGCAGCCCAATAATAAGGAATTACAGTAGTCCAATCTGAAAGTAACAAAAGCATGGACTAGTTTTTCTGCATCGCTCTGAGAGAGGATGTCCTTAATCTTAGCAATATTACGTAGGTGGAAGAAGGCGGTTCTAGAGACCTGTTTTATATGTGAGCCAAAAGACAAATCCTGGTCAAAAATAACTCCAAGATTTCAGTCATGTACATCTGTGCCTTGTGTTGGTGATGCTCTCCAGTGTGTCGACACTGTTTAATTTCACTCGATCTGAGAATTTCTCCTCAATAATGTTGCGTTTTATTCTTGCTTGATCATGACGGATCATTTCTTTGTGCCCTTAAATTCAGACCCAAACCTTTTTTACCTGTCAGAAATCCAGCAAACCCCCTCTCAGCGCTCTCAGGACAGACAGACTTATCCCTACTGACAGCTTAAAATCAGCACTTTGCTGTTAGAGCTCAGAAAAGGGCTGCCGCTCAGTTGCGCACTCACGCTGACTACTGTATCTTTTAGGTAGATAATTTATCTTCCTCATCTTGGACACTTGTCTGGTGATGTGTTTGATTGACAGCAGTATAGTTTGAGCACAGACTTAGACTGGTTAAAGTCCTATCTCCTCACCATTGTAACCTTATATCGTGTGTGGATTTCTCAATGTGTTCTCCATAAACCTCCCGTTAGACCACATTGGGTTAACAAAGGAAACAGCACTGTCGGCAAAGATGGAGTCATCTCTGGAAACTATGGCATGGAATATGGTGTAATTACCTCATATGATTAGCCCATTACTCAGTGTTTTTTCACCCATTTGCATGCAGAAAAACTTGAAAACAGTGTTTCTGCAGGCAAGGTCTTAAAGCTCTTAAATCGGCTTGCTTTCAAAGTTAAAATAGGGGCTATTCATTTATCTTTTAAGAAGCGCCTGGCACACCTCCATCACCTTTTGGCTGCAGCTTTTCTGGTACTCTGGACAATTCTGGTTACGGTATCCAGATGCTGTCACAGCTTTACAAAAAAAAGTGTTTTTGATCTAACGGTGTGAGACTACACTGCAAATGATTGCATAAAAACTTATCTTAAACTAATTTTCATGAAACATCTTGTATCCATCAGAAATTCTCCCGACAGCATACCCAAGTTTGACTCCTGGTCAGACGGTGACTTTTCCAGCCCTGCCCAGTCAGTGACTTGGGTTTTCACTTAAAAGGCACCCACACGCAAGCTTCAGCGGGCGTTTCATATTACGAGTTGAAAAGAGATCCTTGAGCAACATCCCCGTGGTCTGACTGGAATATCAATCCATCTTTGCAAGTTTTGATTCAGCCCCCCTGCGTCTCAACCTCCTAAGAACAGCTGGAGATGGCAGGGGAACACTAATGCTTCAGGAGAGGAAAGTGAGTGCATAATATCAGTGCAGGTGTGCTGAGAAAGCAATGCCAATACTGCATGAAATATGCACAGCATTACTTCATTAATAAGATTAGGCTACCTAATACTCTGCAGCCAGTATGCATATCAGCATAGCATAAAAGGTCAAATTATTTAATATATATAGCTGCAAATGTTAACACTGCTTTATAAAACCTTTACATATTGCTTATTAATATCAGAATTAGTATTCATTATTCAGTGGAAGCTCATAACTAAGGTCTATGTGGGGGCATTTTTTGAATACGAAACCACTGGCTATAATACAGTTTTATAACTGGCAGGAGTTATATTACTTTAAACCTTCCAGTCTTCAGTCTGTTAGTAATTGGTGTATAAAAAACATTCCTCACACATAGCAGGATGAAATGGCACATTGTTGGGATTTTGTCACTCACACCTTCTGTGATGCTGACGTTCATTCATTTGCTTTTGTTAGTCATATACAGTATTGTTAGCCAAAGATACTTCAGATTCTTCAATAAATTATACATGACTCCTGGTTTTCTTTGACCTTGATGTTTATCTGATAGATTTCACATTGAATAGAGACTTTACTTTGCATTCAACACATACCTGCTTATTTTATATTCTACCTGTGCAGCAGTAGTCCGTGGGATCCATTATTGTAAACCTCAGGAGGAAATGGGCATCTGCACGCAAGGTCAGCTTCTAAACCATAATTTACACTTGTGGGAGGTTTTGTGGCAGCAAAACACAACATGGCCTGAAAGCAGAAATGCAGTGGAACAGTTATAAATTGTGTCGTGCAGATGGGATAGCTGGATTTGACATCACTTAAAGGCGCTGTACCTGATTCTGCGCATTTTCGAACCATGTGCGAGGTGAACAGTGTAGTTTGAACTGTAACCCCCCCCCAACTGTTTCTCCCAGTGAGAAATGCTCCGTCCCTTCTTTTTCTCTCCTCCCACTCGACATGCGTGAAATAACGTGCACAATATCATACTCGTGCACAAAGAAACTCAACAGAGAAAACTTGCATCTTCCAGTGAATTTCCTGTTTTGGTTGCAGTAAATGGCTGCGGATCAGCTAAATTACATCTTCTGTCATAAACTGGTAGTTTACCGCAACTACAGTTATATACACAGATGCACAATTATGAACAGTTATGATGTTATAGGCGACATTACAACATGACAACCTTAAAGTTTCTAACCAGCCACTTCGAGAAGAAGTGATGTAAAGCTTTGTCGCGTTACTGTGTAAATATCACTATGTATTATATACGTAGACCAGCAGAGGCAGCGCCAGCACCCGAGGACATATAACATGTTACTAAGAAGAAAGTTACTGAAAAAAATACCTGTCCAGGCGGACTTTCAGTCCACATTCAGTCCGAAGCGTCCAGCTGCTCTCTACCTTCAGTACAATCCACCGAGATTTACACGACTTTATTCCTTCTTTGGTCTCACCTGCGTTTCAAGTCTCTCCTCCTCAGTTTTGATGCTTTCAGGCTGTTTTGCTGGGGTATCGCGACTTTCCCTTCGGTAGACGCCATGTGGTTCTGTTTACAAGTAATGCCGTGCACGCGCGAGGGGAGGGCGCTGCTCATGAGGAAACACTGAGAGTGGCTGATTGGAAACCGAAACTTATGTAGAATCAACCGCATTGGCATGAGAAGAGCGTCACGACAGCGTTAGAAACCTAGACTAAAAAGGCCTGGATTCATGCATATACGCAACCAATGAGTGATTTATTTTTATGAAATTACCTCTTTTACCACATATTATACCGTGTAGAAAGCATTTTACTTAGAGATTAAAATAAAATCAGGTACAGGGCCTTTAAAAGTTATAAATTGTGTCGTGTAGATGGGATAGCTGGATTTGTGCAAACTTAAATGCACAGTTGTGCAAACTTAAATGTGCTGAAGGAGTAGAGAGCTTTGTTCTTGTTCTGATGGTGGCAAGAACAAGGACGAAGTTAGCTTTGGTCTGATTATTTCATACTTCACGAAAAAACTTCATCCATGTCTTTATTTGACACATTTTCTGTAGATTTTCATACTGAAGTTTTATTAAACTACAGCTTCCTCACTGCTCCCTTTAGCTGTTCCTTAAATTTTATATTCTACTTCCTTAAGTCTTTCACATTAGCAAAAAAATGGAAATGACTACATTTATTTCCACTTATTTATTTATTTTTGCCATCCCGAGAAAGAGAACAAAGTTCTTCATTCATGCTGAGTATGTAACAGCCACTGTTATTGTTTGTTCATAAATTGGAAGGGACTTTGTTGACGGGGAAAGTAGAGATAGTTACAAAAGTACACTAAAAAGAAAAAGTACTATTGTTTACTAAAAAGTAAAGAATACATGAATAGGTTGAAAGTCTAGTCACAGAGCACAACCCAGACTGTCAAAAATGTGACTTTCAAAAAGTCTTTTTTAACAGAAATGTGCTCTTGAGCTTCAACTAATGATAAAAATTGGCAGTAGCTTGATTTATTTATTCACATTTACGTCTCCCATTTCCCAGGGAATAATTGTCATAAATCACACGTAGATCTCATCTGATTGTAGCAGTTGTATGCTTGCTGTTATCAAACATTATCAACATCATGTCATTATCATCACAAATGAATGGCGCTTCTTCTTTGTTAGCTTGTATTAGTTGAACTCGTAAGACTATATACTGTATTGGTGAAACTGATCTGAGGTCTTTTTTTTTCCCTCTCATCCTTTGTTACTGAAAAGACATCTTTTCTCAGTAAAGGCTGATGGAAAAGAAATTAGACTAAAGGTGAATTACATACTTCATGTGATTACTGTGCTATTAGGCTGTTAGCTGATTATATATAATTCATCATTGTGTCCCAGTGAGTACAAAGGTGAAACACTGGAGAGGGAACTGCTCTGGCGTCCGCCACTCTGCCTGCTTATACTGTGATGTTAGCAGTTGATTTGTCTCCAAAAGCGTTTCCCTTGTCCCATCTCTGCCCCCAAAGTCTGCAATGAAAGCTTGATCTCTTAATGGGGCTTTGCTGTTCACCTCCGCCTACACAGCTTTACTGTACCGGGTTTCTGAAGAGCTTTACCATGAAAGCAGGGTCTCTGCCCCCCCCCCCCCCCCCCTTTGCGTTATCACTCCATGGAACTTCCTTACTGTAGGAGGATATGTAAGTGGAAGTCTTCTTTCTGCTCATCTCTCCATCCAAGGTTCACTGTACTCGCCGAAGATGGTGGGTGGGTGTGCTAAGATGGCAGGAGAACTGAAATGGAACTCCCAGATCTTACCGCCTACATGCCGTTCCCTCATAAAGGCATCATTTCTTTTTAGTCTGGCTATCTGCCTTCTCCATGTCAGCATGGTTGTCAAGCTTTGTGTGATCTGCTGTGACTCATTCGTCATTCTGGAGAGCACTGATGTTGCTCTGCTTTCTTTGTAGAAACAGCAGTGAGTGAAGATTCTTCTGTAGCTTTAAGTTTGATGTATTTTGCACTCCTCGAAAGGCTAATGACTTAATTTGCTTTCCATAAGCAGTTTGGCTGAAACATGTTTAGTAACAAAATGCTTTCTGTGGAAATGTGAAATGTACAGATGCTGGGTATTTTATTGTGAGGCCGGGATTTGAAGCTAGAAAGTCATTATCTTTAAGAGTATTGGGGGGGGGGAGTAGTTTCTTTTTGAAAAGTGACATTGTTTTTGTGGAAAGAATTGCTTACAAAAGTTGGAGAAAATGGGCCTAGCTCAGATATGAGATCAGTACTTCGGCTCTTTTTACGTTTCATCTAATAATGAGCACATTTATGATTGCATCTTCATTCATTTTCAAATATGGATAAATGTCCTCTTTTGAGGCAAATTGTGTTTGATGGTTTTTTTTTGTTTTTTTTTTTTCATTATTTTAAAACAGATTTCCCTCACTTCAAAAGATACTAAAGACGGTCACCACAGAGCTGCAAATGCACGTCTCCTGGTCTTATGTTGGGCATCATATTTTACTCTGAAACATCCCTCACAGACAAGACTACATCTCTGTTGCAGTCTGATAGCTACGCTAACTATGACATGTTTGACCAGCTTTGTATTAAATATAATTTAGTGCTATACTGCATTTCATTTCTACATTTTTTATAGAAGCTATAATTTGATTTATTCCTAAGCAACTTCAGGAATGTGTGTTTTAGCTTTTTGCTGTCTCCTAGTCAACAAACACAGATCTGCTGACAGGAATGTCAAAGCTGGGAAATAAGTGGAGATATCATGCAGGTGTCATTACAAAGGAATTTCTAAGCCCTTAGGGCATGGACCTGCAACATCCTGTGGTGTCTGACTGAAGAATTTTGCAAAAAGACTGCAATACATCTCCTACGTATTTCCAATGTAAAAGCATGTATAGATTGGGCTTATTTGGGGATCTGGGAAGATTGAAGACAAGGTCAATGTGTCAGGCTCTTTGTTGAGCGGGGGCGTGTTAGGGAGTGTTGTCTCACTGGGAAAAGCTGCTGCTACAGCCAAATGTATTTGAGGTGGGATGCGATGTGTCTTTGGTCTGCAGCAATGTTTAGGTGGGTATGCATGTCCATGCGCATCACTGGTATGATCCAAGGTTTTCCTGTAGGCTATTGCATTGTTTATTAATGTTACATTAACTAGGAATTGACTCACCCATGACTTACTGCAGTACAAAATGTACCTAATGGATCCAGATCTTATTTGTCCTTCATTCCAACAGAAGACAAGATGCCTTGTTTTAAAGGGGACTTCTGACAACGCTAATTTGATGTTTCAGTGTGTTCTTGCATTTGTAAAATGCATCGTTTTCTGCTTAATTTCATCTAGATGGCTTTGAAATGATACCTGATATCCACAAAAGTGCACTAATGCATTCACTTTCATTTTTTATTGACCCAAGGCCATTTCCTGCATGGCTAAATATATTTATCCTCTGCATGAATATACAGAAAAGAACAGATAATTACCAAGTTTTCACTTAAACTATGGCACAAGCAAATTTTCTGACATGTCTGCAACAGATATGATTATGTTAGTGTGACTCATCCTCACAGTCAGACAAAAATATGCTTCTTTAATTAAATATTTATGCTTTTTCTATTTCCATATCCCTGTTACAGATTATTTTAAAGATGAATCTGGAGAGCTGTGGTATTTTTGGGACCAGCAGAGTGAGTTTTGAATATAATACGGATTCAAAGCTGCTGCCAAAACAATAAATTGAAAGTATCTTTTTAAGCTAAGAGAACCTACAGAGTTTTCTATGGTTTGTTCCTATGAGAGGCACATTTTTCGTTATAAAGAAAAAGTCACTGAGCTCATGTTAAATAGTATTCACATTTTTGCAGGACTTGCACTGACATTTCTACCTCTTCGGCCATTATTTATCAGAGTGCAATTCTGCAGCCTTTCATATGGGGGTACCCATTGAAAATCTTACTTTAATTTCAGCTGTGTGATAGAAATTGGGCTTTTAACACCCCTCTCCCCGGGGGGCCCCGGGGGGGGGGGGGACAGTGGCTACTTCACGCGCCAGTGGTTAAGGCTGGCTGCGTTGCGGGGGATCTGCTGGCCTGGGGGATGCCTGGCCTGCTGCGTCCGGGGGTGGGGGAGGGGGGGGGGGGGTGGGGGGGGAACGTGTTGGGGGCTTGGAACTCGTGGCTCCTTCCCCGGCCCGAGCACCACCAGGAGGCACGGGGCAGGGCAAGGAGGGGGGAGTGAGAAAAAGGAAGGAAAGGGGGGGGGAACTGGGCGGGGGGGGGAGGGGAGGGGGGGGGGGGAGGAGGAAGGAGGGCATGCCGTGGGTCAGAGGGGGCGGGGGGCGGGAGGGGGCGGGGGTGAAGGCGGGGGGGCGGGGCGCGAGGGGGGCGAGGGGAGGGGGAGGGAGGGGGGGCGAGTGTGGGGGGTGGGGGGGGGGGCGTAGTGGGGGGGGCGGGGGGGGGGGGGGGGGGCGGGGGGGGGGGGGGGGGGGGGGGGGGGGAGGCGGGGGGGGGGAGCGGGGGGGGACCGGGGGGAGGGCGGGCGGGGGGCGGGGCGTCCCGGATCTGCCGGGCACGGCGGGCGGGCGGGCGGGGGGGGGCCGGGCGCGGGGGGCGGTTGGCCCGGGGTTGTGCGGGGCGGGCGCGGGACAGGTGCCGCGACGGGCCGTCCGGGGCGGACGGCGCCCCGGGAGGGGGGGGGGTGGGCGGGGGCGGGGGGGGGGGGGGGGGGCGCCCCCGGGCGGACGGGGTGGGGGCGCCTGCCCTGGGGGCGTCGTCTGGGGGTCCGGTCCTCCTGGGTTTCGGTTGGGCCGCCCGGGTCCGGGGGGGGTGGCTGCTCCTGGGCGCTTGGGCCCTGGGCCCGGCGCTGTCTCCGCTCCGGGGGACGCCCGGCGCCCGGTGGGGTCGGCAGCTGCTGGTCTTGGTCCGCTGGGGCCTGGGCCTCCAGACTGCGGGGGCTCCGGCTGGGGCCGTCTTTTGCCGCCCTTCGGGGGATGCATGTCCGCTCTTTGGGGGGGGTAGCTGGGACTGGGCCTCTGGGTGGCTGCTGGGGGCCTGGGTCGCGAGCCTTGCGGGCTTCCTCCTCCTTCAAACGAGGCTGCATCTGCATACTGTATCACCACGGAGCACCCTTTATTATGCATGTTGACACTGTGACACTGCTTCCCATTCGATACTAGGTCGTACCTCTTCTCTACTTCCCATTCGCTGGCTAGGTTGTACCTCTTCTCTACTTCCCATTGCGCTACTAGGTTGTACCTCTTCTCTCGTAGTTCTGCGTGTGTTTGTATGATCTGAGGATATTTAAGCCACCTGCAGTCCTCCTTAGGGGATTGCTTGTTTTGTTTTCCAACAGAGACCTTGGTTGTTTAGGATCGCGGTACAGATGTACCAGTGAACTGTGTAAGTGGATTCATGTTTTCTCTTCTCTCTCTCTTCCTCTTCCTTACTCCTCTCTCTCTGTTTCACTTTCTATCATTACCTCTATTCACTTTCATTTCTCCCTTTCAGGCCCAGCAGTATAAATGGAATGGTGTAATAGACAAATGTTTAAATAAAGAAATAAAATGAATAAACATGATATCAAGTGGAGCCTTATGTTCATAAAGCCCGCTTATAAACAAAACTGTTCAACAGAATAAAGCAATCAGATTTCCATTCTGCTTGCTTCATGCTACAGGACAAGAAAAAAAAAAAAAAAAAAAAAGAAATTGGGCAGTAGAGCATCGCATTGCAAATGCTTTCAAAGGTAAAGGGTGTGTTTTATATTGATTTCTTGCTTATTGAGTGGCATGTTTCTTTTCATGCCAGTGTAGTGAGCATCTTTTAACAATGAGCCCAGCATAAAACATCCAAAAATCACTAAAACGTGTGCAGTTTTATTTATGTAAAGATTTTATTTAAGATTCAGTTGCAGCTACATCTCCTATTCTCCCATATATCTCCCATATCTCCCCACACCCTCCATGAGCTCACAGCTTTCCTGTCCTACCTCCACTCTGTCACCCTGCACCTCAGTCATGACCTGAACACAGCCTCATCTCCCTCCACATCAGGACAACCTAGACCTCTTTTCCTCCACCTCCACCTACTGTCTCCTGTACCAGGTCAGAAACAACTAAAAAACTAACCGAACAAGCTGCAGTCCAGATGGTGTCAGTCCCAGGTTCTCAGACCTCTCAAACAACTATTCCGTCTCCACCCTTAACCCACCTACAACAAGTTCCTGTGCTGTGAAAACATCCTGTCTTGTTCCAGTCCCTAAACCACAACCACTAACCAATACTCACCAGTTCTTTACATCTCCATCATACCTGAACTCTTACTGCCCCTCACAAGCAGTAACACCTTCAACCCATACAGTCGCTATCGTTGGCTGGGTCCCATCTCTTCTCCAGCCCCTCTCATCTCCACAGCACCTTTATCATTTCTTTATTTTTCAAGTGCTTTAATACTATTCACCTCTTTCATTGAAGCTCCATAACTTCCATGATCCCTCCACAACCTCCTGATTTACACTACCTCACAAACAACCACAGTTTTAACTAAAGTTGTGTGTCTAGATGGTGGCAGCAGCACTGAGCACCACAAGGGACTGTACTCTCACCATTCCTCTTTACCTTACACCTCAACTTCCAGTACAACTCTAGTCCTGTCATCTGCAAAAATTCTATACTCTCTTTTGGGGTGTATTAGTGATGGACAAAGCCAACAGGGACTTGTCAATCAGTTTTGAAATGGTGCAGAACAATCAGCTCATCTTAAATACCAGCAACAAAAATATTGTTGACTTCAGGAGGAGCAAGAAAAGCAGCAAGTCCTGTCTACATCCTGGAAAGGAGGTGGAAGGGTAGAGAACTACAAAACCTAGTTCAGCTACAACAGACTTATTGGAAATGCAACTGTGACTACATCTACAAGAAGATGAGCAGACTCTTCTTTTAAGGAAGCTAAAATCATTTAATGTCTGCAATAAGATGTTGCATATCTTCTATAAGTCTGTGGAAAAGTGCAATTAGCTTTGCAGCCATCTGCTGGGGCAGCACATCAAACCAACTTAAAAACTAAACAAGCATCAAGAAAGCTGGTTCTGTGCTGGGGAAACTCTGGAGCCGCTGGAGCTACGTTCAAAGAGCTCACAAGCTATGAAGAAATGGAGGACACTTCCCATCCTCTCCACAACACGGTGAAAATCAACAGAGTGTGTTCAGTGGGAGGCTCGCAAGTTCGCTGAACGGAGAGAACAGGAATTCATTCCTGCCAGCAACCATCACCTAAAGAACAAACAACTACTTTTTGTTTATTTATAAAAAAAAAAAAAAAAAAAAAAAAAGAAAAGGAGCTACAATACTAATTTCCTTCGGAAAAAAGTATTTTTCATTCATTTTCATTTCATTATTCTACCTTCTGTTTTTTAAAACAGAGATTTGAAGGGCATACATTTCAATGCCTTATGTTTTCAATCATTGAAGCTAAAGCACTTGGCTAACCTCGGCTGTTTCAAGCACACAAAAGCCCCAGAGACTTGATTTTTTCTTTCCTCTTTGAACTCACAATTTTTGACATTGTCACTTTTCTTTTATATATATATCTGCTTTCATTATCATCCACTTTATTCCTAACCAGATTCGTTCTTGGTGTAATCATAGACGAGTCATCTAGCCAACTGGGGAGAAGGTTTCAGCTGTTTTAAAGTGATCTTTCTTTTTTTTTTTTATTGTGAGGCTACAAGCAATGAATATTAAGCGTCTCTGGTGTGGCAAAATGATGATGATGATTGTTGGCTTTTGCTGCACTGCAGTACAAACACCCTGGAGGAAACTTGGGTCTTTTTTTCCATGCTTGCTTATCAGGTTCCATGAAGCAAGAGTTTAAACTTTGAAGTTTACTTCCAGCAGGCATTTAGTTCATTAGATGCTAAAAACCAAAATCGGAAGGTGTTCAGAACCTTAAAAAAAAAAAAAAAAAAAAGTTTTAGGTCAATTATAATTTCCCTGTAGCTGAAGAACAATGCATGGAAAAATGCAACTGATTAGATGAGATTATACTGAAACAAAACACCTGTCATTGAAGACGGTTACTGTAGATTATAGTGTTAATTTTAAAGATGATTAAAGAAATGAATTAATCTAAAATGAGAAATCCTATCACCTGTTATGTTAAGTACTGGTTCAAAATTTCTAATTTGCCCTGTAGGGGCATTTTCATTCCCATGTCTCTTGTGATGGCATCACATATCAAGTGTGCAACTGTTTTTGTTCTGTTTTTTCTTTGCCTTCGTCCGGGTGGTTGTTGTTAATAGAAGAGATTAAATCTGCTCTTTTTGTTCATTACAAACTTAACGATTTGTTGCTGTTCTCATCCTCAACCTGGTATGTCTCGTCACAGATTTCATCTCAGTCATTTACTGTACTGTCAGACAAAAGATAAGGACTTAGTTTCAGAGCTATATGGATTAAAACAAGGTATCAGAGATTGTGCTCAACATTGTTCGTCTTCCAGTTGGGTTGAAAGTCAGACCCGTGTTGTGTGTCTGCAGGCTATTTGGCTGCTTACTCTCTGAATCAATATAATTTCATATGCTTCTACCTAAAGCTTTCATTTACCCATCTTGTCATCCATCAGTGTAGACTGACTGAAATATGTCGCCTCCTTTCTTTTTTTCCCCAGCTTCTGGAAGGCAGCTTCACATCCCAGGTCAGCCATGAAGTTGACGGGCTTATCTTCCAGCCATGTGGGGTAAGCATTCATCTATGTTCGACAGCCTGTCATTTGTAAAACCCGTTGCCACAGGTTGAGTGTCAGACACCGAGTTTTCCTGCACCAAACTTCTACATAAGAATCAAGACAGCTTGTCACCCCCAGCAGCTATTTGACTTTCTGTGCCGGTCTTGTCCTTTAGCGTCGCAGAGGAAGCCACACTCCTGTTATCGCTCACTCATACAGGAATTCACATAATCATTGGCTTCTCTGTGAGATACCTCACATTAAATCGGACACATGGAGTTTTATGTTACCGATGGTTGTGGCCTTGGTTGGGATCCTAATTTACTTGGTTTTCAAACAGCAGAAAATCACTTTTTATCCATAACAGGAGTATTTCCCCCCCCTTAATTCTTCTGTAATGGACCGAAGGGCCCATACTCCTCTGTGCAATACAAAAATAAATCTGCATAACATTAATGCAGGACGGGCCTGGAGTAAGACTCTTATATGTCCTTCTTGGTTTGTTACAGTTTCAGCTTGATATTAACCACCTCTATCCAGACTCTTTTTTTTTTTTTATTTTGATAAGGCAACTGTCTTATTTGACTTGTTTATTTTCTTTAAAGCTTTGAAATTTCTTTGTTTGTTGATAAAATGAATCCGCAGTGTAGATACCAATAAAGTTTTATGATTAAGAAATGAAAGCAAAGCAAGACAAAAGTTGTTCACATGAGCCATCAAAATGCATTTGGCAATATCTTGTAGTCTGGAAATAAAAACACATTTAAGTTGAACTTCTCTTTTGGAAAAGTTTAATTTTAGCTTTGTTCTGCTATTTATAAAAGACTAAGTTACCTCTTTGGACAGCCCAAGTTTTTAAAATGGTTTGACATTATCTGTTGGGCTATATGAATAGAACTGGGACTTATTTGCTCTCTGTTCTGACATCACATCATTAACTTTATATCAAAACTGATGATTACTGGCATTATAGCTGCCCTTTACTTAATAAAACAGTTTTCCGGGAGAGTGAATCAAGCAGCTGCAAGTCGGTTTTTGAAGGCTTTCCTGTAATTATAACCTCATGGAGGCTGCATTTCTGTTTTTATAGTTCTGTAGAAATAATGGATATTGATGTAGAACAAACATTTTACCCCTAGTTTGTTTTATGTGTTAATCAAAATGCTGACAGTCTAATGTGAGGTCTGCTAGCACCGTTAACGAATTTAAATCTTTTTTTAAAAACTCATCTTTTTACTCTGGCTTTTGACTCCAGAGAGCTCCATCATTAAGCCAGAATCTGTATGTTGATTTTATTGTTTTCCTTCTTCACTTTTTTATTGGTGTTATTATTGTGATTATTTTTATATGATTTTACTTTTTATTTTTACTCACCTGTACAGCACTTTGTTGCCTTTGGTATTTAAAAGCGCTTTATAAATAAAGCTTTGATTGATTGATTGATTGATAATGTGTGGGAGTTGGTGTAAACTGGTTGTGATATCAGTAATTGCCACTGATTGAGCATCCCTGCCTTTTCCACCTTTAACTCATTAATCCCTGAGTCAAGTTTTTTGGCCTCAGCCGAAAAATTGCATACCCATGATGAAATGAGCATCTCTCTTTTGGATTCTTGGTAAAGAGTACAGCTGTTAGATTTATTATGATGTGTAAATGTCAGTAGGCTACATGTGTTACTGGTGAAGAACTGATGAAAATGGCACACAGCATAAAGGAAACATTTTTGTGATGAACATGAATTTCCCTTTGGAATGATACAGCTGTAGCTCCAAATCTCTATCAGATCATAGTAGCAAATATGACTATTATCTATAAGATAAGAGAAGTTTTATGTTTTAGCTTTGCCCCATCTGTTCTCAAAGTCCCCCAACTGGGGGACCTCAGATTTAAAAATTAGTGGCTCAGGTCTTGGGGGGGGAAAAAAGAGAGCAAGAGCAGTCCACTCTATGTTTAGTTCTTTCTGACTTCCTGGGTTACCATAGATGTACAGCAGGGCAACATGGTGGACTGCAAGTTACATTAGCTGCACTATTTATAAATGTAAATTGCTTGTTTTAATAAACACAGCAATTTGGTTTTTCATGTGATTCTAACCTTTGAAAACCTGTTGATGAATATTAAAGTACCAACATTGACTATGAATGCCAATGATGTTACACTGGAGTATCAAAAGGTAAAGAAAGTTGGTCAGTTCTAAGTAATATAGTATGATTTATGTATGGTGCTGAGATTGCATGAGTTTTCTCTGGGTATCCTGGGTTCCCCCTACAGTCCAAATGGGAAAAAAACAAAAAAAGAAACAAAAACAATACATATTAGATTAAGTGGTGACTGGAAATTCATCCCTAGACGTGAATGCGAATGATTGCGTGTCTTTGTGTGCCATATGATGGACCGTCAGCAGGGATAGAAAATGGATGGATCGTAATGTCACCTTAATATTAAAGAACTAATTTTGGTAAATGGCTTAGATAAAAAAGGATTCAGTATCTAAGTTGACTTCAGTTTTGCCCATTTAACGTCTTTTTAGTTTGGCTGTTTTCTGATATTGAAAAAGTCATTATCAATAAATGTTATTTTGGGGAGATAACAGTTCTCAGGAGATCTGTGCAGTGAAATTTGCCAAAGGCAGGTTTACCCAGCTGCATTTTCTGTCCACCACAGCATGAGCACAGACCATTTGCATTTTCAAGCAAACATCTCCCCAAGGCCCTTTAACTAATGCGTCACTGTCTCTGTCACTATCAGTAATGCAACACAAATGTCTTGTTTTTGCAGGTGTTTTACAATTCCTGATGCTTTATTTTAGTTCAAGTATATATTTTTGTCCTTTTGAATGCTTTTGGTTTTATTTGGATTAAGATTTTAGCTGTTTATAATTTGCATTACTTAATGCACATTTTTCAAATGGTAAAGGGAAAGCTAATTAGACTTGGGTTCATCATTTCCACAGTGGATTAATTTCTAAAACTGTAGAAAACATCATTTAAATGTTTGTGGAAATTGAATTTATTTATGTTACATTAACATAATTAACATCCGTTTCTTTTTTAGCTGCAAATTATTCAGAGTATTATGCCTCAGAGAATTATTTTGGAGGCTGTGTTAAATTTCCAAATTGTGCAAAATCCAGACCAGAAAATGGTTTGGGATTTAGAGTGGTGCATTGCTTTTTTGATGTTGTCACTCTTTGATTTATGGTGATGTTGTCATCTGCAGCCTCTATGAATTTCATAGATTATGACTAACTGAGTCACAGAGAGGTGTTGAAAGCACTTTGACTCTTTGAATGTTGGACTGTATGTATTTGAGCATTTGCTGAACCTGTGAGCGAAATAGGAAAATCAGCATCAGAATAGCGGATTAGCAATAAGCTTTCAAACTGGGTTTTTGATTTGTTTTGGCAGCTTTGTTTTACCGAGCTGAAATGATTGCTGTTCAACAAGCAGGAAAAGTATCAGCCGAAGTGACGTGCAAACTTCCTGTCAATGACAAAAAGGATGGTGTGAACAGGTCATCGTTTAGACAAGTCAATTTTGCTGTCAGGTGCATTTAATAACCCCTTCATATAATTCTCACCTTTGACTTGGACGGAAGTCTTTATACAGAACAACAAGGTTGTCTCTGATGTTTATTTCAGAAATTAACTCTGTCTGTGCTTGGTGTCTTGTGATTAACCCTAAAAATCCCATAGATTGTCGGCGCCCCTCAACACGATCGCTTGTATTGTTAAAGCATTCTCTGAAATAGTAGTGTGTAACTGTGGGGTTAACTGTTATCAATAGCAAAATATGCTGTTTATTCTGAGACTCTATACAGTAAATCCACAATGAGTTATACCACAATTTAGCACATTTTTGTGATTGGGGGGGGGGGATTTCTATCACTAGTGTTTTGCTAAGATACCTTGATTTTCATCCAGAAATTATGTTAAAGCCACTTAGATGGCTTAAATTGACAGTACTGTCCAGTCAGGAACGGGCAAAGAACAATACTGTCATTCAAAAGTTTGCGATCACAATCCCATTGGTTAGTGTTTGGGATCAATGGTAAAGTGTTCCCAAACAATATATATGTGTGTGTGTGTGTATATATATATATATATATATATATATATATATATGTGTGTGTGTATGTGTAAAGCGCTTTTCATGCACACAACACAAAGTGCATTGCATTTTAAAAATCTATGCATATTAAAAGCAACATTTTAAAAACACACAACTCAGTCTATTTTGCACACAATCACATGCACACACGAATGTAATATTTTCCAGCATCTTAGCATATTTGTAAGAAACCACTCCAAACTCTTTGATCTATTTAAAGGAGCCCTATTTTGAAAAATGGACTTTTAAGAGCTTTTCAGCATGTTACTGTGTTATTTCCTCATAAAAAACTTTAAGTAGTTTTTTTTTTTTTCATTTGTGCATATTTGAGTAATATATATGAATATTCAGGCCAAGCTGTAGCTTCCTTAACATAACTGACTTACACCGGTATACGCAGCGAGATGGCACCAATCACGAAGCGACAAACACGCATGCGCAGCATCGTAGCAAGACGCCCTCTTTGTTTAATAGAAACTCTTAGACAATCCTAACCTATACACACAATGTGAGGAAGAAAATAACAGCCTGCAGGAAGATTTCCTCAGAAACAAACAGCCATCAGCAAACAGACGTTTGCTCCAGAGTTCTGGAGATTTTCTTCTTTTTTTTTTTTAAGCTGTAGAGGACGGCAAGTTGGGAAAAATGTGGTTGCGTTCAGCGTGGGAGTTTATTTGTTGTACTGGACAAATCAACTTGCCAGAAGTGGCTGGATTATAACTTCAGGAGCAGAAAAAAAAACCTCAACTTTGTGTGTGCACTTCACTCCTGACAACTTCATGAATCTCTGGCAGTAAAGTGTTTTTTTCTCGGGAATTACTTCTGAAATCTGACGCAGTTCCTACTATAAAAACGCGCATGGACAGACAACAGCACTGGTGAATGAAACACATCTCTCAGCTTAATGCTAACTGTTAGGCTATGACTTGTTCGCTAATTTACTTACTTGTCAGGGGTCTCTGTGGTACTTCTGTGGTACTGCATGTACTTCAAACTCCATATCAGACTCTGGGTCGAGTGCATACAGCTCCATAACAGGCTGCTCCATTTTATCCCGTCGATCAGAGTCCGATTATCCATCAATGTCTACAAATAACGTCCATGTGAGCTGCCGGTGCTACAAACAATTCTGTGACCCTTCAGAAATAGTGTCTCTTCCGTGGCGACGTCATGAAATGGGCGTATAACATGTTGCAATTGGTCGAGAGCTCCATGGATCAGTACAGTCAGCCATCTTACTTCCGTGTTGGAAATTAGAAGCATAGAAAAACTAATATTTAACACCAAATTAGTTTCTATAGTAGCGATGGAAACATGTTTAACTTATAAATGCCTGTATTTGACTTTTGGAGCATTTGAAAAGCATGATACAGCTCCTTTAAAAGCTTTTTTTAAGATGGTTTTGTTTTAGACTAAGGGAAGTATTTTTTAAATGACATAAAAGCAAATTGTGAAACTGGATTAGTTTTATTTGCATGCATCTCACATGCTACTGATGAAGACAGCACTGTGGCAGTGATGTGGGTATCACCTCAACATACTGTATGCTTTCTTTTATTTTAAGGGTAATAATAAGCAGGCTGTTAATAACAGCAGGGTGACGGGTGCAACACTGACAGCACATCACACGCAATGCAAATAGAACTAATGTACCTGCTGTTTCTGTCGATTTGAAAATGGTCTGCTGATTCCGCTGACTGTGTCCTGGCAAAAGACAAAAGTTTCCAACTGTGTGTGTTTTTCAGATGTTTGGGAAAAAATGGGAAGGTTGTGTATCAAGTCTAAAAGGACTTACTATAATTTATTTTGTTTGTACATTTTTACAGAGAGGGAGTGAGGACAATGACGTCTTTTAAAAGTTGGCATAGATCATTACTTAGATATTGTTCAGCTGAAATTAGCTATTAAATGATGTGATTTTAAAAAGAATTTAAGTCCTTTTTGTCTCTTTCACTCTCTGTATATTGATAACTTCAGTACAGTTGGTATGTCTGTGAAATATCCTGCTCCAGTACTACTGTAATCAATTGCACATGAAGTCGGTTTTTTTTTTTCTGAGTTCTTGCTCTTTAATTCCCTTTTTCTTTTACCTTTATTGTCAAATATATTGGCAGGTCTTTGTCGAAATTGCCTTGATATGCCATTTTATGTAAATGAGTTGTTTTTGAAGGATGCTGAGCAGTGGGAGTGAGCATATTGGTTTGTGGGGAGCTCTTAATGCCACCCCCTGATGTGAGCTTTTGATGTTCTGCATTTGGAAGCACATTCTCCTTTAGGGCATTCCAGAGAAGCTCCACCATCTTTGACTCATTTGTTAGAAATGATGTTCAGTGCTTTAATTTATTACATCAATCCAGTGTGAAGATCAGACAAACTCTGACCTTGGTGCTTTGCTAATTTGGTAGTTTTTCATTTAGATATTATGCAAAAGAGGAAGTGGCCATCTCCAGATAAACCACATTCATTGAAGAGGAAACCATTTCTGCAGCAACACTTTTTTGGGGAAAAAAAAAAAAATCAATTTAAAATCATTTTAAATTCATTCATCGTTTAACTTTGATTAATAGGATTTTTCAAATGCAAGTGTTTTGAATATTTGCTGGCTTGCTTGTTTGTTTTGTTTGGCATATAAGCTATTGATTCTGCCAATTCAGCCAGGTTATGGCAGCATTGTGATGGATATGAGGGATGACCGATGGAGATTGCTGGTGAGGACTTCATGGCTGAATAAATCAAACTGAACAAAAAGCAAAAAATTGCGATACTTTGATATTTAGATCTTTCTTCTCCCGCTCTTTGTATTTTTTAGATTATTCTGACTTAATGTTTGCAGGTTTAAAACTGCCCTGTCGGCCTCAGTTATGACCTTTGTGTAGTGCTAACTAAGTCTGAAGTCTTACTTACAGAAGGCCCCCCACCCCCACCCCAGGTACTTGCTACAAAGGAATTTTATCCATTTTACTTTTTTATAAAGTATATTGTGATTACTTCTTTGATTTTTGATGACTTCAAAGTTATGTCTTTGGGATTTGATGTATGAATAAGATTTAATTGTACACAAGGCTCTGTTTGTGAAATTGATTTGTAGTGCAGGTGGTAAGAAATCCTTTTCTCCTGTGAATTCTCAAGTATGATGCAGTGTGTAGATCCAAACGAGTATTTTACAGTGAAGCCTTTAGTTCTGCTATTAACATTTTCAACAAGATTGAAGAACAAAAATGAAAAATGTTCATGGCTTTGTGACTGACTGGAAGAGTTATCCAACCTTATTTGCAGCAGTTTGGTGTTAGTTAAAGGGAACAATGAGTGGCACATTGAAAGACAGTTGCTGTTGGATCTGTGCCCCATGCCTATAAATAGCCTGTGTTTATTATTGCAATCAGATGGGGAGGGGAAAAGACTTACATGGTGCAGAATTCCCTAGAATTCCCTAAACTGCAACGGAATGGTTGCACTGGGTGTAGCTTCGGCACAACTTTTAATTTTGGGCAAGTTTATCCTCAAAATAAATGATCAGGTAATTATTTTACAGTGTATGTACAGTATGCACATTATTCATTTATTAAATACAAATTCATTGCATTTGAAAACAAATGCACAAACATAGCAATCAGTTCTATGCAGGTGGCCAATAAGTCATTGATTCTCTTTTTTTCCTGTCTCCACACCAGCCTGTGCCGTGTTAATCTCTCCTTGTGTGAATGGGATAAGGCTGATCTCTGGATTAATCTCAGCACATCTTGCTGATGCAAATGTCTATTAATGTTAGTTTAAAGGTTACCACCTCAGCAGTCGCAGTCACAGAATGTGTTATCTCACCCAACACCTGCTGTTTGTGGGATATGTTTTCTTTGTTTTGGGAATATCGAATAGATCTTGAATTTATAGCAGAACCATTGACACAGATGGCAGAATTTCTGATGACAGCCGTCCAGATGGTGATGGCTGTGTAAGGAGTAAAAAGGCAAATATTGTTGTATGGGGCTTTTTAGAATTTGTTTGTTTTGTTTGTTTATTTGTTGTTGTTTTTTTTTTTTTACAGATCATTGAAATCCTGCTGAAAAACCAAAAGCCCATACGAAAGTGGGCTGTTACAGATTAAAAAGACAAATATTTGAAATAATGTCATCACATATTTGATTTATTTGAATTTAAGTGACCCATAAATCAGTTTTTATCATTTTCTCTGGGCTCCACAATTTATTCTGTCTGTAGATAATTTACCTGAAGGTTTATTCCTTTGCTTCCCATCTCTGTCTTCCACCCCCTTATTTTTATCCCAAGACATAGCCTTTTATTCCACCGCACCATTTTTTCACTTGGACACCAAAACCCTTCAAAAGCCTTCTCTCTCTCAGCACACACACACACACACACACGCACACACACATGCACACACATGCACGCACATTGTTAAAATGCGTCTGAAAGAAACCGGCCTGTGTGTCTGAGCTGTTACAGAGGGAGCTTTTCTCTGGGGAGCAGATTTATTGGGCTTGTCCAGCCTTTTTTTTCTATAATCCGTAGCACACTTAAACATTAAGTCTGCCTTGCAGCAAAAAGCTGTTATTGAAATAAGACTGGAAGAAGGGGGAAAAAAGCATAATCAAAGAGCTTGGAGTAAACCTTTCAGCAAGCTCCCGTTTCACCAAACGAATTAAACATTTTATCTTCAAGCTTTTCTGTAGCAAGGATTCTTTCCAATGCCATTGGGCTTATTCACTTTATTGACCATATGATGGGTTTTGTATCAGTTTTTTTTCATCAGTCATGTGCTCTCAGTTGTTATGGGTGATTGTGAAGCACATTCCGGTAGTTTAAGAATTGATTTGTCTTTTTTATTACTAATTCTTTCACAAGTGACGTTGTTTTGGGTGATAAAACAATAACATATTTTATTTTATTAAGCTTCATTTATACAGTCCCATTGAGACATGCAATGTCATTTACAAGATAGACCCGTCAACCCTGTACAGTATGTCCTCTATTTAAGATACATCTGTGATTTAGCTATGGCTACATCTTAGGCTGAGAAGAGTTTCTGGAAAACAGCATGTAGCCTGAGTTTAATCTCTAAATGGCCTGTTAAACGCATTATTTTTTCATCAGAGACCAGTTTCTCCGCAAGCTCTTTTTCAAAGATGAGCAGGAGATGCTGTTCAGTCTCTCTGTGAGCATCGTAGCGCTGCTGGTGGATTTAATCCTGTTTAAAACTGAAAACGGGCTCCACGGAGCAACTACAACGGGCAGTGTTACCAGAATACCAGTAAAAAGTTCTTGTTGGGAAAAACTTTTTCTCATTGAGTCAAACACTTCAATAAGGGACGGGACCGGATGATCCCCGTCCACCTTTCCTTGCCCAGACAGTCAATTCAGTGGTCTCCAAACCAAGTCCTTAAAGCATGCACGGCATGCTTGATGTTTCCAGCCGGTGGCAGCATGGAGGCAGCAGCTTCATTATTCTATAAGAGTCATTCTGAAAATGGTTGTTCAGTTCGACCAGCTGTCTGTCACGCTTTTTTTTCTCTTTTTTTTTTTTTTGTTTCCCCGTTATTTTGGGGTATTATTTTCTTTTTCCTTATTTCTTTTTTTTTTTTTTTTTTTTTTTTCCTTTTTTTTTTTCCCCCCCCCCCCTTTTTTAATTTTCATTTTTTTAATTTCTCCTTTCCTTTTGTACCGTTTTTATTTCTTTCAGGCCTCATGTTCTGTTAATACTTCTTCCATGCAGATTCTGGTTTGAACCTTTCTGTGTGGAGTTCAAGACGTTCCTCCAGCACATGCAGGTTTTCTCCATTAGGTTAGTTGATGATATCGGTGATGGGACTGAATGTGGGCATGAGGATTTCCTTAGATGGAGTGGTTGCCTGTCTAAGGCCCGTGCCTTTCACTCAGCATTTGCTGGAATGGGTTAAGAGCCATCTTTGCAACGCCACAACAAATGTATCTGTTAGACGGCTATTAGTCTCTTGTTTTGCAATGTATGGTTTACAACAATTTTAAAACATTAGACATCATGGCAACATACTCATCATTTTATGGACCATCCATTTGTTTCCTCTCTGCAGTCTGACTGTAGCAACCTCTAAAATTCTAACTTGAAATTGCAGGTAATCATATGTAATGGCACAACAATACAGAAAAACTAATTTGATAGACGAGAGATGTGTTCCTGAAGGTAAGGTCGACTCTGAGGGTCTGTTTTGCACTTCAGTAATAAAGCTCTCATATTTTATGTGCAGTCACTTATCAACTAGACTAACAATGGTAATGAAAGCACAAAGTGCATCAGGCAGCACACTTTCATTTAGAAATGATTTTGAAGGTTGTCTGTTTATTCTACCTGGAGTCTGATTGCGTTTTCATGGAGGTTGTTGCCATGGTTCTGCTGGCATGATTACATTTAAAGCAAATATTGCTTTTGTTTGAAATGGTGGCGTACACATTGCAGTATGCAGGGTTGGACACGAAGCTTAATAGATCCTCAAGGCCATGAAATTTCTAGAGGGTGACGAGTCATAAACTGTAATCCAATTAAAAGAAGAAAATATTGGATGCATTACAGAATAAAACAGTTTGCTAAGCATTGTTTGAAATACAAAAGCGCCTCAAAGTAAATGTCAATACAGAGAAATGTTATTTTGAAAAAATATACCTATATTTTGGATTTGATGGCATCAACAATTGATGTATGTCTGGTTAGATTATGTTGTTTTTTGAATTATTATTATTAGTCTCAAACTGATTACTTTTTGTAATCATTTTGTTTCTGATACAGAAATACATTTTGTTTGTGGTCGCTTTTATAAATGCAACTTCAATGTAGAGGTGCAGGAACTCCACACAACGTAAGAGCCTAAAAAGAGAGCTTTTCAGACTGAAGACTGCAAATGTAAACTTTTATCTGACCAAACTTAGACTGTGGTTGGTCTACAACAATGCCATACATTTATTCAAAGAGAGTGGTTCCCCTTTTGTATGATTCTGTCTTTACTAAGTAGACCCATTAACTACATTCTTTTGGACAGGTCAGGAAGGTGTGATTATCTGAAGATGTATTTCTGCTCTAAAAGAGGCTCATTTGTAACCAACACGCCGTACAAACTGTCTCATTTAAAGTATAAAGAACCCATTAGAACCAGCAGTAGCTCTGAACTTTAACACTTGACATGAAACACTGTTGAAAGAATCAGAATAAAAATGGACTTTCTGAGAATGCTTTGCTATTAAATGAATAAAACTCAGAAGGAAATTGTTACACTGGCTTTATTTGTTGGTCAGAAAGCCCAAGAGCTTGCCAAAGTCAGACAGTAGGATTAGTGTTTGTTGGGGAATATACAAATATGTGTGTGTGTGTGTGTGTGTGTGTGTGTGTATATATATATATATATACAGTACTACAGTACACAATCATTAGTAGCACTGATGTGTCTCTTGATATATTTAGATTTTTCTAAAGTTCATCCACAGAGGACATATGTGGTCAGAACCAGGACCTCCTGACTTAGTCATACACCGTGACAGTGCAGGTTCTCCTGAGAAATTCTGTACATTTTCCACACATTTCCTCGGAGTGCACTTCTGTTACCTGGCAACCTGACAGTGACAGAATCTGGTCATCTGTTCCCACCTCCACCCTTTCGTGTCTTTACATTCTTCATGTTTCAGTGCATTTGATTCATGTCCTTCAGAATGTCAGGCACGCATGAATAATCGGTGATCAAAAAGCATGAAGTTTGGTCTTTGTCACACAGCCTGTCGGTGCATCGTGAAAAATAGTAGTGATGAGGAAAGTGTAATCATGTTGAGTCATTGTGCAAAACTAGACAAAACTATTTTTACATTCATGGAGTTTTTTGATCCAGCCAAGTCATTAGTTTAAGTTTGACTAGATATCAGCAAAGTACTAGCAGGGCTTATAATAGAGCCCAATTTATGTGTTGGCTTTTAGTTTATTGACTGTCCCCAAAAATGTAGCTCTGCTCATGAGTGTTTTGTGTCAACTGTTTTACCTTTGTTCTATGAAAACATGCTGGTGTATTTTTTGCTGTCATAAAAACTTTCAGCTTTTCTGTTTTACTTTGCAGAGGTACAAGGCCGGGAGGTGTGATGACATCCTCAAGTGGAAGCCCCCAACCTCAACTCTGTAGATTTTCGCCTCAAAATCACCACAGTTGGAGGAGAAGGGTAAGTCACTGTTGCCAGGGAAACATGCAGCTTGACGAATCCAATAGTACCTATCATTTCGTTACACTCTCATGTGTGTACTCCGAGACAGTCACACACATACGCATGAGTAGTGTCCATTACACTGTCTGTGTATGGCTGTCCAAAGCATGCTTTGAATCAAACACCACACTGAATTCCTTTGACATTAAAAATGCTTTATTCCATACCACGACATTTTCCCTCTGGGTTTAATTCCTTTTGCTTTGACACGGCTACAGCGTGCAAAAGTTCATTCCTGTTCCAGTTATAGCCTGTGTGCATGTTTTCTTTTTGTTTTGTTGCGTATTTTTTATTGGGTGCACAAGTTTTGTTGTTGTTTTTCTCCTTTCCATTGTTATGTTTAAAATACTCTTCAGCATAAATTATTCAGATCCACCACAGCTCATTCTAGTCATTTTCCTAATAAACAAATAGTATAACTGCAAGAAAAATATTATTCTCTTTCAGAGAAAACAGGCTCCTTGAGGATAATTAGTCCCTTGGAATGTCTTTGTTCTGCATTTCTGATATGAAATGCAGTTTTTGTTCTTAAGTTTGATGCATATATAGTTAGGTTTTGCACAATATATTGGCATGTTGCATGAGTTTGGATTATATTTTTGATGTCATATTTCTTCTCATGCAGCATGTGGTTTTACTGGGTCTTTTATCAAGTGAATGGATTGCCTTCAAATTGTGTATTGGGCCAGATTTTAAAGGTCTTTACTTCAGATTGAAATCTAAATGTGGACATCACAATACATCTACAAGACTAATGACATTTTCAGTAATAGACCTGCTAAATTCTCGACAAATTGCATTGTAACTGTGAGTGTGTTTACATGCTGACCTTTGCAGTAAATACCTATTAAAGTACTAGTGAGATTAATTAGTCTCACAGAGCTGCAAGTGTTTCTGTCAGAAATTTTAAATTTTTTCCTGTCCTTTCTGTTGGTGCAGTGCACATCCTTTTGCTCTGAGTTTCTCGCTGCAGCCAAGACTGTGAGTGTCTGAGATGCTGTCAGCTTTCTGGCCATGCTGCCTTTCCCTCTGAGAGCCAGTTGACCTCAGTGACTGTCCCAGCTTTGTAGCCATGAGCCTTCAGCCATTCAGCAACAACAGACTGAGAGGATGACAGCAGAGCAGAGTCGCTCATTTTACTCCAAAAACAGCCAGCAGGCCAGCCTGGCAACTTCTCGACTCCTCCTTTCTGTGTGGGAGAACGCAGATAATTATTGTTGCCATTTGAGAATGTTCTGTTTCCCCAAAAGAGAAATTATGCTGGCAAAGGTGCAGATCTCACTCGATCTTGGTGTGGGTTTTCATATTTGTGCTCAGCTTCTGTCTGGGAACAAGAAAAGGAGATGGACAGGCGGGTTTGAGGTAACATCTGTTTACTCATCAGCCCACACAATCAATCCTTGAGCATATCTTTGTGTACCTCAGAGGCATACAGCCTTGCAAGTTTTATTACCTTCTCTGAAAGCAAGCTGAGGCAGACAGTGATTATTGTGTGTCAGTGAAAGTGAAGAAGTGGAAAGAAATAAAATGGAAAGATGAAGCAGCTGCAGAGACATTTCCTGCACCCCTCTCAAGCATGGAGCCACAAGTATAATATCGATTCCTTGAATTCTGGATAATGTGAGCTTGTATTATAATACTCTCTAAAGATTTGAAAAGAAATTGCTACACCATCATTTCCTAGGTGTGCAGTGATTTTAAAGACTCAGAAGGGGAAAATGGGTCCTGTCTCAATGGCTTGGATTGCCTCTCCAGAGACCGATGCCCAAGTTTCTTCTTACTTTTTTACCCTGAAGAGCTGAGTATCATTACAGCATCGCAATCCATATTTTGTGGAAATGATTCCAGTCAAGTCCACGCTTTACGAAAGTAAAGTTGAGAGAAATATAAAATCAATGCTTGTGGGGGGTTTTTGTTTGTTTTTTTGTAAGTTATTACAAAATGTTGTCTAAATACAACATGCCAAGGGTTGTGCTTCAACATAAAGACCATATAATAAAGATATAGAACCTACATTAACAATATGAATGAGGTTGTTTTATTAGTTGGGCAATTTCTCTTTCATTTTTGTGGAGAGGAATAAGAGGGGTCCATTTGACAGCTTATAGGAAAAGAAAAAGCTGTTCTGTCGTCTTAGTTTTTGCTTTGATGAATCTATCTCTCCCCAGAGGGAACAGGGAAGACTAAATGATATTCAGGGTGAGCTGGAGTCCTTTAAAATATAGCTTGCTTTCTTTTGGAGTCAGAAAGTGTAAATGTCTCTCTTGGGGAGTATTTTCATGCCGATGACCCGTTTCCCTGGCCTCACCACCCGCTGCAGGCATTTTTTATTCTCTGCTGTGTGACTGGTGAACCACACTGTGCAGCAATAGGTCAGGAGGCTCTCAGTTGCACACTGATAGAGGTGCCCTCTCTCATCATCAGCAGGTGATGAAAGAGGTGGGCATGCTTTAACTTCCCGAGGAAGTAAAACCTCTGTTGTGGCTCTTCCACATGGTGGGGGGATGTGTGAGGACCAGGTGAGATTCATTGAGATGTTTACATCAAAGAATTAAAAGGTCTGCACCCTCTCTGCCTCTTTGTGCAAACAGCATCCTGGCATAGATGTGTTCCTGACCCAAGTTTGTAGGGACAGTGTGGAGTGCTGCCATGACTGCATCTTCTTCTTGATATGCAAACTGGTGTCGGTTAAGGTCAGCACAGATGCACGCTTAATGTGCGAGAGGATAAGTCTCTCAGAACATTAAGTGATGATGGGGGTTTGATGCTTCAAACCATTATGGAGATCCTACACATTGTCACACTGTTAAACAGACATTTTCTACCGTGCCATTTATGAGCTTTAAACAGCTAGTTGTTCATTTTCAAAGGCAGGAATGGATGTGAGATGAAAGATCCGAGATGTCAGGGAGTCGCGACTTGGAACATCAAACAAACGTGATGGATTCTGCAGAACAAACATGGTCCCCGTGTTTGGATATAGCAGCTTCTAGGTGGCACTGAGGCATAGACATTTCGTAGATTCTTTTTTGTGAATTTTGTGAATTTCATGAACTTAATATGAATTTGTGATTTTTAAGCATCCAGAATATCACAAATGCCACACATTTTCATGATTAAAATCTTAGCCTGCCAAACAAATCGATGCATTACTGCACCTGTTTATAGGGAAAGATATAGCATGGGCAAATGCCACAAGCTGGATAGATAGCCTCGAATTGTCATACCCTACATTATTCTGCTGGAAGTAGCCATCAGGAGATGGGCCACTGTGGTCAAAAAGGGATGAACACAGTCAGCAACAATACTCAGGTAAGTTCAGGCATTTAAGCTTTGCTTGGTTGGTATGAAGGGGCCCAAAGTGTGGCAAGAAAATACCCCCGCCACTACACCACAACCAGTCTGAACTATGTATACGAGGCAGGATGGATTCATGTTTTCATGGTGTTTATTCTGCCCCAATCAAATCAAATCAAGTTTATTTATATAGCCCTTTACAGTACCCAATGGACACACAAAGTGCTTTACAACAGGGGCAACAGAGAAAGAGACAACAAAGCAAAACATCATAAAAATGCAAAGTTAAATACTGGGAAAAATTAAGAGCAAAGTAGGTAAGAGCTATGAAAACAACAAAAAAACGAAGAATCAGAACAGGCTACTCGGGGCAGCGCAGGGTGTACATAAAAAAGAATGAATATGTGAAAGAAATAAAACTAGTTAGAATTAAAAGCTAGACAAAAAAATGGGTCTTTAGCTTAGATTTAAAAGAGCCCAGTTCAGTCGTGAGATGAATGTCAGGGGGCAGCGAGTTCCACAATCTCCGGCCAGCAGCTGAGAACGAGCGGTCGCCCCACTGTTTTAGCTTCGTACTTGGGACTTCTAAAAGAAGTTGGCCAACGGAACGAAGGGCCCTACTGGAGTCCCGGCGGACTAGCAGGTCAGCCAGATAGGGGGGGTCAGACCGTTGAGGGCTTTGAAAAAACGAGCAAAAGTAGTTTAAAATCGATTTGGAAGCAGACCATTTGAATGCTACAGCTGAAATGGAGACTCATCAGACAGACAATGTTTTTCCAGTTTTTTATTGTTCAGTGTTGGTGAACCTGTTGAATTACAGCCTCAGTGTAGCCCATCTGCTTCTAGGTTGGATGTGTTCAGAGATAGAAGTCTTCAAATCTTGGTTGGAACCAGCGGTTATTTGAGTTGCTGTTGCCTTTTTTTATCATCCCCAAACAGTCTACCCGTTCTCCTCCGACCTCTGACATTAGCGAGCCATTTTCATCCAGACAACTGCTGCTCACTGGATACTTTCTCTTTTTTGGACCATTCTCTGTAAACCCTAGAGATGGTTGTGTATCAAATCCCAGTAGATCTGCAGTTTCTGAAATACCAATTTGTCTGGCACAGACAACCATGGCATGTTCAAAGACACTTAAATCTTTAGGTTACTTGCGTAACCCCGATTCTCAGAGTAGCATGAGTAAGATGTCTCACTATGGGATACGCCCCCCACGTATTCCTCAGAGGCATCAATCTGATTGCGCCAATCCTGATTGGCTGGTGATCGTGACGCTCACGTCACCCTGCCCTTAAGTAGCCTGTGCTACGACGCAGCGTCATTCAAGATAAGCACCTCTCCTCGCTTCGCCCAGCAAGAAGGGCTGTCTGGTGAGACATCTCACTCATGCTACTCTGAGAACCGGGGTTATGCAAGTAACCTAAAGTTCTCATTCATAGCATGGAGACTCCCGAAATGCTAGACTAGCTTATCTCAGGTGACCACCAGCGCTCAGGAAGTGCCACTCTGTTCCCCTGTGCGTCCGCAGCTTTGAACAGAATGGGCCACACTGGAGGCAGAGACATCCAGTCTGTAAAACCGAGCAAAGGTGAGGAGTGAAGAACAACAGCAGCTGCACAAATATCCTGCATTGAGGCTCCTTTAAAGAGAGCCCATGATACAGCAAGGCCCCGAGTGGAGTGAGCTCGCAGGCCCACTGGATCCTGCAAACCTCGACTCCTATAGGCCAAAACAGCAGCTTTCGCAATCCAGTGAGAAAGTCTGCTTCGTGATGGGCCCGCCCATGTGGGGCTGTGCCCAGGAAACAAACAAAAAAGGTTGGTTACCCTCTCCAAACGTCTTTTTCCTGTCCATATACGCGCAGGGCCGAACCGGACACAGCATATGAAGTCACCGTTCTTCAGGGGATGAGAATGGCAGTGTAGACAGTCCATCAAGGATAATGGGTGAACATGAACCCACCACCTTGAGTATAAATGCTGGGTTAGGCTTCAGTGACACTCTAGCCTCCTCCGGGCCAAACTGAGCGCATGAAGGATGAACTGAGAGCGTGTGAAAATCCCTGCCACGCTCAGCAGAAGCTAAAGCCAGCAGCAGCGCCGATTCTAAAGACAAAATTGTAGTCCCAGAACACTGAAAAGAAGTGAGCCCCATTATTACATGGCACTCTTCGAACACCCTCCACTTGCAGTCATAGAGAAACCTAGTGGAGGACAGCGCTCTGAATAATACTGAATCACACTATGGGGAAGCCCCACTGTGCTCAATTTGAACCACTCACGGGCCAGGCCCACAGAGCCAGGCGTTCGGGATGTGGATGGAACACTGATCCTCCCACCTGTGACAGCATATCCCTGCGGAGCGGGAGCTGCCACGGCTGTCCGCACAGAAGCTGATATATCTCCGCCAGCCAATGCATTGCTGGCCAGTGCGGAGCAATCAGAATCAGCTTATGTCCCTGTTCCTGCACTCTTGGGGGGCACAAGGGCCAACGGGGGAAAAGCATACAAGAGGGTTAGGGGCTAGACATGCGCAAGCGCGTCCACACCGAGTGGTGCACCTTGGTCGCGCATCGAGAAGAACAGCGGACACTGCGCATTGTCCTTCGAGGCGAACAGATCCACCAAGGCTCGGCCAAAGCGTGACAACACCTGTTCCACAATGGCTGGGTGTAAAGTCCATTCTCTGTACAACGGCGTACCCCTGGAAAGCAGATCCGCTCCGTTGTTCAGGGAACCCCGGAATGTGCGTCGCTCGGAGAGACAGAAAACGCGCCCTGCTCCAAAGGGCCTGTGCGTGTAACTGACGGGAGCGCAGTCCCCCCTGACGGTTTATATATGACACCGTCGTCGTGTTGTCCTTTCTTACCAGAACTTGATGACCACTGAGAAACAGGAGAAAGCGTTTCAGCGAAAGAAAAACTGCCAAAAGCTCCAGATAATTTATGTGAGATCGTTGGAGATCCCAGCTGCAAATACCTCTCACACACCGGCCTTCGTGAATCTTGCCCCAGCCAGACAGGCTGGCGTCAGTAGTGACCACTTTCCGTGACAGGATGGTGCCCATAGGCACACCCTGCAATAAGAGAGTTGCCGATTCGCACTCCGCTGTTATGGTCACCCTCTGCGCGCCATGACGCACGGGGTCCAGTTTGAGAGACGACACCCACCGTTGGAATTCTCTCATGTGGAGGCGGCCAAGTCGGATTACTAGAATGGCTGATGCCATCAATCCCAGCAATACGAGACACGACCTGAAGGTAACGGTGGCAATACGAGACACGACCTGAAGGTGACGGTGGCACGTAGACGGAAGCGGGCAAGACGAGCTTTGAGGGTGCTGATCCTCTCCGCCGAAAGGCGTGCTGTGTGTGACATCGAGTCCAGAGCGAAACCCAGGAAGACAATGTTCTGTATTGGGGATAGGACACTCTTCTCTGGGTTTATGAAAAATCCCAGGTTGACCAGGTGTTGTGTCAGCTCGCACATCTGTGACACTGCCTCCTCTTTGGATCGTGCCAGAAGGAGCCAGTCGTGTTTTGAGGCAGACAGTGATTATTGTGTCAGTGAAAGTGAAGAAGTGGAAAGAAATAAAATGGAAAGATGAAGCAGCTGCAGAGACATTTCCTGCACCCCTCTCAAGCATGGAGCCACAAGTATAATATCGAGTTTTGTGTGTGTGTCTGCGCCCTTGACCACTGGTCTGGATGTGTCAGATAAACATGTTTATTAGGGAACCAAGATGTGTGCTTAAGTGACTTGGAGGTGGGAAAGGACCTGCTGTCCCAGCAACAAAGTCTTGCTCCCGTATGGCTGATGAAGGATGGCACCGCTCCGCCCCGCTTTGCAGTGATGGGGATGCAGGGGGAACTTTTCCCTGCAGCACACTTCGAACAGGCAAATCCAGAATGTCCTCCTTCTCCCTTTCCGACAGGTTTTCCATCGGCTGGTTTTTCCATGTTCACAAAATCCAGACAGGAAGCTCCTTGAATAGGACTCTTGCTGCTTAAGGGGTCATCCTTCCACGAGACAGAGACCTCTTCAAGGAGGTCTGGAAAAACGGGAAGCAGCTGCTTAGCTGCCCTCTCAGCCTGGGCCAATTTCTTCCCCTCGTAACGAGAACGGGTGGTCTACGTTACCGTTGTCGGCCAGGGGATGTTCAGCCTTGACGCAGCGCGTTTACACACCGTCTGCATATTAAGGTTCCAAGTTACAGACGCTGGTGTGCTCTCTTGCTCTCCCCGCAAGGTAGAAACGGCGTCGGGTTGTGCAACCTGAGCGGAGGGGATGAAAATATCATCTTCGTCTTCCTCTAATATGAGGAGCTGAGACGATTCCTCGTCTTCCTCACAATGGAGTTCCTCATAATAGAGTTCCATGACGTCATCCAGAGGCGGGGCTGTGCCATATCCAACTGAGAGCCCCAGCTGGTCATGGCAGGCGGGTCTGGCTCTTCGTCCGGGTCCTGTTTGTCTTCACTGCCAGGTGAGAAACCAGCCATGGACAGATAAGGGTCTTCGGCCAACAGGCTAGCTTGCCGTGCTAGCCGTCATCGAAGACTTTTCATAGTAAAGCAGGCACAGTGCCTGCACGAGCCAGGGGCTTGAATAGCCAGTCGGGCATGTTCGAGCCCGAGGCAACCCGAGCAGACCTGGTGTGGATCTTTACTTGACATTTTGTTCCCGCAGAAACAGGAACGAGCCTCAGAGTCCTCGGCTCCTCTGGAGTGAGGGCGGTCAAGGCTCATTGCTACTAGCTGGAGTGCTAGCTAGGTGTAAGTGTTAGCTGGTGTGCTATCACGTAGTACGGCGCTAGCTGGTGGGCTAACGTCTCGAGTGTAACCTTGGGGTTACGCTGGCCAGTCTATGGTGAAGACTGGGGAGGGGGACGAGCTAGCGTCCGGCGACGGGGGAAGCTAGAGAGTCCATCTATGGACAGTTAAGCTAGCTGTCAGTAGCTGAGATTTGCTCCTCACGAAGCAAGAAGAGGTGTTTGAATGACGCTGCGTCGTAGCGCAGGCTACTTAAGGGCAGGGTGACGTGAGTGTCACAATCACCAGCCAATCAGGATTGGCGTAATGAGATTGATGCTTCTGAGGAATACGCAGGGAGCATATCCCATAGTGAGACATCGAAAAGAGTGCTATGAATGAGAACCCCCTTTTTCCCCATTCTGGTGTTCTGTTTGAACTTCAGCAAGTAATCTTGACCATGTCTACATGCCTCAGGGATGGCCAACTAACCAACAAACAGTTAAACAACATTAAACCTAATACAGTGACAGCTGATTTTATACATACAGTATAGTCTATGTGTGTATGAGCAGGATGATGGACAAAGGGCTCTTTTTTTCTCTCTTACAGGCTTTAAAGTTTCCCTCGTCCTACCCTCCACTGAATGTCACATGTCTCGAAAACCAAAGTAACAAAAGATTTGTGTCATATCTGATGATAGAAAAGCTCACCACAGATCAATAATATGTGTAGTGAATGGGGAATGGGGAAAGAAAGTAATCAAATTGTCAGTAGGTGTTGGCTCAAACCTTCAAATGCAGTCTTGCATATGATTTCAGTATTTGTGGAACTTCATTTTATTGTCTTCAGAGCCTTGGATAAAAGTATTGTTTCCAAAATTCCAGGAAGAAGATGTCCTCAAGGACATCTCTAGTTTACAATGAAGTGTTCCTCTAAATAATAACTTGTCTCATTTTAACTACTTGTTGGACCCAAAGATAAGTCTCCTCTGAGATTTAAATGGATATATTATGTTGATCTTTGAAACAGAAACATGATTTGTAATAGAGAATGTTACAGCTCTCATAAAAGCTGCAAGCCCGTGTGTGTTTTCAAATGTTCTGTTGTCAGATGATAAAGTGCTGATTGCAGGCTGTATTGACATTTAATAGCATTCTGATTGTCTTTTGCAGAAACACCTGTCCTGATTTTCACCTTGAATTTCTTGTTAATCTGTGCTGTTATGGTCTGTTGTTTTATCAAAACTCATTTCACACCAACTCCAAGGAAAATTGATGTTCCGGTGTGATTTAGGACGGCACTACTCCCAGTCAAACATGGCCCTTAGGCATTTAGTTTGTGAGATGAACTTGGTGTTAGACAGCTTGTAAACATCAACAAGAGAGTTTGTTCTTGTGGCTTTCTGATTTACACACTTTCATCTATTTCTTGCTATGTTCCATCGCCTCTGGGGGAGTATCATTGACTTACTTCCAGAGTAGCTGTCACAATCAGGGTAATTTTCTTGAGTCCTGCAGGTTACTCAGAGTCTGAAGTTTTAGTACAGTCAGTGATGGGAATGGACTTGGCTTGGCAGTGGACAGTGTACATCAAAGCATGGCTATTTGGATCCCTTAATGTCTACTGCTGCTTCCTTCCTCCTCCTGCTTGCTATCATTACACAGGAGGGGGTGAAAGTGGTTGGGAGGATTGGTGTCCAATTTCTGCTCTGATTGAGATCTCTGAATGAGCTGCATCAGATTGCTCATAGCCACGCGGTTGTTTAGCCGTCAGTCTTGCTCTGTAGTCCCCCTTATTTTTGTGTTGAAAATGTTTAACTGGTATGAAACCCGTGCCAGTGCTTGTGTACTTAGTGGCACTGCAAACAAAGTACCCAAAATAACCAGGGGGGTGATTTTGGTGGAGGAAGGGAAGTGAACAGTATGTGATTAAGACATCTGTTAGGGAGGCTCAGCTCAATAATGTCTGGAAATATTTGGACTCTGACACATTTCTTATACTTTGTAGAAATAAGTATTGACTGTACATTATGTAGTGTTCAATATGTTTGTCTTAATAAAAATAATGTCATAGGAAACCATCTTTTCCAAGGGTCTAATTAATTTCCCTTCAACTCTCTTCCAGTGAATTATTAGACAATCCTCTTTAATTTCAATTTGCATTTTTATTGAATTTTCTTCCTGTTTTGTGATGTCAAATAGTCATACACATGCATGAATGTGAGGTTGAATGACTTTACATACACACGAAAGCACACATGTCTTCTTTATACATCATCTCTTTTACCACTTCTGACAGCTATGCTTTCATTTAGAAACAAACATACTATAAACAGGAGTAAATTGCCTTCAGTGCACTCGCACAGTTTACAACTTTGTTGGTTTATTCAGATTAGCTGGTGGAAGGTAGCTGCTGATAGAATTATTATGACATTATTATGACAGGCTGCAGGTCCAGATGGTGTCAGTCCCAGAGTTCTCAAGACCTGCTCAGAACAACTATGTCCGGTTCTCCAGCACCTTTTTAACACCAACTGAGACAGAACAGAGTTCTTGTGCTGTGGAAAACATCCTGTCTTGTTCCTGTCACTAAAAAACCACAACCAGCTGAACCAAATGACTACAGACCAGTTGCCCTGACATCTCACATCATGAAAGTCCTGGAGAGACTCTTACTGGCTCACCTCAACAAGCAAGTGAACACCTTTCAGGACCCATTACAGTTGGCATATCGTAATGGGCTTGGGGTTGAAGACGCCATCATCTTCCTGCTTCAGAGAGCCCACTCTCATCTGGACCAGTCAGGCAGCACTTTGAGGGTCATGTTCTTTGATTTTTCAAGTGCCTTTAATACTATTCAGCCTGCTTTGCTATGTCAGAAGCTCCATAACTTCCAGGTTGATCCTCCACAACCACCTGGATTTACGACTACCTAACAAACAGACCACAATTTGTGAGGCTGAAAAGTTGTGTGTCTGAGATGGTGGTCAGCAGCACTGGAGCACCACAAGGGACTGTACTCTCACCATTCCTCTTTACACTGTACACCTCAGACTTCCAGTACAACTCTGAGTCCTGTCATCTGCAGAAATACTCTGATGACTCTGCAGTTGTGGGGTGTATCAGTGATGGACAAGAAGCCGACTACAGGGAACTGGTCAACCAGTTTGTGAAATGGTAACAATCAGCTCATCTTAAATACCAGCAAGACTAAAGAGATTATTGTTGACTTCAGGATGAACAAGAATAAGCAGCATAGTCCTGTCTACATCCTGGAAGAGGAGGTGGAGGTGGTGGAGAACTACAAATACCTTGGAGTTCAGCTCGACAACAGACTTGACTGGAAATGCAACACTGACTACATCTACAAGAAAGGTCAGAGCAGACTACTTCTTAAGGAAGCTGAGATCATTCAACGTCTGCACCAAGATGTTGCAGATCTTCTACAAGTCTGTTGTGGAAAGTGTAATTAGCTTTGCAGCCATCTGCTGGGGCAGCAGCATCAGAACCAGAGACTTGAAGAAACTAAACAAGCTGATCAAGAAAGCTGGTTCTGTGCTGGGGATAACTCTGGAGCCGCTGGAGATGACCGTCATGTGTGTGAATGGTTCCGGTGGTGATCGGAGGGGTCAGAGAGGCCGTAGGCGCGAAATGGCAGCCACGCTTCCGTCAGTCTGCCCCAGGGCAGCTGTGGCTACATACGTAGTTTACCATCACCAAGTACGACTGAGGAGTGAAACAATAATGGACCTTCTGTAAAGCGCTTTGAGTGCCTTGAAAAGCGCTAGAGAAATCTAATCCATTATTATTACAGGCTCAGAGTAAAGTACATTATGAGCACATCAAGACTATTTCGAGCCGAATGTTAGAGGTGCATGTGTGTGTATATATATACGTATATGTATATATATATATATATACATATACGTATATATACATATATATATATATATATATATATATGTGTGTGTGTGTGTGTGTGTGTGTATATATATATATATGTGTATATATATACAGTATATATATATGTGTGTATATATATATATGTGTGTACTGTACACATATACACACACACATTATATGGCTCCCAATAGTCTTGATGTGCTCATACTGTACTTTACTCTGTAGGTTGAGAAACATCAAGCTGTGCAGAAAGACAGAAGGGCTTGGAGAGGTGTAATCTCACATCTCTGTCGTTCTGTTACTACCCTGTAAATGGAAGTGGAGTAGTGCATTCTTTGCACCGTTGTTAGCACTCCCAGACTCTCATGTTGAGATCCTGTGCTGAGGATGTTAAACACAATCTTTTTGTCTTTTCAGGCTGCTACCACAGACTGTCGGCTTGCTCTACGTTGGCAACTATGACAGGCCTTTTGCGAAGATGAAGGTGAGAAAATAAATGTGTTGTTTTGTCAAATTCATCCATGCGCTGACAAGCCAACCCCTCCCCACCCCACCTCCCTCTTCGTGTTCCTCCAGCTTCCTTTCTGGAGCAAAGCTGGCAGTGTTGTGAGTTAAAGGTGTATGCCTTACGTCCTAATTTTCAGTATTAAATTTACATTCCCTATTTTGTTTGTGGTTCTAAAAACAAAATCAGCTTCCAATCTCACTTCAGAAATTCAGTCTGTGTCAGCAAACATGCTGACTTTTATCATCAGACATTACAATAAAAAACAATCAAAAAACTCTCTAACATTTGGCTCCTAATTCGATTTGCAGCATCTCCACTCTCCAGTTGACACGCTCGTAGTCTTATTACATTCGCAATAATTTTACATTAATGAAACTACTGATTTATATGTCCTAATCATTGCTTCCAGCTTTTGTTAATTTATTCTACTCTCTTTTTTTTTTTTTCCTAAAAGTGAAAGCAACTCTTTGAATGCTCCCAACATAACCTAATTGTTTTTTCTTTGCTATTTAATAATTCAACAAGTGATCGAAAGCTCTTGTTTATCGACATTTCACACCGTTGAATTTTTCCTTTCAGAATACAGAGTTGGGTTTAGCTGGATTATCCCAATTAAGATACTGAAACACACTAGTATTTTTAGGTTATTTTTTAATTTATACTTGCAAAAAAAAAACAAAAAACAATTAACCACAACTACTTTTATAACTAACATAATACTATATATACTATAATGTTATATACTATAGAATTATATAATATTACCAATATATCAAGCATCAGTGTTCCCAGATTATACCCTCTTTGTGAATATTTGCTGCTTTTCTTTGTCTCACTCAATTTCTAATCAAATATCTAAAAACAGGGTCATGGACATTTTTTGAATGTATAGTTTTCAGTTGATACAGACTTTGGGAAAGATGGAAGTTGACAATATTTCTGAATGATCTTACCTGTTTTTGTTTATTTGCTTGTGTTTCTGCTTCAGTGAGCTCAGCATAATTTGCTGGCAACGCTTGCTGTCAGTATACTGTTGGGATCCCTCGATTTCTCCTCACATCTCCTTAAGATTCTTTAGTCTCACTGTTTAAATTGATGTGAAAATGTAATCAGTCAATAATGATGGATTTATTGACAAACATACCAAACAAGCTAAGAATACAGTCAGCTCCAGCTACTTTCCCACATTGAATCAGCTATGACATTTCTAGGTGAGCAATTATATGATCACACATCACTGAAAATGAGTCATTGAGTGTTTTTCCAACATCAGATGTGCATGCAGGCAACTCCTTTGATGCATATAGTAATACTTTTTTGTAGTAATAAGTTATTAATCTTGTACAGTATGGGATCAAAGTTTGGCATTTTGACACTGAAACTTTGTGTTGCACAGACTTTTTTTGCTTTTGGGATCTGCAGGACCTCATACTGCCCTTGTACTGGTCTGAATCCAGTCTTTTTCTGTTTGAGACAAAGGGCTATGATCTTCTTTGAATTTTGAACAATTTCTATCCATCTTTTTTGCTGACTGGTAAAGTTAATTATCCTGCCATGTATTCAGAGCTTAGCTCTGCCAAACTAACCAGATTGAGTACTCGCTAGTAGCATAAGCCACTCCGTGAAGATGTAGCATAGAGCTCAGTCTACAAGATTCTGCAGGTAGGGATTCATTAAATTACAACCCAGATAGTGTAAATCGTCTAATGGCCACTTTGTAAATGGCCTTTTGACAAATTGCATGAGCTTGTACAAGTTTCTGCAAGCAGCCAAGTACAAGGAACTATTTCAGTCTGTACGCTGTAGTCGAATTCTTAAGAACAGCTTTGCAACAGGCAAATATTTCTGCAATAAGTGTTAAAGTATGCAGTATGATTAATGGCATGGTAGCCGGGTTATGAGATGAGATGAGAGCAGATGAGAACCTCAGCTGCTTGTCATGTAGATAGTGTCCTTAGGTTTTCTTTCAGTGCTGTCCCTCTTCTCTATCCTTATTTATTTTGTTTTAAAGCCTCAAATATTTTAAAGCCTCAAATAGTTACAGTGTCTTAATATGTTTCAGCGTATGGATCCAATGAGAATGTACTTCAAATAGATTGATACAAATTGTTAATTTGATGTGTATGCACTCTTAAAGGAAAGTAACAATTGTTTTGTTTTGCCTTTTTTTATGAATCCTCAGTTGTTGTGAAGTGAATGCTGAATTTATATTTGCAATCCATAAATTTTTCATTTGATTATTATTCAGGCTGATAAGTTTTTAATAGTTTTATTGATTTTAATCATAGTTTTTCATCAATGAATTAGTATAACTCACTCTTACACAAATTGTAAGAGTGAGTAAACTCTATATCATATCCTTTTTTAATTACAATTGGCTTTTCAGCGTAATATTTAGTATTGTGAAGATATATTCAACATTTGTTTACTGTATTTCATCATGTGTATTCAAAGTTTCCCATAATGAGTTTACATAATCATGCTTTGACCTTCAGCTTCACAGACTTAGTCAAGTGCTCTTCATAATAACCACCTTCCAGTCTGTATTCCAGTATGATATAAATGAAGCAGTCTGAGGCAGAGAAGCGGTTGAGGAGCAGGATAATCTTTTTTACATTTGTTCTACTTTAATGTGATTTCACTAATACCCCTTGTGTTATATGGGCATTTCTTGTTTCAGTTAAATAACTTGTGGTATGTGTAGGCTTTCCAACAGTCATGGTGCAGAAGCACAGTAAATGAGTGTTTCTGCTCCCTCTGGTACTGTCACTGTGGTACCAGATTCCCATGTTCCTGCCCTGGGCTCTGTAACTGAACACGGTGTGTTTTCTGTTTGCTGCCTGCTCTCCAAGCGGAGACGGAGCTAAAGCTGCAGCCCTGGGGTCATTTTCTGACGGTTTTGATGTTGCTATTTTTATTGTAAAATGTGCTTTACAGTCAGTCCAAGTGTGACTACATTAGAAAAAAAAAAAAAAGTAATTACATGCCAGAAGAGGACATGATGGTTCAGGCCAGAGTACTATTCCTGACAAATCTGACACCTCTGCACAGTAAGTGTGTGAGTTTTTGGTGTACCACCAGACAGTAGTTTTGACATTCATTGCCTTGCCTATGGGCATGCTAGTTATTCCGATGTGGAGATTAGATTAAATTTGAGGCTCATCCAGTTGGCAGCTCACCGAAATGCATTTGGCTGCTGGTGCAGGAAAGCAACTCAACTTTGCAATTTGAAAGATGTTGTAATCTTCACGAAAACCTGTTTTTATTGCCTCAATTCTTCCAATTTTGCTCCTTGTTGTTGTAATTTCTGGTGGTCCCTAAAGGGGAAGATTTTTGGAAAGGAGCTTTCATGATGTCAGCTCAGCCTTTCATTACAAACACAGTGGTGGAAAACCTGTCTGACTGTGTTATGACGTGCATGTTTATGAGTAAAAGAGTATTAGCCGTGTAATTGTTCGGTGGTTTAGTTTGATGATTCCATGTCAGAAGCCATTTTAAGGGATGGATATGACTTGGAAGCCATGGGGTACCAAACACATCCATTATTCTGTATCGATTGATTCTTTTTTAAACAATTGGTTTGGCCTTAATGGCTTTTTGTTTGTTTGTTTTGTTTGTTTCTTTTTTTCTTTCTTTCTTTTTTTCTTTTTACTTGCCCAGCATCATAATAAGCAGAATGATGGTCTGGTTTCCGTTTGTGCCAAACAAATTTATTTTGCCAAGGAGATTTTAGTGGATATGACGGAAATAATGCTTTTGGATTTTACACCCCCCTTAATGCTTAACTATTGTTCTTCATTTCGACTATTGCTAAGTTACATGTCATGTGTATGTTGAACCTGACAAGGGGAAACAAAGTAAGGAGGGAGTGAAGAGAAGAAAAAGGAGGCGGAGATGCACCAGACGGAAAGCAGAAGCAACCACTGAACAACCAAAACAGAAAACCAGACAACCACCTGCTATATGTGTAAAGAAACAGAAATCATTTACGGCTTCTGTAAGAAAACAAAGTTGACGATCATGGTGAGCACCTATGGAAAGTAGTCCCATTTTTAGTTACATTGCATCATTGGCGTATTTGGCAGTTGAGGATTGACTCATTTATAAAGCTCACTTCAAGTGGCCATTTGAGATTATTTATTTTTTAATTTTTTTTTATTTTTTACTTTGTAGTGTGGGATCCATTTTTTGCACAAGATGTTGCCATGTGGGTTTAGCTTTAGCCTTTTGGCCCTTTAGTACTATTTGAGAGATGATGAAGAATGGTAATGTGATTATGCAAACTGTCAATATAGATATTCCCTGCAATGAGCTCCGACTTCACGGTTGTCTTTTATATTAAATGCAGTATTGTTTTATTTGGTTAAAACCCCAGTTAATTCCTAACCTGAGTGATCAGTTAAATATATTTTTACACTTTTTTTTCTTTGCAAGTATAGCCAGTTAACCTCATTCTGTGGAAACATGAGGCATGTGTAACTTTATAAGACATTATGTGGACCACTTGACTATGTTTGTAAACTGTTTAGATTCATTATGAGACAATGGGTTTTATGAATTACATTTGCTTGAGGGGTGTTATGAATAAGTGAAATCTTGTTTATAGATGTTTAAGTATGCAAAGTTTTTAAACATCTTTTAACATTGAACAATATAAGATACATACATGTCAAGACTTTATACTGCTGTCATGTTGAAATACTCTTTGATATATCATTTCAGACTTGAGGTACTCTTTACAAAAGTATTTTAAAACCTAACTAGTGTTTGGAAGCACTTTTACAGCCTGAGAGCATTTCTGTAGAGCCTGTCAGACTAGTCAACATTTGCATAAGTCTATTTTTCAGCATCAGATGCATTTAGAAACTAACTTTAAGAATAATTTGACAACTCTTAACATTCGGCTTGCACTGCAAATGTTTCCTACCTTATGTTTATTTAAAAAAAAAAAAAAAAAAAAAAGATTGCATGCCTTGAAATTTGGGTATAACAATTAAGAGGCTTGAAAAGTAGAAATACTCAAACATTGCATTCTGTCTAGAGAATATTCATATGTTGAATATTGTCCTAGTAAATACCTTAGTCAACCTATACAAGAGCTTTTTTTGTTTGTTTGTTTGTTCGTTTGTTTCTTGCTCTAGTTTATTTGACCTCTTCTTCCAGGTTGGCTGAAACTCTTCTAACACTTTTTTGCAGCGCATCCTAGCCAGACTGAAAACACCTGCAAGTGTATGTCAAACTCGTAATTATAAATGGAAATCATTATATCCAATTTAAGCTAATTTCGTCTTCAGTTTAACTTCATACACTGCTTCTTGACAATTTATGAGATGTTTTCAGTCCTTCAAGAGACTAAAAGTTGTCAAAGTTTGGTAGAAGTAATGGCTATTGATTCCTTCATTGGTTTAGTCTCACCACCTCATGGAGTCGACTCCCTGCGTAGAGCTATATGTGGCCTGTGCATTCAGCTCATTAATCATAAATAATCTGAATGGCGCCTGGCAGGTGTAGTCACCAACAACGGGGATAAGAGCAGCTCTCTGTCGAAGACTTGCAGCTTTGATAAAGCTGTGATGGCTTAGCAGCGTGCACTTCACCTGCTGGGTGCTGAAATGTCTTTGATTGTTGTTTCTATCTCTGAACTTCCCAATTTATGTTACTCCCTTAACACACTGCTCTCTTCAGGTTTTGCCTTTTTGACTATAATGTGGGGTTAAAAACCATGAAAAATGTCAGCGTTATTAAAAGTCTTTCCATTAGAAAACACTGAGTTGCACTGTACTGCAAAACAACTCTACATTTAGAAGTTTGTAAAGTTGTAATACATCTGTTGGTTGCGTGTATTCTTGGAGGGTCTTGTACCTTGTTTACCTGCGAGGCTTTACAACGTGCTGTACACCTGCTCTCTTTTCATTTCAGTCACTTACATATTATTACCTTGTTTTTCCCCCTCTTGTCTCTGATGATGCAGTTAATCTCAATGTGTGAGATAATGATCAGCATTAAACATATTCACCTGGGACCTCATATAATGAGGAATCCGATTTGTTCTCTGACTTGGCTGATGAAGGCTGGTTGTACTCGACCTGTGTAGTTAGATTGTAGGTAAAGCAACTGATTTGAGGCAAATACTTTACAATCAACTCTGCCTGCTGAGTTTTCCGGTTGCAGCAGGAGCTGATATTAATGTTCTTTGGAGAACTGTTGTATTCTGTCTGATAGCATATATTAAAGTTTCAACACGTTTTTGATACAGCTCATCTGTAATGTTTTTCTCTCCCAGGGCATTTTTTTATTCATACTTCTGCATCTTATATCCTTTCTCGACTTTGTTTCATCTAGGTTTCCATTATTAAAATGGACCCAAGTGTCGCAGACCTGCTGGTCGGCGCTGATTAAGCTAAGGAAGAAACACAGGAAGGGTCATCCAGAGAGACCAAACAAAGCCTATTTAAGGAAATCATAATCTTTGAAGGCTTTTTTTTGCCTATGCCATCACCACTTCAGTTTAATATGCTGTAGCAGCAAGGGCTAGTGCAACATTCCTTCTGGATTTCAGGTATTTGATACAGAAGCAGGTTGGATGTACAGTACTGTGACTGGGCTTGAAAAAGGTCATGTTGTAAATTTCTGAAGCCTGGAGTTAGCTTCTGTTTCTTCTTCAGTTTCTGCATTCCTAGATGGAGAAACCCTACAGTAATGCTGTGTTTGTTTGGAGGGTTTCTGTGAAGCAAGCTACATCTTTTTACTCTCTTCCTTCACAGTTCAATGCTGTGATATGCCAACATTTTTCTGGAAAAGATGCCAAAAAACAGTTTTCTCCCCTCCAAAAAAAAAAATTACAAAATCTCTGGCGGTTGTGTGGTGTGACTTAGTTCACTTTGCTGTTCATAAAATGTAGATGCCATCTCCAGATGTTCGACACACCCCAGCCCCAGACAAATTTACCATGACTGACTGAAATGTTCAGCTGCAGGTTCCTCCTGATTTGGTTAACATCACCTAGACTAGAGTCCCCTCTATGTGCAGCAGATACACACAGAACAGCAGATCTTAGGACACACTAGGAAGCACCAATCATAGTATGTAGCATACCAAAATGACAGGAACTCAGCTAAAAGACTCGACCCGGCATTGCCGCCCAAACAAAACACCATTTAAACCCCAAGCAATTATATGTCCACTTTGGAGCTTCTGCTGATTTTTGCACAAACGACACAAAGTGTTTTATAATAGCAGAGACTCTGCTGATTACAAAAAATGTCTATCTCATCACTGTGGGACAAAACTCTGTGAGCTAGCAACTAAATGTTGCCTTATCAATTAAATATTGAAATTCTGGGAATTCCCAGAAGGAAGCATGAGGTTTCTAGAAAATTAACATTTTACAGTAAAAAAGAAAAAAAACCCTTATTGAGGATATCAGATGACACGCTGGCACTGTGTCACTGCTAATGTGGTGGAACTGGATCTATTAACACATGCTCGTGTCAAGAATAATTAATGCACTTATGGAACAGTCTGAGTCTCAAACTATAATTCTGAAGCATATTTTCTTTCAGTCTGGCAGCAGCTTTTCTATTTCTTGTGGCCTTGTCTGCTCAGTTTATTTGAACAACTCAAACACATTCAAACAAAGAACTCCAACATGGTACAAAGTGAATATTTTAACCACTTAAGTTTAAAGTGTGTTTTTAAGCACACATGTCCTCAAATTGCATTTGGTTTTGTTGTTATGTTCTGAGAGTTTCTTGAAAATAACTCCAAATGTTAGAGTTATGTTTTTAGCGTTAACTTTTCTGCTCTGTAGTGGTGCAACAGTGGCTGGTTTGCTCTGACAGTTTGTATGTGTCTAGTAACTGGTGGCACACGTGTTCTGCCATGATGTGACAGATTTGCATAGATTAGGCACCAAGTGGCGACGAAAAATGGCAGCCAACATGTCACCCCTCACCAGCAGGAGCAGATCCAGCCTGTAGCCGCACATCCTGCCTGCCTGCCTCCCTGAGCTGCCCTTCACAGTTTTCTGGCAGTTTTCACCGTCAAGCTTTAAGAAAGCTTTGAGATTCTGTTCCCACTTAAATCATCTGCCATTTTTCTTCATCTCAAATGAGATAAAATAAAGGAATTGTAGCAGTAATTACATGCTGAAACTTGGATTTATGAAGCTTTGACTGTCATTTCAGTCTCTCGCTTTGGTCTGCGTTCTTCACTGTTTCCGTCTTCCTTCCTCACACACTGCCTCGTTTCCTGTGTGAATTTGACCCCCACTGAGAGCCCAGATGCCCCACACTCCAGGATCACATAAGCTCTTTCTTTGTAGTGTCTTGCCAAGTGTTGAGGCTTTCCTGGCAGCATTCGCTTTCAGACTTTAGCAGAAGGTCACATGTTCACTCTGAACCCCAGAGGTCAGCATCTTTACACCTTTTAACCTCTGTGAGCTCACATTTAGAAGTCACAGATGAGCATTTTACAATAGCTCCCATCACTATGTTGCTTGTTACAGTATGACAGCCCATTTCAGCTGCACTTTTTTTTTTGCCTTCCATGTTCCCAGCAGCTCAGGGATTTACATTTTCCAAGTCTCAAAAATCCTCTCAGTGAGACACAGTCCCTGGACAAATAAACAACAGATGCTCAAATGTCTTCTTTGACTCATACTTGATCTTCAGTATCGTGTGCCACTTTCATACACTTGTGCAGTGTTACAGTGTGCAGCACTGATTTTTGTTTTCAAAGCAGAGTGTGATGTAATAAGTCAGTGATCCTGTGTAGCTTAGTAGGTGGAGCAGGACCTCTTACACTGCTTTGTTCAGAGATGCATCAAAGGGATTCATATACTTTCATTGTGATATTTGTATGCGTTTCAATCTGAATCCTTTGGAAGCTTTGCAAGAAAGACGAGACAGTTTCATTCAGATATTGTTTATGCGTTGAATGATTCACTGCCATCATCCTTCAGAGGAGTTCTAAAGAAAATGTTAATTCCTGAAGTCAAGTTTTACTACTTTGTGTTCATTGATGTTGACAGTTTTTGACCATTTATTTATTTAGAGTTAATGGAGCTGATAGATGGATACATCTAGTGCTGAAACTTCATTTTTAAGTTTGATAAAAATGTTACACCACCACACATGGCAAAGCGAGTGTAACAGCAGCATCAGAATTAAGCCCTTTTTGTGACATGTACTCCCTTCCAGTAATCTCGTGGCAACTGAACATGTCAGTGTTGTGTTTAAATGAGCACCCTGGAGCTTCTTTGTTGTCGTGACTGCGTTTGTATGAGTCGGTCCCCAGTGACATTTACAACTTTGACATGCCACAAGTCTTAACAGCTGCAGTTACATTAACCTAGAGTTAATTTATAAGTTAATTTAGCTAATAGTCAGCAACTTCGAGGAATCTGACGTACTTCTCTTATCTAATAAACTTTCGACCACATTTTTCCTGGATTTAGCAGAAGTACCTAATTGTTTTTTGTTGTTGTTGTTTTTTACATTGTTCGTTAATAAAGAAGCAGCAACCGCTGTTCTGTATGACTAACAGTATTTTCAACTGCATCCGTCTAATAACTTATAGTGAACATTGTACTCTCCCACTGTGGGAAACATTGACATGGAGGAAATGGAAAGCACTGAGGTCCTTCAGTACAAGGGAACACCGCCAAGCCACTAGTTCAGATGGATGATAGTTGGGTAAAAATCAAGACACAAAGGGACTCGTGGAACAAATCAGCTCAGTGTACATCAGCATCTAGGTAATGAGGGAGCATGCCAAAGACATGTTTCCCTGTTTGGACTGTGTGATGCACATGGAGGAAAAGAAGCCTCAACACTTAAATTAATGGGAAGCCCGCAAACACACACCAGTATCTGCTTTTTGACTCTCACCACCCTCTGTAACACAAACTGTACGTTCTCAAAACTTTAACCATCAGGCTGAGGATGTTCCTAATTGGGAAGTGGAAAAACCCAAGAGACACACTCCCATCCAGGAAGCCATTGGAATCTGTGACTATCCCAACTGGGCTTTCATTAAATCAGCTAAAAAATCTGGGAAAAACAACACGAACAGAAGACAAAAAGCAGTTGATACGGCCCTGCTTCCACCAAGGAGTCCATCCCACTCGGGACGGAACAGTTTGCTGCGGTTTGGTTCAGTAAACCCAGATATCTTGTGCTTTTCCACTGGCAACCGCACCCTTACCTGGCTGGCAGAGTATACCCCTGATAGTGACTGATGCATTAGCTATGTATTAGCGTGACATCATAGCAGCAGTGCAGCACAATACTTCCCTTGAATTCTAATGAAGTGAGCAACAAAGAAGGAGAATGGCAGACATCCAGCAGTTTGTGTTCTTTCTTCTTGGCATGTGGCTTTCAATAACATCTCCAAAACATATTTAAACATGGCGCTCTACCCAATTTTACTTATTGCCGAGTTGCACCCAAATGGCGATTCATTCAACCAATCAATGGATTGGAGTCTGTCATGGTCAGATCAGTAAGATTGAGACCCTAATTCCCGAAAAATAGGACCGGTCAGATCAAATATTTTGGCACCTTTCCCAGTTTTTCCTGTGGAAATGCAAATAATAAGTGGGGCTTATGTGGAAGGAGTTTCTTAAAAACTTGGAGGGATTTTCTCCGAAATGGTATATCTTAATTCATTTCAAACTAAACAACACCCTCAGACTGAAAGTGGTTCACTAGTGCTATAACCTTCACAGGAGAGGCCAAATAACCACTTCATTAACCACAGAAGAGCCAGTTAGACAGGTCAAAATCCAGTGTGGTCTGTCTGCGTCTCAGGGATAAAGGACACTATTTTAAGTACAGTCATGTCCACATTTTAGACAGAAAAGACAGATTGGTTGGTAGAGGTGTCAAAGAAGCTTTCCATGTTGAACTGGGAAAACCATGTCTGAACAGAGATGGACTTGCATGTCACCTTCCCAGCTCCTGTGATACAGCCTTGCCTGTCTCCCCTAGAGGTTTTACAGTAATTCACACATTGGACCATTTGATGAAAACAGCAGTGGTCGTGCGAGGGACTCTTAGCAACCAACAGGTTGATCGGGTAAGCCAGTGACACCGTGTGACTTTCATGAGTCTCAACACGTGAATTATGAGAGATGAAACATTTTCACCAAGTAATATAAGTCCAGTCACCTTTTATTCAAGCTCTTGCAACAATACCTCATGCTTGTGAAGGTGATAAGAATTTTAAAACAAAGGTAAATCATGTAAGTAAAGTTTTACACTGCGTCTTTTCACCATTTATGTGTTTGATGTGGTACTGTATACATACCTGTAATGTAAATTTAATGGCATGTTGTGAGAAAACTGTGACTGAGAACTTTACTCACTTAAAAAATGATCAATTGTTTTAAAAAAAGGCCGCTATCACACACGTACAGTACCAAGACACTTCCACGTCACTTCCACAGGCATGTTTGAAGGAAGCATAGGGAAAGGATAATATGATTGTGACCGATGTCTGAATAATATAGTTGAAACAGATAAATTAAACCAGTAATGTTGCATATCTGATATATGAAGAGGGCAATAATACAGTATAATGATTTCAGCTTACAACTCGTGCACTCAGGCTAGCAAGTCATTATACTGAGACAAATCGACCGAGCTGACATGCAGGGACTTCCTCTTGTTTTAAGCCTTTTTCCACAGTTGTCGCAGAGTGAAAGAGCAAAATGAACCGAATAAAGCCATGTATTTTTGTTAGATGTGATGAATTTGCTTAGTTTACATACAATATATATATATATGGATGCCTATATTGTTATATACAAAATTTAACAGCACACTAATGCTATGACCAAATGTAAACAGTAATGTTTACATTAAGATGGAAAAATTATTGGAAAACATTCTTGGGAAGCGTGAAACATATTTCCAGTGTGACTTTTTACTCACATTTGGAGTCCAATGACATTTTATGCGCATAGGTCCCAAATGTTTGCGGCTTTAGCTTCTGAAATGTGTTAATATGTTGCATTTCTATTCCATGTTGTTTTCTGGATGTTAATTGAGCAAAATGAAATGTCATGATGGAAAATGAATTGAACAAATTATCTTAAACTGCTAACCTGTACACTTATCAGTTTCAGCTCAGCTTTGTCTGACCTGTGTCCCTCATGTCTTTGTTTTATGGTTTACCCACCTGATTTCTGAAAGGTTAAATAGGCATAGAAATGGAGAATTTAAAACCACCACAAAAACGTGTTATTTCTGATTTTCTCTTGTTTTTTTCCCCCATCTGACTGTGGAGAAATGTTTTGAACTGGATCACATCAGTGGAGCAGACCACCTTTCCTTTTTTCATTTTCATGGATGGTGATGGCAACAAAAGAAAACCAAATTATTTCTTCATTCACTCACATTAAAGGCGCATCTTTCATCTCTATCTGCATAGGCGACCAAAGAGCTGAAACAATACAACAACAAGATCATCGAGTGCACCTTCGCCAACAACAGCTGGGTGTTCATGAGACAGAGGGTGGACAAGAGCTTCCCCAACTCCTATGACACAGCCATGGGTGAGACTTTGTTCTTCCCTCTTCTCCTGCCTCTATTTAATAATATTTCACTTCTCCTCTATCGGTCTCTGTATCAGAGGGGAAAACGACCAGTCAGCCTGCGATTAATGGCTTATTTTATCTGTATTTTACATCAGCTTCGTCTCAGTTAGATTTCTGTGTTATGAGATTGTGTTTGCATGTGTGTGTGTGTGTGTGTGTGTGTGTGTGTGTGTGAGGAGCAGATGTTCTGTTGTGTAAGAATACACACACAAACAGTCTGGCCTTGTACTCGATGCCCAGGACAAATTGTTTTCATCATGTCCTCTCTTTAAGCAGAGAAGCTGACATTTTGCAGCAAATACGCTTTTATTTTTTTGTTTTTTGTTTGTTTGCTTGTTTTTTTTTTTGTTTTGTTTTTTTACCTGTTTTAACAAATTTCACTGATGTGAAAAAATATGAAAACTTCATCTTTTTTTTTTTTTGTTCCAATAATGGAAATTTAGCTAATAATTACATCTAATAATGTGGTGTATGTTGCACAACAAAACACTGCTAAAAACTGCAGTTATTTATTTGTGTGTTTGTTTGTTTGTTTGTTTCAGTTCTTTTTTGTGTTGCTGATGGCACAAATGCTGGACTGAACTCTTTGCACAGAGCAATGGAAAGAAATTTTGCATATTTATTTTGAAATTTAAGAATCAGTGTATGTACACCTTGCACAAGTGCAGATGGTCATTTAGTGTCATGAAGATGTTATAAAACATAACATTAAATAAAATTTAGCAAACTTGGATATAAAGACCATAAAGATGCTCTTAACCTCTTGCTGGATAATGATTCTCCTAATAGCAGCAGCAGCCCAAGCACGAGGACAGTGGGGAGGATGAATGATGACACAGACCTGTCAGACAGTCTATTAAGTCAGGGGCTTTAGATAACCATTAATCCAGGGCAAGTTATTTGTCTCTCAGATCTGTCTCCTCAGTCTGGCCACATTGATCAAAACCAAACATCTTTATACAGACATCTGAACTGGAAGGTGGAGTGAAGAACCAGCTACACATAGACTGTGTATGAAAGATAGATGTAGCCTATGCAACATCACTCAGTGGCTACTATTTTGAAGCTTTGAGTTCAAAGTGTAGCCATCATTATCTGGAGTTTTTGGAGACAGAAGTGACATGAAATGGGAAGGAGTGCCTTGGAGTGCCCCGCTCTTTTCTTACTCAAACAAAGCTCTCCGTCAGTGACATGAAAGGAGCGTAAATGTCAAATATAGATAAGATTTTTTTGTGCAAAGCTAATTTCTGAAGCTTCTGAACAGACTATGAGTCAAAGCTTATTCCTACAATATCAAGAAATTACAATTGTTTTTATTTACTACCTTACTATTCATTCATGTAAATGTGCAAAAAAAGCAAGAGCTTTAGTTTAGTATATGCTTGCTATTACTAGCGTGAAACTAGTTTTCATTATTACAACTGAATTGTTTAGTTGCATCATCTTGCATTATTAAACTTTTTAAATGATAAAGTTGTTGCATACGGCAATATAGAAACTGCAAGTGTTTTTTCTATAAAATTGGAGGTCACTTTAATTTCACACTTCATTTGAGGGGAAAAGCGTTGGTGTTTTCTCTAAGATGAGGTCCTATATCTTGTTAAAACTGCCATATCAGCTTTTGGAGGAAAAAAATGGAGAAAAACAAAGAGAATAATGGAAAACACATGCAAACATAATTGTCTGGCACTCAAACAAATTTAGTCATTTCAGCATTTAATCTAAGTGTTGACATCAGTGCTGTGCAAAACACTCCTTAAAAGTAAAAAGTGAAGTGCTGTAATAAAGAGAAGTGAAGGCAGGAGAAAACATATTTTCAAAGAATAAAGTGCATTGATTGAAGATTTAGAAGATGGTTTTGCTGTGCAGAATTGGAGCCCAAGGTTTTATCTGAAATCTCACCAGATAGTACTGCATTTCTCCCCAAGCAGATAACATTTGTTCCGTTTACCAACTTCAAATAATCATCAACGTGTTGTCAGTGTGGCTCATGAATGTGCCAACCGTGCTGTGAAGTAGAATGAGATATTTCCAGCACTTCTTTTCCCAGCGGTAAAAATCCAGCTCAGTTTTCCACAACTAATGCAAGGCATGTTCAAGACCCTTCTTAGATTGAATATATTTTGATGAAATTAAAGATGTTTTGTTCTTTGGTGTAAGAGGGTCACACACGTGTTTCTATCTTAAAGAAACACTAATTTAATGTTACTGGAAAAGCTTGTCAGCACATCTGTCTTAACTTCCTTCCTCCTGTGTGTGTTTGTTTTTCACCCCCCAGCTGTGTGTAAAAGCATCCAGGAACCTGTCACTAAGGAAATCCTTTTGGAGTACGTGGACCGCTGTGCTCAGGGAGTCCAAGCCCAGAACCGGAAACAGCCACCTGACCCAGACTCTGAGCTAATGCCCCCTCCCCCTCCAAAAAGACCTAACCGGGCCATCCCGTAGCCCACAGCTGGGCCCTCTGGACTCCCCACAGTCACAGTGTTCATCCACATCACCAGCCCCCTCCAAACAGCAAACAAACATTTCAAGGCGTTCCTACTGCAAACTTTGCTTTATCAGCCTGTACGTGTAAGGACTGACAGAAGTGACTGCCTCAATGTGATTGATTTACTTTGTAGACTTCTTTGTAGCTTTAATTGCTTGCGTTCTTATTAAATGCTAAACATGATGCTTAGGCTATGTTTTCCCCATTTTGTTTGTTTCTTTTCCTATTTATTTTTTAAAAGCATGAGCTAATTGATATTTATCAGCCAGGACATTGTTATGGCTACCGAAACACCTGACGGACCTTGTTTACCTTTTGTCAACTAGTTCCTTAGTTTGATTTGAAAGAGGAGTAAACATCATCAGAGCTCCGTCTGCTGTCTTCATCCATTTGGTTTTCCATCATCAAAGATCTCATTACCACAAAGCTGCAAAGATCTGAAGTTTAGTTCCGATTATCAGTGTGATGTGTTGAATGTGCAATGTTGAGAGGGGGATATCCAGATGTCTTTAAATCTAAAATCACCACTCAGATCAGGATTAGATCTCAGTGCTCTGCCTACGCCCATCTGTGTGGACTTTTAAAGGGCCACATGGTGGGCAGGGAGATGACAGCATGATTACAGTCTCTACTAACACACTACAAAGATGTTAAAGCTGTGAAGGACTCCATTTGAATCATCAGATTTTTCTAAATTTGGACTATGAGGTGTCATTTTTGAGGTAGTGGCAGGTTTTATCCATTACTATCTGTAATTTTAACTATTGATTGACTGCTACTGCATTACCCATGCTCATCTGGTATCAGTGAGCCCAATGGGCTCTATGCACAGCTCCACTACTTCCTGAACTTAAGGTAACTCCTTTGTTTCCTGTCTTTCATTACTGAACGAACTGATTAACTCAGGTGTGTCTGATCTCAGTAACTGGCCGGACACACCTGGGTTAATCAGTTTGTCCAGTAATGAAAGACAGGAAACAAAGGAGCTACCTTAAGTTCAGGAAGTAGTGGAGTCGTGCATAGAGCCCATTTCATGGCCATCAAAATCTGGTATCTTGGAGTAATCGAATAATTGTAATAATCTGATCTGATGTGTCTCCGTTCACCTCTGAAATCCGTTGTATGTGACAGTGCAACATCCGGTTTCTTTGGGAGTACGTACATATGGAATGAGGTAACAATGCCCGCTGTCTTAGCATTAGCTGCTAATGTGAAAGCTGATAAGATGCAACATAGACTAAATGTGAATGCTTTACTGTGTTAATACTCCACATCATCATTTTTTTTTTTCTTTTGTGTTCTGCTCAGGGTTTGACAGTGTCTCTTCTGTCTTTTTAATGGAAAACATTATAAAAGGAAAGTGACACCGTATTTTTTGCACATGCACCAATGTAAAAACTGGTCTAAATTCACAAAGACATCAGAGTAGTGAGAAGAAATCTAGTGGTGTTAATCCAATTCTCATGGTCGGATAGTGGTTGTGACCTGATAAAGAATGTCAGATTATGCTCTCTACATGACCATTTAAATTATCTGACAAGTCCAGAAATCAGTTTATGATCCAGTTTTTGGTGTGCTCCTAAGAATGTGTGGCATGGTTTAACCTAAACCTTTTTGGAAGCAAGCAGCAAGTCCTGAGTCTGTTAACTCCAGTCAGAGGCATTAACACATTTAATGTTGTTAATGGTCTTTGATTGATACAGTATACTGTATGTCTTGTGTATTTTCACACTAACCCATGTTTTTTTGCAAAACCAAACTTTTATTCTGCTTCATACCTCTCAACCTCATGCAGATGGTATTTTTTTAATCAGACAAACTAAGATTTGTACAGTCCCTTTTAATGTGAAGATTTTTACACTCTGTTTTCAGTGAATCCTTCAGAGCAAACAAGGGTTTGGGGCTAATAATGACACCAGATGATGGAGTCTACAACTAATGATGATGGAAAGTGTCGAGTTCCCGCTGCTGCCAAGAGCTACAGTGGTGCCTGGCTTGCTGAGACTGGTATTCATATACGTCACAATGTGTAGACCATGAACTATGCACAGCATTACAATCCCTTACAGGCTGTACATAAATGCCGAATGAAAAGTTTCTGCATGATAAGACACAGTTGTTGGAGCTTGTTGCCCTGTGATTCCAGCTTCATGCATTTAGCATAATTTAACTTAACTTAAATTTCAGTCTTCATAGACATGCAGCCTTGCCAGCATGTGATGCTCAGGTTTAAGATGTGGAGAAAAGGCAAGTAAAAGAAGCTTAACATGATTAAACAGCCACAGTTTAGCATTCAGTAGCCGTGCAGCTGAAGTACTGAACAAAACAGCTTTATAACACTCAACAACAAACTGATTTTTAAAACGATTGAGTTTTTTTTGCATTGATTAAATAATTGTTTCATATTACTGTAAAACACAAATCAGTTTACTTAAACTAATTGTTTTTCTGATGACCAACAGGAGAATGCCTCTTACTGCAAAAAGAATTGGAATTGTCTAAAAATCTGTGGTAGAATACTTCTCAATGCGTTAATATTTTCAAAAAGATTATATATGATCATTCACTAATTTTGATACTTCTTCAGTCTTTATACATTTTGATTAAGCCATGTGTATGATAAGTTCCTAACTTGTGAGCATTTTGTAGTTGAGGTAGTCAGATCCGCTAATCACTATTTACAGCAACACAATATAAAGATGCCTAAAACTCTAAACCCATGACTGAAAAAAAAAAAGTCTAAACCCATGTGTATTAAAACCATAGCTATGCCTTTTATTTTCAGGCTCTTGTACCCCCTGGGGTACAAGTACGCCTGGTTGGGAATCACTGTTGACATTCACCATCGGAGAAAAGAACAGAAACGAGTCTCTCTGCCATCTGTTTCCACCTCCCTTCTGTTTCCATTACATAAATACTGTACATGTTGCACTGCAATGTATTATATATAAAAACAATGACAGTGAACATGATTTTTCAATTATCAAAATTTATATTGGGTCATATCATATAATTGGTTGAGCAAAAGCAATACTGACAGAGTATTTTTGTCTCCCACTCAAAATTCAGTATTCCTCATTATTCTGAAAAACAGTTTCAAAACCTTAAGCAGAGCACCATGAGGTTTTCTGTCTGTATACCCAAAGCAGCCCAAGATTCAGTGGTATTTTGGGGACGGTGCGTTGTCCTGTATGACAATGATTCTTTAGCAGGAGTCACAGTTCTGACTTTTACTCCATGTTAGGAAGTGCTAGGTTAAAAACTGCTCATATTTTGCTGGTAATTTTGACACTCTCAGGTACCCTAAAAGAGCCTACCAGCTGCAGTTCTGCAGGTTTTCAACGTTTCCCTGTTCCAACACACCTGATTCAAATTAAATGGCAAGGCAAGTTTATTTGTGTAGCATATTTAATGTACACAACAATTCATATGGTTTTCCTCAAAAGCTTGTTGTCAAGTTCTGGTGACCCATTAAAATGATTCAAGTGTGCTGCAGTAGAAAGCACCCAAAACTTGCAGTGCTGCGGCCCTTGAGGGCCGACTTTACCCATCCCTGGGCTAAAGCCTATCCCACCTGCTATCAGACGGGAGGCAGGTACATCTTACACAGGTTGCTGCTAGTGGTATAAAGTTCAAAATATATAATAATGAAGCTAAATTCTCAATATTGCTGCTTTCATTCACATATTTTCCTGTATCTGTTCTTTCTAACAGCATCACAAATTGCCCCGGAAGAGCAGCTTATTAGGACTACATGTCCACATTCATGTAAAACATTTCCAAAGAATCTCTCCACTCTAATCCTAATTTTTAAAACTGCAGCAACATCTGACATTTATCAGTTATGTAACTGAATTCAGCAATATTTGCATGTATGATGACTTCCTGCAAAGAAAGCTGTCCTTAGCATTTTTCAAACATGCTCCGTCCTAATGTAGACCTCTGTGCCGGTGTTTTGAGCAGAAGTATGTGCACAACCCGTCTTCACAGGTTTAAGAGATGGCACTGATTAAAAAATTAGGATGTACATTGATTGTCCACTGAGCTGCAGAGTCCTCCAGCAGGCACTTTCCACCAGCTCTTACTGTGTTTCGCTTAACCTCCAACCTCCCTGTGAGGGGGAGACAGAAGAAGATCATTCCCCTTCTGTATTAAAATGCTCATCACTCCTTTTTTCCAATCCCAAAGGAAAACCTTGTTGCCAAGAAACATTTGGATTTCTTTCTTTGCCCGCTGCCTACATTGTTGCCTGTTGCTAGGAGTGTTACCCTTCGGCAGCATTTATCACCCACTGCAGTGTTTATAGGAATGATCTATGATAACAGACAGCAAAACGCCGAATGAAATGGCTCCATTAGTTTTAGATTTTATTTATTATGTTGCATTTTTATGAGTGCAGCCTCTCCAACCCAATAGTGGCTGGTGCTTTAGAAATGTTTTAGCATTTGGGTGTCATTTCTGCCTCTAGCTCAAACTTTGACTTTCAGGTCTGTCATTTTGAAGAATTAGGTTTGAAATGTGTGTTTCCACACCACAGTGAAAGGATGGAGCTTATTTTTTGGCTTGAGAGTCCAAATTTGTGGTTAGTCATGCAGCCTGAAGAGTTTAGATCAGAAGTTGGGGGATGAATGTAAGTCAGGAGAGTATAATAGAAGAATGCAAGACCAAAAAAGAAAGAAAAATCATGGTTTTGTGAGAGTGTGAATTTTTACTTCCTGTTTGATGGTGCCTGAGGCGGCTGTTCTCCTTATAGAGGAGATAGATGTGCTGCACTCCCAGGGCTCTCTTCCCTTCTGGCTGCACATGAAAGCTGGCTGATTCTCATCAAAGCCACACTCACCTTTTGTCATGAGGTTTCTGCCGCTGAGACATCACCCTTTCTCATGCAGCAGGTGCAGGATTCACAGCAGCAGGTGCCATTTTTACTTATTTCTTTGCTCCTTCCATTCACTCAAATTTGTCTTTTGAAACTTATTCGCTGTAGCGATGCTAGGCCCAAAAAAATGTTTTCTAAAAAATCTGTTTTTGCTGTGTTTGCATCATTCTTCAAATCAGACCAAGGCCAAGACAGTTACTTTAAAAAACATAGATAGAGGGATGAAAAGGCAGAACCAAACACATCAATACTGTTTCCTCCGGGTATGTTTGAGCCCCAGCATGGAGCTGGCTGTATAGGTCTAGAAATACTTTGTGTCCTTGCATGAGCACAGGTGGTGCAGCAAACAGTTATGAGGCTTACTCATAGCTCAGTTGCTGCAGGTTAGAGGCAGCCGTGTTTCATGGTGATATTAGATTAACAAATACAAGTTGCAGGCTATCAGGATCCTAATGTTATCTACAATTTGAATAATGCAGTTATGTGGCCCTCGCTGTCTCAGAGGTGCAGAAATGGGCTTTTGTCAGAGCTCAGAGCAGCTTCTGTTCTGACAGCTTTCTTGTTTGCTCAAATGCTAATTTTCTTATTTTGAGAACAATAATTTCAAAAGCCCTACACACACAAATCAGTCCTATTTACCACTATGTGTTAAGCAAGTTTATTCTCCTTGTGAAGCCATTTCTTGGAACTGTTTTCCAGTTAAGTATATCCATACAGTTCCAATAACCATAATACAGTGGAAGTACAGTACACTACTGTGCAAATGTCCGGAGGTACCTTTCATTTCTTAATACGTAGCTTCAAAGTGGTCAGACCTTTTAAAAATGGCATTTAGGGCAATATTTTTCCAGGCTTTGCAAAGGTCCTTTAAACTTTCTTTTTGCACATTGGCTGTTTTTTTGCTTTTTTTAAACAGGTTTTTTTTAACCTGCAACAGTTAAACAGTATGTAAAGGGGATGTTATTAGGAAACAAGGAAAGAGGTCTAGCAATGACCTGACACAAGACGTGTGAGCTGCATCTGGCTCTGCAGTTGATTCACCTTCTGTTCACTGAGGCCTCATCAGAAATGGTCTCCATGGGGAGGTGTTGGGAAGAAAAGGCTGAGTTATGCAAAATAACACAAGAACTGGACTGAAAGTCAGTGGCAGCAGGTCTGATGGATGACGACTCCTCCCCAGACCGCTGGACCGATTTCCTGTTACCCTGGTCACACATAAAGACTTACAGTAACCTGTAACTCTCACAACAGTTTCTGTTGGTACACAAAGAATATCAAAACCATCATCTTCCTTTCCTTCCCTTTCAGCGTTTTGATGCTCTTAATAAGTTTGATTAAAATACATGTGTCGTGCTCTCTCTTTTTGCAAATGGATGCTGTGGCTCTGTTTGCCTGCTGATTATTTAATTACAGTTTTAAGTAATTACCCTTCTCATCCAAATTCATCTTGCATCTTCACTGTGTCACAACTAAGAACTTTGGTTTGATTTGTAGCATTAGTATGTGCACTCTTTCTAGAAAAGGGTTAATAGTGCATGCCACATCGACTTGTCTGGCGCCTCTTGCCTGACTTTATCTTAAATATGTGTGTAGTAGTCCTCGATTATTCAGTTATTTGAGCTGTTTAGGCATTTATCTCAAGGTTCTGCTCTAATCCATAAAAGCAGCAAGCTGAACTCCAGTGGACCCCAAAGTCACAAATGTGAATCAAATCTTCATCGGGCTGGTTTTAATAACAAGCTTTTTGCGCTTGATAATGAAGTCAGACGGCCCTGACCCGATTACCTCTCTGAAATTAGAAATTTAATTGCATAAATTTTTCAGCTGCTGGAGTTGAGGAGGCATGGCAGCACAAATCTATTATCTGCAAATTCTCCCCCATCATGAGCTCCTCTGTGGCGCGATGCCATGTGGCAACGAATGGCTCCCATTTCAGATGGAAACTGTCCTCTGTCTCCATCAGATGCAGCAGTCGGGGAGTCGTTGTATGTGACAGCCACGTTGCTTGGATCGTTTGTTATGGCAGCACAGTGAGGCTGCCTCTGCCATGTCAGTGCACCCTGTGGTAAACATGACAAAAAAGGAGAAGCTGCAGTGATGCTTGCTGCTGCATTTTAAGCACATCCATGAAGAAATTAAAAAACCTCAAAGGAAAAATGGAAATTTCTTGAATACACAACACGATGGTGACTTCTGATGTGACTTTTAGTAGTAAAATCTGTTGAATTTTCTTTAGACTTTGAAAAATTAGCACCACAGTCCAAATAATTCCTTTACCTTTGAGTAATTGGTTTGGTTCTTACAGCACAACTTTATAAGCAAACCAAAATCTACTGTAATCAGCATCAAGTCACTTTTGTTTTGGGTTGTATTTTTTCTGCTCTTCCACCAAGTTTGGACAGAGTAAATGTTCTTTTTCTCCCCGATGGTGCTGCATAGTAAAATCCCAGAAAATTAAAGGAGGCAGATGAGAGATGTTTTTTTTTATTATTATTACTATTCGTTTATTCACTCCATTAACTTTGGTGCGAGAGAAAATTGCAGCACTGGAGGACAAGAGTTTAAAGGATGGATTTGTCAAAGGATGTATTAATGGTGAATCAGTCCTGTAGCAACATTGACAAATGTTGCTAAATGAGGCAACATGAGCAACCAGACTCTCAGAAAGGTAACAGTTTTCTGAGCTTAGCATGTTGTGGTCATTTTATAATAGAATGGGATTCAGGTTGTATTCTGCAGTGACTTTTCATTTTTAAAACAGAGGGTAATCACTACATGAGGAATAACACGCTGAAGTCTTTACTGTACAAGCCATCTTTTAGGAAGCAGATTGTTAAAAGCATGATATTCAGGGTGTTAATGAGTTAGAAATCTGAAGTTATGCAAGGTTTTCTTGCTTTTATTCTTGTTGGAAATCAGAAATTTGATACTCTGGGTTTCCTTTACAAGTAATAGTACTGAACATGTTCCAGTTACCCTTTGGTCTACAATTTATTCCATTCTTCCACAGAATACTTCTACAGCATGACGACGCAGTCACATAAAATAGACCCATGGTTCACATGTGAAGACTTTTTTTTTCTTCTTAAGAGCCATCTCCTGTTAAAAGCCATACTTATGTTTATGATGAGGGCCTTGTCATCCCAAATCGAAGAATATAGAAATAGACATCTTTCTTGGCCAAAGACATTTTTGTCACCAGCCAGTCATAACTTGTATTTTCATAAGCCATGTGATGTCTTTGAAAAGGAGACCCCAGGTAACAAGAATATAAATAAACAACTTGCTGGTTTGTATTTTAGAAAGAGAGTGAAAATGAAAAGCTGAAAGGCATCTACAGTATGGACATCTGTTTGTTGCAGTACATTGTCTGTCATCTTTCACCTTTCCAAAGGCTCCTGCTGGTCAGTCACAGAATTATTGTGAAAATCGTGAACACACAAGAGAAATGGACAGAATTCAGTTTTTTGTTCAAATGTCATGAGGAGTCTCAACTGCAGCATAATTATTATTGTTATTATTGTTTGCCATGCTACACAGAATGAGACATTCAGTCTTTGTACTCTGTCTTTGGTCCAAAGTTGCCCTAAATCTCTCAGGTCTGACAGTTTTGGGGCCCATATACATCTCATCCAGCTTTTCTGACAACAATAAAGCATGCTCTTGGGAATTTCCTTCCCTTTTAGAAGGAAAAAACAGCATTTTGTTTGCTGTAGGAAACCAAAATCTTCATTAGATAAGCGTAATACTGATTCCAATACTACTATCAGAAAATAAAATGAAATACAGGTGCTTAATTTCATCTTCCAGGTTAGTTTTCCAACTTTTGGGTTTTTGCTGCCAAACTGAGCTGCTCATTGATTTTTTTTTTCTTCTGCTGACCCACTTAACCTTTACATTTTCCTCTACATTACCATCTATCTTCTTCTACTCATCCAAGGTTAAGTTGTGGGGCAGCAGCTCAAGCAGAGAAGCCCAGACTTTTCCCACCCCGGCCACATCTTCCACCACTTCCAGGGGAATTCCCAGGCGCTCCCAGGCTAGCCAAGAGACATAGTCCCTCCAGCTTGTCCTGGGTCTTTCCCAGGATCAATTCCTGTTGGGACGTGCCTGGAACACGACCCCAGGGAGGAGTCCAGGAGGCATCCTAATCAGACGCCCCACGCGCCAGATGAGACACACCAGCCACCACATCTGGTGCATCTGAATGCAGAGGGGTGGTTCCACTCTGAGGCCCTCCCGGACGATCGAACTTCTCACTCTCTCTCTAAAGGAGAGCTCAGACACCCTGCAGGGGGAACTCATCCTGGCCACTTGTATCCAAAATCTGATCAAAGATGCCACTGATCTATATCCTGGAACTGAATTCAGAAGTCTCAGAATCACTTCTTTGTATTTGTTCTTAACACAAAACTGATGGTCCAGAATAAAAAGCAATATAATAAAAACGAGTAATACAGCATTATTTAACATGAGAAGGGGCAATCTAAACTATGTCAAAATGAAGCAGTTTCATATCTACATACTGTATATGACATATCAGAGGATAAAAAAAAAGGTCAGTAATGACCTACAAAGACCTCCTGAACTAAGATCGGGACTGCAGTGTGATACAAAGACGGAGAGCTTCACTGCTGTGTGAAGCTTATACAACATAAATCTGGATAGAAATCACAATAACTGATGATTTTGACTTTTCTCTTTGAGTCTGTTCACTTCATGGATGTGCAGTAGTAGTAAACAACTGGAGTGCTCTTTAAACATCAGGACCTGACATTTTTCCAAAGATTGAGAAAATGTTCCTGCAATGCGGCATACTTCAGAGAGCATTATCATTGTCCAGAGACATGAGATGATTACGATTCATCAGTGAGGGTGCTTAACAACAGCAAGTTGGACCTCGGTGCGTTAATGGTCTACTCTAGCTAAAAACAAATGAAAAATTGATGGAAAAAAAGAGAAAAGCCTTCTAAATATACATCTATTTTTTCTTTGCCCTCAAAGTAGCTGGGCTGCTCTTCATCTAGCATCTCACTGTCTCAGTTTTCATTTAGTGTTTCAAAGCTGCTCACTTTTTATTAAGTCAGTGATTCAGATCTTTGAACAGATTTAGAAGTGGCCCAGCGGAGCTCTGAGGGCTTATGGACCCACTGATCTCAGCACAGTTATACACACTGCCTGGCAAAAAAAAAAAAAAAAAGTTACACACACTAATACCTCATTGCACCACCTTCAGCAGCATTCACTGTGATTTTGTTTCAATTAGCTGCAATGTCAGAAGAGTTATTTCCATCCAGTACTGCATTACTTTTTCACAAAAATCTTGGATCGATGATGGAGAGTTCGACCACTGCACAAAGCCCTCTGTAGCACATCCCCAAAGATTCTCAATCAGGTCTAGACTCTGTGGTGGCCAATCCATGCGTGGAGATGATGTCTCATGCTCCCTGGACCACTCTTTCACAATTTGAGCCCCATTAACCCTGGCATTGTCATCTAGGAATATGGGTGTGCCATCAGGGAAGGCAAATCCATTGATGGAATAAATTGGTCATTCAGTATACTCAGGTAGTCAGCTGACTTCATTCTTTGGACACAATATTATTAAACCTACAGTAGACCTGATCAAATGCAGCAACACCAGATCAAAGACCACTTTTCTTCTTACCCTGGTGCCCCCATCCCACCACTCTGAAACAGTGTAAATCTGGACTCACTGGACCACATGACCTTCTTCCATAGCTTCATAGAGTCCAATCTTTATGCTCTTTGCTAACTGAAGCCTTTTTTCTCTGGTTAGCCTCACTCATTAGTGATTTTTTACAACTACACAGCTGTTCAATCCCAATCCCTTGACTTTCCTTCACATTGTTTGTGTGGAAATGCTCTTACAGTCGCTATTAAACACAGCCAAACTCATTGTTTTTCTTTGATTAATTTCACCAAATATTAGGCAGTGTATTGTCGTATACAGTATAGTGTGATAGACCAGATGAAAAAAGTAAAGATAAATAAGAAATGACCACCGAGAGATGTTATACAACCAAACTCAAACATTAATAAACGTTTGCAAGACAATAGGCCTTCACACCACCTTTGGTGCTCGGGCCTAAATATGAACATGAGACATGACATAACCACAAAAGCATAACTTAAAAAATAGCCAAAAGAGGAGATGGAAAATACTTGCAAAGATGCGACAAATTTACCAAAATATGATGCACCAAGACATGAGCACTGACCATAAAGAGATTCAAAAGAAACTGCTGTAACTTAAAATCTGGAGGAAAAACAGTCAGACTTAGTCACAAAATAACCACAAGGAGTTAAAAGCAACCAAAACGAGTCACAGAAGACAAAAGTGGGCCAAAAGCTATATGAAACATCATCATAGGAGACAGGTTCTGTATCTCTTTCAATTTGAGTGTTTTGCTTCTCCATAGGACAGGTGGGAGTCGTTGCTTTATTATACATCTGTGTTCAAACCCCTGCTGAGAACAACAGCTCTGACCGTGGCTGCCTGTGGTCGGCAACATGATGCTCTTCCTGTGCATCATTCCTTTAGAGACTTTGATGCTGCAAACAGTCATAATATCCAGATCAACACTAATGCCCTGCAGCAAACATTTGTCCTGAGACTGTTTAAATTTATTACCATGACCAATACTCCTGTTAATCTGCCCCTTTCACCTTCAGACTGATAGATGTGTGTTTTTCCGCAAAGTCCTTTACCTGTTCTCATTGACGACTGTTTGAGGCTCTGTTTAAAGATGGTGTCTGAAAAATCTGAATGTTTTCATCCAGCATAAACCTTGTTCTTCATTTTAAAATCGGTTCAAGGTAAAGCACTTTCACTGGTTCCCAGAGGATGCTTCTTGATATTTTCATCTTCCCTCCAAAAATCCTGCCATACTTGACGTCCTCCTGACAGAAAGGTTTTTAATCAAGCTGTTCTGCTGTAGAAACGGGAGAAACAGAAGGGAAAAGTCTGAAGAGAAAACAGTACAGCAGCTGATCTGCTTTTTAAAGCTTTAAACTGCACAGTGAATTTGTTTCCTTTTAAAATGCACCTTATCAGCATAACAGGAAGGAACAGGGACTATTTGCCAAGGTGACAACTCCTCTCTGCTAACAGGAAAAATAAACACTTAAATTGCCTTAAGTTGTCTTATTGATATCTGTGAGGTAAGAGCATCAAAGGAGAAATCTATCTGCAAGAAAATGTATGATATATAAATACATACACACATATATATACAGTATATACACACACACACACATATATATATATATACATACATACATACATTTATCTCCAAAGCAGCTGTTTCTGTTTCTACATTCTGCAACTGGCAGTTTTTTATGTGTTTTTGAAGCATTGAAACTCTTAATCCAGATATTTATTCCCTGCACATCCAGACTGAGCCCTCTCATATGTTCGATAATGTTGCTCTGTTATTAAATCTACCAGAGTGCTGAGGCAGTGAGATGAAAGATTTGTGGCAGAGAGAGGGGTGAGTTGAACCAGTGGGAAAGGTGACCCACCCATGTACCTAGGCAACGGTACATATTTGTCATCATGTGCTCCTGAAGTCAGCAAGCAGCGTTTATTTCTCTTTGATTGAAGAAGCTGATGTAGGTGTGGGAAGAAGGTATTTTTGTTGCATGACAGCTACATTGGCTGGTCAGCCTAAAAACAAACAAACAAACAAAAAAACTACTTACACCATTTAAGTGTAGAATCTGCTTCCATATTATTTGTGAATCATTAGGCAAGGCAAGTTTATTTGTATAGCACATTTCATATACAGAACAATTCAAAGTGCTTTACATAAAACATTATAAGCAAAAGGGAGATAAGAAAAAAACAAAAAAAAAAAAAGCTAAAGCTTAGCCTTAGCAACCCTCATTCTTGTTGCGTAGCCTTTACTCCAGTCTCTCGGGCAGTGGGTTCAAGGCAAACTAGAGTTGGGTTTCATAAAAGGTCTAAGTTTCTTAATTTGTTTTTGTAGTTGTAGGTGAAATATACTGTAATATATCAAATCGAGGGGGTGCAACTAACAATTGACCACTAATTCACTACTACACCATCTGAAGTCCTTAAACAACGATCTTTAAGATAATAAACATGGTAACTGCATAAATGTAAAGAAAATGAAAATATGAGAGTAATTACTACTGTTACAGCAATGACTTTGTTTGTTTGTTTGTTTGTTTGTTTATCTTTTAAAATCATGGCTGTAGTGTAACCTATATGCATTGAAATAAACTGCCAGAGATAATTTCCCCAACCATGACACAATTAATTCAAATATATATAAAATAATACTATTAAAAAAAAAGGTCTAAAGTGATAGTTCAATGTAGTGTCTTCACTTATTTTACAGAAAAACTATGATGGGTAGAACAGACTGGGGGTCAACACTCCTTGAGGGAAGAGAAACAGCACTAGGTGAGATCCATCCATCCATTTATTCAATTTCTATTTTTCTATACCGGCTTAACCTACTTAAGGGTCACAGGGTGCTGGAGTTATTCCAGCCTCAGTCAGCATAGGACAATGCCTCGGACAAATCACCAGTCCATCACAGGCCAACATAATAGTGACAAATGAGTCAAATAACTGCATGCTTTCATTCATTCCTATAGTCAATTTAGCAGCAATTACTCTAACATGCATGTTCTTGAACAGCAGGAGGAAGCCAGAGTACCCACAGATAATTCACACATTCACAAGGAAAATATGCAACCTCACAGAAAGAACACACCTGAGATTAGAACCAGGAACCTCCTTATTGTGAGGTGACAAAGCTTACCACCACACACTTCACAGCCTGACAGCTGAAGTGAAGGGTGGAAAATCCATAAGAGAGGTGGCAAAAGAAAGAAAGATTAGCAGGTCAGTCATGTGCGGATTTATAAAAAAAAAAAGAGAGAGGAAATTGAAGTGAAAACAGCAGGGTAAAGTGGGATAAACAAGAAAAGAGAGCCCTCACAGGGAGGTGGAGTAGGAGCTTGCGTATACTTTGTATTTGGTCTGCTTGACACACTTGATGGGTTGTCGTGTACTTTTGAAAGTGACCGTGGTCGGTCATAGTTTTTTTTTTTGTCCTTTTACAGTTATGCACAGGTATATACAGCCCCTTTTTGGGCCCCCCTTTTTTTTTTTTTTTTTTTTTTTTTTTTTAATTTTTCTTTGTTTTTTCCCGGAAAGAGTATGAGGCCAATTTGTTCCCAGTTGGCTTATTTCTTCACTGACTCGGATCAATTTATCCCTAAACTGAAGCAAGTTGAGCCATAAGACCTCTATTTTAGACTATTTTAGAGACGTCAATATTTTCTTTTCCATTTGTCGTGGATTCATTCTTACTGGCTGTATTGAAACAAGACATCCTAAGATGAAGACAAATGTTTTCATTTTAAGTCGAAACAGATTTTTCTTGCCTCCTCGACAGCCTAAGTAAAGGAAAAAGGCTCAATTTGCACAACTTTCTCCCACCAAGTTTTAACACTCATTTAAAGTGTTTTCATCTAGTGGAGTCAGCAGCATCAAAGACGACTCTTAAAATGATGAGTCCTTGTTTTCCTCTATTTCTTCACTCTGCTGTCCAACTCTTTGATTGTGGACACCAGTTCTTATGATGAAACATCATTTTGTGTCTTGGTCAACAATGTGATCGTAGAAGTGATGAGATTTAGATCTCTGTCCTGCGGAAAAATTCATCAGATTATTGTGCTGGTTTAGTTCTACACAGCCACAATCTTCTTTGCTTCACTGTGAGAACCATACATGCTGTTATCATCCTGCATCCACTTGCATGTCAAAGACATAACCAGATGTGCACGGATCTAATGTCCAGTCCTGTTGGTTTTCAAAGTTCAAAAAAACAATTCTAAAAAACCAAATAAGAAATTCTATTTTTACTGGTCTTTTGCAGAGGTGATTTCTTTACAATTCAGGTCATACACTCTCCTCCCAACAGATGATGTGCTGCTGTTTAAACTGAGAAGCATGTAAACTCTTGTCTGAGGTGCTGATAATTCATGATTATTCAGGCTGATAACTGAAAAGAACTGATACCAGCAACAAACATACTCTTCCTTTCTTGGTTTTCATGAGAATCAGTTTCCTCACAGTGTTTGATGATTTGTGCAACTGAGCTTGAAGCAGCTTTCATGTTTTTTAAATTCTGTCTGACTTATTTTTATCTATTGAAGCAATGACAGTGTGTGATTTGCTTCACTTTCCCCCAGCAAAGCAGGTATTGCAGTAAAGCAGCATTACTTCACATTGTTGGTCTCACACCCTTTAAGAATGCCAGTTCAGTTAACGTGAATTGTGAATTCTTCTAAACCAAGACAGGGACCTTTTAAAAGGCTCAGGACACTTTTGCAGATGTTTTGGATTACTTATCTGATTAGACTGTGACACTCAGCCTTTTCACAGTATTCTAATTTTTGAGGGTTTGATTTAGAGGTTTTCTTAAGCTGCAACTTCTAATCAGCAACATCCAAACAAATAAAAGCTTGAAATATATTGATTCACATATTATTTGTCTATACAATATGTAAATTGCACCTTTTAAGGTGAATTACGGAAATACATGAATTTTTTCAGGATATTTTAATTTTTGTGTAGTACCTGTATATGATCTGCTTTAAAGCTTGGAGTTTCCATGTGGTAAAGATGTTTTTTTTTTATGTCACATTAATGCATAATAGCCTGTAATGGGCCTGAAATGCAGTATTTTTAGGCCTGGATCATAGCCTGCAGATCTGATAGCTTTACATCCACATTACCAGTAATGAGTAATACTGTAAAACCTATATAAAGAGCATTAGTTCTCTTATTGGAAACCAAACTGTCCAATTTCAGTAAAATGCTTGTCTTTTCCTCAGGATAGAAGATTACTCCTCCTTTCAGTATTTTTTTTTTTCATCCTGATAAATTAGTGCATTTATAATCTAGATTTCTTTTTGTCTATGATGCAATTTCCGGTACACCCAAATTCTCAGTGTGATCATAAGCACTAAAACATTAGAATCTCTTTTCTGCTGGGTCATATGGATCTACAGTCAAAGAGGCAGCAGAGTTGTTTGAAGATGAATGGATTGGATTTGGTGGAAGTGATGAAGCAGGGGTGAGAAAAGAAGAAAAGTTTTCCTTGTGAAAAAGTTGTAGAACCACGAGTCGCCTCTTCTGCTGCAAATTAAAATAATAGAGGAGAAAATCTGAAGTCTTTGCTCAGAGGGAATATAACTGAGCTTAAGTTTTTCTCAGTTGTGGTGAAAATGCCAGAAGGTGCAGTCTCATCTTGCCACGCCTCATTGTGCTCAGGGAAACGGAGACGGTGATGCGTGTGGGGAGTGTTGGTGTGTATCCAACAAGGGGCAGTAAAGGAAATGGACCGACAAAGTCTCCTTGGAGCAGTAATGGCAGAGCTGACACGGGAGAAAGCCTTTGTTTTCTTTGGAGAATCTGTTTGGTCTTCAGTTTTTCTTGGAAGTCGTAATCACTCCAAAAATACGAATAAGATATGTTTACATTATTTATACAGCTGCTGCCCTCATTTCAAAGCTTCGATCTCTGCCGTCTCTGAAGCTCACATTACATTCCCTTTTATGCACAGTGTAGCCTCATCTACAACCGCAGTCCATTTACTAAGAGACTGATGTAGATCTGTCTGATTAATACACAGACTGAGATGCACAAGAAAACCACAATGGAAGAATCATCATAAATCATAGCATTCTTCCCTCAGGTCGGTGGGAATAATTGAGCATTGTCTTGCAAAATGTCATCGTCAGTGACTCATAGTTTACTTGAGTCATGTCATGAAATGACCAACAGAGAACCAATATTTCCAAATAACTACAATTTGTAGTGAAATTGAAGCAATTCAGCACCCAATTTTACTGCAGTTGCTGTAATTCATCATGAAGATAATCTGTGATTGAAATTTTCCTTAACACTGAAAATCCAGTTCACACAAGTCTCTTTATGAAAATCTCTTTTTTTTTATGAGGCACATCTGTCCAATTGCTTGTTAATACAACTGCCTCATCAGTCAATCACAAAGCTGCAGCAGCGCATTTAAACACGCAGGCATTGGTCAAGATGACTTGATGAAGTACAAAATGAGCATCAGACTGAGGAAAAAAAAAGGGGGATTTAAGTGACTTTGAACGTGCAGTGGTTATTGGTGCCGGACAGGCTGGTCCGAGTATTCCAGAAACTACACATCTACTTGGATTTGAATAAGAGATCTTTGTGACACCCTTATCACCCATGCACGCCTGTAGCCAACACCAGTGAGAGTGCAACATGATGAGATTGTGATTCTTGGATTTGACTGAGTGATAAATCATGATGTTATTAGATCTCTGTTCAGAGCACTGGCTAGTCAGGTTGTGGCGTCTAATGGTTAGTGTGAATCATTCATCTTGTCAATGCCCTGGGTAAACTAGAAAACTGGTGTTTTCAATAGGTTTTATGGACTAATGTGCTACATGTCACTTTCTGTAAAGCAGAAATACCAGACAAGAACTTAATCATTTCTAAATTTACATGTACAGAGAGATTAAAGTGTCCCTTTTATGCTCATGTTGCTGTTCCTTCAATACCAAACACTTACATTTAGCAACTTAGACCACGTGTTGTTCTAATTAGTGGTATTTAAAGACCCAGCCATTTTCCAGATTACTGGTAAAGGACACATATTACCTTAAAGATTTTCACAAGCCATAAACTCCTTAGTAAAACCTTAACAAACAATGGTGTAGCTTATTTCTAAGTATCTAAGGGCTTACCGACATTACATGTGGAGCTGAAGTCACAGACTCTAAAAACATTTTCATAAATATCTTCCACATACAATACAGTTTGAGTTTTAAAAAAAACTACCACCAGCAGAGTTGGAGCCAAGAGCAAAAGGGTGCTGTTCGAATTGCGAAATAAACCTGCAACCCTTTGTTGCCTGCTGAAATAAAAAATTGTTAAGAGTGCCCGGTAGCACCACAGTTGAAGCTGAGAGCTATTCAGACTTACTTTAATGCCTGCAGAGTAAAAAATGTGGAGCTATTCATTACTGTGCTGCACTGGAAGTCCACAAGGCAGCACTGTCCTTTGAGCCATTATTGTGTTAAAACCATCTCAAAAGCATGTAATTTCTTTCTATTCAATAAAAAAGACATCAAAGAAATCTGTTCTGTACTTATATTACCATAAAGCACACACACCTTGCAGTTGCAGTTTCATGAAATGTCAGAGATTACTTTTATGTTGAAATGGCACACAATTCATCATCCATCATCCAGTTTGTGTTACAGCCTAAATCAAACCAAACAGCAACTCAAAGTGACAGTAAGCACATAAAAACTACACAAAACTAAGTCTACAAAGTAATCACATAAGATATAAAGGTAGAGCAGCCATGGCATTCAACCATTAGATCAGAGCAGGGTATACAGCCATTCACAGCCTCATCAGCCGTTACAAGAGACACAGTAGTTTCCAAGAGACTTCTATCCCAAACATTTGTAAGGTAAAACTAACATTTATATCAAAAAACAAAAAGTTATTTACTCAATTGCATAATTGTGTTGTTGCTTTTCGTCTTATGAGAGGCCTGATTGATTGTAGTCTGCCACTACTCTAGGGGTTATGCTGTGCTAATGTACAAATTAGCCCATTATAGAGTGTGCTAAATAATTATGTCAGAGTAGCCATTGTTACAGCATAGTCTCACACTACAAGGTAAAATATCTACACTGGTCTAAAACCGTAAAATGAGAACTTTCATAATAAAAAACAACAACAAAAAATCACAGCAAAATTTGTGAAAATAAATAGATAGATAAAAATAAATAAATTGTAAACTTATCCACAATTCACAAAAGTTAATCAAATAACAAGAAACTAGAATAAGAAACAATAAATACAATTTTTAATTAAAATTAAAGATACGATTGTAGTAATTGCCTCAAAGTTTTGCTAAACAACATTTCAGTTCAGGAATCCCATCATGCTTGTTTACTTGTTTTATTTATTCATTTTTTTTTGTTTTTAACATTTCTGTTGAACCACAATTCAAAATCAATGGCATGATCTTCATACAATTTTCATTTATTATCACTTTGTTCAGTTTCAACTTATTTCAGTGACAGCTGATTTTATTCCTCATTTAATGGGAGGGTATAAATAATTTTAAGTGCATATTTACTCTTAAACAGTATCTGTGTTTACTCCAAATCATGCCCAAACAGTAACTTATCTTGCACACATTTCCCATTCTGCAGCCTTCCTCATCTAAAGCCTATCTGTAAGGCTGACAGCGTTGTTATTGACTTGAAGCAGCAAAATGCAAAGAACATATTGGACAGAATTTAAATGGTGATGCACTATATCTCCTCTGTTCTCTTTCTGTCCAAGTCTTTTACTAATTACCTTCCTTGTTCAGTTTTTATTTGAAAATATGACTTCTTTGGTGTCAATTACAGGTTCCTCTAACTCAAAGCAAGAGGCACTTCTGGCAAATCCTTCAGCCCTTCCTTCCAGTTACTTAAAAAGAAGACCCTTTTAATGTAACAGTCTAAGTGTTGTAGGTTCATGCAGCTGTCACCATAGGCATCCATTTGATTTCTGTGTGGTCCGCCTCCCCCTCAGCTTTCAGCTACACTAATGACATGAGTCTGTGTCATGGGTATCTGATATCCAAAGCTGGGGTACTTACAGCAGGGAAACTCCAAGATTCATTTAACCAACAGTGCATTTCACTGCAGTAGCTGCTTACCAGATCTCCTACTTTTTTTTAGGGGCTGAGACAGAATGATTGACAAGTGAATGAAAACAAACAACAATGTGTCTGTAATTTCTCCAAATGCAAAAAACAGAATTGGTAGTTCAGTATGATTTACTCAAAGAAAGAATGACACACACAATAGTTGTAATATAACAACTTTTAAAAATTCTATGCATAAAAGGCTTTAATTCAGCCCATGTGGCAATAAGGATGGAGAGAAAATAGATGTTGCTAATAGTAGCCCAGCTGCTTCTAGCAATTATGCATTTTTGAAATCCGCAAGCGGAAAATTGAGCCCAAATTTTAGTGTGGCTGTGTTTGTAATTGATATAATGGAACTAGAGGAAAAGCTTTGAAATGAGAGCTTCAGTGAAGAGAGCAAAGAAAAGCCTTTGTACAACTGCAGCACTGGCTTTTTGTCTTTTCGAGCAGAGGCAACACAAAGTGCAGCTGATCTGAGTTACAACATTATTTGTAAGGATTTAAGAGGCTGATATCTCTGACAATATTGTCCTTCTGCCACATTAAAGAATGCCCTGTGACTTCCAATAGACAGGCTCTCACTTGTTAAGCATCCACAGTGGTTTAACTAACCATAAAAAGCGTGGCATGCTTTCACAGCCTCCTAAAGTCTTTAAGATGAAAAAACATTTATCATCGTGTCAGCTTTTTGTTTCAGACTGATTTGATGCACATAGCCCTCAGTTTAAGAAACTGCAAAGTTGTCCTCAGAGAATTTAAACTACCACTACATGTAATAAAACAGTGTGACATGAGTTAAACCTTTAGGTGCCGGAGTTTTTCAAAGGCTATACTCAATTTTTATATCAAGAATTTAAAAGGCTGTATCTTGGAAGTGGTTTAAGATAAATGCATACAGTAATGAGAAAAACACTAAATATGAACCTGAGCTCAGGATTAGAGTAAATTTACTCATCTCTTGTGCACATTGAACAAGAATCAGCAAATACTTGAGAAAGTACTTCATCAACGGTGAGAGTTTTGCATGAGCTTTCTCTGTAATCTGCTCTGCATCACTTACTCGTGCATCCTTATCAGCTCAGAGGGGCATCTGTCAAACTCAATTTCTCTTAAATTTTTAATGGACCAATTCCATGTAAGCTGCTACAGGATGAACCAATCACAGCCCAGCACCAGCACACTATAATTTGCATACATGTAAATTTAAAAGTCTCAACCAGAGCAGTTATAACATTACCTAAACCCAACAGGGTTTAGGTAATGTTCGTTATATGTTGGTTTTTAACACTTTATGAATGAGACTTGAGGTTCTGCATGTAACCATGTCACCTTCCTTTCTATTTTCATTTCAGGATTTTTGGGCTTTTTAAACTGAGGACTATTGATTGATTTGAGTTTAAATCAAAATGTTTATAGACGTTGTATTACCCAACACAGGATGCCATTGCAAGCTGTTTTTAAGGACATGAATAACTGGTCTATGTTGTTCTCTCAGTATAGACACTTGTTGAAAACAAAACAAAACAAATCAAATTACTTTTTGTGCTCAGAATCTTAATTTCCTCAATTTCATGACATGAAACTGTCATGCACCCTCAAAGATTAGAAATTACTGCATTTTTGACACTCCTATGTTTTCTATCAGCAACTAGCATTCATAAGTTTCGCATTACATTAAACTGTAACATTGCACTACTAATATCTATTAGGGACATTATATCGTGGACTGTCATGCAAGACAAATACTTTGAAGTCTCATCAACTTATTGTCCACTAATTTCCTTTTTTTTTAAATTTTGCCATTATTCACAATTGGTTCAGGTTCATTGAAAACATTGATAGGTTTATATGTTAACAGATTTTTTTAAAGGAAAAAAATGTCTAGTTATGTTTAAAGATAAGAAAAATTGACAAAAGTTTTAAGGACTTTTCTGTTTTGTTTATTTTTGAAAACATTCTTCTTCTGTTGCAAACTGAAATAATTTGTTTTTTCTTCTTTGCCAGTTTTGCCCCATCTGTTCCATTAATTTAATTTATGAAAAAGCCCAAAAGCCATAGCTGCAGTTGGCTCATCCAAGCTGATTTAACAATTTCCGTCTTGGTTTAATTAGCTATTTTGATTCTGACTTCTGATTCTGGCTAATCATAACACCTTACCAACCCATCCAGTAAAGACAAAAAAATAGTCTCCACTCTCTATTATGCATTCGTTCTTAATTCTCTCTTTTTCTTGCTCATTCTTTTTCTCCCCCCGAAATTGGAATTTGAAAATTCTTGCACCGAACCACAAGAAGCTAATAACAATTAATTCAAAACTAGAAATTATTCATCACATCAACACAAGTTGACACAAGCCATTATATTAGACAACTTATTCTCATTAGACCGTTCATTATTTTCCCTGTTTGACATTGTTGTGATATGATGTAACTGTTCAGTCTTGTTGCTGTAATATTGATAACATAAAGCTTACATCAAAACTTAAGCTCCTGAAAAAGCGACTCTCCAAACCTTTTTCATATCTACGTGCTTTATAAAGTGTTCTTATGTTTCCTGCAATCCATACTAGCTATAGTGAAATATGCTCCAACAAATCACACAAAAGTGAGTCACTATCAGCAAGAGATAAATAGATGTATTAAAATGTGACGGTCCATTGCCTTCAGCAGACATTCTATTCATTACACTTTTAATTTGACTTTGCCTTTGTATGTTTAAACATCACTAGACTTCACCTGGAGAATTTAAGTGGCTCATTTGCTCCACTCCACTGTCTCCTATATGCCAGTTACGCACCACTGCATGCGCCTGCAGAGCAGAAGGCAGGTATATAAGTGATGTAAGGGTGTGACTAACTGTTTTGTATGGCCCTAAGATTGTATTTATAATTGTTATTTTTTGTGAATCCATCTTTTATCTTAATGCTATAAGCTTTAGACATACAAATGGTCTTTTTTGTTTGTTTGTTTTTTTGTTTTGTTTTTTTACAAGTAATTCAGGGGCATAAAATTTGGGGGGGAGCTCCCCCCTTGCCTCCCTGTAGATCTGCCCCTGGTTTAAAACTTGGTTGGAGGTATTTCAGTGCATATAGTTTGGTTAAAAAAAAAAAAAAAGAAAAAAAGAAAGTTGTCCCCAGCTCATGTAACTTTACCTTCACCTCACCTGTCACACTTCTGCTCTTTTTCTCGGCATGTCTGCTATTCTCAGCTCCATTTTTTCCTGTTCTCTACTTTTTTACGCTCTTGCTATGTTTTTCAACAGCAAAAATCTCAATAAAATCTCCAGAGTAATGTCCCTGCAACCTGTCATTTGCTTAATCCTAAGACCAACATTGTGAAGGCACATGTCAGCTATACGGATAATTATTTCACAAAAAATGAAGCTGCAATTTCTTTGTTTTATAAAGTTGTTTACTTTAAGTAATAGGTTTTTATCTTTTACATCATAGCAGGTGCATATTCAACAAATATGAATCCTAAATATCTTTCAAACCTTTGCGATATGTTGTTTCTTAAAAAAAAAATAGAGAAGCTCCTCTCTGAAAAAAAAAAAAACGTGTGAGTCACGTGCAAAAGCTCAAAAGCTCAAGACAGAAAAATGGTACGTGACACCACACAAGTGTGAAGAGCTAAAGGATCATTTTTTTTTATTTTGATTTTGATTCTTTATTGAACATAAGACATTTAAAAACAAACAAGAAACCAAAAGAAAGTAGTGCTCCAAAGAGAAAAAGATAAATAAATAAAATAGATGTCTTTGTCAAAAGGAGTGGGAAGAAGCCGGTGCTTATTTAATCCCACCCCTTCGCTACATAAAACAAGAAAAAAACACTGAATAAATTTACTATATAATGATATCAAATATACCAATAACAATAATTATATCGAGCAACACCAGTTGTAAGAAAAAGACAGTATCATCTCTATCAATAGTCCTAATAGCAATAATATGTCACCACATAATATAATTAATAATACCAATAACAAATACCAATAATTACAGAATTACTACCATTAATACCGTTAATTACCATCCTCACAATACCACTACCAGTCCTATCATTATAATCATCATTAATAATAACTATGATAACAATAACAATGAAATGATAAAAAAATGTTGGGAAAAATTCCTTGTTGTTCTTTACATCAACAAATGTCACAGACAAAAACAAGCGTACAATGAGATTGTGCATATCTTCCAGAATTCTGTAGCTTGTGCCTACTTCTACTGAAGTTATAATCCTTAAAAGCATAGCTTTAGGTCAGTCTGGTCTATTTGCTGTGAACTGTTTTGAGCTGTGAAAACACAACTAAAGGGAATAACACAAAAGTGCAAGAAGAAAGAGCTCTGAAATGGATTTACAGCAGCCCTGATCAGCTTATTAAGATAAGTGGAGGTATGTATGGATCAAAGTAGGCTGGGATAAATAATAAATGAGAATTATGCAGTGAGTGGGAGGTGAGTGCAACATTTTGTAAATGAGACACATCACGTCTGAGATTCTGCATCAAGATAAAAAACAAGGGAATTGGTAATAGTGGAGGGATTAGTGAAGAAATCAAGAGAAAGATTAGGATTAGCTATTACTACATCCTCTCTTGTGACACTTTTTATTTACAATTTGATCATTTATTCTCTTCTGTTGTTCGTGGTTTTATCAGCTCAGACTAAGATTAGAACACTAAATCCAGTCCAAAATAAGAATAATTACTTATAGTGCCAATATCTGCTAGGGCTTTGGCTGACAAATATCATCTGTGTGGGTAAAATAAAGCCAAAAATCTGTAAAAGTACTGCAGTGCCACCTCTACACATACACACAGTCACCTCATTAAGAAGTTTGATCTTCCAAACTTCTCTGACACAGGAGAAAAGGTGAGAGGAAAAAGGAAACAGAAGGCATTCTTTATGTGGCTGAGAAACTCAGGAGGATTTCTAACAAACACCAAAACCAATGTTTTCCAAACTCTGCCACACCATCAGGCTGTGACTGATTTATCCCAAGGACTTGACTCCACAAAACCAACCTTGTGTATGCAGCTCAGTGCAGTGAGGATTGCAGTGAGCTCTACCAGGAAAACCAAACAACCTGAACACATTCACAGGATTCACTTCTTTCCCTTCATCTTAATGATAAAAGGCAAACTTTAAGAGCTGCAATGTTTGAATCTTGGACAGAGAGGACAAGTGGTGTGAGTGGGAAGTGAAAAAGGCCATGTCAAGGTAGAGAAAAGTTCCTTCGCAGAGGACTAGGACTGACATATCACCTCTCCTCTATGTACAATAGCATCCCAAGGAGACTGGTGACACCTTTTTACACTTAAGTGAAGTGAAACTATGGGTAATGGTCACTCTAACGAGACCTCAGGTGAGTCATGCCTCTCAACGACAGCCGCAGGCTTTGAATGTCGGTGGTCTCACAGGATACTTAAGTGAAATCTCGTCATCAGAACTGAAAGACTTCTCTGGATGAGAGTGAAAGAAACTAAACCCAGTCCAGCTGGCTTGAGTTAGCCTGTGAGCAGGATTGAATGAGACAACCTCTGCAAAGACTAAGGCTGTGTCACGGCTCAAATCTCCTCAAAATAAAGGTGTTAAGTGTTTGTAATTTATTTATACAAGATTATTAATATGCAGTTCTCTCTTCCATAGACCGCTTGGTATCATAAACTACAAGTTAGACACAGAAGTTAATGCTGCTGTACTCAGTACAACCTTCAAGATAAGAACAGCAACAGTTGAAACTGCTGAAATTGAAGTTAACCTACTTATAGTGTTACATCAATATACCAGTCTGATACACTGCTACCCAGCTGTGTTCACAAAATTATCTTTTGTCAATGCTTGCTTTCCTGCTGATTGTTTTCCTTCTTGCCCCTGTTTTCTCTGCTTATGTTGCCTGATTATATGTTTGTAAGAAACATAATTGCCTCACAGTTTACCTAAAATCCACAGAATCGGAGCAATTAAAAGTTTGAAGACTATATTTGTGTACTCCGCCCACTGCAGGAGGGAACAAAATCATAAATCAAAAAATCCTCTCAGGAGCTCCAGTGTTGTTTAAGATAATAAGAAATAATCTGTCAAACTAGACACAGCAGTGAAAATAGACCCTCAGATGGCAACTATGCTGTCTTTAAGAAGATAAAGCACTACTTCAAAATGTTAACCATTCTCTAATTATGCTGAAGGTTTATTTTTTCTCTTATTTCCATGTCCTGACAAATGAACACCTTCAACTTTTCACTCTTGTCAGCTCAGCTGGAGCTCTGTAAATCTGTGTCAAACCTTCTCCTCCTCCTCTGTTATGAAAAGGAAAAAGCATCTACATGATGACAGTTTGTGCACAAATTCTGTTGAACATGTAAATAGCACAAGGGGGAGATGACAGTTTTGTTTCCCCTCCTCCAGCTTGTCCATCAGTCACATCCTCAGCTTTCTTCCCACATCAGCTTCCACCAGCGGCCGGCCTACATCGCTTAATTTAAACTCCGTGTTTAGCAACACCTCCCATCCTCTGCGTCTGCGTTGTACTTTATGCCGCACCGTTTACACACTGCCATCAAATTTCACCTTCTGTTTTTATGCATAACAAAGCTTTCAAATAACGACAGCAAGAGTTTAGTTTTATTAAACGTCTTATAATTACATTGGTTTGGAAGCATGATTAATAGACTAAGGTCAATATATTTTGTAAAATCTGTGTGGATTATAAGATCCATCCCAGCAGATGAACATCATATTGATAAATAAATCCGGTCTCACAACAAATAATGAAGCAGTCACCTTGTTTTTAATACATAACCTTGACCAAGAAGTTGCTAACGTGTTAAAAAAAAGAAAAAAAGAATGGCAATAAAACAAGTGGAAGTGCAAAGACACGGTAGCTTAATGCAACAACACATCATTCAACACAATAATATCGCTTGCTTTACATTCTCTAGAAGAGAATAGAAGATCTCAATTTTTTTTTAACACTGATAAAAGATCAGCAAACTGGCCTGGGACTGGTTGTTATCCTTTGTCTGGTTGTCCCTGTCTATTTGAGTCCATCTCCATTTTTCTGCTTCCTCCTCTCTTTTCTGGTGAAGACTTCATCAACTTTTATGTTGCTGGGAGAATTCTGCTTATTGGTATTCAGTTGCACTACTGACCAGATGTCTGTCTCTTTTGTCTACACAAACAAACATTATGCACAAAGCAAACTAATAAACTGAGCCAAGGCTGAATTTCATGTTTGAGTTTAACTTTCTTGATGCGGCTGATCTTTGTGTTTCAGAGTATTAAAGTCCCAAATTTTGTGAGATCACACAAAACTGACTTAATATTTCTAAATTTTGCCTTTACAATGTTGTTTTATAAAGAGGAAAAGAATTAACAAAATGACATGATTTCAGCCACCGATGACATCATCTACATCAATGCATTGATTCAACGAGCAACAATTCAAAAGCATTGGGTCGATATTGAAGACATTTTTGTGCAACATTTGATCCGGTAAGGTGTGTGTGGGTGTGTGTGTGTGCGTGAGGGTGTGTGTGGGCGCGTTTATGCTACATTTTCCTTATTTCACCATCACCTTAAGGACATTTTGCCTTCGTGGGGACATTTTCCCAGTCCCCACAGGTCCCAACCCCATTTTGAGGGTCAAGATTAGGTTTTAGAGATTAAGTTACATTTAGGTTCTGGTTAGGATTAGGGCAAGGGTTAGGTTTAGGCAATCTGTTCGGTTTAGGATGAGGAGCTAGGGAATGCATTATGTCAATGGATGTACCTCATGGGGATAGAAAAGACTGTGTGTGTGTTGGGGGTGGGGGCTTAAACTGTGTTTGTGGACACTAACTTATGTTTTTATGACTATTTGGACATTTTGCTGAGAGACTCTGAGATTTATAGTAGATAACCCATTTAACTCTGCCTTGGTTGTACAAAGCACTTACACGGGCAATGTGGGATTCACTCTTGGACACTTCAACACATGCACATGCTGGGTGACTGGTTCTGCCCCGAGTGGGACACTGACAGAAAGACTGGTCGATCTTACTTGTGCCTCTTTAAGCTATAATTATTTTCCCCTGAAGTAAAAACACTTTCTTCTGTGGCTCAAGTGGGATTGAAAGTGTCTTTTTCTATGTGCACTGCTCACTTTTGGTTGGTTTGATTTGTAGAACTTGGGAACTTTGTTTGCATTTCATGTCCAAATATTCACTCATGCTGATTTATTTTTTTCTAAATGTCATCTGTTCTTTTCCCTTCTAAATATCTCATTTGAAATGCTACAAAATCAAAGCATTCAACCATGACTTAATGTGTTTACTATTCCAGAGCTGAAGATTTATTCTGATCATTCATGCTCAAAAACCCATTTGTTCTGTTCTTATTCATATTCTTCTTTGCTTTAATAGTCGCTGCTGCAGCTTCCATGTTTACCCCCAAAGAGTAATTAAACTTCCCTTCTATCTGATCTTTACTGTCGTTTGAGAAGAGTAAAATCTTATTTTAATGTTGATGCAGGGGACAAATATAATCAGTCAACATGAATCATTTCAGGACATAGAGTAGATACCAAACAAATGTTAATGGCAGCTTTGATCATACGCCTTTGTGCTGCTCACATCAAAACTGCAGGAATCTGGCCTGTGAGGGGTTTTTTGTTTCTTACTAGCACATGGCTTTTGACAGCAGATCCTTTGAATCCTGTTGGCTGGAGAAAAGGGTCTTAGGGTTCGAGTATATCTGGTGTATCCCTGATTGGATTTGGATCTAAGGGGTTTTGAGACACAAAGGCTTTGGTTCCTAAAATATTACTTGGGTGAAGGCAAATGTCATGTTACATTCACACTGATGTCAGAATTGAAGCTTTCCCAGCAGAAGATTGCCTTTTGACAGGATAATCAATGTTACTTACTTTGTCGCTCGTTTAAATACTGCAGTGGATCTGTGGAAGTGAAACTGTACCAGAGACAAGTCCCTTCTCAGATATTTAGCACTCAACTAAGTGTCCTTCAATATGCTTCTGGAGCTGGGATGAGAGGTAAAGATAAATTCACACTATTTTCGCAATGACACAGTCGTTTACCCAGAAACCTGGCAAACATCAGACTGTGTGCATTCTTCGGTACAGAAGTCCAATATTGGCCTCTCTTGGCATTTTGGGGCTGCCAGGCTGCAACAGATCTTGTTTATATGTGAGGCAAAGATGTTCAGAGTCAGTGTTTCGATAATCCTTGTGGCCACCTGAGTGAAAAACAGTATGCGCCTGGAAGTCAGGATGAGGGAGAGGGGGAACAAAGAGATCAGAGTGGAGGAGGAAATAATGAGTCATAGTGAAACTATTCAGAAACTGAAGAGCATTTTTATGCAATCAAATTGAGCCAATGTGTGCAGATTAGATAAAACATCATATCTGGATTTTCTTATTAGATACCCAGTTTTCTTCACAGAAGCAGGTCTTATAAAGTTGCACTCAGTTAAAAACTGCTTATTCCAGTAAATGGTTAAAGGGGTCTGTAGCCTATTCCAGCAGCTATTAACCAAGAAGCAAGTTACAAACTGGACAGGTCAGGTCACCAGTCTGCGGGAGGGCAAACACACTCAGGTTCACACTCCCTCCTAGAGAGAATTCAGAATCACCAAGTAACCAAACATGCATGTCTTTGGACGGCGGGAGGAAGCCAGAGAACCACACATGAGCAGGGAGAACATGCAAACTCCACACAGAAAGGCCTGATTTTAATTCCCCACTTCCATGTTGATATCGCCTGAGATTCTCAGTTTGGATTCAAGCAGCCCAGTTCACCCTCTCTTATATAAGGAAATTAGCTTCTCCTCATTGGTCAGTGCTCCCATGTCATGTTACTACTCTGCACCACCATCTTCCCTGGGAGGTGGTTGTTTCATGTTCATCAGGAAAATCCTCCCCAGTCAGTAAGGCTCATTTATTGTCAAAGATCTCTTTCCAAGAACATGTGCTTGTGACTTCATTATTTATAGTATAGATAAATTCCTCACTCTTTATTATCTTAAGTTTTTGGGTGTCTGATTTCTGGGTCCTGTATGAAACTGTAACATAAACACAGTGGAGTTGAAAGCACATCGCTCTTTTATTTGTGAAAGAATGAAAAATATTTGAAAACATAATGCATATCTTAAAATTAATAACATTATTAGCTACTAATATTGTATATACTGTAAATTTCAGGCTTCACTTGTTTACTCTTGGCCATTAATATTGATGTTTTGCACCTTGCATCAACTTTTACAGCACACTACTTTGATTAGTAAATAATAATATCTTTTGCAGCTTGTGGAGTTGGAGTTTGTAGTTGGAGACTCATGCTGAAACTTGTAGATATAGTAAAAAAAATAGCCTGCTTCCTTGACTGATTAACCCTAAACTCTGTGTGTGTGTTTGTTCTCACACTGACTCTGGTTTTTTGGGTGTTGTTCAACTCTCAGGGCGCTGGTGAAAGTAGTGTGAATGACTACAGCTCCTCAGCGCTCACACTTCAGCTGGGATCTATTCTCAAAATCAAATCTGTCCAGAGGCCTGCTGCTCATCCACATGATGCAGCAACACCAACATCTTATTCAAAGGGATTCAGTTGCCATGACGCCCAAGCTCAGCCTTGGTTCAGACAGCAGATGTTACCCAGTTTCGACTCATCTTTCTTTGTTGTTTGTCTCCTCAAGGAGCACCGAAATGCTCCGGTTGTGTGCAGTTCGGTAACACTTGTTGGATCACGATGTGCTGGGCTGGAGAATACACCCACCTGGGTTTTGTTGTGCAGCAGAGGAGGCACACTCACACCTACTGGATGTCCCTGGGATAATTGGCATGGAACATCTTGTTATTGCTCGTTTTTCTTGGTGCAACACTCTTGTGAAGTCATTCCCCTGCAGAAAAAATGATTATGTTAGTTTGGTTTGTCTGTCTTCCACCTTGGTTGTGTCATGTGACCAATCATTTCAAGCCTCACTGGTTGTCATGCCAACAGAATACCTAAGGCAGTTGGACTAGCTCAGCCGAGGATGTGTGCACTTCACAGAACGGCAGGTAAGGTCAGAGTGTAAGCTTTGTACAGCTGGAATACTCTTACTGTAGGTTATGTTTCTGTTTTTTTCTCCTTTATGTTTCTTTGGGATGTTTTTTTCAAAGACCAAAATTAATTTCAAGGGCCTTTCTCTTTGGTTGTAGGTAATAATTCTTTTTCTTTTTTTTTTACTGCCAACTAATGATGACTTCATACAGTAGGTGAAAATAAAAGTTGATGTTAAGAAAATTTCTGATGAATTGTTTTATTTTGATCTGCACAGCTTGTATTAATCAGATTTTAGTAGCAGAGATCAATTTCACTGCAAATGCTGAATCAAATGTTGATGAATACTGATGTGTGACTGCAAAAAAAAAAAAAAAAAAGAAAAAGATTTACAGATTTCTCTCATGCATCTACTCAGTTATGTTTTTAAATATATGTTGAGTGAGAGTGTCCAGCTTGTATTGAATTATATGTTTTAGCTGCATAATTTTGGACCCTTCCTTGCAAAAATAGTGGGCTGTCTCCCTCACTAAATCAGTCTGAAGGCAATGTTTAATTTTAATAAGAGAATATGCAATGAAAGCAGATGTGATAAACATACATGCAAAAGAAAAGGCAAAACTATTACTTTATGTCTTTAAGATCCTCCTGCAAAAAGCCTAAATGTGATGATAATACATTTATTATCTTATTTAAACAAAAGTCTATAGAGTTAATGATACTGAAAAAAAATCTCTGTGAGAGGATGCTTTGGATATTTGAGCGTTATTTCACCCAGTTGTATTTTTCATTTGTTTGGCAATTAAAGTTTGATATGATCCGGAGTGAACAGGGATTATTTATCATCTGTAGTAAGTTTCAATAAGTCAGAGCCTCAGGCAGCCCAGCTCAAATGGCATACATTGCTTTTCAGTGTGTTCTCAGTCATCCTGATATCTTTTCCCTATCAGTCTCACCCGGAGCTCATCTGAGCAGGTGGCACCCTGCGGTCATCCTCACCAGCTGCTCACAAACTCAGCGTGACAGCCCGTCAGTCTCACCGCACTTGTTAAAGGATAAGAGTGCAACATGGCCGCTGCCCTTTCTTACCTGGAGGAGACGTTCCCTCTTTGTTCTGGCAGAATAATGAACTCTGACTCAGAGGTGATCGTTTAACCTAAAATGCTAACTGCTCTTGGCAACTTTGAGGATCAGTCTGTTAAAACCATGAGAAACAGAATATTTGCAAAATACAGCAAACAAATCAACAATGCCTGGTACTGTGCAGTGCTGTGTTTAAAACAGTCTCATGAAAGTTTGTGAAACTGTCACAAACTGTTGATATGTTTTGATTCATACCTTGGGACACAACTTTCTATTTCTCTTTTTTTTAATGCATGTAGTCCCTAAAATAAGATCTGAATACTTTCTCACGGCTGTCAACCTACACCCACTTCAGGTCACACCTATTTCAGGTTACACCCTCTCTCAGTGTGTCAGAGAAAACATGGCTGGAGGGAAAATCGATCTTGATCTTCCAAACCAGCAGCTGTAACAAGTAAGCTATTTCAGAAACTGTCATTGGGAGAAACTCCTTCCTCCAATGTTTCTGAGAATTCACACTCAGAAGTGCTGCAGGAGTCATTTATAATATTCTGTATTATTTTATGTAATTGCTTCATTAAAATCTGCTGGAGGCTTCTTGTTTTGCTTCTCTGTGAAGACTTTTTTGCCCTCTAGTGCACAACAGTGAATTATTTTTCTCACTTATGATTAAGAGGGATGACATAAATCTTAACCCAATGAATTTGCATTACCAGCTTACCTAAACAGCAGGGCTTCTCAGTGGGAATCTTAAATAAAATACTTAATGCTTATCCAGTTACATAGGAATACATGGCTCTTGGCTCTTGTCTTGGGTGCTGCTAAGCACCTGTGCATCCATGCATTTGGATGGATTGGATGGATTGTCCATCTCAGCTGCTATCAGAAGAGAGGTGTACCTACAATTGCTGCTGATATAATCCCCTGAGAGCTTGTAGTTGAAAGCGTGAGGCTTATATGTATATAGATATATCCATATTCAAAATGTTTTATATAGAAAACTGAATGAATGAATTTGGGAATTTTCATTGATTTTTGAGTTGTGTCATCCAGTCACTGATGTCATGTGTAAGGCAAAGCTGTCAGTCTTTGGATGTCATTGTTATGATAAATTGATATAAACTTCAGGTTAACTATAGGATTTAATGAACAGTTTGCCCACCCAAGAAGAAATCTGAGGTATATGCAGATATGCTACAAGAATTGGTTAGGCTATTCCTATCTATCTTGGTGGTGAGCTGGAGCAAATAAAAAGGGGGGAAAGGTCATCATGTTGTGTCACTTTCATGCAAACTACAAAATTCAGCATTTATCCTGCTAGAGGATGTGCTACTTCAGCGGTCTTGTTCAAAGTACATCGTACAGATTAAGGAATCTGAAATATAAAATGGTTTTATGACGAAACAGCAGTTTTAGATTGGATCAGTCATGTGGATGTGTTGCTGTGATAGATGGATTTGTTGGTAGGATTAGAACAGGTTGGGTCAGGAAGCAGAACTGATCCAATTTGGACTTCATTTGGTGTAATCAAATTGCCCTTTTTTCTTTATTTGGTGCAGCATCCTGACCTTATGAAGGACAAGTTCAAGCTGGGTCCACAGTGTAATGTGTCGCAACGCTACAATGAAGGCCTAAAAACTGAATCATGACCACATTTTGCACACAAATTTTCCTTTCTCCATGCAGACATGCAGCTTACATGATGTCATGATGTTTAATTCTCATTCTGTCTACAAGATGGTAGTTGACCAGTCATCACACCCTGCTCAATTAGTCATTTATACAGAGGATGGGGAGTAATGGATGGTGCAGCTTGTCTTACTCTTGTGTAAGAGATTAATTGTTTGAGACTTTTCCTGCAAAACCTATTTACATCTTCTCATTTGTCCAGGTCATCTCCCAATATGGTTTCCTATTTTTCTACTTCACTTTCACCTGAAAATAGTTATAGTTAGGATTTATAGGTATATAGCTGGGTTTTGATGTTACATGAGATGTGGTTAAGTCAGAACCACCTCTGTCTCAGTTCTGTTCTGTGAGGTGAACAGCAAACCCTAATTGATCATCATTCTGCAGTCAAGTCCTGCACTCACCATCACACATCCTTTTGTTTCTGAGTAAAAGTCATTTGCAAATCTGATTGCAAAGCTTGTGTTGCTGAGTGCACAAATGAGTCTGTGTGCAGAATGCAGATTCCAACATGCTTTTCTCCACTCTTCGCGGCGGGGCATGACTCTCTAAATAACAAGGCCTCCATTCTAATACAGTGTTACATTTTATCTTTGATAAAAAAGAATAAACCAAAGCAGATTAAACTTGTTGATTAGTGACGTTGAATATTTTATTACCTCTGCATGAAACAAAACGTGGCTATTTTTCTGTTTTCAGTCTAAGCTAAGCTTTGGTAGAATATTTCTTTTGAAGTCCTTGAACATTTCAAGGCAGCAAGGAATCCATGTAAAAAGAAAGAAAAACTCAGAAAGTAATTTTTCAGCCACAAAGCTGCAAGCTCAGATGAATTAAAAAGAGTTATGCAGCACCCACTAGACTTTCTTTGCATTTATGGTCCAGCTTGATTTAACCTTCAGTAAAAGTAAAGGATGTTCATGCAGAGATACTGTAGGTACATACCTTTCATTTCTTTCTTATTTTCAGCTTAGAGTGCAGCGTGTTCACCCACATTAGTTGCTTTGACTTATGATTCATAAAATGTGTATGAGGCTGCTTGAAAAGGCAGTATCATCAGTCCACATGCAGCAGAACGCTGCAGTGTTCATCCATGTGAGACGCTCCGACTTTAATGCATTTCATAGGTTTAGCAGGAACATAAAGATAAACAAATGCTGATTTTCTCTTTTTCTTGCCTGCAGTGCTTTATGTCTCCAACTTTAAAATGCCTCTCTGAAACTTTGACTTCACTTCATGACAAATGAAACAATATATATTTCCAGACAAATACCATAAATCAGCACCATTAACTACTCCCATTTTAGTTCTGGATTTTAGTGCATTAATTGATGTAATATTTTGCATAAATCCATTTTTTTAAATTAAGAGATTAAAAAAACAGGTTTACAGCCAGACAGAATGATGCATTGGCCTTTGCAAAGAAAAACAAATCCCTCCACAAATGGCCTTCAGATGATTAAATTTTGTTCTGCATAACTTGTTCTACCTGTTTTTTGTTTTTTTTGTTTGTTTGTTTACTTTTTTACACAGGAAAAATAAGGACTTTAAAATTGCAGAGGCTCTCAGAGGGGGGGGGGGGGGGGACATAAAACATCCATCTAACAGTCATTTGAACAGAAAATGTGCAGATCTTTGTCCACTATGGGTCACACAGTTAAAAGGATACTGTTTTAACTGTGTGAGTTCATCATAATTGCAGGTGATTATTCAGTGTTTAGCATAAAGAAGCAGGAGCACATTATGGATATGGTAGGACTGAGTAAACAATAATTTGTCATGGTGCAGCTGCAGCTTGTAACATCAACACACAGAATTTATAGCTGCTCTGTGTCTATTTATGGGAGCACCAGATATTGCTCATTTGTCTCAACAGTTTTCTCAGTATTTCACAAAGAATTACGGGCAAGTGACAACACCATGAGAAAAATGAGCTCTAAGTTACTAAAACTGCTGACTTACAAAAAGATGAAAGTACCTTGCTTATTATACATGTGGCCTATATTCAGATGGAGTTGACTCATGGACTATGTGATAACTTTAATCACTGCTCTAGCCTACTTAGTAGAAGCATGAGCAACTGAAGTGTCATGTTTCTCACGGAGAGCAATGATTTTAAGATTCATTTCAGGGGAAAACCATTAGGAAATGAGGCATATAGGTGAATGCAGGAACCCAATATAGAGTCTGTTGACTCAGAATTACTTCACTTGTCATATCAATACGGTTGAAAGTGAATCTCAGTTTTTGGCATTTTCCATTACATGATATGGTAGAGTGCACTGTAGTTTTGCTAGGTGTGTGTTCCCATCTTCCAAAGTTTCATTTTCCATAACTGAAAGTACAGTAACATGGGCCTAATCGCTGACTAACTATTGCAATCTGTGAGCAGGTGCATTGCCTCAGAGATTAGACACAACACTCCCATGTTTTTTCTTAAACATAAGTTCAAATGTAAATCAATCTTGTTTATGACTGAAGCAGCTCTAAGTGGATTCTTTTCCAGAGGAATATGGTGCAAAATGCAGCAGGAATCTCTGATGAACTTGTCTGTTATCAAGCATCACTAGTGATGAGCTACGTGAGGCAAGAATGTGGTGAAAAGAATAAAAATAAGTTGTTTTCGTTATCTATCCAGAAAACCTACATTTACTTTGTGTGTGCAATCCTTTCATAGATGTTTACCTAAAAACAAGAAACAAAACAAATAGAGAAACTATTAAACTATATAAACCTGAAACTACAGGTTTTAAATAATAAAATCATTTTCCATTTTTATTCTCAGACTGCCATTGCTTTGTTTGTATTAGTATCGAAGCTTCTATAAAAGCATTTATTGGGTTGTTTGAGGTACCTCTCACTAAAAACTTTCTTCTGAAAGTCAACATCTGGAAACCTGCTGTGGAGAAGCACTCCGTGCATACGTATACTGCACACTGTTTATTATTTAACTCAGTAACTCAGTAACAATTTCTCATACATGTCTGAATTCATGATGAAAGTGTGAATAGCACAAATATATTACAGCAGAACATCTCTGTTTAATAAACTTTACACTCATTAATCCTTTACTACATATCATCATATTAGATACCTACATTTTCTTTAATACAAGCCCTTACTCAGTGTTCACTGAGGATCAGGAGGGATTTTCTATGTTGCACATCGGCATAATCCTCATTTAGTCTGAAATATCTTTTGCTAAATTTCAACTATTTTTAGTCCAGTTTAGTTTTTATTATTATTTCATTCCAGGTTTAGATTTACTTCATTGATCCCAAAAGGAAATTGCTGCATTGCAGTGATCCTTAACATAATATCTTATAGTGAGAGAAAATGGAAGGTTGAGAAATAATAATACAAGTGAGTACATTAAGGTGCTAAATTAAATAAAATAAATACAAATTAAAATAAATGCATAATCTAAATTAACAAGTGAAACATAATACAGGAAGGGAAAAAAGTAAAAATAGGTTATAAGATATAAAGAATAAATAAAACAATAAAACAAATGGATAAATATTTACTGTATTTACAATATTTGTAGTAGGTTTTTGGCTCAACAGTTCATATGTACATCCTACAAACAACTGGAAACTTTTAAGATTCACAGCCAAAGTCTATTCATCGTGATAAAATCACAGAGCACTAATGATGATTTTGGTTAAAAAGTTGTTCGCTTTGTGGTCTGAACCCAGAAACTTCTAAGACTTCTAAGAACAGGCTTATGCAAGAGGACGCCCCGTCACGTTGTTAAGGGGGCACCTGAATAAAGAAATGTAAAGTAATTGGCATGATGAGAATCCTTATGATAGAGCGGTATAAATAGTTGTTAACATTTCCCTACACTCTTTGGTTGCATCAACACGTGTCAGCATATTAGAAACACAAAATCACTTTGCTCTTTTAAAAATTTAGAGAAAATAATCCTTGTCCAGACTCATATTTCAGTGGTAGATGAAAATAAAGGACACAATTTCAGTCTGTTTAATGTGTCATATGAATCATAAACACGGAGTTACACAGGCTGCATGTTAGCAACACCCCATGTGCTCATAAAGGTGGCAGTTAAATGCATAAATGTAAAATATGGACCATTTAGATGTCTTTCGGGTATCTTCTCATCTTTTGAAAGTTTAATATAAAATTGACAATGTTCTGAATGACCTTACTTGATTTTAATTTTACTTATTTGGATATGAAAGAGATTTTTTTCAAGCATATTAATATAGTCAATGTACCCAATGTTCCCTGATCTGGGGTGTCTGACATTTAGCACTTTGCAGCAATCAGTTAGGCAAATTAGACTGTGGTTTTGTCCCCCCTTGGTTCATTTCTCTGATCCGGAGTCTCAAAGTGAGTCACTGTTAGAGGACAAAATGTTATGTACCACAACTGAAACACAGATGGCTGTGAGCTTTGCTTCAGCCATCACTCACTGCTAACTCACAGGTTAGCATGCCAAGCAAGTCAGAGAAAACTGTCACAGTACACCAGTCAGTTTGGCAAAACAACCTGCTGCCTAAAGTCTTACTGCTCCATGTAGCGGATATTACAAATTCTTACTGTGATGAGAATAATAAGTGGATTAAAGTGAGACATATTTGCAAAAACATTTTGCATGGTTCTTGTAGTTTGAGTTCAAGTGATGCCTTCTAGTCTACACCACGCTTGTGTATGTTTTATGGTGGATATATGTTTTATTTATTGGCATTGCAGGCTATGTGTGCATAAAAGGCAGTCAACTTTGCACATGGTGGTAGTGTGTGTGTGGGGGGGTGTTGGCAGGACTGCAGAGAGACCACTCTTACAGAGATAAATTTAGCTGCTGGTGGATGTCATATCTCACCTCTGACATGATTGACTGTGATCATGAACTTGAAATTATTTTAAGTTCAATTAAAAAAAAAAAACGATTTATGCCAAAGAGAAATTATAATGTTGTTGTAGAGATCTTGTTCCAGAGTGAGATGGCTGGCAGGTGTGACCTTCTGTATATTTCTGCATTGTACGATATCCGGAGAAGCCTTTCACTAAACACTGTGCTGTTTCTTTAATGTGTGTGAAGAATTTTACCATTATGTTCATCATGTTCTGCTGCTGCCCCAACAGATGGTTGAAAAGGTGATTGCTCTTTTCACAGCAGACTTTTATAGCAGATATGCAACATTTTGGTGCAGACATTGAAGGATTTTAGCCTTCATGAAGTAGTTTGGGCTGGCCTTTTTTTGCAGACGGCGTCAGTGTTGCATTCCCTTTAGCCCTGAACTCTCAGATACTCATCCTTCTCCACTTCCATTTCTTCTCCCAAGATAGTGTTTTCATTTTTTTTTGTTCATGATTACAGTTAACTGATTATTTTCACACCATCCCACAAATTGACTATGTACTCAGCTGATGCACTTGTCAACTGATGTCATTTTTTAAATGACAGGACTGAATTTGTACTACAGTAGGCCTACTTCAATAGAAACATAAGATACTGTGGTGCTGACCAGCCTCCCAAACATACAACCTTTTAGTCTTACAAACTGTGGTCTGTTTGTGTGGTGCCATAAATCCAGGCAGTGTGGAAGTATCCATCCACCTGTATTTTCTGGAGCTTCTTACATAACAGAGCAACTGAATTGTGTTAAAAGCACTTGAGAAATCAGAGAACATGAACCTCAAGGTGCTGCCTGATTGGTCCAGATGACAGTGGACTTTCTGAAACAGGCAGATGATGGCATCTTCAGCACCAAGCCCATTACAATAAGCAACCTGTAATGGGTCCTGAAAGGTGTTTACTTGCTTATTGGGATGAGCTGGGATGAGGGAGGGTGGATGAGAAGTTTAGTTAGTGGAACAAGGCAGAAATTTCTTCTAACTCAGGCTTGGGTTGAAAAGGTGCTGTAAGACGCAAGATGATGAACAATACATACTTGCTAAAATTCATATTAGTATCCTGACATTCTAGTTAGCAAACTATATTATTTTATTTCTACTAATAACTGCAGTAGCTAAACATATTTTTCAACAATTACCCACTTTTGTTTACCTAGTTTTTTCCAGCATCCTGATAGCAGAAAGGTAGTCATGCTGCCATGTTGAAGTGAAAAAAATTTGCTTTGCCAGGAGGAATTTAATAGAGGATATAACCTGTCCCCTTGATACTTGAGTACTGTCATTTATTTTGGATATTGCAAAGATACATTTTAATGGTGGACCTGTGCAGGAAATGCCGGAAGGGTGATTGTGAGGAGAAGAGAGAAGGAGAGACTGAGGAGAAGAAAAGAAAGACAGATACAAAAAGCATCTGCAACAGCTACAACCAAAACAGAAAACCAGCAGCAACACCTGTTGAGAAACTTTATGGCCTCTGTAAAAACAGAAACAGGGATGTAACGATATGAAAATTTCATATCACGGTTATTGTGACCAAAATGATCACGTTATCATTTTTTATCACGGTACTATTGAACTCAACATCATTAAAAATATCCAAAATGGGTCTAAATGTCTACTTTGTCCTTTCTAAAGGGGGGGGGGGGGGGGGGGAAATCTGAAGAGTACTGTCTATGTGGGAGCCTTCGTTGCCTTCCGCCATGTTTTCATAAAGTAGACTTTGCAAACTACAACTGCTACCACTTTTCCAGCCAATTAGCAGCATTACTGGGAGTTTTTCAAAGTGCAGTAATCAGTCATGGTTTTAACGATAATTAAATTTAGAAGCGATATTACTAATCGTTGGCAACCATTTTACCGGTAATCGTTACATCCCTAAACAGAAAAAAACAGATCGTGATCAAAAGCACCTGTGAAAAGACAAACAGGCGTAAAAAAAAACATGAAACACAATATTGTGAAATTGTGCGAGTGCAGAAAAAAGGGATTGAGATGTGTTCAGTGATGTGTGTGATTATGGAAATACATCTGCAAAGATTAGAAGCCGACAAAGAGGCCTGGCCAACCAGTAGCCACCGTGGTGCATGAGGACCAACCGGCCCACCACAGGGATGACAACATGCCAACCCAGAGGAGAGGAAGACAGAGGAGGGCCCCGGTCAGAAGCCTCATAGCCATGGGGCAAAGGCCCCAGGGGGCCAGGGACGACAGCAGCCAGCCCCATTTGGCAATGGCTGCTAAGGGGCTAGCTGGGCATAGCTGGGAGAACCAGGCCAATGTGAATAGCCAACATGGGTCAGCACCCCTCCCCAATAACAATCATCCACCTCTAAATATCCCAAAACATTGATAATAATAAACTCAGTGTCAGTCTCTTAATATTATTTAATATTTTATTTGCCAGCTTGAGTAGTAACTAGAGTGATTATTAATTCATAAACACTGAAGAATTTACTGTACAGCTAACAGAGAGACAATTTTCTGTCTTTAGGAAAATATTCTCAACTGACATTGCAGCAGCAGTTATTTCGCTCACCAGGCTCCATACCCATAAAGTTAAGTGCATAAATCCGCTCAACGACCCATACGCAGATGTTCACTTAAATGCAGTAAACAATCTAGAAAATTACATAAAGGTACAAACTGTAAAAGGATATGAAGAGATTCACAGTATAATGTGTATCTAAGAGGGATATTCCTCTAGATCTGGGCGTATGATTGTTACCTCAAGCCATAATGAAACAGTTCCCCTCTTCACACTGCTTTTACACTCCACTTGCTTTTTTGTCATTTACATACATTTTGTCCATTTAAAAATGAAAATAAATCATGGCCCAGCCAAAATTAGTAGTTTGATGATGGTCAAGCAATGGAGTAATTTTAGGCCCAAAGAATAAAAGCTTTTTTCTGTCTGCAGGGGCTGCAGAAAAACATGTCCATTTATTATTTATTTATTTATTTTTTCCATTTATCTGTTCTAATTCATCTGCCACAAAGCAGCCACTCATCCTGCATCTTTTGACTGCACCATGGGTGAAGAAAAGAAAAAAATACTAAAACGCTTGAATACATGGAAATTAGATCATTCATAATCACTAAATCTGTTTTTAAGGCCAAACAGAGGCCATGTCTTTGTTATTGTTATTCATAACAGGATTTGACTGCTAATTTGTTGGCCTGTAATCTAATTGAATGTGCTGATAAGAAGCTGGTTCGTCCAGAAGAGCAGAGATGGTGTGAATGTGAAAGAAAACATGAAATAAAAATGTGCATGAATCATCAGTGTTCGGCCCCTATGAGTTCACTTGTCTTTTGAAATTAACCTTTCATTTGCATACTTGGTCAAATTTGAGCTTATGTTTTTCTGATAAAAGAAATGGTCAGCTTGGTGAGGGCTGGTTTAACATTTTCAGTCCAGCCAAGAATGAAAGTCTGATCTGATCTTTGTTCTTTGACATAGTCGGTTTCGGTAAATTATTTACATTGTAAACATGCGCTGAGTATGAATGAAGTCTTCCACTTGTTCTTTCGACAGTATTCAAATGAATCTAAAACCTCTGCGCCACTGAAGAACTTCTGTCTTTTAAAAAAGGATTTCATTTTAATCTGAAGCCATTTCTTTTAGCAAAATAGTATAGAATATGCTTTCATATTTACTTTATAAATATAACTATTCTTTCTTCTGTTCCTATTGCTTCGCAGTTAATGTTTTTTTTTCCTTAGTCCGGGGTGAAGCTTTATGATTCCATATCAAATCTATGTCATAAAGCTTTTGCTGTCGTCTCCCTTGTTCCTATGCACCACAGTGGGCAGCTTCGTGGGTTGGGCAGACAAACCTATATAGAAACACGTGACTGGGTTTGGAAAAACGACGCTTCATAAGTGTGAAGACAGAGAACAAGACTGGAGAGACGCTGGAGGAGGCGGCAGCAGCAGCAGTAACCTGTATCCACCAAGAAGGCGCGCGCTCCAGGAGAGACAAGACTCTTCTGACATCAAACTTCTGTTCGCAGCTAATTTAATAGGGTTGGAAAAAAACTAAATAAGGAGGGGAAAAAACTTGATAAAAGTGATTCTTTGAACCACGCGCATGCTGATTGTTTTTCTAAAATGTAAGGTTTGTTTTTTGGACGATGCGCCTCTGACTTGGATTAACGCGCGCGGTGATAGAGAGCGATTCTGCGCACTTGGAAAAATTATGTAAGGTAAAGAGAACACTTTCTGTTTATTGTATGTTTAAGTAGGACATAAATAGTATTTTAGACGGTTTGTGTCGTTTTTCTCACGTTTAAAAAAAAAAATTATGTGTATTTGCACACCAAAAATGACATTTCTATATCTGCGTTAACAGCCGAATGTTTTAATAATTATTCAAATTTGACATGTACAAATTTAATGTAGCAATCATCCTATCAGTGCTAAAGGGAATTCGTTTTTGGGCAGGTACATCCTAATTTGTATTGTCTGCATAGTGTTTTGGTCGTAAACCTCAGAGAAAACTAATCTCGTTTAGATCAATGTGAGGGTTTGAAGAATCTAATAATTAACAAATTCATGTTGTGTTTATAAATGCTAATTATTAAGAAAATATACAATGCTTTTTTTATTCTGTTTTTTCAGGAACTCAGTAAAATATTTGAAAATTACATCTAAATCATACAAAATGATTAGAAATTAATTTCTTTTAAAAAATATTTGCAGTGAATCATTTAACTCTGTGAAGGTTGCTCTCTGTTAATGGAATTTTTATTGTATCAGATGTGCACTGCTGCAAATATACCAGAGAAAATTGTAAGCTTTTGAATCTGTTTATGGTTGTTGAGATTTTCGAAAATGTCTGAAATCTTTTTCATCAAATTGTAGGTTGTCCAGGCATCTTAGACTGCAGTATTACCCTCAGACACAGCCATGAAATCTGTGCTGGATGGTGTGGCGGACACCACATTCCGGACTATTACATCTGGTTTACAGTATCTGGGCTCCAACGATGCCAACTATGACGACCCCATCAATAATGCAAACTTCAAGGGCAGCTTCTCTGTGCAGAAGCCCTTATCTGCTTTCCGCAGCAACTCTTTCCCAAACAAAGTACCTGCAGATGAGGAACTCATCCTCAAGGGCATCCCCTTTTTCCCTACCAATGCCACAGATTTATTTGGCAACAGGAGCACACAAATTGATGAGACCAGCAACATACAATGTGGGGAGAACTTTATGGACATGGAATGTTTCATGATCCTGACGCCCAGCCAGCAGCTTGCTGTGGCTGTGATGTCTCTGACACTGGGTACCTTCACAGTGCTGGAGAACCTGGTGGTGCTCTGCGTCATCCTGCAGTCCCGCACCCTCCGCTGCCGGCCATCCTACCATTTCATTGGCAGTCTGGCTGTTGCTGACCTGCTGGGCAGCGTCATTTTTGTCTACAGCTTTTTGGACTTTCATGTTTTCCACCGGAAGGACAGTCCCAATGTTTTCCTCTTCAAGCTGGGTGGAGTCACGGCATCGTTCACAGCGTCTGTTGGGAGCCTTTTCCTCACTGCAATTGACCGTTACATCTCCATTCACCGGCCTCTTGCCTACAGACGCATTGTGACAAGGACCAAGGCTGTCATAGCCTTCTGTATGATGTGGACAATCTCCATCGTCATCGCAGTGCTACCTCTGCTGGGCTGGAACTGTAAACGTCTCAACTCTGTTTGCTCAGACATATTCCCCCTCATCGATGAGAACTACCTGATGTTCTGGATCGGTGTAACAAGCGTGCTGGTTCTTTTCATTATCTACGCCTACATATATATCCTGTGGAAAGCACACCACCATGCTGTGCGGATGCTGAGCCGCGCTTCACAGAAGAGTCTTGTTGTCTACTCAGCAGATGGGACTAAAGTGCAGACTACAAGGCCTGAGCAGGCACGAATGGACATCCGTCTGGCCAAGACCCTTGTGCTTATCCTGGCAGTGCTTATTATTTGCTGGGGCCCATTGCTTGCTATCATGGTCTATGACCTCTTCTGGAAGATGGACGATGACATCAAGACAGTATTTGCATTCTGCAGCATGCTCTGTCTGCTCAACTCCACAGTCAACCCAATCATCTACGCCTTGAGGAGCAAAGACCTGCGGCACGCCTTCCTCAGCTCCTGCAACGCTTGCAGGGGCAGTGCCCAGCAGCTGGACAATAGCCTGGAGTCAGACTGCCAGAACAGAAATGCTAACATTTCTGCCAACAGGGCTGCAGAGAGCTGCGTGAAGACCACTGTGAAAATAGCCAAAGTAACTATGTCTGTGTCAACTGAAACTTCTGCAGAAGCTGTCTAATCGGTCATCATGGGGGGAAATGTGTAAATGTCTCCATCCCCAAATGCCTTCCCCCATGAAAGAAGCATAGCATTTCGCATAAGTCCTCTCCTTAAAGTGTTGACTTACATCCTCACTTAGACGCTTCGGTGGTTCCATCATTTTATGTTTGTATACGAGTAGAGTGTGCCAAAGTGCCAAATGGTTCTGCAAGATCATAGAAAGGACTCATGATGGGAAAGGATAACAAAAGACTATCATAAGTCTGTTGTTACAGACTTCATGATATCCAATTAGCAAAGGCATATTATATTTTTGTACTGTGAATTCAGGTTTTGAAAACAATTATTTCTTCATTTATGGGATAAGGGGCTACTGACATTTTTAAGTAGAGATGTTAAACAGTGTCATTTACAATTAACATGTGTCTTGCATCATAAATACAAAAATTAATTGCGCCTTGACTTTCTGCAGGCTTCATGTTACATACAGACATTTATATAAGTTCAACTAACTGATTTATTTTCCCCCAAATTATCGCTTAACATGCAACTTTTGTATGTTGTCTGACAACACTCAACGAGTGGCAAATGTACAGAGATTTTTGAGATGTGGAGAAGAAGGAAAAAAATATCATTAAAACACGAGAAAACTAAACAGACTCAGATTTTGAGTTTTAAGAATCCCTAACTGCTTTTTCTGTGGCAAAGTCATATCTTTGCTCGCTAGTTGTTACACCTGCTGGGGTAACATGTCTTTATTCAGTTGTATACCTAAAAACTGTACAGTGTTTTCTTGCTAAGTAAAGTGTTAAAATCAAGTCATTCAGCTATACAGCCAATGTAACATAAACACCAAACTTATGGTGAAAGCGTGAAAAGATAAAAACTGATTTAAGGCGCAGTGTGCTGGTCACTACTGTAGAAAACTAAAGTGGTTTCCGACCATAGCTGCTTTCATCAGATTACTGAATTCAGCCTCATATGTGTGTGAAACCTGTGACTTGGTGATCTGTTTCCATCCCCAAAGCCTATTGAACATTGCAGTGAGTTGTTTTAGTGCTACTGTTGCAGTGGGGCATCATTTCAGAAAACAAAAGAAACCCATGCACAGGGCGAGTGAAGTAGTTTTGGCGTAACTCTACATAAAAATATGTCTGCTGTTGATTTCTGTTCTCAAAACAAAGAAAAAAAAAGGTCTTTTTTCATTAGCTGGTGAACTGAATGGACGTTTGTGTATAAGAATTCTGTGGCGCTGACAACTGACCTTATAAAAGATATTGAGAAGATGTGATTTTTCTAATGATGTAGTACTTTGAATCTCAAAATCTCACGGCACAATTGTTCTGTAGACATTTATCTTGGTGTGAAGTTATTCAGACAGCTGTTTATCAGTATGCTTTGCTGCCTCTTGTAATTTTGAGTATTGAAGATCAAAATGTCAACTGTCAAGTGGCTTCTGTACATTGGTGGCATTATGAGGAATCTATGACTTAAAAATCACAGTCAGTCAAGTGTTTCTAGTATTGCTGTCTTCAAACTTTTGAATAAAGTTACAGCTGGTGTCATTTCGCCTGCAGTGGTTTGATTGGTTGATTGATGGTGGGAAATATGATGTCTGATACATTTAGCTTCATCCAGTCAATGATCATTGACTGGTGAAGAGTATAGATAATGGCAGAGAAGCCAAGACCAGAGTAAAAGGCAAGGCATAGCAATCAGTGATGTTTTACTGCCCCCTTGTGGAAGATAATATTGACAACAATGGCAGAATTTCAAAGTAAAGGGGAATTTTTCTAAGATAATAATCTTTTATGGTATTAGTGGTTTCTCTTTAACACCAAAATAAATTTTTTTTTTAAAAAAGTAACCAACTGCAAGACAACAGATGCAACACCAACATCTGACAACGACTTTTACAAACAAATAACATTGTCACTAAACAGAAAGTTTAAAAATATTATATATATACACTACAGTATATATATATATATATATATATATATATATATATATGTATATACACATACACATACATACACACACACACACACACACACACACACACACACACACCCATATAAAAAAAAAATATATATATATATATATATATATATATATATATATATATATATATATACTGTATATATGAGATTCTTATATACATATATGAGACTCTTCAAGTAAGAGTTTAACACATTTTCTGATAGCGCAGTTTATGATATGGAATTAAAATTTGTGTAAAGTTTGAGGAAGTGGTTTGATGGGGAATGTCTCAAGAATCTGGGTGTGTATGTATGTATTGTGAACTTCCTCGCAAGCAGTGATGCCAGTAACTGATTACTTAGTAACACACTACAGTAATTTGATTGCTTTTTTTAAAAACAACTGAGTAATCTAATGCATTACTATTTTGTTTTATCCTGTAACCAGATTACAGTTACCTTTTTAATTACCTACCAGTACCAGTACTTACACACATTACTCCCAGTGTTACAGGACATCCCTTCCCACCATAGCAGAATGAAGTTGAGATTTTACAACATTTAATGAAACCCTATGAGTATATCCTTGCAGGACCAATAGACTGAACACACCTTCTCGCTGTCTGTACTAAAGAGACTTTATAGAATCAGAAGTATGCAGTGACTGAATAAAGGTTAACAAGAATCATTCACTGCACATTACTTTAGAAAAAATAGACCTGAAATAAAACCTCATTCAATAAAACTTCATGGAATGATATGCATGCTGGGAGCTCTGCCTTCACATTTACTCTGTTGGTTTTCCAAACAATCAGATTAACAACTTGTCCAAGTGGCTGTGATGCAGTATTAATGATCACACAATCCCAAAAATGAGACATAACTTTTAATATTTTATCACTAGATTTGTTCTCTTGTGTGACTACATTTAAAAAATAAAATAAAGTAATAAATGCCTGCTTGAAAGCAAAATAATCAAATGCAAGTCATCTGACCAGCTTGGTTAGTTCATAGCCTATTATTATTATTATTATTATTAGTAGTAGTAGTAAATAGTAGAAGCAGGAGCGTGTATTCATTTTATTATCAGGATTGGTAGAAGCAATCTTATTCAAAATGCAGTTGCAGTTCTCTTGTTTACTTTAGGAATTTAATTTAGAACATCATTTCACTGCAATAGATATTACTAGATATTACAAAATCATCTGTTTTATTCAGAAACATGAAGTGAAAGTAAAAGTTGTGTTGTGGGTTTGAGAGGTTTGTTAATCAAAAACAAAATTTAAAAATGGGACCATTTTTTTTAGTATTAGGGAAATGTAGTCTTTGAATACACTGGAAATACTTAGAGCTAACGAAAAAAACCAAAGCTTAAAACTACAACTACCAGAATGAGACTGTTTTCTTGCGCATGCTCGTAAGTAGGCGAATGTATAAGAATAAAAGGAAGTCAGTCCGATGCCGATGCAGTTCCAGCCTCTGACTTATGCGGTAAAAAATCAGCCATCATCTGGTTTTATCCTAAGTTTATTCTCAGTTATTTCATCTAAATCATTTAATCATACTGTAGGTTACATAAATTTAGTTAGATTTCTTGTTAGAAAAGAGCGGCAGACAAAAAAAGTGGATAATCTTCTCTAGTCCGGAAAGGCTGCTGCCGATCGAGTTAGCTGACGCTAGTTAGCATTAGCAGCACCGGGGCCCAGGCAAGCATTTTTCCATTGATAATACGGAATTTTCTGGCTTATTGTTCAACACATTTCGGAGACATTCAGGCGCAATGGCTTGTGGGGCTACTCTGAAAAGGACTCTGGACTTTGATCCATTAATGAGCCAGGCTTCCCCCAAAAGAAGGAGGTGTGCACCCGTCATGTCGCCGGTATCTTCGCCGCAGAAATATCTGCGTATGGAGCCCTCACCTTTTGGAGAAGTGTCGTCCAGACTCACCACAGGTAAGTATAAAGGTTAATCCTAGATTTAAACGTACTCACTAATTAAGCATGTTTATACTATCTACAGGACTGTGTTAACATTATCCTGTTAACTTATTGTCACGGAGGTGACGTAAATAACACGAAACTCCAAATGTTGCGAATATAAAATTAATGATTTTGTTGTTGTCAAAAACACTTGTTTACGACTATGCCCGGTTACAAATACGTTTTATGTTGCGAACAACATATCAGCACCGAACCAGACATTAGTTTGATGTAGTTTTAGTGTTTGTCAGACACTTTACAGGGATGCATTTTTACGATCATAAATATAACTTTGATACCGTGATATCTGGATTCATAACAACGCCAAACGGTGTTGACAATGACTGGTTTGTCTCCACACATTTAGAGAAGTATTGTTTGGGGTTTTCGGTTCATACATGGAGAAATGTTTTATCTGTCTGTTTCAGAGCAAATTCTACACAATATAAAACAAGAGTACAAGCGTCTGCAGAAACGTCGACATCTGGACAGTGCTTTCCAGCAGGCAGATGGCTGCTGTCCTCTGGATCTGCAGAATATTCAGGTTGCATCTCCCCTACCAGGTAGCTACATATTGGGTGATGTTGAACAAATGTTGACGAATATCTATTTGATTAAAAAAAAAAAAAACTCCCAAGGCCTAAAGGATAATATAAGCTACTCCCATACTCCTTCACTGTGTCTGGATTAGCTAATTGTGACCGTTTAGACTTGAAACTTGTTGCCTGTTGGAATGAAGTATGATCATATTTACTATTTGAAAGCCTGCTGCCAAAACTAAGTGCCTATGCCTCATCTTATGACAGTGGCTTTTTGTTAATCATTTCCTCTTGGTAGATGTTATGGTTTGGCATGACTAATGGTTGTCATCTTCATTCAGGAAAGCATTCATGGTACTCCCCCTACCAATTTTAAAATGCCTTTCTAATTGAAAGTAATTGGAAAGTCCCCTGCTATAGCCAAGATGATGAAATGTAGAGTGAAAAAAACCCATTGAACGCATGTCCATAAAGTATCTTTATACCAATATTTACCTCCAATCAAACAGGTGCTGCTTGGTCTTTGTGCAAAATTTTTAATTCTGTGTCTTAAACATTCTCTGAAACATGTATATTGTGAATATTTTTCCATTTTAATGTGAACATGTCTTTTATTATTAGGCTGACTTGGTTGTTGTGCAACTGTTTGAGTATTTTTTTCTTGTTTCTTTCTACTTCAATCTTCCAAATAGGTACATCCTCAGGTGCCTCATCTCCCACCAGGAAGGAACAGCCGTTATTTTCCCTCAGGCAGGTTGGGATGATCTGTGAGAGACTACTGAAGGAGCGAGAGGACAAAATCCGTGAAGAGTATGATGAGATACTGACTACAAAGCTCGCTGGTAAGAATTCTTTTTTTTAGATTTTTAGAAATGAGAAAGATTTTTGAGAGCGATTGAAAAACTAGATTAGGAAAAACTCTTTGATGGAAATAATTTGTTTCAGTTCTTTGTTTAATCCACATAAATATGTTCTGCTCTGTGGCCATAATGCAACACACAGAAAGTTGTTGTCAAACAACATATGTGCATGTTATATTTGGAACAGGCTTGATTGGATGATGCAAGGGAGGAAACTGAAGAAAATGTCTAGGTGCTAGTGGAAAAAAGAATTAAATATGTCTGAAGTTTGTAACTGTTCATCCAAAAGAGAAGCAAAAAATACTGCATTGCTGTGCTTTTCTAACAACACTGAATTAATTTATCATAGTAGCGTAAGGACTAAATATCTGTTTATCTATTCTGAGAGCAACTTGTTTTTGTTAGACAAGAAGCCTAGAAAAATGTTGACAGAACCACCCTCACCAGTGCAAACACTATTTTCCTAATTTCTCTCTGCCCATCAAAGCAGCTTCAGCCTGTAAGCTTTTCCTGTGAACTCAGCTGTTTTCACATGAAAGTACAACCAAAATCAAAACAGACGTTGCCAAGAGAGATTTTTATCAGATGACGTTGCATTTGTAAAATCAGCGACTGCTGTTAAAGTGTAGTGTGTAGTAAAATACGTGTTTTCAGTGTCTTTGCTGAATCACTTTCCTGTCTGATAACGGAAACCCAAAAGGGAACGAAGACGCAGATAATTGCTGATAATACTTGTCATTTAGTAAAAAGCATATGCCTGGTCTTCTGTCCTACTGTTGGTATGATTGTGAATGTTATTCTATTCCTATTTTAAAAACTGTGTTTAAGTATCTTTTGTCAGATTACTTGGTTAATTGATGGAATAATTGATAAACTACAATCCTTTGCTGAACAAGTTTATTGTTATAATTTCTTTTTGTTTTCACAGAGCAATATGATGCATTTGTCAAGTTCACACATGACCAACTGATGCGAAGGTTTGGAGAGCAGCCTGCCAGTTGTGAGTATATTTCATTTATATTTACAAATTTGACTCCCCAGGTTAGAATTGGCCACAAATGATAAACAATGAACGGTACAATTGAACATAAGGGTTCTGTTTGTAACTTAGTCTTGATTTTTTAATTGTAGATATTTTAGGTAAGTTTACATAACTGTCCTCAAATAAGAATTAGCACTATTGGTCAACTTTTACAAGTGTAGCAGTTTAATAATCACAAATAAGATGCAAGTCTTTTTTAAGGAACTTTTTCTTTTTATATTATTATGCATAAGCATTTTTTATCTGCTTCCTGTATAACATAAACTTTGTTCCACAGCCTGTCCTCTGATGAGGCTGCTCTACACTCATTTCTTGTTTACCACCAAGAAATGACAGGTGCTCATCCCTAAATGGCAGTTGGTCTCTCTCTGAACAGGACATACTATTTCCTAATTGGGACCTAACTGTCCAAAAAGGAATAGTTTCTGAAATGTGGTGTTAAATGGGTTAAAGGCGCTGCAGTGCTCAAGCAAATGAAAGGGTGATTGCAGTAAATTATATATAAAATGTCATTTACTGGTTGTTTCACAGCAGTTACATTTAACAGATTTAATACACAAGTCCCCATCCTGTCACAGTAGCTACATTAATAAGGAGCACTTTTGATCTGATCGAACACCAATCAGGATAGAAATGTCATGTAATCAACCTTAAAGACACACAACGGAACTTTCAGCAGTTTTCTAAGTGACGCGCCCCCTATCGGCGGCTAAACTAGCATCCATCTTGTTCGTACCTGTACTGTAAGCTCACTCCAGCCAGTAAAAGACAGTCTTATCTTGACTCTTGTTCTGTCCCTTCCTCTGTTTCTTTTCCTCTCTTCCTCCGGTGATGTTTCCTTGCGTTTCTTTACCGAATTCGACATGATGCGCATTCAAAACAGCCGCGACGTTGATACCTGGTTTACATCCGGTTGCTAGTGAGTGACGCGGTGCTGCAACCAATAGTTGGCTGCAACGTCACGGTCGCGTCCCGGATGGGAATCTTACATACTGCTGTTTCTGAGCCCCGGGACGGCTCTGGGCACTGACAGCTCGAAAATGCGCTTAATGAATGTTGGTGTGACATCAAAACGAGTCAGAAACACAGATTTTTAAGGTCTAAAAGTTACGTTGTGTGTCTTTAATCAAAAGAATTTTCTGTCTGTTGTAGAGGGGTGGATTTAACCTTTTCACAACCAGATCAGCAGAGATAACTGATCCTATACACCCATCCCGATAGTTTTTTGTGGCAGGTTTCTCTGCAAGGTTGAACCACATTGGGGCTGCGTGATGCAAAGAAATTCAGGAAAGACTTGAAAAATGGAAGAACAATTATTTGTCTGAAACTGCAGAAGTTAAAGGATAACTTTCTTGTTTTTTCAACTTTGGACCTTATTTCTAGCCATTTACTCACTGGTAAAACTTCTGTATTACTCTGATTCCTTCGGGCATTGTTTAGATTAATCGTGGATCTGAGTATATCCGTATACGGTAATGAGACTGAACGTGGCAAAATGAATGAGCCTCTATATAAGGCATTATCTGAAGCAAAACTTCTTAATTTCACCAATACTTTTAAGACGAATGAACAAACGAACAAGTACAATTGCCCTGTGAGTTTCACGGATTGCGGTTGGTTGTTGTCTGGCTAGCTAGCTGCTCTTGTCAGCTGTGCTGTGGTCGTGCGCGTCAGAGTGTGGAGAATGCCCCCAATAAATAACAGAAAGCTAAATCTGAACTAACAGGACAATAGTACTTGTTCATTCATTCGTCTTGGAAGTATTGGTGAAATTAAGGAGTTTTGCTGCAGATATTGCTTTATAGAGAGGCCCATTCATTTTGCCCCGTTCTCGTAAATCCGTGTACATCCATATAACAACTAATCTAAATATCGTCTGAAGGTGGCAGTGATACAGAAATTTTACTGGTGAGTAAATGCACATATAAATTCCTAGAAATAAGGTCCAGGTTGAAAAAACAAGAAAGTTATCCTTTAAGGATTATTGAGCGTTTCAACACTCAAAAGGTTCAAAATAACAGTTCCTTTTCTCTTCCAAACTTGCAGACATTTGAGATGTCAAAGGCATTGCGATCATATTACTGCGTCCTAGGGCTGCAACGATTAGTCGACTAATAGTCAGTCTGCATCTAATTTCATAATTGACTAATCGCTTATTGTTTATAAGCTTTGTTATTCCTCTCAAAATTGCCACTTTACCTTCCACTGCTTTGTCTGCTTTTCTGTCCTGGTCAGCTTTTCTTGAATAGTTTGACATAAATAAACACACATAAACACAAAAAATGTGGACACTTTTCCCCATTAATTCAATAAAAGTGTCCAAACTTTTCGGACTGTAAACACGCTCAATTTCTCATATCTTATTAGTCGACAAATCACAAAAAATCAGAACTGAAAATCAAAAAATCGTTTTGACAGACCTAATATGTCCATTATGTAGACACCCGCCTTTATCTAATGCCATGTTAATATCTCCCATTTGTGGATTCAATCGGCTAACTTTGTCCATGTAACCAGCAGCTTTGGTATATTTTTTTGGAAAAACCACAACGAGGTGTCTATTTTTCTGTTTTTTTCTTTTTTGTCTGTGCATTCAGCCCTCACATTTCATGTAATCATTTATAAATATATTCTCTCAAAGCTTGCATCCCAAATGTGCTTAAAAAACAAATTACCAGCACAGGCTCCTCCTTAGAAAAGTACACACCACACACTTTCAGAACTGTAAAGCAGACTAAACACCATTTTTTCTCAGTTAACCATGCTCCAAGCCCATTGTTTTTCTCTATTTACTACAAGGAATTTTCCTATTTTACACAAAAACTAAAAAACGGGGGGTTTTGATTTCTTTAGGGTTACAGAAAAGTTACAAATATCACTGGAACGATGTTAGTATTACATAAATAGAAGTTATTGGTATCAGTAAAATGGTTGTACAATATAATGATACAATGGTATAAAGTAACTTAATTTATGCCGTACAGGAAGCAGTTGACCCATTTTTCCCATCAGAATTTTTCACACTAAGTATTAATATTTATCCATTGTGTCCATCCGCAGATGTTTCCTGAGTGCTGCTGTGAGATTCTTTGGGGCGGGGGGCTATACAATTTGCTGCAATCTCCGGGGACTCGGTTTGTCTGTCTGGACTTTTCTCCCAGCTGTGCCATGTCGACTCAATGTGGACTCGCTGCCTCTGGCATCAGTTAGTGGCATCAACATTTGCTGTTGCTCCCAGGGTTGGAGAGCTTCCTGCTGCCAACATGTTGGAGGACTCTCTAAGAGGACCAGTGGCCTCTAACTGCCGTGTCAATATTTATTTGGCTTTATTCTGATGCCTTCACAAAAGGCTGACTGCCACCACACACTTGGCCTTTTGTTTTTATTTTTTAAATGTGTCCAATTGAGTAATTTCACCTAGGATGTTAGTTGTGCAGTTTTTCTATATGTATGTTTTGTAAAAGGGATTGAACATTGAGTGAATGAAGGCAGCTTTCAGACTGGACTTCAGGAAGAGTTGTTTTTTTTTTTTTTAACATTGTATAAACTGTACCAGTGATTACTGCTTTTACATTTGTAAATTTGTATACACCATATTATGTTTTCTTCCCCCTTTCGGCTTGACTTTAGTTAACTGTACCGAAATGTTATTTTGTTGATTAATTGCTTTGGTTTGCTGTAGGTTTTAAGGGGTTTTGATTCATGTAAAGCAAATGAATAAAGTCTTTACTTAAATGTTTTGGTGTTTTGTTTTGTTTTTTTTTTTTTTTTTTTTTTTTCAATTTTAATTCTTTTTTAAAGTAAAGGCTTTTTAATGCATCAGCAAAAAGAAAAGAAAAAAAAATACATATTGTTCGTTTAGTATAGTTGGAAAAGAAAATAAGCAAAATCACAACATAAATACAGACAAATCAATATGGAAATTATCAAATGTAAATATCTTGAAACATTTCATATTGTCTTAAAATTAGGTTTAAATGTCTGCTCTCTTATTTCTGAGAAAAGATTTCATTTATGTAATTTATTTAGAAATTGGAGCGGAAGCTAAAATATACTTTCCCCTTTTTTTGTCAGTATTCCAAAATAAAGTGTTACACTTACTTTTTGCCAAGAAGAAAGTGTAACAGACTTTCATAATAGCATTCCGAATGTAATGAGAATTGTACTGCTAATTTAAAACCTCTGAAACTGAATCACTGATATACGTCTTATTAATCAATTTAAGATACTTGAAATAATCCACCTCAGTCAAAAACAAATAATGGAGTTGAGTTTACAGTTTACAAATTTACTATTATGAATTTGGAATTTTCCAACTAAAATCTAAAGAGTGACGATAGTTTTTTTTTCTTTCAGTTCAAAATACATCATAATGTTACTTGCAGTTTCGTCTACCGTATGTGGCTTTCCGAAAATGTAAGCGGAGGCGAAAATCGAACGCACCTTTTGTACGTTGGCGACGTTGTACAGAAGCGAAGCTCGTGATTGGACGATAGAGCAGGAAGTAGCGGTAACATGGACGTACGGAGGCTGTCAATGTGAACGGGTCGTGAGAAGATTTCACTTTACATTAATTTTTTGTTTGTTTTATATATTTTCTTTACACGTGTAGGAAACATGGCTTGCTTCTTTAGAAGAAGAATAGCAGCGGAGGTAATTATTAGAAATAATTAGACTATTGCTAACATGTCTAATTGCCATATGGAGTGACCATGTAAACACAGCTGAAAATAAGCAATTTGCTTTTTTATGTGCAGCTCGGGAGAACGCTGCAACAGTCTGAGGATGTGTTTATACCAGCTATAACAGCGATACCCGTTCTGAGGAAACAGTTAAGTTCATTTGTGTTTCCTGTGAAAATCAGACTCTTGCCCTCTCAGGTCTTTTCAGATTCTCAGATCTGATCTTTGTGCTTTTCAGGCAGACTGCTGACTTTAAACTGTCGCTAAACACATTGAGACTCAACGGAATTTTACCATCAAGTGGAGACATTCAGCTACAGGCGGATAACTTGGCCTCTCAGGTCAGATTCATTCAACAGTGAACAGGTTTTAACAACAGATGTAATGTGTACATTTCAATGTCAGTTTATCCAGAATATAACTTCACACATTTATTTAATTATTTATCCTCATTTGCGACTGTTTAGTGGGATACATATGGTTTTGTCATATAGTATCCTCCATCAGTAGTGTGGGTAACCCTTCTCTTACTTCAAATGGCAGCGTCTTCTTGCATAAAGTGCATCAAGAGAGAAGCACATGCTGACATTTCCAGTTAGAAAACTCAATCAAATTACCTGAAAAAGCAAAGAAAAGACACAAACCCACTTGAGAAAGAGAGAGATGCATAGTGGATTCTTTGTGAGAACTATAATCTAGAGACATTAAAGGCCACACAGAGATGTAAAAGTAACAAAAGGAAACAAGGAACACCTAAAGAACTAAACAACATGTTAAATGGACACAAATTTTAGTAAAATGTTCACATAGCAACAAAATATTAGATTTTCACTCTGAGAGAACTTGAAATCGACATGATGTAGCTAGTAAATCCCTACTTACTCCAATTTTGTTGATTTTAATAGTCACATAGTTTTTTTTTTCAAAGTAAAAAACAAACTAACATCCAATCCACTGTGTTTTACAGTTGAAACAGGGCAGTGTGGTAGAAGACATCTCTGCTGGACGTGGAGCGATCAACTTTAAAGTTAATCGCAGACTTCTTGCTGAGGTTTGTGATGGTCACACTCAACCCAAAGTGATAGAAAAAAAATAAATGTTTTGACTGTTTCTGCACTGACTGATTGTGGTGAAGAGTTGGGACAAAATAAGATTGAGGCTGCTCCTGTTCTCGCCTCTTTTGAGCATGTCAGTTATCCGTCGACTATTTCACATTAATGTGTTTTTTTTTTCTTCTTTTAAACAAGTTCGAATGAATCACTTATCACTTCACACCACAATGTGTTTTGTCTGTTCCAGAAATTGTTAGAGCCATTTGGAAAAGGAGAGGATGACAAGTTCGGGTTAGATAGTGAACTATTTAATCCTCTTAAGAAAGGAACAACATTAGTGGAGTATAGGTGGGCTTGGTTTTATGTGTCGTCCTCTTTGATATTACCAAGGTCCCCCACTTGAAGACATATTACGAGAGTTTATGTGTTTGCATGTTTCAGCTCTCCCAATATTGCCAAAAAGTTCCATGCTGGACATTTGCGCTCTACAATTATCGGTGAGTTTGAGAAACCAGTGCCATGATGTCTGTTGTGTTGTCAGTTAATTTACATTTTACACCAACTACCTTTTAGGCAACTTCATTGCAAACTTGAAACAGTCGCTTGGAAACAATGTTATTCGAATGAACTACCTCGGCGACTGGGGTATGCAGTTTGGTGAGTAGACTATGAAGTATTTCTTACAAAGCTTTTCCCTTATGTGTGAATTTAATGAACAAAATCAGAAATCTTTGTTGAATTCCAGGTTTGCTGGGAGCGGGGTTCGGTCAGTTTGGATGTGAGGAGAAATTAAAAGCAAATCCTTTGCAGCATTTGTTTGAGGTGATTATTCATTTAGCTGAATGAGTGCATGAAATATGTTCATGGCAACATGGTCTGACTGACTGTATTTTGTGCTTTTGTCTTGCAGGTTTATGTTCAAGTCAATAAGGAAGCAGAGCACAATGAAGATATAAAGCAGGCTGCAAGAAACTTCTTTAAACAGCTGGAGCAGCATGAGAGCCAGGCTGTGTCGTTATGGCAACAGTTCAGAGAAATTACAGTGAAGGAGTATCGCCATGTTTACAAGGTTCAGACTTTCAAACATCTAGGAAATCTTTATCTCAAAGTTGATGTGGCGCTTGAAAGATGTGGCATTATGACAATACCTTGCTTTAAAGTGTGACTGAGATTTTTCTCAAATCTTTCCAGCGGTTAGGAGTCCACTTTGACATTTACAGTGGGGAGTCCTTTCATCAAGATCAAGCCCAGAAGGTGGTACAGCAGCTGCAAAGCCAAGGACTGTTGAAAACCTCAGAGTATGTGACAGCCTTTGATAAGTAGTGTTACAATAAATACGCTGGAAGAACAGTGACATGTAGCAAGTTTAGGTCTAATTAAAGATTTTTACTTTAGAAACCTGTAATATTCATTATGTGGTTGAGAACATACAATTGCTGGACCCCTATTATTGCAATATTTTTGCATTGCCATTGATAAAGGTTAACTAGTTGCTCTCGACAGAGTTTGCACCACCAGTCCTGAAACATTTGGCAATTTAGCTGCTAAACGCAACACAATGTTCAGCTTGTTAACAATTTTGTGCCTGTTTGTTGCTGTGCAGGTTTTTATGCTGAAAACAGCAACAATAAACAAAAAATCAGGAGATGAGCTGAAGTTTATTGGAAAAACGCTGTGTAAAAGCTGCAGAATCAGATTATGATCTGGATGTTAATAAAGTGACCTTGATGCTGGACAGTGGTTTGTAAACCGCTGTTTAAAATTCAGTATTTGAATTTAAAAAAAGAAAATTAAGTCAAAAAGTCACTTAACTGTACTTTTGGAATAATTTTCAGGACCACAGATCAGTAATCTATAATGCTTTAGAGGCAACACCTAGTGGCCAGTACTAGTACTGCACCTTACTTTAGGTGTTTGGCTGTGTGCAGTCTGTGCATGCGATACATTGCTATATTTATATATGTTGATTAATGCCTCTGTTTCTAATTTTAGTGTGTTGTTTTGTTTTGTGCCTTTTAAAACTGATGCCCAGTAACCTGAAACCAAAAATCAAGCCTGACTACATCTGCTGTGGGAATGTTTGTGTATTTACAGGAAGGGGACTAGTGTGGTTGATCTCTCCCCCAGTGGAGACATGAGCAGTGTCTGTACATTGCTTCGGAGTGATGGTACAACTCTCTACATCACCAGGTCAGTATGAGCAGGAATTAAAGTTGGCACTAAATTTAGCTAGTTTTGGGACATAAGATCAGTTTTTGTGGTGTCAATTAAAATTTTTATCCCTCGGATTTTGAAAATATTGGTTTTGTCTGGGTCACTGTGTCTCATTGCAGCGAAGCCATTAATTCTTTCCATTTTCTATCTCAGAGACATCGCTGCAGCTATTAGCCGGAAAGAAAATTACTGTTTTGATGAGATGATTTATGTGGTAAGTACATTTAGTAAACTCAGTAATTAGTTTTATTTTAGGCTCATGGGGACAATGAAGGTAAAAGGTTCAATTTATCTTGAGTATCAGACAGACAGTTTGTCTTATCAAATGCTGCCTTAGGGTGAAGAACATTATCTTTTATTCATTAACACTCCTGACACTAATTTTGGATAAAGAGAGTATTAGGAAAAATGTATAAATGAATGGATTTATCACCATTTTATATTGTTTTATAACTTTAAATGAATTATTGGTTCATTAAAAATAAGCACATGCAGATCTATGATCATTCCAGCAGCTAAATAGGTTATCTATTAATGCTGTAATGAGAGTGTAACACTGAAAAATGTATCAGCATTTAATGTTTTTAATTGTATTTCTAATATTGGTTGGGGTGCCTTTTCCCTCTAAATTTGTTGAACTTAAAATTTACAGTTTATTTGCAGGGGAAGTGGGCTTGCTCCCTTCATAAAGTTTAATTGACACTGAAAATGCAAACCTGTTTTCCTTCTTTAACGACTGCTGTGGAAGTTTATCTGATGTGTCAGATCTCTCACTTGCACGACTGTCTTTCATTTATCTGTTTGTCTAATCTAAATTTGTTTTTCTTTTTTGAGACGGACAAAAGTCAGGAGCATCACTTCTGCCAGTTGTTCCAGGTCCTGCTTGCTATGGGCCATTCTTGGGCTGACAGGTAACTAAAATATGCACAACTTAAAAAGTCTGAGAGATTTAATGGTAGAGAAAATTTCCTTCCCTATTGTAGCATTTTAGCTTGTATAGTAGTAAGCGAAACTAGATTTAGTGTTGCATTTTACTGTCAGTCTGCTGTTGTAAGTGGAAACACACTTTACTCTCATAAATGACGTCTGACTGGTGAAGGAATGTTGCTTGAGGAAAAATGTGGAGTTAAGTTTACCGTTATTACTTGAATAAAAGGATATAATTATTGCTTTCAGGTGTCGGCATGTGTCCTTCGGTCTGGTTCAGGGCATGAAGACAAGGACTGGTGATGTGGTGTTTCTGGAAGATGTGTTGGACGAAGCTCGAGCAAGGATGCTCCACAACATGAGGCAGACACACAGTAAAGCTCGTCATGCACTCGCTGAGAAACGGAGCCCTGTGGTTGCTGTGCCAAATCTGTTTGCATATTCATTTACAGAAAATTTGCATCATACTCAACCAACAGGCGTCTACAGAGTAAATGTGGCCGGCTGGGGCTGCTGTACATGGACATAAATGAATCATAACTTCAAAACATTAGTGCTTATTAGTATCATGTAATGATGGATATTTTGAGAAGTAAGCCATGTTTTATTTTAATGGTGTGCATTATTCATATTATTTACTCCCTCACTTTAATTTAGGGAGATGTGAATTAGAAATTCTCTCATCTAAACTACTGTGGTTACCATGGTACCAAATACGGGAATACAATACTGTCACCGACATCACCCATGTCATTATGTAGGGAAAGTGAGAGCAAGACAGAGAAAACTAGATGTTGTGGGTGCAACGGACCTGTGAATGAGGACAAAAGTGACACCAGTTTCTGCTTTACTCCACAGCTACAAAGGAACTGGAAAACCCAGAGGACACAGCAGAGAAAGTAGGAATCAGTGCACTAATAGTCCAGGTCAGTTATCAAAACTAATGGATTTGAATTAAACACTTGAAGCGATAACATATATTTTTATTTTCAGTCTATTACTGGTGGAGAGTAATGTGTCCCCCTAAAATTGTTTTAGGACTTCAAAGGTCCCCTCCAGTCGGATTACAAGTTTGACTGGGACCGGATGCTGCAGGCTCAGGGGGACACGGGTGTTTTTCTTCAGTACACACATGCTCGACTCTGCAGGTTTGTGTCCATTAGATATCCTGTCTCCTCTTAACATTTGGAATTACACTGTTTTATGAGCCTACCTACAGCACAATTCTGGGAACCGCCTTCTCAGGAAAACAAAACCAGACTTGCAACTCGGGTAGTTTACATGTTCATGTCGTCGCTGCAGTTTAATACGAAGGAATGAGGATGTGGCAGCGGCAATGTTTGATCCCTCTCTTCTGTGGGAGCAGACAAGCATCGCCATCCTGCAGCACCTCCTTCGGTAAGCAGACTTTCCTCCTCTGCAACAAAACCTACAAGACTAGTTTTATATCAATACTGACGACCTCGTCCTTTGGTTGTCTGTAGTTACGATGAGGTGTTGTATCAGTCTGCTCAGGATTTACAACCAAAGCACCTTGTGAACTTTTTACTGAAGTTGAGGTAAGGATTAATAAGTTTTGTGTGCTTCTCAGGTTCAAAGTGAAAACTAAATGTAATAATGTGACTGTTAATGAGTGTATGACATGTTTTCTGTTTCTGGCGCCCTGCAGCCACTTTATTGCTTCAGCGCACAGAGAGCTACCGGTGAAAGGAAGCCCACTGGATGTTGCACAGGTAGAGACAAAAACCTTTGTGAGCATAATTATACTCTTTTTCTGCGAGCAATAAAATATATATAAAAATGTTTATTTGCTCTCAATCAACAGGCGAGATTACAGCTGTTCAGCGGTGCCTGTTCAGTCCTGGCTAATGGGATGAGAATCCTGGGCATCACTCCTGTTAATAAAATGTAAAACTAGCTTTTTTTTCCTGTTTGACTGTTGTATTGCAGGTACCATATTATAACAATGTTATAAGGAATTGGATTGTACACACAGAGCCTTGTATACTTTTTTTTTTTTTTTCCAAATAAAATCATCTTTGTTAAAGTCAACTAACTTCAATCAATTAAATGAAATTACACTGTTATTCTAGAAACGATAGTCTTACTGCTCTTTCACTAATGGCTCATATGGTTCAGATTTAATAAAAGCTTTTAAATTGCATTTAAAAAAACACACAAGTGATACAAAAGACATTGAATAGACTTATAAACATAATCAAACATGCCCCATCCTTTCAGGTTTGTTCTCCCATGAGTACAGTCAGAATGACCAAAATGTGATCTGAATTTAAGACACACTGCACACATCAAGAGTAAATTAAATACTGATGAAAAATGAAAACCCTCCGTTATAAGGAGTGGATATAATGTATAACATGGCTTTAAAGTAAATAAAAGTTACATTACCATTCAACACTCAACATGTGTTCATGACTTCACTGACTGCAGTAGATTTACAAACCTTACCAGCAGCTAACTACAAAGGGCCACTTTCAAAACATCTGATCATTGAAAGATTATTTAAATCTGGCACAAAAACATTAGCATTTCATGACATTATCTTTAAACAGTTGCACTGTAACTTCACAGTACTGTCATCGTTCTCATGTGAGTATAAGGAGATCTACATAAAAACAGAAAATAAACTTATTTCTGTCATAAACTGCACACAGAGCCAACCTAACTCAGTTATGATCTATACAGTGGCTCCGTTATCCCCTCCAGTGCATGAGCTTCTGTAGTTTCCCAGAAAAAAAAGGGCCCCAAAGCAGACCATATCCTTCTACATGAGACAATCATCTGCCTTGAGTTTGTGACTCACACAGTCACCAGTTTCTGTTTGGATTCTGTGTCTGTGTCTTTGACTAGCCGGGTCACTTTGGATGTGTCCTGTTTTGGAAGTCCATACAGGTAAATGGAAATGCACACGAGGATCGCTCCAGAAGCAAATGTGACCGCTGAAAAAGAGGGAAAGAAAGTAATTAGTTTTAGAACTGTTCGCAATAGTCTTTTAAAGTCAAAACATTTCCAAATAAAATGACTGTCAATTTGGGTATCAGTATTTAACTTGTTAGCCATTTAAATTAAGTCCAACATACAAAAACAGGAATTTTAATAGTTTCACAAATCATTTCCTTATAATTACAAAACCCATTTCCCTGAAAGCTGTGATAGTGCATGTGAATGATGTTATCATTAATAATGTGAGTGTGTCAGTTAATACAAAACTGCACAGTCCTGGTCATAAACTTAAATTTAAAGCATTATTTATATTATAAAAAAATGCATTGAAAATTTTCTGGACTTATTGTCCACCAAAGAATCACTGTTGGTCCTGTAAGAGCACCAGTTATGTTGAGGAACAGAACCAGAGGACCATTTGCAGTTTCACTGTACCGGCTCTGTGTATTATAATGGCCCTCATGCATCAAATGTACCATGAAAGAGTAGTTATGACTTAAAGCCAGGCAGGCACCACTTCAGCGAGCTTTTCATTTTCATGAGTTTAGGACAGTTGTCATTTTCATACTATTTTTTCATGGCAATGGCGAAAGATTTAAAGATTGTGTCATATAACATAGGTCATCTAGATAGCAGAATATGATTAAAAACAGAGTATGTGATCTGCTCAGTGCATGTTGTGCTACTTTATTTTAAAAAGACATTTTGGGTTTTGTTTGAATTTTCTTTTTTTTTCTTTAAAAAATATTTTTGTCACTTCTTTTGATTCAGTATTGTGCCACAATATGTGTTCCCCTGGTGAGCCTGCTGAGCTGCAGAAACTGAAGTTTGGATACTAAAAATGTGGATGTGATGAACAAACTCACTTATTTGCAGTCCAAACAATAAGACAGATGCAACTGTCGAGAGAACAATAGCAGCTGCGGCAGAGAAACCCTTCATGATATTGTCTGTGTACTTCACCACGACTGACGTGTAAAGGCCACCAACACTGGCCAGAACTGAAAGCAAGGAGAGAGAAGAGTTAGCCAAATCGTCAAATGAAAGACAAAAAAAAATCCTTAAGTTTCGTCATACTTACATACTACAAAACACACCCAGGGTGTATAACCAAAGAAGAAACCTTTCTCCAGGACCTGATCTCCATCGTTCATGTAAACACCAATCAGGGTGACCACGATGCCTGATAGGTACATCTGGATGTTTCTTACCCACAGAGATGTATCTGAGCTCTTCAAGACCTTCTCAAAGTATACACCTCAATAAAAGACAAAAAAAAAAAACAACCTTTTTTAAACAGTTTAACAAACCACCCAAAATTTTAGTACCAGAATCAAGTGCTAATTTTACCTGCAAATCCAGAGCAGAGGACGGCAACAGCAATCGCAATAAACCCAATTAAGGGATTCTGCTCAATCTGTGGGAAACAGGAAAATATGTGAGGTAATGGACAGATGCTAAATACAGCACAAGTAAAGACAGGTCAAACATATCTTAACTAACATCACACCTGAACTTTAGTGGCTTCTGCAGGCTTCCACTGGACGAGTGTAACACCACCACAGAGCATGAAAACTGAGAACCACTGCAGCCGGCTGAGAGAGCGATTCAGCATAAGGACTGTGCACAAAGCCGTGCATGGGATCTTCAGCTGATACGTCACCTGTACAACAAAACACCAAGGCAAGTCTAAAAACCACCGGATTAACCGGTTTTGTTTTGGCAGCAACCAGCTTGATACTGGTAATACTGTACATACTCAACAGACACTGAAGATATTATTAAAGTGTTTTGCAAATTTATTCAAAATCAAAAACTGAAATCTCTTATTCTTAAAAGCTTAAAAAGAGCCTTGGCTGGCTACTCTGTAGAAAACAACTTCTCAACGTCTCATGTCCCACAGGTGTAATACAGCAATCAGCTTTGGCTCTTTTGCAGTGGAGAAGACGAGGCACATCCTCATGCATTCTGAACCAAGGCTTCCCATTTTTTTCATCCTCAATTTTCATCTTCCTCCTACCATCTGCTATCATCTGTCACCTCTCTACCTCTCCTGTTCCTCATTGCCTTCACCTGTTCCTTCTTCTCTCCTTCTTTCGTTTTCTAGTCTGTCTTTTCAGGTACCCTCTGGGGGTTCCATACGCCAGGTCTCCCGATGAACCAAGACGCCACGCCTATCCTGAAACTCCCACATCGAGCTCATCACTACACTTCCCCAGATGCTCATTCCACCTCCTTCACTCTACAATAAATCACTTACAACACACCATTGTGGCGTTTGTCCTTAAGTGTGAAAGATCATCTCCAAAAGTATAAATAAGAGATTTCAGTTTCTGATTTTGAATGTATCTGGATGTCATAAAAACAAATTGGTCACACCTGATAAACGGCAGCATCGAGGTTGCTCAAGGCAACAAAGGCCATATTGTTCTGAACTGCATATACTATTGAAGGCACACTCAGCTTCAGCAGCTCTGTAGGACTGAAGAAGATGTGTTCCTCAATGGCGTTTTTGAGTCTGACCAGGCTTCCTGTTTCTCTGTTTAAAGAGAAGAAAACACACTGAATATAAAGAAATAGCCTCATCACTTAGACATTAATTCCACTCATGAAGAGTATTGTATCACAGCTTTTAAATGTTCGTGTTTCCACGCATTTAATATAAATTAAATGACAAAGTGCTTCCAGTGTATGAACCAGAGAGCAGCTGCAAGTAGTTTTTTAATGGTCTCATAAAAATAAAAATGACAATGAAATAGAAAACTTTTGTCTTTTAACATGTATTACCTGCATTATTTTTTTCCCTTTGCTTTTGATAAGTATTTTTTATTTAGATGTACTTCTGAGAGATTAATAATACAGTATGTACAAAAGGTGGGCTATAAAAATAATATTTGAATGATAATGCAAAACAGGGGTAGGCAACTCTGGTCCTCGAGGACCGGTATCTTGCAGGTATTAGGAGTTTCCCTGCTGCAACACACCTTGTCTGCTAATTACCCATTGATTGGAATCAGGTGTGTTGCAGCAGGGAAACTCCAGATACCTGGAGGATGCCTACCTCTGTATTATGAGATTTTGTAGGGGCAACACAGATCTTTACAAATCAGTGCAGCCAATGGTTGATGTAGTTACAGTTTTGTTGACCGTTTTTGGTTAAGCAGCATCACACACGTGACTTTTTAAGCATGATACGCAGAATTACAGCATATCAAAGTATATTCATTTTTAATCAAAGAAAGTTAAGAACCAGATGGCGAGAAACAAAGTCAAATGTCACAAAGAAAAAATATAACATGAATAAAATGAAAAGAAATGCATCCCTCTTTGCTCATTCTAGCATCAAAGTAAGACGTGAAACTGAGCACACAGATATGATGTTTGGGTGATTTTTGATCATTTTTAAAATGATACATTTTTAACTAAACAACCATAATCAGCACTACTAGAGATTAAACAGTCAAGTCTGGATTATTCTTCTCTGTTGAAACTCTAAGAAATCATATTTGTACAAGTTTACAATGCTCACATTATAGCCTGACATCACTTCACCAGAAATGCACAGAGCAAAGGGTCCATGTAGCTTCTTCATCTCACCATGTATTTACATGTAACTTTACTCAACAGAAAATCTATCCGTGACTGTTTCTACAAGATATCAGATTGTTTTTTTGAGGCATATGAAAATGTTGTGTTAGTCACAATGTTCCAATGTCCATGATGCAACTTGCTCTCTACATCACCCGGGCCATATCAGATGTAATATGGCTGTTGGAGCAAATCATAGATAGAGATTAATCACAAAAATTAAAATCATATGAAAAGGAGTCAGTCACTCAGTGGTATTATTATTAAAAGGTTTTATTTAGTTGCTATAATTTAGGTCTTCTCAGATGGAAGTGGAACTGCCAATCAAGATAAAGGTGTTTTGACCAATAGCCTTTGTTCGCAGTTGAATATCTCTAGGCTTAATGACGATTCCCTAACTACGGGGAATTAAAAAGTACTAAATGGTTTGGTGTAAATTAAAATAATGTCACACCATATATGAACCAAATGCCAGTCAAAGGTTTTTGAAAGGTGTGTTTGGCGGTGTTTTCCACCACCATCATCCAAAGTCCAAGTACTGAAATAAATGGCTTGAAAGCTACATTTGTGGGGTATCTTTTTTTTTGTTTGTTTTTGAGTGTCACCTTTGGAGGCATCACTTTAAAGATAGAAAAATGACTGAAAATAAATCATTTGAGAATAAGCTGCAGCTGTAATCCCATATGACCTTTCCTTTTGGTCTACTACCCTTTGCATCAAAAAGCGTCTAACTGGGGTATCTTGCTAAATCAAAAGTCAAATATTCTGTGTCCACAAATAAAACAATGCATGAAATTCTACAAACACTTACTTCGCTAGCATTCCCAGACTCAGTATTAATTTGATAACCTCAGTGATGCATACTGCAGTTGTGGAGAAGTACAGAGCTCCCGTTGAAATGGTCCTTGTGTATCGTAATGCCACTGTGTATGTAGCTGCCACCACTGTCATTACTGTCAGGCAGTAAAGTTTGAAGATCACACTCACGTTTTCTGGGAAGAAAAATGGGTTCAAATGTAGTCGTTAACCACTCCATCCAAAAGTTTATCATTTCACAGTTTTTATTTAGCTGTTATATTAGTATTTCATTAACTAATAATAAACAGACGAACATAATTGTGGCTAAAGGTCCTTCTACTTCTACCACCTGTGTTGTACGTTTTCTTTACTGACGTCTCTTAGCTAGTATTAGCATCAGTAACATATAACAAAAAAACTCACCGCCAGCCATATTTGCCCAGTTTTGTGTCCGTACGAGTAGGAAGGAAGTTAACTAATTTGCTCCAGTTACATGCCATAAATGCCAAATGGCCAATCCAGATAGAAGAATGCTGTTATCCAGCTTTACATTAAAGTAACGCCTCTAATTTCCTGCTCCCTTCATTTCCCACAATGCAATGCAAGTCAAAGGGTGCGTTCGGTTCAATGTCTGAATCTCCCGTATAAACTGGCAAATTTAAGCTTCTGTTATTGCATAATAAACTGCTTTTTAAAAATGTCTTAAATGTACATTTCTCGCTCAGAATGGCTAAATAGTTACTGAAAAATAATTAAGCAAAACATAAAGCAAAAACTAACATTTCTATCAATTATTCATGTGGCAGACGCGAGAGGAATGTGTTATTCGCTGAAGTCAGCTGAGGTCGCTCTTGCCCCAACTTGCCCAGCCGGAGGATTTAACTAAACACTGGTGAGAAAGACATGCCTTTTTAAAAGAAAAAGATTTCAAGTGATACAGTCCAAGTTTTATTATTCCGTTAGGGGTGTTTTCCATACTAAACATTTTAATACACCAATTTTGCAAAACAATTTGTACAATTCAGAAAACAAACAAACAAAAAACAAATTTTCTAATGGAAATGAACTTGTTTGGAGAGCAGAAAATAAATATTTTTCTAAAACTTATCATTGAATAAAATTACAAGATGTTTATGTTTTGCTTTGTTTTGTGTTTAAGAAAGTAATAATACAAAAGGTACCATTCCTGATAATGTCTGAAAACAGATGTGAATGCACTGAACTGCATATCACTGAAATTGCTAAATTAGGGAGTTAGATCACAAACATGCTCTGATCAAATGTTCATCCATTTAGTAATAAGTTGAAAATAAAATGTATGAATTCTTTATCTGCAAAAACTTTCCTTAGTTCACAGAACAATAATGATAAATGAACACACATATTTTATATATGTGTGTATTTCTTAACTCTGTCTTCTTGTCTTCCTTCTTTTATGACACCTAATACTGATAAGGTTTTTCAACAGATTGTTTCCAGTAATGTATATGACTGAAAACCTTTCAGAAAAGAGGTGCTTTATAACATAATGCTTAGTTACTCATTCTTGAAGCAAACAGGTAACTGATCTAAATTAGACAGCATCAATGGTCTCAGTAGTCCCAGTTTTACCCTTTAGAGCTGAACCTTGTCTCTGTCTGAAGTTCAGTGAAAGCTGCATAAGAAAATCTTCTCATCGAAGAGTAGCAGTCCTACTGAACGTATACCACAGCCTGCTGGGCACCCACTTAAGATGTAGGTGGTTTTAAATGGGTAGAAAAGCAACACTATTTGTTTGAACTCCCTACAAACACCCAAAACAGAGATATAATTGTGGTATAGCTCTACTTGCACTGTACTTACAAAAGGAACACTGTCCATGCAAGCGTGTGCACTGCTGCTGGAGGCAACACTGTTGAATGCATGATTTAATCATTGTGGCATAAACAAGAGTGAACTCAGGAACTGTCAGAGGGAGCGTGGTCTAAGCCCTCACTCTCCCTCACCAGCGCTCTCTCCAGGATGACTCGTCCCTCCTTGTAGCGCTGACTTTCCTCAGTGGCGAACTCGTACATCCAGCCCAGCTTACTGTTGCAGTTCTTGCAGCTGACGTCTCGCACCATGTGTCTCCCTGTCAGCATGACTCTGTCTTGCACCTCACTGTGCTGTAGATTCACAACCTGGAGAGCAGCAAAAGCATGTCTGGCACTGTTACTATTTTTCTGGTAGTGGTTGGGCTTTCCTAACACTAATAGATGTAAACCAAATGTACATAAATTACTTAACTCAACTGACACTTTAACACTATTACTCTGTTCATTTTGCTTGAAAAGACTGAATTTGGTTTAAAGAAAAAATGTGACCCACACATACTCTTATAATCAATCATTTAAAGCAAAGGTTAAGATGTGAATATTGACATATGTTTAGAAAAAATTGAGAAACAAAATAACAAATGGACTTTAATTTTCATCCACACTTAAACATTAGACTTTGGTCAATCTCATCAGCATATTACATAAATTACAGTGCAACATACAACATACTAGTCAAATTCCACAAAGAAAACACGTCTTCTACCCTTCATAGTCAGTGTCTACGATGTGAGAGAGGTGTGCAGGTACCTTGTTGAACAGGAAAGCTCTGCCGGTGGCTCCTGTGAAGCGTGTGGAGATGAGTTCAGTCCGGTTAGTCAGAATGGTGTCACAGTTGGCACAAGAAAAGAGCCGGCTTCCACCAATGTGATCTAAGAATATGCGCCCCATTTTGGCTAACAGTAGGTAAACACAACCTTTAGTGAAGAAGACGATCCGTAGAGGTTGTTTCTGTAAAACACACATAAAGGATTTCATGTAAGCAATCTTTAGATGAGTACAAGCATTTAGAGTAAATCTGTATGATAATTAGCTGGGGTTTGTATTAGCGGGGTGTTTGTTAGTTTATTTTGCCTGAATTTCAGTTTGGTGTAAGATCAGAATAAGTTGCTTTTCTGTTTGTTTCAGTAAAAACTAAATCACTTGTGTTTTAAGGTTGTTAGTCTGGACGAGTTTAAAATGGACATTTTACTATTTCGGGTTGGATTTAACAAAAATTAATTTAATCATTAGTTCTTGTATCTTACATCTAGACCTTGAACCCCCCTGATATCACAGGGGTCACCTGAACGCATCATCGGGCCTGGTTCATAGTGTTGCCGAAAAAATAAGTTTCCTCACCAGAAATGAGCATATCTGTCAAATTTGTTGAATAAATGTTTCATTAATGGAAATATGTGAAAAAATAATGACACATCGCTGCTGGGTCAAGCATGAAACCTTATCTGTCACCAAAAATTTAACAAGCTAACTGAGAGTACCATCAGTACATCAAACAGTAAAGTAACTTCGAAATGTCGTACCTTATAACTTCTGAATACCACAGTTTTAAAAAAGAAAAGATGGTGTTTTGAGTCGTAGAATCGTCTTTGACCTCCTCAAGTTACAAAAAAATGTTTACGTTTCTCCCGATGTTATGATTGTTCATTGCAGTACACAGACACCGGAAGTAAAACTCTGTGGTTTCTAACGAATGAAAAAGACAACTTCCGTTCCAGACTTTCAGAATAAATCTAAATCCAGCAAAAAAAATAAATAATTAAATACAATTGATTACTTATTTTTTAAATTACTCTGTATGGAATTCGCAGACATAATTGCAGTAAATACAGGGGTTTATATTAGGAATCCTGCGCTGTCGGCACTTTCTGCATTTTTAATAAGCTATACAGCAGCACCTTCATTTTGAATGTCAGCAGACTTGACTATCTATTTAGCTTGATGCTACGACTTCTAATTTTAGCCAATGAGGAGCAGAGCAAACTTAACGTCATCATAACGTAATGTAAACCACTTGGCCAAAGACAATTGTCACGTTTATCTATTTACTTATTCATAATATTTCTCACCATCACACTCTTTGATAATTGATTAATTTAATCAGTAGCACCTGTTTAAAGTTATGCACTGTATTTATATAGACATGAAAAAAGCTCAAAAATGAATTTTTGTATTTCAAAAAGAGTCAAAATAGTTGAGTAAGTTTATGTTCAATTATATTCTGCCTCTGAAACTTTAAGTATTTTTTCTTCCAGGTTTAGTTTTTATTTTTTACATAAGAGACAGCCAGTTTAAGAAAATTACAGACCAATCCCCCCAATCTGACATTGATCAAACTCGGCCACACTGTCTACCCAGTCATCAATACAGTACAACCTTACTTATCATTCCCCTCTATAAAAAAATCCTGCCAAGTGATAGATTAACCTCGCAAGCAAGATAAAGAAAATCAAGATAATAAGATTTACCTGAGAATGGTTGTACACAGAATTCAACATACTTGACAGCAAGCCATTTTAAATCCAAATTGACACACTGTCCAGCAGGCTTTCACGCCTTTTTATGTCATAGAGGTCTGTCATCATGCTGTCTGTTATCCCCTCTGGCCCCTCCTTTGTTTCTCTAAATAGTTACTTGGGGGATTTTTTGCCGGTTTTGTGCAAACTATCCAGAAGCCTGCTGCAATTTTGACCACTTTAATTTCACCTGATTTCTCACACTTCTATGGCATAACATTTCTCTTCTTGTTTTCTGTCAATTGATTATTATTGAAGCCTTATGACTGATTATTCCTGAAGCTCAAATGCTTCCTATGATGTTTATTTAACTGTGAGACCAACCTCTGGGAACGATTTATCATTTTATCAGTGAACTTTGAGTGGGAACTCATCTGTACTTAACACAGTAGCACGAGGATACATAAGACCACCGTTTGTTTGCTGTATCAGAGGAGATGTGTAAACTTTTCACTATGTTATCATGACTAGATTAAAATCAAACGGACCCAGCAGCATGTCAAGTTCAGCACTGTGACTTATTCAATTGATTTAGGTGTGTTGGAGCAGGGAAACATCTAAAACTTGCAGGACTGGGGCCCTCAAGGACCAGGGTTCTCACATATCTTTCCCTGTAAGTCAGAAAGGTCAACTTATCTGTTCAGAGATTAGCATTGATCGGTTTGATAGTACTATGCTTCATCAGGGAGTTCAGGATAAGTTTATGTCCTTGACAATAGATAAAAGACTATAAAGGCGGTTCAACCTAATATCAGGATGATGTAAATTCAGGTGCCTCAATGTCATAACTCATTTGCTCTTACATCAAGCCATCCCTCAACCTTTTTAATCAAGAGACTTTCAAAGATTTTATCGTCAAAAGATTCCCGTTATTTAAGAAAGAAAAAGTTAAAACTTTGATTCTGCTTTCTTGAAGAGATTACTTTAAGTTGTAGCATATCTTAAGTTTCTTCTCACTTTTTCTAACATAAAAAGTGCAGAACAACATACATTCAGAGGATATTTCAGATTGCCATAGCTTTACAAACAACTTCTTAAATTCTACACACCATTTTAATCTGTCTGCTTCTCTCAGATTTGCAAAGTTTAGAGTTCTTCTCTTTCTTCAGAGCTATTGTAAAGATAGCAGACTGTGGTCATAATTCAGATAATCTGAGTTGTTTTCTTCCTCACACTATGTATTAGATAAATTCTAGACAGATAAACTATGAGCTTACAATGTGGGCAAAGTGGCCTGATTTCTCACCTTATGTAACAAATGTGGTCTCAATATTTAGAAATAGCCCACAAAATCCCCAGCAAAAGAGTCAAGATTAATAGTGCTTTTTTATAGTCTACATGCTTTGTGTTAAATTAAATGAGCACCTACTGTAGCTGTCTGTAACTTTTCTGTATGAACCGTCTACATTCTCATTAACACATGCTGATGGCAAAGAAAAAAAAATCTGAAAATCCTTTTAATATAAAAAGTGGTGCAACTCTTGCCAGATAAGATGAATATCACATGACAGTCTTGCTCTTATTTCTAAACACATTTCACTTAAATAGCAGTCCTTAGGCTTTCCTCATGTTATGTTTAATTTGTTCCTTTGTTGTTTTGATTTTTTTTTTGTGTGTGTGTAAAAGATTACAGAAAAGCAACAAGGCTGAAAATTAGACTAGAGAAGATATGAAAAGGTGATGGAGGGATTTCCTGAATAAAGCTCTTTTAAAATAACACCTTTGGTCTTGGCCCTTGCAGAGGATGCACCACATAGCCTCACTTTATATTTATCCATTTAAAAAAGAACATTGCATCATTTGTTTGCTGTGCAAAACTTCATCAAAACTTTAAAAGGAAAAATGCTTAAACCTCAAAGTTGCATCCTTTTTCCAATTCTAGCAGTTTTGATCGTAAATGCAATTATTGTTCAGATTTGTATAATCTTAGAGCAGATTTTTTAAAAACCACTTTATGTGTTTGGCTGCTTTAACTAATTGTAACTAAATTGAAAATAAAGGACAAGATAGTAAGAAAAAAAAACGTACTGCCAGGAAGCAGATTAACTGTTATCAATTTTTATTAGAAGAAATTTTATTCTGTTCTTATCAGCATCATTGCTCCATTGTAAAACCTTATGACCGTGTCCTTTGCTAAATCAGTCCCCTCCCCTTTATGCAAATTTATTATACACATAGTTTAAAGGTAAAACTGATAATGACAGAAGAGAGCTTAAGCTAAAATAGGCAGCGCTTGGAGGAAAAGGGGGCAAAGAAACTAAACTCAGAGAAGATGCTTCAACAGCTGCTTTTGATCTCCCTGCTGGGGCTTTCATGGACAACAGGTGTCTGCTATTAATAATCTATTTCTCTTGTTAATTTTAGGAATTATTGTAATCCTATCATGTTTTGTAAAAGTCGGATGTGTTTTAGAAACTGGTCATTTCTGTAAAACGGCCTAAGAAATGACATATGGCCAAAACTCAGTCTGGTGGTTATGATTTTGATCTTAGTCATGCTAAAAAAAAAAAGAAAAAATAATTAAAACACTCAAAAGAAAAACTGGAACATTTGAAGGATAATAAACTTAACATTTAATCTAAAATGTTCTAATATGCATTAAGGTAGATATTTTGCCTGTCCTTGTGATGTGTGTCTCCCTCTTTTTGAGTCCTCAAAGTGAAGTGGCTTTGAGTGTCTATAATGAAGCAGAACGATTGTTAGAAAAAACAGCATGTAAATGTGCATTCAGTGCACATCATGGATGTTTCACTCATGGACTACATATCATTTGGTACCTTTCAGCAGCTGGACTGCCTTGCACTCAGACATCTTCCTCCCTGCAGCCACCCACCACTGGTAAGTGCGTTAAAGATCAGCTAATTTATGGTTACTGCAAAAGAAGAATGCATTTTTTCACAAAACCTTATTTCCAATTATGAGGAGGTATTTCAAAGAATTCTGACCCCTAACTTCAGTCAATATTTGGGGTTAATACTCATACATAACTGCACTACTTATTGCTTCTTATCTGCAAAAGAGGAAATTCTTTATTCCTCTCTCTTCTAGCTGACAGTGTCAGGCCATCAGATGTGACTGTGCTTTCCTCCATTGGTGTTCATGAGCACAGGTGAGCACATTTAACCTCTTCAAACATGCATAAAGGTTTATCACGTTTGAAATTCACAATGTGGTTTTCCTCTGCAGTACTGAGCTGTCCAAAGTCCTGTCCAGACTCAGAGGTAAGTTTATGCTTTTACAAAACTTTAGCGCTTTAATTTTAGCCACCTTAATTCACATAAAAATTGTTTGCTTGGGATGGTCTGTCGCTCGTTATTTGCTTTTTAAAAAATCATATTTTTGGCCCTGCTTTGCTTTTCAACCCGATGTAGCCTAATGAGAAAACTCAAGGTTGTTCACTGCAAATTCTACTTTCTCCAAAACAAGTTGTATCTCAGAGTACTCATACTACTGTGCACTATCTTTATTACTCGAATATCAGCATTAATTATGATATCAGAGTATTGCGTTTAGTCAATCAATCAGTCATTTTCTGTACCACTTATCCAGTTCGGGGTCGTGGGGGTTGCTGGAGTCTATCCCAGCTATTATCAGGCAAAGGCAGGTACACCTGGACAGGTTGCCAGTCTGTCACAGGGCCAATACAGAGAGACAGACAACCACACACACTCACATTCACTACTAGGGACAATTTAGAGTGACCAATTAACCTAATGTGCATGTCTTTGGATGGTGGGAGGAAGCCGGAGTACCTGGAGAGAACCCACGCACACACATATTGCCTTTATTTTATTTTAATTTATTTTAACTGTTTGAATTTTATTGTTTTTATGTATTTAAAAAGCAGTTTGTAAATAAGAAGTTATTTCATGAAACAGTGAGTCCCATTACATTCACTGTCTATCTCCTTAAAAGCGTTATAATGATATGAACTGCTTGTACTTCATACAGATAAAATGTCTGACACAAAGCAGGAGGTTTGCAGTTGTTGACTGAACCATCATTTAATATCTAATTTTGTCTGACAGACAGAATAAATGTAAATCCAAGAGTTGCAGCCCAGCTGAAGCTGCATCTATATGATTATTATTATTATTATAACAGTTTTTACAGCCTTAACTTGTAAAATGCGTTAAACACATTTAATAACTTGTCAGTACCTCAGTAGTAGTTGGTTTTGATGCTGACATCATATATATTCATATATCTTACTGTGATTTCCGTGTTTATTCAAGCTGCATTTTTTTCTAAATTATTCCATCATTTATTTATGTTGAAAAAATATTAAGAAACAAATAAAAGAAATGCAAAACCCAACTGACACATTTAACTAGCTCATGTAATTTCAGTCGAATAAAACTTAATAAAAGATTATCCGTTTTTTCTGAAAAGAAGATGTCAGAACAAGTGGATCTTTTAGCTGCTTGAATCTAAAAACTTTTAAATTGTTGGATTTCTGTCAGCTGATGTCTTGGTTAATCAGCTTAAAATGTAAGCTCCTCTGTGTTTTAGCGTTTTGATGTTAAACTTTTGTTCTATTTTCAGAGCTGATGTCTGTGTTCAGTCCTGGACTGATCAGCCAACTCTCAGAGGAAGCGGAGTTGTACCCCCAGCTACTTCCACACAGGTACAGATTGTTTTGGTCTGACATGTGAAAAATATCTGACTAGCAATGGTATTAACAAAAAAGAAAAAAAAATCATGCAATTTTCTCTTTGAAGCACCCTGGTGGAGCAGGCAAAGGAACTTTCTCTCTATCTGCAGGCAAACAAGGTAGATGCTCTATTTGTCTCCATCTATAATCTGACTAAGTATAAGTACTTTTGAAATTGAGGTCTTTATGTTTGTCAAACATTTTGTCTGAGTACCAACTTTGCATTCAGTGAAATACTCTATATGCAGTTAATTGGAAATGATAAATAAGAACTATGGTAAAGGGACGATGTCTCAAATGACTGAATAATTTGTATTTAATAACAAACATAAATAGCAACCGACAATCTTAAGCTGTTGTTAATTCTTTTTATCCAAAAGGACACTGACGTGAATCAAGGTTGGAAGTTGGTGCTTCTCTTTGTCCGGGTGGATCAGCTGTGTGCCTGCGAGCAGCAGCAGGTAAGCAGAGCTACAAAGATATTGCAGAATTAATGTATTAATGTTTGTTTTTGCTTAGGCTTTAAATGCCTCCAGTCAAAATCACTTGTTTATCTTTTTTCCTCGATGCGGAAGTTACAGAGTCCAAGTTATTTGTCTTTATCAGTGTCACTCTCACTCCTGAACTTTCTTTGAGATACTGTAATCAGACAAAGGGAGCTGCAGTTGTTCGTATTCTGCAATGTACAGTATCAGAAGCTTCTGAAAGAAAAGACTGATGAGGGGACATCTATCCATTTCACAAATTATAAACTGATTGATGTTCAGAGCTTTTGGAAATGTGTTGCTGAGTTTGATGCAGGGGATTGTCATATGGAAATGTATTAATTGTGTTACTGAAGGGTTGCGCAGTCTCAGATTGTTGTGTCTGTGCTGCAGGTTCTGTCAGATATCAAAAGAGTGGTTGAAGAGGTCAATGATGCTCTGCAGCTGATGCACTCTCAGGTATTTTTTCAAAAATGTCATTAACAGTACTGTAATTCTTTAAAATGACTATCAATATTTACACTTTTCTGTCTTATTTTAACTTTACTGTGCTGCAGCTGAAACGAACTGTAGTCACTGTTGCATTATGGGATAGAGAAGATGACGCTTTCCAGAGGAGGTAGGTTGCTCTTTGGCAATTTTTTTTAATATATAAACCTTTGGCTTGTAAAATCATGTTTAATATGATATGAAGTTGAAAAAAGATTGACTGTTTTCCAATACAGGCCAAAAAAAAAAAATCACATAAAATCACCCTTTTTAAAAAAAAAATTCACAGCAGTTAGATTAATTTTATTGTGTTACTCTGTTTCAAATCTGACAGGAAGTGTGCATGTGTCAGTACAAGCAATGACGGAGAAATTAAGCTTCAGAGGGTCCTGCTAACTCAAGCTCTCCAGGTTTGTTGGCATTTTGCATCCATATACTGATACTTTACCCATTTTGGTGGAGTTTCCTGTCATCTGGATTTTTCTTCCTCTAGGAATCCTTGGACGAGCTCATGGTACAAAAGCACTGGTACCGTGACAGAGACGACTTCACCGTTACTCTGCAGGACACACCCTTTATCAGAAACCCTTCATCTGTTACTGTGAGTTACCTGTAACAGGAGCTATAACTTCACCCTTCAGTAGCAGTTTCTGAAGATAAAGATAATGCCATCTTTTTTTTTTTTTTAACAGAGGGGAAAGCCTCTCTCTGAGTTCGAAGAGTTAAAGCACACGGATGATCTGATGGTGCAGATGTGGACAAACCTGGTGAGACCTGAGACTGTCACAGTGAAATCCATTAGCAACTCTTCCCTTCTGTCCGTCCCTCTCTGTCACACTCAGCTGCTGTCGCTGCTTTTCTCAGCCTCTCAATCATGAACAAAAACAATGAGTTTTCTGTCTTACAGCTGCAGCCCACAGTTGAAACAGTTAAAGCAGAAGACAATGGAAATATTATCACATTGCCATGTCCAACAGAGGTGAATAACTATGCAGAAAACCCACACAAACAGTTAAATCAACATGCCAGTGTGCCAACAGATCTAGAAATGATAATATGGTTCTAGTAATATTCTTCCTCCTTCTTCCTCTCGGCAAGGACCGACCCTTCTTGCGGACAGAGGGAAATTCTCCTTCATATCATCACAGCAAAGCCTCTCCTCTCTCTCAGGCAGTGAGTGTTGTTCGAAGCCAAAGCAAATGGAGGTTGTGGCCCTGCTGCATGCTGCCTGTCTGCTCCTAATGGTTCTCTGTATGTCATCTTCTCAGTTTCCAGGGACAGATATGCCCTGTGAGGACCTCGGCCCCTCAGCCTCCACACCCACATCAGGTAAAAGATGCTTTACAGACTCTCCTTTCACATGCCAGCATTGTCTTTTTGAATTAAATTAGAGTTGATTATGGACATTTTCATATAAGTGAATACAAGGCAATGTCTTCTTCCAAATAATCCTAAATAATTGGTTATGGAATTTAGCTTTTATGTCATTTAAAAAATGCATTTATCCTTATGATTCATCTTCCATATTTCTTGTGTATTCTTAATACAATGATTTAGTCATCAATGAGTTCTCTTTTTTAATGTCTTTTACCTACTTATTAATAGAATTTATTTTTCTGGCTGCTCAAATATCTCCTGTTTCTGCAGTCCATGAACTCAGGCCTGGAGATATCAAAGTGGTGGCTGCTGTGGGAGATTCATTGACAGTGAGTTGTTTCCTCATTCCTTTATTGTAACAACATTTTCAGAAAGTCATGCACTTACTTATTCAAGATGTTGCTAAAACACTGTCCAATACTATATGCCAGGCTGGGAACGGTATTGCTTCCAGCACAGGCAACATCCTAGACGTCCTGCGTCAGTACAGAGGTTTATCTTGGAGGTGAGTCACCACTCCAGTTTGCACACAGCATTGCAGCATAATCTTAATGTTATATGTCCACGTCAGTTAATCTCATTAACTATTAATTAATTTTTGGTGTTTTTTTATTTCTAGTATTGGTGGTGATGAAAACCTTACAACTGTCACTACTCTGCCCAGTGAGTCTTTCAGATGGCTTCTTTCATGTACCAAAATTGATTGAATTTAACTGTTGTTGCTATGGGATGTGTAAAGTAACTCAGTAATTTATTATCAATGACACTTTCTTATTATTACAGATATTTTGAAACATTTCAGCCCTAACCTGACGGGTTACTCTGTTGGTGTGGGGAAGCAAGACTCTCCTCAAGCTTTCCTCAACCAGGCTGTGGCAGGAGCAAAGAGCAAGTAAGGCCTTCTGGTGGCTTTTCAGCACAATCTATCCTGTTTTAATTAAAATAAATAAATGTAAAAAAAAGTCTGTGTTAATAGAATTAACAGCATTAATACTCAAGACTGAAACGCATATCAAATGTATTAGCTGCCCTGCATAAACTGATCATTTTGAGAATATGTAATCTATAAATTATACAGGTATAACCCAACTTATCAGTTAAAATACGGGCTCAAAGTGGTCTTAGTTAGGCATATCAATTCTATAACTACTGAAGATCATCTCTTTTTGCACTTTTCTTTCAAGAGATGTACCCTCACAAGTGCGAGCCTTAGTGGCTAGGATGAAAAATGACTCTGTAAGTTTGTAAATATCTATTTTAAATCCAGAATATAAACAACATTGTGCTTCCAGGTGGAAAAACAAGCAGTGCAGGTTAAAACAAGTTGTTGTGTCTCTCAGAGAATCAACTTTGAATCAGACTGGAAGCTGATCACTGTTTTCATTGGTGGAAATGATGCCTGTGATCACTGCTACAACTCCGTGAGTATTAATGAGTTGTTTTTGAAGGAATCTAAAGGAAAATTGAAGCTAAATATGTTTTCTGTTTTGTCTTTATTTTCTGCAGCTGCTCTTCTCTGTGGAAAATTATGTTCGCAATGTTCAAGAAAGCCTGGATTATCTTCAAAAGGAGGTTGTAATTAACAAACATACATATGTGCAGTGAGTTATTGTTTTCAGCCATTAACAAAACTGATCTTTGTTAGGTCCCCCGTGCTCTGGTGAACCTTGTAGAGTCTATCCATATATCACCTCTAAGAGAAATGCATGTTGACCCATCACTTAAATGCCCAACCTGGCTGGTGAAGTGAGTATCTTGTAACCATCACCCTGAAATGTTGATTTAATTTATTGTAAAACCTTGTCATATTCTTCTTCCCAGCATCCTCTGTCCCTGTGTTGTTTTGCCCAAACCCAACTCCGAGGCTCTTCATAATTTGGAGAACATCAACAAAGGTTATCAGGTAAAACTTAAAAACAATGATTTACTGGCAGAAAAAAACCTCATGCTCATCATCATCACCAATGATGATCTTGTTCACCTCTATCTTTTCAGCATGCGCTACATGAGATTGTGGAGTCGGGCCAATACGACACTCGCTCAGACTTCACTGTTGTCATACAACCGTTCTTTAGAAAAATCGTCGTTCCTAAGCAGCCGGTCAGTCTTCTGGTTTCCACGTGTGGATATCAGAGTTTCTTAGAGGCATTCTCATTTTGGAAATGATTTTACTTTATGGCTGAGGATTGTTTTTTTTAACAGTATGTTTGATATTTTGTGTGCACACAGTTTCGATTTGAAAATTCTGTTCTATAAATGGGGCTTGAAACTGTAATCATTTCCCATCATCCTGAATAAATTAAATCATAAACTAAAAAAAGAGGACATATGAAAAAAAATTACTAGTTTTAAAGAGGGAACAGTTTAAGCTTGTTCATTTTGTTGAGTAAACTTTCAGCTTTCGTGTTATTTGATTCATATGGGAAAAATGTGTTTGGTTCAGGAACTCAATTTAGGAAGTTAATACCACCCAGACAAGCTTTTTCCTCCTGTTGTGTCTTCATGTTAAGTCAAACTTAATAAAACATGAGAGCAGACCAACCTGTGGAAAAAAATAAGTTATGATGTTAAGAACAAGGCTTCAGCAGTGAACATGTATAATAAAATTGTCAATAGACCTGAAATGTGACACATTATGGATTTTTCTTTCCTTAGGACGGCCGTCCTGATCGCTCCTTCTTCAGTGCTGACTGTTTCCACCTCAGCCAGAAGGCCCAGACCCTGATGGCTCGATCCCTATGGAACAACATGGTAAATGAAAACAGAATGATCAAATTTTCCCATGCCCGCCCTTATTCTAGTTTACAGTAGAAGTACAGTGAAGCAAAGTATCTTTCAGTAGATATTATTTCCACAATGGTAATTAAACATCAAATAAAATCAAGATGCTGTTAACACGAGTTAGAAATAAGCAAGGAATGCAATTTCAGGTAAAATTACTCCCCAAATCACTGTTACTATTTTATGTGTACTGTTTCTTTTGGGAAATAGATAAAACATCAATATTTGTTTTTTAATATGTCACTGAAAATCTTGTTTTTCTTGCAGCTGGAGCCTCTTGGCAATAAGACCTCCATACAGGAGTTCAACCCATCTGTTCCTCTGAAATGTCCCACACAAGTAAGATAATGTGCTTTGTTTTTGTAAATCTTATTAAAAGGCAACATCCCTCTAAATTTGACTAAATTTTGGAGTCACTGAGGTTATGATCTTGCAAACTTTTTCATCTTTTTACAGACCTCACCTTTTATTCGGACATACAACAACAGTAATTACATGTATTCTGGCCCCTCCCCGACACCTGGACCCATAAAAGTAAGTGTCAAATGTCCACATTAACACATTATCAGTTGTTTTTTTAAAGCAGCTTTTTATATGATTAAAGATTGTTTAAAAGGTTATGAAATTCCTCATCATAAGCCAAAACTGCTCTTTTAAGAATAGTATTTATTCATTAAAATTATTTGCTTTTCATTACAATCCTATGAAATTTGACTACATATATACAGAGATAAATACTACATAAATAGTATCCATTATACAGAAAGTCACATTTGTCCGGTTGTTAACAGCGTAATATTTGGAAACTTATTTGAGGTTTCTGATGTTAATGGCGGTGTAATGCAGAGTTATCTCCTCTTCATCAAATTTCCAATCAGCCTAAGATAATTTCCATTTTTATGCTGAGGATTTCATCCACTTTTTTTCCTCTGAAAGTTTAACAAAGATTTTAATTATTTGGAGTTTATTTCCTGATCAGAACTGGGGAAGTGACTTTTCCTGTGGAAATCTTTCTCCATCTGACATCGAGCCAACTTCAGGTGAGACGGACCACACATGCTCATAATCATTGTTTGAGATTCTGTTGATGTCATCAACTAAGTTTCCTTAGTCCATGAACTTAATGAATAATTTCATAAATGATTTGAACCTTTAAGTTGATTGGCTTAATTTTCTTTGTATCTTTTAGTTCACAAGCTGAGACCGGCAGACATTCAGGTGGTGGCAGCACTGGGAGACTCTATAACAGTAAGTCCTACAGCACAATGAAGCCAAGTTAATCATTTTTATTATAAAGTACACATAACTGTCAGTTTGTTTTCTGTCATAATGTGCAACATTATCTATTATCTTTTTTTGAACTATGCACTCAGTAATCAGTTAACAATCGGCCAGATAGCTTACAGCTCATGTGTTTAGTCTTTGCTGTCCAGTTTTATGATCTTGATTAATCCTCATTCTGTCCTCAACCTGCACTAAGGCTTCTTTGTACTATATTCACAGGCAGGGACTGGTGCAAAAGCAAAGAACCTGCTTGGGCTTAATATAGATTATAGAGGAGTATCCTGGAGGTACCGTAGTCTGCAATGCAAACAAATGATCATTTTCCAGTCATATTGTGTCAATCACTCTAATGTTTGTTGGCTTTTTGTTGCAGTATTGGAGGAGATAAAACCCTGGATACAGTCACCACTCTGCCAAGTGAGTTTACAATATGAGGCAGAAAATCTACATATATGTCTTAAAGGAGAAGAATTGATAGTTTTGGAAAATAGATATGAAGCTAACTTTTGTGTTGTATTTTTTCATGGGAGGTCACATTTTACAGACTGGGTTATAACAATGGGGATATAGATTAAAGGTTAAACCTTGCAAGTTGTCTGAGAAGTAAACATTTTAGCAGTGGTGAAACTACAAGAAGAGTTAAAATATTGTCAAGGTACCACACCTCACTTTGCAAGGTTGGATCAGATCCTGCTACAAAGTGGGTAAACTTATCTATGCTCACATTTAGAAATGACATACTGGTGATATCATAGCAGAATCGTGATATTTTCTTCATGCAAGAATCTGAACTTTGAAAAGGCACTGCTATGAATTCGGCCTTTTTCAGAAAAGCATGTTCTATTCCAAAGGAAAAGTAGGTAAATTTCCTTCTTGCTTTATGACCTTAATTTCAGATTGGAATGTTTTTGTCTTCAGATTTTAAGATGATACGGTCAGATCAGCCCATCTGATCTTTATTGTGCAACCTTATGTTGTTTAACACGACAATACTTGTTGGCCCTTTAAGAGACTCAAAGGGAAAAACAAGTGTTGTAAATCAATAAGTAAATTTTCAATTTACTTTCACAAAAGAATAAAACTACTTTTGTAGAGGGGTATAAGTGGATAATATTTTGCTCGATTGCCAGATGTCAGCAGGGGTGATGGTTTTGGCTGAGTCGGATGAGTGGGCTGTTTTGTTGTGTCCAGTTAGGCTGCTTTTTATTGTTCCTTTGAGAGTTTCCTTCAAAAACTCTAGATGGAAGATTTTGTGTATTTGCCTTTTCTTTCTCTTTAGACATCCTGAAGAAGTTCAGTCCCCTCTTAAAGGGTGTATCCAAAGGTCAAGGGTCAAGACAGAAGGGTTTCAACATGGCTGTACCTGGAGCAAAGATCTCGTAAGTGTCTATTTTTTGTGTTAAAGATCTCTTAGCACGCTGTTGCCTCTTTACAGTATTTTAACACATTCATTTTATAACAGAGAACTTCCTGCTCAAGTCGAAGCTCTAATCAAGGTCATGAAAGAAAATAAGGTAAGACGTCTAACAAAACTGAGCCTCGGATCCAGTTTCAATTATCTGTGTGCTCATGTTTGATACATTTGCTGTACAGGAAGTGAATTTTGAAAAGGACTGGAAACTTGTGACAATATTTACTGGGGGAAATGATCTTTGTAATTACTGCTTGGACCAAGTAAGTATTTCCTGAAATGTATGCAGTCTACAAATATTAGCATGTCTTGTTGGAAATAAATTACATTGTGTGTTTGGTGTCTGTAGAATAATTTGTCACCTAAGAACTACAGTCACAATCTTCAACTCAGCTTAGACATGCTTTCCAAAGAGGTACGTTTTAGCTTAAGATGATTAAAAGTCAATGTCATAAAACATCTTTATGAGGTAGTGACTTATAATATTTCTGCCTCCTTACTGTCTTCTCTCTTTGGATCTCCAGATACCGAGACTTTTGGTAAATGTTGTTGAGTTAATGCAAATAAATCTGTTGAAAACTGTCAAGAAGAATACATTGGGCTGTTCACTTCTACAGAGGTAATTCTTTGATTACTTTACAACATTCTTAAGGCTTTTTAATCATTTTCCGTTGAGTTGTTTGTGACAGTTTGGAAACTCTTTCAGAAATTTCTGCATCTCCACATGAATTTGACATTCATCATCATCAGATTCTCATCAGACTTAAAGGAACCCGTTCAATCGGATGAGACAAAAAATTCATATTCTTACATTTATTGATAGTATAAAGTCATGAAGTGTTATATATTTGTGGTATTGATCAGAACATCTTTGTGCAGAAAATACTGAATGAATTTAGAATAGAAATTTTCTCCATACTAAACAGCTCCGTAGCAGTCGTGCACAGAACTAAGTTTTGCTGCACATCTTGTGAACTGTTTCACAGACATAGATGATGGAAAGTTGTTCTGATTCAGATGCAGCAAATCATGAAGCTACCACTACCATTTTACACATGTGAGAAAGAAATACAGTGCTGGAGAGAAGTGTTTTCTTCTCTTCAAGCATGTCGATTCTCAGTCTTTTTCTATGTGATCTTATGCAAAGATGATCAGTAATGTTATGGGAGCAGGAATTTTATCTCAGAACCATGTGTGGCAGTTGACGGTCCTGTCACTATGCCTCCGACTGATCATGTGCGCTGGCTACTTGGCCACAGGGATGTCCCTTTGGCTGAATGGTCAGCGCTCATGGCTTTCACCCGGGAGTCTGGGGTTCAAAGCCCGCCCGGGCCCTCTGTTGCGTACCTTGCCACATTCTGGCGTTGTCGGCAGGATCCATGTGCAATGCCGGTAAACGGTCCATGGATTCCTAATTGGTGGCACCCTGCGTGGAGCACGAGGACGTGCTTGTGGAAAGAGGGGGAGAGATGTGGCAGTTGACGGTCCTGTCACTATGCCTCCGACTGATCATGTGCGCTGGCTACATGGCCACAGGGATGTCCCTTTGGCTGAATGGTCAGCGCTCATGGCTTTCACCCGGGAGTCTGGGGTTCAAAGCCTGCCCGGGCCCTCTGTTGCGTACCTTGCCACACATGCCAACCACATCTTGAATCTTCCAAAAACCTCCTTAGGAGCATCTTTTTCATGCATTCTAACAAACATTAGTTGTCAAGATTTGATAGATTCCTATTCTTTCAATAAAACAAGCTTCCCACTCATGCCCGATTGTAATCCCACTTGGTATGTTTACATATATAGCAATTTCCTAACATTAACTTCCTTAGAACCAATTTCTGATTAAGCATTTATCAATGACTTTGAAGCAAATAAGGTCATATTTGGAGTAATAAAGCATGTCCTTGGCCAAAGTAGAGTCAGTACAGAGGGACGGCTGCAAATAAAACACATTTTTAGGATGAGGGAGAAAACCAAGTATGCATGGCATCCATCAAGTTTTAGAGAGGTGCAGGGAAACACAAAGCTTGTGCAGGAAGCCTAATGTGGACATGAATCATTTAGCTACTGTAACATGTAAATTAAACAACAATCATCTAACAAGAAACTCATTAACACACAAAATTGTTTAATTTAGAATAAATCCAGGAGGCATTACTGATGTGGATTTTAGCCTCTTAGAGATAACAGCTGACTCTGAATTTGCATTAACTACTAATACTAAAAGTATAATGCAGAACATAATAATTACTTGCATAAATTCTATAATATTTATAATGGTGTACAGCATATCCCTTTAAAAGAACTGATGATGATCTTTCCAGTTGCAGGAAAGGCAGATGTTAGATTAGAGCGATATAACAGATCCGACTTCAAGAGATGTTTTTAAGAGATGATAATATAAATTACCCCTTTTCTTTATTTTTTCAAACAGGATAAGCTGTCCGTGTGTTATTAACCCAACAGAAAATTCCCCAGAGTTAGAAGAAATAAAACGAATTAATTATGAGTACCAGGTAACAGCATGTTTTTAAAGAAGTATTCAAAAATTACCAAAAATATAGTTCACCATCATTGTTAAAATTTTATTTTTTTAATTTTTTAGGTTGAAATCAATAATCTTATTTCTGGAGATCGCTATGATGGAAAAGAAGACTTTGCTGTTGTACTTCAACCATTTTTACACAACTCTTTTATCCCTCATATCGGGGTAAGTTGTTGAAGGACATACATGTAATCAAAGAGACCAAAAGCAAATATAACTACGCTGGAATTTACATATCTATTTTTTTTACCAGGTAGGTGAGCCTGACCCAAGTTTCTTCTCTGTCGACTGCTTCCATATAAGCGAGCGAGCTCATGCTGAGATGGCCATCGCGCTGTGGAACAACATGGTGGGCTTTGGAAGCCAAACTGGAGCAGAGTGGCTCTGGTTTCTCTGCAACATAAATAACTTTATTTCTCTCTGTCTCAATAGTTGGAGCCTGTTGGCAAGAAGCAGGCCTACAACAACTTCACATATGACCGTTCCAAGATTCACTGCCCTTCTGAGGTATTTATGAAAGTCTCTGGAGTCTGCACAGAAATCCTGCTGCTTTAACCTGATCTCATTCATGTACTGCCGAATTATTTTCATATTATTTCATGTTCATTCTATTTTACAGTCCATCACTATTTATTATTTTTTAATAATTTGATGTTATTCAATATTCAATAGTTTATATTATTCCTGCTGTGGAGCTTGGCACTTTGTTGCCACAGACTCCTCACTTTTTTTCATTTTTGTTTTTCACATATTATCATCTGATAATTATCTGTTATTGATCTCTCCTGTAGGCCAGACCTTTCATCTTCACTAAGATCAACAGTCTATTAAGTTTACCTGCAACCACTGTAGCTCCAGACACAGCCACCACCATCACCAGTGCCACCATTGTACCAAGGTGTCCCCCCTCCACACCTGTATGGGTGCCAGTAGTTGTGGGAATTGTGAGTTTGTTAGCTGGGATTGTGGCCTCTTGGATTATTGTGTCTCGCTGTCAGCATCAGAAAAATAAAATGGGGGGAGATGTATTACGAATGAAGGGAACTGGGTTTTGAGATCAGTACTTACAGCTGACATGAGATTCATTCACATGACGTTATGATCCATTTCAGTGTTCCACTTCCCTAAAACAGCGTCTCTTTGTTTGGCTTGATGTTTGACTACATGTTGTTTCATACTATGTACAGATAAACACTGGAAAGTAGATTGTAAAATGTGGTGGCAGCAATGCTATTAGACTAAAATTTAATTTCAGTACTGAAAATATTGCTTAATTTCTATTGCTTAACAGGACTAAAAATATGTTAACTATAACTTTTTGTACTGCAAAGAAAATGCTAAATATTTGTGTAATTTGATTTTCTGCCTGAAAGCATTTTTATATACACATGTATGTTTGTTTTATTTATTGATAAAATAAAAATTCTATAATAATAATGCCGATTTCTTTCTCTTTTTTTGTAAAATCTTGAAATTGTACTTTTTAGTTGAAATAATAAGTAGAGACTAATTTTTACATAATTCTACCATTTAACCAAACTATATGTGAAACTTAATTTGAATAGATATTTGTTTACATTTACAGAGGAAAAAGCTTACATTAAAAGTAAATGTTCATGAGAGAAACTGGGTCAGTGCTGAGGTTCCTCCTCTCTCAAGCCTAAGTCAATACTCAGGATGATACAAAAAATGGTTGAAAAATTACCTATCAAACTGTCATCTTTTCACAAACAAGTCCTGATGAGTTGGAAACTTATGTATACACATAATTTCACACCGCACTTAACCCCTCTCTGGAATAACAGATATATACTTCATAACAGAAAATCTCTATTTTTCCTGCATGGTCTGTAGCACACCTGCTGAATGAACAGGGTCACTTCCGCTCCTATGAAAATTTCATCAACAAATACAATATCCTCTGTCCACAAGCTCAGTTTGATAAGAACAATCCCCACCTCCATTAAACAGATGATCCATGAAGTCAGTAGACAATGCTACAGACCAGAACTACCTGCACTTCAATTTAACCATCAAAGTTTCTTATCTGACAGCACTATAAATAAATTAATTTGCATTCACTTGAATGAACTGTTGCATCCCATACGATCAAATCGTAACTCCATCATACAATTATTTCCAGAGGAAACTGTAATTAAATGGAGAACCAAATACCTGATATATCCTGTCAGCACTAAGGCGAAAGAAGTGCATTTTAAAATCCTTAACAACTTTATCTGTCCAATGAGCTCACATTGAATCATAATAATAACTGCTACTTCTGTGATACTGAGATTGAAACAACTGATCATATATTTTTCTACTGTATCCATTCAATGATATTTTGGGAAGATTTTCAGGATTGGTTGTCAATCAATATTTCCTTATACAGACCCCTCTGAACAGAGATAATATGTACTGTTTTTGGTATCAATATGCATGACAGTAAATGTTACTTGATCTTGAATGTTTTGATACTCTTAGCAAAATTCTTCATCCACACAGCTAAATGGAAGAAAATTAAACCTTATTTCTCTGTATACAAAAAAGACCTTATTGACAATTACGTAAAAGTCTGAAATAAATGAAAAAGAAATGGGCTGTGACTCTTCCTCTTGCATTTGAAGATTTAAACATTTTGGAAGACTTTGCGACTATCTAAGGCCACACGATATCCGAAATGTTGTGTACCTATAAGGCACCATCCTTACATATCACTTATTGTCTTGTAGGCTACTTTCATTTATTTATTTATTATTATTTTACCATTATCTACGGAGCCCGTCTGGTGACATGGACAGAAAAAAAGTTCACAAGATGTCAACTGGTGGCCATGCATTACTAAGTCGTGTTACTGTCTCATGGCGGTCTTTTTTTCTTTAAAACACAGCGTGATTATGTGTTGTTTATTAAACAAATACACTGAAATTAGCCGTTATCGTGATAGCATTGTTATGCATGCACACCTGTGTGATTGATACTTCATTGCCGGAGCCAATTAAAATCTGCATTCTCCGAGCCTGCAGGGCCCAACATGTCCCGCATCACCTCAGTTCTCTCTTACATATCAGCAGAAATATTAAACTGCATGAAGGAATAAAAAACATTTCAGGAAATTTCAGGTGTTTGTATTCTTGCCCAGAGACAAACAGATATGATTGATGCCATTCACCAAATATGAAACGACCACCAGTTCAAATGTAGCTCAGCAAAGAAAAAAAAAAAAAAAGGCAAACAGGTAGCTGGGTTCTGTAGAGAGCTATCTCAAATAATTTAAGTTTAATATGTATCATTTTACTTGTTTGACCCAATTAAAAATGCAAAATGAGTAACGTATTACTTAATAAGATCCACAGAGCCGCTGGTCCCAAACCAATGAACTTATGCATCCATAAAACACACATTGCATTGATAGTTAATTAGTTTACCGCAAACAGAGCTACTTTTTCTTGTTTTATCAGCTGCTGGCTTCAGTGACACAAAATATCTGATATGAAGGTTAACTTCTCATCTAATTCTTGGCAAGAAAGCAACTCTGAATATTTCCCCAAATGTCAAATTGTATATTGTTATCCTGTTGACACGTAACAGCTATCACTCTTCCCATGACTTAAGAATGTTTTTCTCTCCAGAGAGTTTAATAATCCAGAGTGTGATGACATTAGTGCAATAAACATCACGCTTTAGAGTCTGCTGTATGTACAAGTGCAAATGCTGAGGTGATCAAAGCTTCTCTGGATTAAAAAAAGGCCAAAGTCAAACTCTGCTTTACTTTACTTTAGTATTTGTATACACTCATTTGCTCATAGGTTATAGCATCTCTTTTTAAAACTAATTTTTCTGATTCTAATTTCAGTGAATTTGTGTCCCTTAGTAAAAGATAGATGTGTAGAAATGTACTGATAGATGAGCCAACGTAAAGGTGATAAACAAGACATGTTTTAATGAGAGACAGTGAGTTAAAGTACAGCACTGACAGATGTGATTTTAAAAAGTTTTACTAGTGTTCACAGCTCAGCTGAGTCGTTTTTTCTTTACACACTGAATGCTGTTGTACTTCCAGTCATTGCATGACACTTAAAGGGTCAAAGGCATTTAGATTGTTGTTGGCATTCTGCTCTTTATATTGCAGTCCTCACTTAGTGCTTATTGAGTAAACAGCAGTAAATCATTTCTGGACCATCAATAAACTTTAAACCAAGTTACTTTATTTCAATCCAACCATTTGCCTTGTAATTTTGCTGGTCTTTTCGTTGGAAACAGTATGTAAAAACTGACCAGATGTCAGAAATTTGTATAAATTTGTGCCAAATTGATTAAATAAATGTAAATGCTGTTGAGCTCCCTTTCAGTTTGTGACTTTCTTAATCGAGTGCGGAGAGTATTAACAGCGAGACCTGGTCTCAGGGACTGGAATAAACAATTTCTTCAAAATTATTCAATAAAACCAGTAAGTTGATTAAAAAGAGAAAAATATCGGACTTTTGACATTTTGGCACGACATGACTGAACCCTGAAACTTTCCTGCACCACAGAGGAGCATGTTAATGCAGACGTCAGTCAGACTTCAGAGCTTGCAGCACTGACTGCGGCACTCTGCTGACGTAGTACTCATGGTTGCGTAGTGTGGCCAGAACCCCAGCAGAGTTCATGTGCTTTACATCGCCATCGTAGCAGTATGGATTCCCATACATGTCTGTCAGTTTGCCTGCACAAGAAAAAGAATAAATTTGTTTTAAAAAATGTACTAAGATAAGAAAAACAGAAATAATATATGTTCATGCAGAAGAAATCACTTGGTTATTACCGCCAACAGTGTGCAGGATGGCTTCAGGAGCACAAGTATCCCACTTTTTGCACCCAGGACTCGCAAAAACATAAGCAGAAGCTTTTCCCTCAACAAGCTGGATTATCTGCAGGCAATAAAGTCAGTTCACCAGGGTTAATCAAATTTAAATAAAGTCTGCTAATTATTTCTAAAATCAAGTTTCATAGTTAATAAATCTAAAAATTAATCATTTGGTTTTTGTATGTATAGAGATGTGTAAGGTCTTACAGCTGATGAAATAAGTCAAGACATAAAACCAAGCACCGTGAGGTTCTCTACAGAAATGTCTGCAGCCCTGGGAGGCAGGATTGTGTAACAGCACACATCCAGGGGACATAAACTATTTCTGCAGCATTTCAAGTGCCTAAAAGCACGGCAGCTTCCATCATTCTCACCTGCAAACCACCAACATACAAATCTGGATGCCCAGCCAAACTGAGCAATCAGGAACGGAGGTCATTGATCGGGGAAGAAAAACAAAACATTGGTTGTTGGTAAAGATTACTAGGCCTTTGAAGCAGTCTGGGTAGACTGATGGCATTCCTCACTAAAAAACTCACATGACTTGGGGAAAAAAAGAGAATGTGATGCTAAATCCTTTGATCCAACCAAACGACTGGAACAGCTGACCAAAGAAAAAAGCCCTGTGGTATTTGTGGAGAAAACCAGGTACTCAGCATCCATAAAGTCAATTATTTTTTTTTACAATGGCTGAGAGATTAGTGAAGACAAGATTTTGCATTTCAACAAGATATTGATCTGAAATATAAACTCAAGAAAACACAGAAGCAACTGTTGGGAACAAGCTTCTGTTAAAAGTCCAAGAGACAGTGGCTCAGATACAGTTTGGACCTAAACCTATTTGAAAATGGCCACGCATGGACCCTCCTCTTCCAACCCAGCTCAGCTCGAATATTTCTGCGATGACTGGTTTGATTTTCTGAGGAAATAAGACTCAAGCCTGCAACATCTTTCCTCAGAGGACTTACAGCTGCTATTGCTGAAAACATTATGGGAAAATCTTTCTCATTGTATTTAGAAAAACCTGACCACTGCATCATCACGAGAACAGTGTTTTGACTTAAGACATTTTTATAAAAAAAGTTGAACCCAATTATACTGAAGAGATACATGGCCTTGCTCTCAGAATATTCAATAAATTTTACTACAAATAATGGCACACGATTAAATTTCAACTTTATATTTGGAAAAAAACAACAACAACAATAACAACCCTAAATCCATCTCACCTTGTTTCCAGCACCACCCACTCTTATGACTTCATGGGGCTCCATGGCGTTCACGCAGTCTGTTACCACCTTGTTACTATGGGAACGGGTGGTGGTGACAATTCGTTTATCACCTGGAACTTCCTGCAGCTGGAAACCGAAGGCACCCAATCCCAGCATTCCCCACATGGTTCTTCCCAAAGCTGCTCCTGCACCGAGCTGAAAATAAAATTTGTTGCAATTAATCCTAGGGACGTCTCTCAAAGCACAGCTGCAGATAATTCTGTCTGTTTCGTACCTGGTAGTTGTAAAATGGCTGGTTAATGACCCCAGCAATTGCTCTGCCTCCATATGCAATGCCGATAAGCACAGTTACATTGTCCAGAAGCCCTGAAGTCAAGGAGCAGGTATGTCAGTTAAACACAAACAAAAAACTAAATTGTTTTTCTCTCCTTTCACTCACAAGCAAATATTTCTGATGTGGCCAGAATAATGAATAATCTACACTGACAGGGTTAATTTTAGGCTTCCCATACAGAGAGCTGTGCTGAGAGTCTGAGAAGTGTCCGACCCTTTGTGTGGTATCTGGGCTACAGCTTGGAGCTGGAGACACCTCGACGCTGGGGGTCAGCAAAGAGAGAATAATAGAGACTGATGACAGGAGAAGAGATCAAAAAGAACCAGAAAGAAACCCAACAAACTGGTGCAAACAGCATTTTTCAAATAGCAGCAACTTTAATGCTAAGATCTAACTTTGGAGTCACCGCACTGCCAGATGTGTTGTGCTCATAAAGAGAGTCAACCTGCAATGTTGAATATAGATTTGTAAGGAAGGATATTTGAAAAACGTACCTTCAGTATATTCCTTTGTGCCATCGAGGGGATCAACCCATACAACTAGCTGAGATAAGACGCACACATTTACAGTAAGTATGTGCACAATGGGAGGAAATGTGCAGTCAAAACAAACTGGAGCAACAGATTTTTCTGACCACATAGTGAATTTATGAAACTGCGGGTGGTTACCTCTTCTTCTTTAACAGTTTTAAATTCTTCCGGACAGCTCTTCTGAAGGATTTCCTCCGTCTGGCCATTCTCAATAAGATCTTCTGGTACCTCTTGAGCTGGGAGCTCCTATATGAAGAAAAAAAGCAGGCGGTCAATTCGTATCCTTAGGAATGATTCATTAAAACAATTTGCTTTTAAGCCTCATCTAGTCAGAATAAAGTTATACATTCACTAACTTCCTCTCCAATGATGGTGAGTTTGGGAAAACGTCTCGACAGCGAGGCACAGATGCTCTGCTGAGCGAGTCTGTCTGCCAGTGTCTGCAGATCATTCGCTCCCGTCTGTAAAATGCATCAGCAGATTTTCAGTTAGTACAGTATGTGTATGTTCAGTTCTGGTATTGCTCCAAGATCAAATTGTGATGGATCATACCTTTTCCACAATGCCAAGTTCTCCACTATGAAGCACCTTCCTCACGATGGCCCCAGCTTTTTCAGCCACTGTGTAGGCCGATGCCACCACCCGCATAACCACAGCAGGACTTCCTGACATTGCTAGGTGGTCCCTAGTAGATGAGATAGAAAACAAATTAAGCCATGTTTGGTAAAAACTTTGCTTCAGATTTTAAGGCTACACGAGGAAACAAAGAAAAATCAGTTTCTTTCTTTTGTCTCCTCATATAGCCTTTACTTTGATTTGATAAGATTCATTGTCCCCCAGTGAAAACATCCAAGATTAAGAAGACGTCTTTCACCAGTGCCACTGGCTCTGGTACTTTTTCTACTGTTGGCACATAAGAAGGTTGGAAAGTGATGATATGTGGCGAGGGAGGAGCATAATTGGAGGGAAATGTTTTCAGTGAAGAGAGACTTCACCTAAAAGCAGAGATGATCTTTCAAAGGGATCAAAGTTTATGGTTTCATGAAGCACAGACACAATAAATACAAAATAGAAAAAAAGTGCTGCTTGAGTCACTGAATCTGAGCCAGGAATTCAGCATAAGCAGTTTGAATGATGTAAACTGTAATGATGGTGCTGACTAAATTTCCACAACTAGCCTCAATTACAGCAGGTTTCTGCAGACAGATCTGAAGCACAGCAGAGAAGGATGAAATAAGGGACCACCCTCATGTTTAAGTTTAACTTTAACAATGTAGCAAGAATAACTAATAAGTGCAAGTGCAGATGTTTTACCTTAATTTACTCCAAAGATTTAAGTCACTGAATGCACAAAAAGCTCTGCGGGTAAAGATACATGAAACACAATGAAATTCTTATAAACATGCATTTCCCAATTAGAAGGTCTAGCCTTCATCACACACTAAATACACTAAACATTTAAGGACATCTTCCCCTATTCATGTTTGCTTTTATGTGAGAGAGTGGCTCCAATTGTGATTCAATGATTCTCATTGTGCTCCAACTACCACATCAACTTCTGCAGACATCGTTCCTAGCTAAAATCAATCTGGATTCACACACGCTAATATTTTCAACTTAACTCATAGTCTCCTTGATCACAAAAATCACAAAACATTAAGTACAACAGACAACTTAATGTAGCAAAGCAAATAAAACATCCCACGGGAAAAAATGAGAACTGCTAACCTCTGCAGCTGAGGCTAATTAGCTTGTATGCTATTGTTACTTGCTGGCATAATAAAATAAAAATAAAAAATCGGTGTCACAAACAGGCATCGACTTCTGGGGTGAGGTGATAATTCTTACTGACAGAGTTGTGCATACCACACAGTAATTGTCAGACCTTGAGTTGAAACTAAAGTCAGAAGATACTCACCTACAACAGGCGCTTAGCTAACAATTAAGCTCGTCCAGCCGTTTAGTTGAGTTTCCGTACAAAACTGTTTGATACTCCTTAGAAAACTATGTAAAACCGGACTTCTACACCGGCTAAAATACTCCACCAGTCTTTCAGATAAAACATAAATAACAGCTTTTGAACCAACGCGGAAGTAAAAGGGACTGAACTATCTTGTGTTTGTCTTTGCTCAAATATAAAATAAGTCTCACGGGTCCAAGTGCTCCCCAGTTTTCTTTGAAGATCTAGTCTTACACAGTTGTTTCTTAAATCTTTTAGAAAAGAACATTCTTCTAAAATAATGATAATAATAAAGAAAGAAAGAAAACCTGTGAATCTTCATAGATATCCATAAAGGAAACCTCGAGTAAAATTTGTACAGAAAGTCATACTGTCATGTCAATTTCTTACTCCACTCCAGGGTTGCAGTTATTAAGTAAATACTAATTACCTAATAACCATAATCCTTGACAGAATTCAGTAAAATGAGTGCACAAAAGCCTTCTTTAAAAAAACAAGAAAAAAAAAATTGAAAGAGATTTACCACACAATGAGAACTTTTGTAAGATAAGAGATGCTTTATTCATCCAGACAGGGGTAATTTAGGGGTCCAGCAACAAACTGATCAACAGCATAAATGGAATAAACATATAGAACAAATAGAATTATAATAAGTTTATAAATGCCTTTGCAAAGGTTAACACTTTGTGATATGGAGCCATATTCCCATTTAATATACAGTCAGCTTAAATAATCTTTTTAATGTTCAATTGCCAGCATCTCAGGCTGTTATTTCACACCAGAGTCCTGTACCTTCCACCAGATCTCAATGATCAGTACAAAAAAGTTTGTACAAGTCCAAAATGACAGGTGGATTTTAGCATCTGTAAACTTTTTTTTTATGAAAATGCCAATTCCTAATACTTTTGTGCATGATGGTGACAATCTGACTATGTCTGACATGTAATCATCTACACTACTGAAATCCTGTGAAAAAGCAAATGAAATATAGGCAGAAACTTGTGAGTATGCAAATTCCAATTTAATGACATATACATTAAAAAATATATATTAAAGTAAATTTGTGGACAAAATAAATATTTTTCAACATTAAAGCTTTCTTATTATTTATCATGGATGTGCAATTCACAAGGAATTCATCTGTTAGCCAGAGGTCTGTAACCCATCTCCCCCTCCAGCTGCTCAGCAGTTAAGGCGCCCAACAGAGGCTGACAGTCCGGGTTGAAGACAGAATAAGCGCTCAGTTCTCCAGGCTGTCGGGGTGCTGGGCTGCGGAGTCCTTCGTAGAGCCAGTAGAAAAGGGAGATGACAAAGAAGGGCAGGCCAAACTCCAGTTCAATAAACAGACCCAGAAGAACCAGCCACAGCAGCACTTTGAGTAAAGTAAGGTTTGATGGGACAAGCTGTCTGGAAGTTAGCCATCTTCCTAGAGGGCTGTCCAGCAGCCAGTCTCGACAATCCTGAAGTTAAGACACAACAGAAAGTAAATTAGTCTCATCCTGGCTCTTAAAATAAATTACTGTCAGCAGATGTTAGACTCTTGACACAAAATCCACTGCTTATAGATAATTTACAACTTAGGAAAACTATTCTACATAATAGTAACAGAAATAATCATGTCTGCCATTTAAAAGTGAAGTTGATACTCATTATTAATGAACTAAGCACATTTTAAATGTCTCATTCTGGTTAAACGTCAGCATACTTTAATGTGGTTCAGTATCTTAATAATCTGCAGTGGGAAAGCCTGAGTGATGTTATTAAATTCAAAAATGATACAAGAGTTTGTCTCATGCAAGTCATTCTTCACTGATGTGAGAAACTATTATAAAATGCTCACCCTGCTTTGGGAGGCGGGAGCAGCCGCTGAGCTGTTTTCTGTCTTTAGAGGTTGTTGATCACCAGCTGCTGAAGCGGTTTCAGACTGAGCGGCTGTGTCCGCCTCTGTTTTTTCCCTGGACTGAGGTCCAACACTTTCATTCTGTTTAACGACTTTTTGGGCTTGTCGTCTGGCTCTGAACTCCGCGAGCTTCTGCTCCATCGACACTGACTGAAACTCGTCTTTAATCTCAACGTGGAAAAGCAGCTGCGATAATAACTCGTTCAAAACACCTGAATACGTCACTTCGCCTTTTAAAAAAGTTTAATAGAAACTTCAAAACCTCGTATAACCGACTGTCTTCCACGTTACCTTCCACCGTATCAACATATTTGGAGCTGACGCTCAAGAAAGGAGTTTGTTTACGTTTTACGTCAGCGTTTGTCACAAAACCGGAAGTTGTGTCGCACAGATCGTCCACTGTCGTAAAAAGAATCGGGTTTGCGGCACTTTCGTAGGTTTGGTCCAGCCAGAGTTTTCTTCATTTGTAGTGAGTATCCAATCATTAACAGTTTCGAGGTCAGTGGTTAATTATGTTAGAGGAATATATGTATTAACTATAATGACCGTCTCCTGTGTATTATTAGCAAACATGACGTTTGACGGTATTTTTAGGAAAGCAAACAATCGATGTCCAGCTCACCATCACATTCACACCACGTCTTCTGCGCTTTTACGTGTCAGTGTTGCTTCTTAACAGTCTAATTATTGCACTCTTGGTCATTTGTGCACAAATTTCAGTTTCTAGTGTCATTGTATGACAAGTTCAGCCCCATTGTGCCACCTACGTGATCATAGACGTTATATTACATAGGTTATATGTTACTTAATATGCATCTAAGTCCTCTTGAAACCTCAATGTTATAAACTACGTCCACATCAACCTTCTCTTATTAACATTTTCTTTGCAGACATGGCCTCAGCTCCAGCACAACAACCCACCCTGACTGTTGAACAGACGAGAGGTAAGAGGAGCTTCTTCCTCATTCCCAGCTGGCCAGCATTGTAGTTTAGTCTTTCATCTTTAAAGTTAAGGATGTTCTGATCTTTGTGCTGTCTCTTTCTGCTGAGAGAAGGTGGGAATAACTTGCAGAGCAGCCACAGATATGGTTGTGTTTGTTTCCTCCACAGTGGTGTTGAGTGAGGTCATCCAAGCCTTTTCTGTCCCGGAGAACGCTGCACGGATGGAGGAGGCCCGAGAGAGTGCCTGCAACGACATGGGCAAGATGCTGCAGCTCGTGCTCCCTGTGGCCACCCAGATTCAGCAGGAGGTTATCAAAGCATACGGATTCAACAATGAGGGAGAAGGTGAGCATCATGGCAAAAGAAAAACGCCGGTATTTGTTCAATGAAGAGAGGCTTATGTCTTTACCGCTTTCACCACCCAACAGAAACTCTGCTCATGAAACTTTTTCAAGCTGGAAAGTATCATCCAGTGAAAAATATGACTGTCCTGCTGATGTGAACAGTAATAACTGCTGTACAGTTCAAATGATTAGTTGATTGTATATTTTCTCATGTCTTGGTATTTCTCTGGGGGTTCAGAGAATTAAACATCACCAGAAATGAATGAAGGATGCAAGAGTCAATAATTATAGCCCAACATTACCAGACCATTATTTATTATGGCCTTTAGCATGATGCTGAAGGTTATGAACATTAAATATTTATATAATTATTGGCAAAATCTAGGATTATCTGTCTTTTTACTCAGCTTGAATAGAGCAGTACAGACAATTTTGTTTTGACAGGAGACAAAGTTTGTATTTGAAAATACTTTAACACTGTCATAAAATACTTGTGTAATACTGTAAATGTTTTAGGCAATTAAGTTATTATCCATCATGTAAGACACCAAACATACAGGAAGACACCTAAGGAATCATCTTTATGCATAATAAAGATCCCTGTTATACAACTCCTATGGATCACCGCGAGCCTACGTCACAACCCGGACCACGTGACCACGAAGCTGGTCCCGGTGAAAACATGCTTCGTATTTGAACGGCGTCTGATGGACTATGAGCCTCAAAAACTGCTTTTGCACTCTTTTTAATTTTTTTTCTCCGCCGGTCTGTCTATGAAATATTATAGAAATGACGTCCAGTTATACTGAAAGTCTTACTGCCGACGCTAGAAGAAGATACGAAGCTAAACTAGTATCTGTTGGACTAAGTGATGCCCATCTTCTGCTGCTACAGCCTGGTTAGACGAACCTACCTGTACATAACAGCCTGATGATCAGTTTCCCGATCTCATGATGTATTTGGTTTCATCAGGTAAGCCCCCGTGTCCAAGCCATTTATTTTTTATAGAATATAAATTTTCCCCGGATTTTTAAGAAATGGTGGTATTTCTTTGATGAACTTCTCAGGAGTTTACTCCATTGATAAAGATATAAATTACCGGCAGTCTCATCTGTATGTAACTGGTTATGACTGTGCATGTTTATAATGCTGCAAATGCCTTTCTGCCGCTTTTTATGCTTTTATTCTTATGTGGGAACATTAATGGCAGTAATCTGGATGAACGTAATCGTTAACAGTCCTGAGGAGACGGGAACAGCGGGCGGCGCTGTGATTCTGTACATCCACTGATTTAATGCCGTTTTCTATCATCTGTACAAAAACAACTACAGGGTTTAAAAAGTGAGACCACATTATATGCTTTTTTATCAGTCACAAAGTGATCCGAACATATTGTTAGATGTTTCCATGGTTTCCAGCGTGAACTGTCAGCATTTATGGGCTTGATAGCAGCTAGCCACTTAGCATGTTGTTCGGGACTTTTTTCTGTTGTTTTGGGAACTGGAACAAACATATTCTCTTGTCCGTGTGATAGATATGTTTATGGCAGCCATACACAGTGGGACTTCTCGGTATTTCCAAAGTAGAATAAACGAAGATTGACGAGTAATGAAGCAGTTAATTCAGTGGCTCCCCATGCAACGAAGCGATGTTTTCACCTGTTACCTAACCGGATGTGACGAATTTGGCGAAAATTCCCGGATGTTCGCGGTGATCCATTGACTTCTTTCCTTTTAAAGTCTCACACCTTTTAACAGTATAATGCATTTACTGTGCATCTCGCAGGCTGCTTATTCTGGGTTGATCTTGCTTCCTTTACAGGCGTCTTAAAATTTGCGAGACTGGTGAAGATGTACGAGACCCAGGACCCTGAAATCGCAGCCATGTCTGCTAAACTCAAGTCTCTCCTGCTGCCACCGCTGTCTACACCACCTATAGGGGGCGCTATTCCAGCTTCATAGGAATTTTATTCACGTCAGAATGTTTTCATTTAATTCTTTGGATCGTCTCATGACCATCATGTTTGTATTTTTTTGTGGAGAAGTTTTCGTTTCAAAACACTAACATGTTTCCACAAACATACCATTTCTATGTCAATTTAATTTAAAGCATCTTTGCAAGTTCTTGTTCAACTGTTGCTTTTTTAACTTGTATTTATTTGTACGTTACTGTGTGACCACTCTTTAGTTTCGCTGAAACTAAACGTTTCCTTTAATGCCATCTTTTGTATCATTTTATATACTGCCAAATATAAGTTTTGTTATATTGTATAATTAAATGTTTTCTCTGGATCTGTGCTGTATTGAGATAAATTATGGAACAGTACATTGTATATACTTTATTAATACATTGTTTTCACATGTTTTAAAAACAGTAACACACATTTACATATATAAATGTCCCCACAGGCAACATCCTCAGACAGCCCCAGCAGTGTTTATGGTTAAAACAAAGAAATTTGGGTGCGTCTGCTCTGTTTTGTGGCCTTTTACATTTGGATGCATGCACACAGGGACAGTATTGACATGAGTTAAAGACTACATAATAAAAACAATATCAGACAAGAAAAATAATTAGATCCTGAAATATTACATTTAAAATGCCTCAACTACATCAACATGAATAATAAAGTGCTGTTTAACATCTTTTAAAACTCATTCTGTGCAAATTCAACACACCCAGTGAGGTGAACAACATGGAACTAGTTTCTTAGCAGGTAATATTTCTGCTTCCCAATACGTCAAGTTTAGTGTCACGTGTGCATTTCCCCAGCAGCTCTTCAGATTCCCCGTGGTTACTATGCAAGTAGAAAAAGTAGAATACATTAGCTTCTTTCACTGAGGTTTGGCCAACAAACTGCCTCAGTGGGAAGAAAATGGGATCATACATAAAATCAAGTCATGATTAATACTGCTGACATTTTAAATCCTGTCAGCTGGGTTCGTTTTTTGGCAGAGCTCCGTCTTTTGAAGAATGTTTCAGTCCTCCAGCTCTTGATTCCCAGCAAAGGCGGAGAGAGGAGCAAGACGCAGGATGAGAAGTCACATCTCAAAGTGACGGAAAATACTTTCCACATATTCCAGCACTCTCTGCCAGTCTGGACCGCCTGGCTTCAGCATCTCATCCACCGTCTGTTGCACAATTAATGTAAAATTGTAGTGTTAGAGGCTTACTAAACTATCAACCTGGCAAGCATCAAGTTAAACAAAAGTCAAGGCATTTCAGTCGTTCTGCATTATTGTCTTTAGTAACTATAATTAATGAACAAAACTATTTGACACAACAGCAGACAGGAAAACACCCCAAAAGTAAGATGTGGCCATTTACAGAAGAGAATTAGGGCCACTGAAGGAAAGAAAAGAAAAAAAAAAGTCTGAATTCTGACTTTTTTTCCCAGAACTTCTCAGTTTCTGCAATTCTGACTTTAATCTCAGATTTCTGACTTTTTTTTCTCAGAATTTTTCTTCTTCAGTGACTCTAATCATCTTCCGTAGCCCTTTAACAAATCAAAATGTAAAAAGATGTTTTTGATTGAAGCCACATAATGTCTTGTTATTCCAAATGACTGACATATAAATCTGCACTAAACAGGAGGAACACAATTCACACACTCTCACCAGAGTAGCTGTGATCCCCACACACTCGCCCGTCTTAAAAGCAAGAGCCAGGTTTTCCTTCTGTTAACAGAACAAAATCACTTCTAGATCAACCACATAATCTGTTTTACACATGTACACAGCTACAATTTTACCTTATTAGGGGGAGTGAGGCTGTCATAGGGGATGTGGGTGGGTAAATATGTGTGATACACAGCACAGAACGCCAGACCATCCTCCCAGCTGCTGCTGAAGTTGGTGATCTCAATATTCTGCCCCAAAAGCATCAAAGAAAGAAAGTCAGTCAGTCATGTAACAGAAATTTCTCAGAGATGTTGAGGTTCTTCTAACCTTGTAACCCTGGGTCCGGCTTTGGCACCAGCGCAGAAGGGAGTTTCTTCTAGAGCCCCCATGACGCCTCAGCAGAGCACTGAAGCCATCCTGAGGTCTATAAAGGCAATTAAACATTTCAACTATTAAATTATTTACAAAAAATCTTTTGAAATAAATAGGGAACGATTCAGTGGGGTAGAGAACAAATGAGCAACAATTAATATTTAACTTGTAATAAGTTTAACAGGAATTATGGTTTCTGCTTCTTCTCTTGACCTGATCATAAAATCTCATTAACTTCACTTTCACAGAGACATGAAAACAGTGAAATGTTGTAGGGAAACAGACCCTCACCTGATAGAATCTGAGCTCTGATCCTCCTCTGATTTTCCTGTAACACACAAATGCAGCCAAGTGCAGTGTTACTGTCATCTAGTGGTAAAGATTGTTAAAGGAATTCCTTCAAATGCCAAAGTTGTTCATGGACAGCGGCTAAGCACCAGCTCAGGTCTCAGCTCACCCTTATTGCTTTGTTCAAGGTTTATTCATTTTTCAGCTAAATACATTTAAAAAGCATAGGTAAGTTAATAAATGTTTAAGAATACTTAATTAGAAAAATTATCAATACATTCAATATTTGAAATGTTAAGTTAAGCCAAGGTTGCAAACATTTTTGCTTAAAAAAATCCCCCAAACAAAACAACTTGTACTTTATGGTATTTATGTAACACACACAAGAAAAACTTTACAAATCCAAATATGTCGCTCTCTTGTGGTCATACATTGCAATTACACCCTGAAACCAGCTTTTTGCATATACCTTGGTGTTTTTAGTTGGCTTTTATTATCGAAAGCAACATACTACTGACTAAGGGTGCAGACAATTATCGGACCGATAACAGGAAATTGTTACATTCAGTTTGTAATCGCAATGCATGCATCTGTATCAGTTCAAGGAGCCTTTATTATTATTATTATTTTTTAAATCAGTAAGCAATGCACCTATTGAAGTTGATGTCATTTGAAATATTCAGAAGTTTGATATCTTTTAGAAAATGTTTGAGAGGCTTGCTGATAGTTTTTCACTGGGAAAAATTAAATATTTATTAATTTAAACAAAAACAAGACTTTTTGTTCTTAACAGTATTGATGTCATGATTGTACGTATGTGTGTTATCGGTTATTGATATCGGCTTTTAGGGGCTGAAATTTATCGGTCATCGATATAGTTTTTTAAAAAAAAGGTTATCGTGCATCCCTACTACTGACATTTATTCTTATCACGTTACCAGCTGCAGTAAACATTGAAAAGGTAATCATAGTTGGCAACTCCTGGACCGATTACTGATAATTCCTCTTTGGAGCCAAAGAGGGTACTTCCGATTTTCATCAAATGTAAGCAACGGATAGCGAGTTCTGACATGAAAACAAGATTTTTTTGGGGTTTTTTTTTTAGAATGAAATAAAATAAAACTAAAATACAGACAGCACTAGACCAGAAACTCGCTACCCCCAATGTTACAAACCGAAGCAAACTAATCACAAGGTGACCTGTCTGCCCTCTGGTGGTCACATGAGGTAATTACAGTTTTAGTCAAGTTAACCAAGTTACTCATGTGCTCTACTTCCTGTCTGTTCTTGAAAATAAAAGTCCTGTAAAAGGCCTTTAAGAAAAATTCTTGTTAACACAATAGTCCTCATCTTAAACTTTAAAATGGAACAAATCCCACGTGGGTCTGTCTGGCATTATGATAACTGATATACTTAGTTATTACCAAACAGTCAATGGTTAATACGCATATTTGAAGGGAAAAAAAGAAAAGAAAAAAGAAAGAAAAAAAAGCTGCAGAGTTTTTAATCAAAATTTGACTGGTTATTTGGCCAGCTTTACCAGTTCAAACTTGCAAGGAGAGAGCAGCATAGATGAAAACAAGACTATAGCATCAGCTAACACCTCAACTTTCCCAAACTTTTGTTCTGGGTTTGTTTTTTGTTTTTCAACAAGATATATTTATAAAGCATAGGTTAATTAATAAGCATTGAAATAAATGTTTATGAATACTTAAAAAGGAAAAGTGCAGCATAAGTAGTGTTGGAAAAAGTTTAAAGCAAGGTTAAACATTTTTGCTAATTACATGAGGTACAGTTTAAGTTAAGTTAAATAAGTTATTCATGTCTTTTACTTCCTGTCTGTTCTCAGATATAAAAGCTTGTAAACACAATACTCTCTCCCCCCCCCCCCCATTTTAGACATGTCTCATTAATGAAAAGTTGTTGTTTTCAGCTTTCTTAATCACTGGTTCCACGTCACTGAATCTCAATTGATTTAAAAAAAAAAAAAAGAAGAAGAAAGAAAATCACTCGCTCAGATCAGTCAAAGACTCAGTGGGCTCTTTGGGGGACCCCAGGTTGGGAACCACTGCTCTAGCACCAGGCAAAGGGTTCACACTTTATACGGTTTGTCCATTCAAACACCGCACTGAAACTGGTAATACACACAAGGCAGCGCCCGTATGTGGACCCATGACAACAAGCTATAAATGGCCATTTTAAATAAAAATGGTTATTTTAGTATCGTGACTAGATACCAATAGAAACATATTCTTTAACGACGCATTACATTTTTCTGTTATTGACCTTTGATATAGTTACACACTACATCTTTAAGCTGCCAGAAAACCACAATAGTGGTTTGGCAGGTTCAAGCTTGCCTGTATAAAAGCTGGACCAACTGTCCTGCCGCTGCAACACACGGTCCAGCCTCCTCCCTTTGCTGGCTCTTCTTTCTGTAAGTCAAACACAATAACTGATTGGATGCACAAGATATCAGCAGTGGAATTATTGAATTTAATCATCAGCTCAGCATGTTGTACCTTGCACAGTGGCAATGTTGTGCTTGTGTTTTTCACAGCCCCATTTTGACTGGAAGCCTCAGTTTGAAGTGGAAGACGAGAGAGACTCCTAAACGACAAAATAAACGATTGGCCACATTTTATCATTCAAAATCAGAAGGGATAGAAAATGTTGATAAAAATAGAAAAATGAAGCAATAAGTCTTATTTTGACCAAGTTCTATTTCTTTGAAGACAAAATGAACTCTAGATATTTCATATTATGTGTCAGCAACTTTATTTTATCTGTTTACATTCATTTTTTCTCACACTTCAGCCCGGCAACACTCCAATAAATTTTTGTGCAGGAAGAAGTTAAGAATTAGTAGGTAATGTCAACAGATACATGTAGTGATTTAGTAAAATCAGCATCCACAAACAGGTGAGTCCTTGTGGAGCAAAGATGGCAGAGGATCTTCAGCTTAAATTTTCTCCACAGTGAAGAGAGAAAAAAAAGGGATTGAAGCAATCTGGAAGAATCAGAGTTGAAAGCAAAGAATCGACCTAAGCTGTATACCCGTGATATTTGATCCCTGCACCGCATCAAGAACTGTCATTCATCAATAAATTATATAACAAATAGGCAAAGGGTTACTGTGGGGATCCTCTGTTAAGCACCACAATAACAGTTACATTAACAAGGTTGTTATGAGCAGCAACAGACAAGCTTTGGGATAGTTTGGGGTGTTTCAGTGCTTTTGGCAAATCTAATTTACATCTATCATTGTGGCATTAATGCAGAAAAGTACATTGAGATTTTAGATGAAATCAAACCACCTGTAAGTTGCTGAAGCTTTAAAGTTCAGAGAGTTTTGGAACGTGTTGCAGGTCAGAAATTCAACACTGGATGGAGATTAAAGGAAATTTGATGTTGATGAAGAAAACCATGAAATATTTTGGATTCATGCTGTCAGCATCAAGAGTTAAATGCATTACTTGGTTCCCCCATCCTCCGAATAATAAAATAAGCATTTTACTTCCTGGACCAGCATGTTCTGATCTGTGGTGATGGAAATATGACGGCAGTGTGAACTCTCATGTTGCCTCACCAAGATCTCTCAGACAGCATCACAATCCTCCTCGGGTCTCTCTGACCACGTCCCTCTTCTTTCTTCTTCTCCAGGGCTGCCAAACTACGAATGTATCCCTCCGCCACTCCTTTTCCTGTCAGCTGCATGCTTTCTGATCCATTTTCCTTCTCGGGATCATGAGCTTCACATTTATCAAAAACGTTTAGATTGGCCTCATCTTTAGCTTCCTCTGTAACTTTCTGCATTTTCTCCCCCCGTCCTTCTTCAGACTCGTGTCTGTCAGCTTGTCCGTCTTTCATCCTGCAGACGTTTCTCAGAAAGTTCAGCTCAGCTCGCTCCTGCTGCTGCCGCATGGTGAGTTCATTTAGTTTGCAGCAGACACTTTTGTGTTCGGCTCTCAGACTCTCCAGCTCTCGTTCCACCTCCCGCTGTCGGCTGAGGGCCTGAGCCAGCTGCTCCTCCACAGCTCTGTGGCTCTGCTGGAGCAATCCCAGCGCCTGCTCCGATTCTACCCGCAGCCGGTCGGCCACAGACACGGCAACCTGCAGGTCACACTGGAACTGATCCCACTCCAACCTTTCAGTCTGCAAACAAAAACACTGTTCTCTGAACTTAAGGGACTGACTGCTGCTTCTGATCATCAGGTGGAAAGTGTTTCCTGCACTGAACATTCATGATCTGTGGACCAGGAACTGGTCATAACTCACCCTGTGAGTCTCCTTCAGCGAGTCCATCTCCTCCACCAGCTGTTCTCTCTCTGATATGAAGCGCCTGAGCAGCTCTGACAGGATGAAAAGTTACATCACACAACAATCAATTCAAGTCTGGCAGCGGTGATCGACACAGCTAAAATTTCAATGTAATTTAAGAAGCAGGAGGAAGACTGATGCCATAAAAAGAAATGTGCCTCACTTACTCACGACAATATGCATTTATAGTTCTGGCACCAGCATATGCAGTTAAAAAAAAATCAGTTTTTATTTCTTGAAGTTATTGTGGATTTGGAGAACTTTTAAAGATCTCTGTGCAACATGAACCATTGCCATCGTCACCTTTTTATCTGCAAACTGACAGCAAGCTTTACATAAGCTAAACAACTGAATTTTTCTTTTAGTCTATCAACAAAATGTTCCAGATAAAGCTGCAAAACAAATGCAAACCGTGATGCATACCAGCTGAACAGGTGTCATCAAATTTAGCATCATTTTCCTTCAAACACACTTTTGCTATTCAGACTTCATCTACATGTTGGTTGGAGTCACTCTGATTAGTCTGTCATTAAAGCTCATAGTGGAGCACAGCACATTCTGACTGACTTTTGGGAAAATTAAACAATTAACAGAGTTAGTTTGCTTCTAGCAATCTGAAAAAGCAAATGGCTCCAGCATTTTGATCTTTGAGACCTCCCCCTGATTTAAAACAACTTATTATGTAAATCTCTCTCCAGCATTGCCAGAGGAATGGTTATAGGAGCTCATGGCTGCCGACTGACTTACACAGTGATTTAAGTCTTGACAACAACCACTGGCAAGGGTCAGTTTGAGTTTACATGATCTAAAAAAACAAAAGGAAACAATCTGCTTACCTACTGCTCCTGTGATGACATCAGTGTTGGGGCTCAGCCCTAACGGGGCCCCGTAGTGCTCCATCAGACTGACTAAAACCAAGGTCATCTCCTCTCCAGCCGTCTCTGCTGCAGCTTGCGGCTCCATCCCACTGTCCCTCTCCTGCCAGCTCTGCTCTGAGGGCGATCCCTTGGACAGAGGCGGCGATGCTGGACTGTCCAGACTGACCTGGGCCTTGTCCTGTCGAGCAGCTGCATTGCTCACGTTCGTCTCTGAGGAGCTGATGCTGTCTACGCTGATCACTGCCCACTCTGAGGGAGCAGACACTTTCTGCGTCCAGTTTGCGATTGGGGAGGAGATGGAGGGGGTGGTGCTGCCGGCCGGTGATGGAGTCTGCGTCTTCTCAGAAGAAGCTGAGGAGGGTAAGGCCATGGCAGCCAGCTCCGCCTCTGACGGTGAGGTAGGTGGTGTGTGGTAGAAATCTAAAGGGGAACCTGAGAGCAGAGAATAAAACCATCAATATCCTGAGTTATAAAAACAATGAAGTTGAAACACGTCTCGTTTCTCCTCGATGCAGATGTAAGCACTCGGTGTCCACTCCCTTACTTACTGTCCTGCACTGACTGATGCAGCAAAAAGCCTCTCCTGCCAATATCTTGGCAAGCACAGTCCCCTCTAGTAAGATACAGGAAGAGAAGTGATATCCCCTCATCTACTAGCAGCTGCTTTCACTGCAGCCAGAAAGGGTTTCCATTCGTCATTATGCCTGCCACAATTCTGCAGGACCTGTGAAGCTAAAAAGATTCCTACAAAATAAATGGTGGTTTTACTAGAGTTTATATTCTGTTTGGGGACTGATCATGAAACATCTTCTGTCTCATTTACAGCTGAAACTCATGTTAAAGCTAAACGACTCTGCATAATGCAGATCACATCCAGCTTATGGCGTACATATTTTGGCAGGCTACAAGAATCTCCAGCTGTTCATTTACGATCTTTTCATTCTTCCCCTCCTTGCCCTTGCACTGGAGTGAAGATTCTGCAGACTCATCATTTCCCTGGCAGCAGCATGATGTAGTCTGCCCAGCTGCAGCAGGGGAGTTATTCTCATCCTCTAGCCTGAGCCCACTTCCTGCTAACTGACAGCCCAGAGACAAACACCAGGGCTGCATCTTAAACAGCTGAAAGTGAAAATTAAAGCGTGTGAGCCACCGATCGAACCTCTTCAGTGAGAGGGAAGACTTGTGAGGCTGCAGACAGCCTAGTACAGCTGGTCTGTGAGGGTTTGAGCTGAAGGGTAATTAAAGTACAAAGGAAGTCAAAAGTCTGACGCTGCTGGATTTAACTTTTGCAGTTTTCTGGGGTACAACTTGTGTTTTCCTGTAGACTCAGCACTTTTGAGGCCCAAGAAATTTTAATCATGCAGATACCTGACACCAAGATATAATTGGAACAAAGCGGGATCCATATTCTCCCCTTATAAACTCATTTATAGATCTTATCAAACAATTTTAGTTAAACGAATGAAGCTTTTCCACCAAAAATCAGTAAACTTCAATTCATAAGATGTCTTTGCTGATTGCATGTATGCATGTATACATACACATACACACACACATACATACACACACACACACACTCTTGTCCTCAGAATTATTCATACCCTCCAATTAAGGGCTAGAGTCACAATATTAATTCAAATAAACTAAAAAAAAAAAAAAACAACAAAAACCTAATTATAAATCTAAAATTTACTATAATATAATCTGGTAAAATTAGATATTGCTTTTGAATTGTGGTTGGAAATAATTTAAAAAAATTAAACAAACAAGACTGTCCCACACAAATTAGAGCATCTTTCCCATGAACAGTGGACCAAAGTGTTATCAGGTGTAGAAGTCTTTAACATTAGAGAAAACACCTGATTACAGTGATTACCTCAAAGTGTTGCTCAACAAAATTTCAGCCTCAGAGCCCCATCATGCTGGTTTACTTACTTTATTTTTTGTGTGTTTTTAATATTTCTTTCGAACCACAGTTCAAAAATCAAAGTTATGATTTTCATAGAATTTCTATTTATTATTACTTTTGTCAATTTCAACTTATTTCACTGACAGCTGATTTTTTCCTTCTTTAATTGGAGGGTATGAATAATTTTGAGAACAACTAAATACACACACACACACACACATACACAGTTAAGAGATTGACTGTCTCTTATGTTCAGCATGTGCGTTAAGCTGCAAAAGCAGCCATTTCTAAAAGGAATTGCTTCATTCCATTTCCTGAAGCTTTTGTAAGCAGCAGAGTAGCGAGAAAACTATTCTGATGTTTTCAGTGGAAAGACTCCTGCTGTTCTACTACTGCACATCAAAAAGTAGTGAAAACTTCAAAAGATTCCTGCTGTTCTGTGGGCAAATCAATTTATTTTCTTTTAGAAAAGGAAGCTATTGAGTGCTGAAAAGAGAAAAAGAGGCAAGAGCACTTGCTTAGATCCAGGAGGGGAAAAAATCTAAAAATAGTCTGCAGATTAAAGATGAGAAAACAAATGTAAAGTGATGCATCTTAGAAATGGTGAACATCTCAATCACTTGTACAAAAACAGTTTATTATGCTTCAAAGCTTACTCACAGTGCATTGGTGTTGTACCTGTGTGGCCATGATATTCTTTCCCATTATGGTTACCCATGATCCAGTAGAGTTAGGTGGACAGGCTGTCCCAGTTGTCCTCTGTCTCCTCTGTCTTTAGAGGCCTCACTGCTGCTTTGACAAGGGATTAAAATGTATATTAGTCTGACTCACACAAATTACCTCTAAGATTTTTATTTCTTTTGACTGGCAAGTTATCACACCTTGCAGTATGCTAGATAAATACAAAATTATAGTGGAAAAAAGAGCCAGAAATTGTTGTTTGCTTTTTCTAGGAGCCAGAAAATGTTTAAAAACAAAAAACAAACACACACCACAACAATAACAGTCCAATTCTGGACGAATTGGATTTTGAGACCAAATCCTGTAAACAAAACGGTGAAATTTTATGTTAACAAGGGCTTACAGTAAAAAGAAAATCGCTCAAAACGGGACAACATATTGTTACACACTAGCAATATTAACAGATTAGTTCGGCACACGTGTGTTGGGTTAGGAAGCTATACTTAAAGAAAAAAATCACCTTTTACAACCGAGTAACACAGCTCTCTTGTAGCCATCATACGATGGGCCCATCCGGACAGCTGACACCTAAACTATTAAACTGTTAGATCAACGTCTGGCTCGCTGAATGGTATGCCGATTAAACTTGTGTTTAATATAGCATATTAAGAATTTGGTTAATTTTTCTCTGTTTCCCGCATTTTCATTTCTTACAGACCACCGGCTAACTGCACGGCTGTAACTGAAGTTTGGCTTTATTCTAGTCAACAATCTGCAGCTTCTGCAGCTTCTGCTAACATCTCACCAACGCGTTTATGCAGCAAGCCTGCACACACCACAAAGCCCTCAGTTTCATTCATGCTACCTGCCCAGCCTGCCAGCTGGAAGCTGCTCAGTTTGGTCTCCGGCTGTCCGGCGGGGCTGTCCTCCGCTTGTCTGGACCTCCTGTCTGGAGTGTCCTTCGTCTCGAGCTTAATTTCACCAGCAGACACCGGTCGACTCAGAAACAGCCATGTTCTCCAATAAATTCCACCACAGGGTGACAGAAAAGGCAGACACCATGTATAACTTGAATCCAGTTACGAGCCAACCCCGCTGCTTCGCCTTTAAATCCAATGCGACAAAAAGAAGGAGGCAGAAACAAACTGGTTGCGCAGCAGCTGCTCGTTGCATGAACGGAGGGAAGATTCATAATGGCATCATTTATGGAACCGCGTTTAAAACACAAACAAACAGGATGGCGATTAAAATAAGCTACCAAATACTGGAAACAGACAGTTGCCAACACCGAGACTGAAAAGAAGTCACACCGGTTAGAGGTTAATTATCTTTTATTTAATGCAGGTGTGGCAGGCAGGTAACAGGTTATTATTTCACACAGTATGCCGGTTTTATCATGTTACATTTAATCTCTCACAGGATAAAACAAACAAGCAAACAAAAAACAGCCAATTTGTTTAATAGGCACAATTTTTCATCCATAAAGTCACCAAAGCTTATTCAGACCAGCGGGTCTGAGAAACCTGCAGGCAGCAGGCTGATAAATACCAGGAATGGTTCAATCTCCAAACTAGTTTTTTGGGGGAATTGAAGACATCTAATTTCTTTTTGAATGTTGTTTTTTTTATAAATCCCAAACTAACAGGTTTTAGATAAAAGCGCCCGTTCAGTTTGTTCATTTGTTAAAAAGGAAATACATCAAATGCACAAGATGAAACAGTTAAAAATATACAGGACAGGAGGTGGCAGAAAGCCAGTCTGGCTTCTCCGAAGCCTCCACCAAAAACAAAAAACACGTGCGAATACAAATAACATTAAATAAAATTATGTATAATAAAATTAATAAACAAAGACCAAGCTTATCAATCTAAGCGATTAACGTAAATTTGAAAACAATGGGATAGTCACACATCTAAGGGAATCAGTTGGCAAGATAAGTTAAAAATGAGCGCCTCCCCCCTTTAAAACTAGGTGGAAAAAACAGTTGAGTACTATATATATATATATATATATATATATATATATATATATATATATATATATATATATATATATAAGTGTGACATACATAGGCTTGTGAATATACAACTTCAAAAGTGATGCAAGAATGAAAATAGATGACCCTGCCATCACAGGTTGCACAAGTGACAGCTGAAAGATAAAGACGAAAGTTGTAAGGGGAAAAAAAAAAAAAACTATCGTCAAAAAGACCATGATCATGGAAAATTGATCCTGTACGATACCAAAGAGAGTGAAGAGGATTAAGACAACTTTAAGTCAGCTCTTGAACAAACAAAAACAGTAAAGAAGTATTTTATCTCTTCAAACTCCAGCTAGTCCTTGTGCTAATGTAAAATCAGGATGCTAGACAGAATCAATGAACCAATGAGCATAAAGTAAAACAAGTCTGCATCTAAAAATGAGCGAAAATCAAGTTTAATGTGTAACACTAATAGAAAACTACTAGAAATTGTAAAGAATTTGTAAAATTGGATCATTTCAGCACCATGGACAGCGCACAGTGGAGGTGAGTTTCTGGCGCCCTCCAGTGGCCATAATTAGACATACAGAAATAATAAAAGTTTTTTAAAAAAGCATAAGAGGGGGGGGGGCAGTCCATATCTATATATTAGGTGCATCTCTTGATTTTACTGGTAAATAAATGATCAAGCTATTTGTGTGATTAGAAATAACCTGTTTGGAGGCTGAAATGATAAAGTGTTTTTTTTTTTTTTTTTTTTTTTTTTTTTAGGGATATCCTCTTTGGGATTGTTAAAAACATAGCTAATAGCAGATGGATAAAATAACACAGGAATCTTCAAAAATAATTCAAAATCCATACAATGTTGTTCATTTTACCTTTAAGTCAGGAATGTTTTTCCTTTTATAACTAAAATCAGCCATGCCTCAGAGCGTGTAAATTTGTTGCACTGAAGTAACACAGGGATTTGTTTTTACATGCATCCACTGTTATTATTTACTTCAGAATTATTTGAAATATGTACAACGAATTATCTTCTGATCTGTGCAGTGTGGATTCTCTAGTGTTTCAGCTTCTGGCTGTTCTGGCACCCACATGATTCTCCATGACCTGAACTCCTAAAAAAAAAAAAAAAAAAAAAAAAAAATCCGTTTCTTAGCAATCAGTCTCTTGAGATTAAACCCACTCACTTTTATTACCATAAACATAATTCTGAAGTACTTTTAAAACAAATTTATTCTTGTGCAGGGATTTATTGAGGACAGTAAAAATAATAGTAATAATCATAATAATAAAAAATCAGTCAATAAGTAGGCCTATTTGTACAATTTTGCTCCATTGTACCGCAAAGGATTTTACATCAAGTGATTATGATCCGATTTTTGACTTTCAGCTCTGAAAGAGGAGGTGATGAATGTAATTTACCTCTTAAATGTCAATGTCAAGAAATGCTTCTAAGCTGACTTTGTGATTTAGCAGTATGCTGCTGCTAGCAGCCGCTCCAGGAGCAACGTTGTGACGCAGCAGTCCACCTGAACCAGCCTCGAATGGCTGCTAGAGTAAGTTACCTTGCCCAACAGCACTTCAGCTGCCAAGGGATAGCTGAAGATCAGGATACATTGCTTTTATTCCCGTGCCTCACAAATTTAATCTCATGCATCTTCTGCTCATAAACCATAAAGAGAGAATATGATTGAATGTATTAGTTATCATTTTAATTCCTTTCTTGAAATCCATGTTACACTAATTGCTTACATCCAGTTGTGGTTATTTTTGTGCACAGATCACTGAAAATGTCTACTGCTTAAAGTAAAACTGTTAAATGTACCTGAACAATTGTATTTAAAGCAAATCAATAATTTATAGTTTATTATCAGCCACCAGTGACTTGAACACATTGCGGTCTTTCATTTGAGCAGTGTCACTTTAAATCATGCAGATGTTAGTGTAGAGTACAACAGGGAGTGTTTTATTTAATTATTTTTCTCTTATGACGACTTTTTGTGTTTGCTTGGAGAAGTTTCGTGTAACGTTATGTTTCTTACGTTGGATCAATACTTGGCTTCTATAGGCGCAGACTTTGCGAAAAATGGCGTCTGATTTACACTGCCTTCATAACAGCAGCAGGGCTCTCAGTGACCACAACATCAGGGTTTTTTAAGTCACCTCCTAAGAATGAAGTCCGCTGCAGCATCAGGACTTGCGTCGGACAGGAAAGCGCACCCGAGCCGCCTTCATCATGGGAAACTACGGCCGCTCTGCAGCAGATGTTTCTAACGACAATGATTATTCTCACGGATGCCAGGGGACATGATCGCCTTTCATTTATTTATCTCCCATCTGCTGTCGAAGAAGGAGTGACCTTCTGTGAGACGGAAGATGTCAGCGCTGAAAAAGGTACGAACGAATGCGCGCGGTGTTTGTGCATAATCCGAACTAGCGACGCATCTTGTGTGTGCGTGTTGTTGTCACTGGAATTGGCCTCAAGTGCATCCACATGAGGTCTCATCGAGGTTTGAATATTACCCATCTGAAGTCAGCGTGCTGCACCGGACCGTGTAGCAGCGAAGTGTTTCTGCAGAAGTTCTGCAGGGCGACAATGAGTCGCTCACCTGGATGATTTTCACTTCTCCCACCAACCAGTCTCACCCAATGATGCAGAGTGTGGGAGAGGTGTTGTGAGAAATACTGTGCATATGTTGGAGGTGGAGGTAGGGAGGAGGGGAGGAGGGGCATTGTGAATGGAGCCCACACTTATTCCATCAAGTTATTCCTGTGTATGAATGCCCACATGTTCCCATTGTGCTGTTCCCCTCCATTCAGTCAATGAGAGTCTGTGGAGTGACTCAGCTGTATTTGTACTCTATCTGTCATCCATCTTTTCATCTGTCACAGGTGTTGCCATGGCTACTACCGACTCACTGCTGTCTTTTCTTTGAGAAGGACCCAGGTAAGTGGTGGGAGAGGTCAATAACGATTTAGTTTTATTGTTGGGATGTTGAATTGTGAGAAAAGTGTTTTTACATGTTGATTGATGTGACAATAGCTGTGGGTGCGAAGGAGGCTTCCCTGGTCATGACATGAGGGAAAATCACTCAGAAAGATTACCTCTGATGGTTCATAGTTGTCCACAGCCAAACCAAAACTGCATTTATCAGCTTAGAAACATAGTCCCTGCAGTCCTTGTCTGAACTCCTCTTGTGACACACATGTCTACCTCAGACCTACACAGATCTAGCCACGCTGATGCAAAGGTTAGACCAGCTGATAAATGTAAAATGACTAAATTACTGCTCTCCAAATCATTCCAAAAATTTCTTAAATGCCAAAAAATGGCACAAGCATAACTCTCCACCTTTGTCTTATCAAGTATGAATAGATCTATGACCATATAATATAATTGATTATCCATCTTTATCTTATCTTCAACGCTTATGTAGCTTCAGCACAGCAGCTTTTCTTTGGTTTTCAATGCTGCAAAAAGGCAGCTTGTAATATTTGACTCAGCCTGACATGTTTGACTCAGGAACAGACTGAACAGAGAGGAGGTACAGTATGAGTTGTGGAGCAGATGTGTTAGAATGGTAAAATAATAATGCATCACTGTTAAAATGATGGATATTTGATTTAAGGCTGTACAGGCTTCTGCAGCTTGTGTATGTTATCATACAGCTTATGATGTGTTACTTAAATTAGATCAACCTTTTCTGCAACTGCCAGCTCAGAGAAGTCCTACTCATTAAGTTGGAGGTAATTCTAGTCTACCTGTGAATGAAAACCCATATTATCATTGATTTGAAAAGTAAATGCTCAGCTGTAATGCTGACTATTGTATATCACTCACATTTCATTTACTGATTCAATCAATACAACCCTTTTAAAATAAACCTGTGTAATCATAAAAAGATGGGAGAAACAAGTGTCAGTGGAAATTAACTGACCATATCTTAGATCTCTCCCATCTTCTGTGTATGTGCATTAGATTTGAGCTTTCATCCCACTGTGGACCCACAAATTAAGACCCACTGAATTACAGGGGACAAGAGGCTGATCAGATGAGTGTGTGTAGAAACCGATGCAGGCATTGTATCACACAGAAAGACCCCAGCTGAGATTTGCAATATCTTACCATCAGGTGTCACCATGAAACATTTCCCCGCTGTGCCAGCCACAGCTTGTTATCAGCTGTTAAAGTTACCTTTTTTTCACATTGACAAACACAAAATTGTGTTTCTGGCCATCAAACAAATCATTGTGTTTTTAAACCATGAAGAAAGTCAGTCACACGCTGCAGATGAGATGTTTAATCTATCCGGATTAGAGAATAAGAGCAAAACCATTCACATTACATGCTTTTTCCCACAGTAAAATTCAAATGAAGCATTGAATAAGCTCAGCTGATAACACTGTCCGCTCACAGTGATGAGGAATTATTACTCTTCCCCCGTCAGCATGCCGAGCTTGTCTCTGTTAAATGTGCGAGAGCCAGCTCTATCCTTAGAGCCTTACAGAAATCTGGCAGATAAAGAGAGCGAGCAAACTTTAGATGGCGGTTGTGCTGTGATATCAGGAGAATTTGTATAGTCATTAATTAGTCAAACTTTGGATTGCACCTTCTCTCAGCAGAGGTCAGAGCACAGAGAAGCATCCAAGGAAAAAGAGCTGCAGGGGTCTGCTGCCTTTCTCCCAGCATTTTTGGAGGGTTTGCTGATGATCAAACGCTGCCTCACATCAAACCTCAAATACTACCACTGCCACTGATATGCTTTTGAAGCCAAAGGCCCGAATGAAATCATAAAAGCAAAATCTCACCATTATATATTTATTTATGTTTTACCAAAATGACAGATAAAGAAGCAGAGACTCACCAAGAAAAGGAGGCTTGAGTGCAAACACAAAATACAAACTACATGTCGTGTTGTCTTTCACAAAACATGCAGCCTCCTGAAAACATCTAATTCTTTCAGATGAAGTGGCATAATCTGATGATGCAAGACTGTAATATAAACAGTATATTTGCAGATGCATAATTGGTCAATGATCAAACATGTTGCATTCATTTGTGATTATTTTCGGGGTCACCCACCACCTGTCGGATGCTCATTAATAGTCATCCTGTGTATTTTGCATTTTCATCCAAACATAATTTGTTTCCATTATTGCAGCGCTGTTATAAATCACAACCTCCACCTCATAAAAACAAGAACATCAACAAAAAATAATCACGTGTGCTTATCATATTCTAAAAATGTCTTTTTATGCTACAAATGGGCTGACGGTGGAGTTTCAGCTCCGCCACACATGGAGATTATCAGTGAGTTAATCATGTGTAAGGTCCTGCTGGGATTTTACAGGCTTTGTCAGCACAAAAGCTGGTGATGAATTGAGCGCAGAAATGGGAACTTCTGTGCTTGTTTGATGTGCTTAACCTAAAGAATTGTGAGTTTTATCAGCTTTATCAACCGCCTGCAGAACTTGCTCTCAATCACTCCTGAGTCATCATTTTCTCAAGGTTGAGGAGGGAAGTTAATGACTGGTGGGATCGTTTTAAAGAACACAAAGCAAGCAAGCCAAGTATCAGGGGCAGTGGCGCCTTGCATGACTTTTTATCAGAAAAAAAAGTGCTCAAATGTCAAAAATGAGCATGTAGGCATCTGAAATCTCTGTTAGGGTGGTGGTTTTTAAACTAGAGCAGGATGTCACCACTAGGTGGAACCGTTTGATAACTTTGCAAAAACTCAGCAACAACCTGTGCATAGAAACACGACTGCGCAGCATTGCCTCATGAAATTCATTTACTTGTTTTGCTGATGTTTTACTGCATAACATTTCATTTGAGCAGAAGCAGAAGGCATAAAATTGTTGGGATTTAATCCAAATAACTCACCAGAGCACGGAAGCTTTTAATAAGCAAATCTTTGATTAAAACATGCAAACAAAACTCAAATCAGAATTATTTCAGTATGTTTTCTGTTCTCATGACCTAAATATTGTCTCATTTCTGACTTTGGTTAAAATTAGATGTCGAGTTAAGGGTAAAAGCTTTCAGTTTAAGGTGTTATTTAGATTTGTGGCACATTTAGCTCTTTGTGACCCCGCTGAATTTATAAAATCAGATATTAATTTGATCTAGATTTGACAAATCAGGGCAGACATTTTCCAACTACGTGAACAAGTAGTGTGATCAAGATAGGGACCCATTTTAATCCACTTCCATGCAGTCAGTCTAAACATACAGCACAGTTGTAGCTGAATGTGAATGAATTTTATCAAGGCCAAAGCTTTAGAAATGTGTGAATGAATCTTTTTAATCTGGTTCATCTTTTGCTGACATTTTTTTTTCATCTTAAAAAGAAGCACTTGTATTTCTCTTGTCTGCATCTCTGGTTTGCAGAATTCCAATGAGTCATACATTAGGCCTAAAATCAATACCGTCCTTCCCCAATCTGTATTTATTTCTCTCTCGGATTGTCTCTCGGTCTTTGAAGGGCTGCTGTGCTGTGCTGTAGGACAGGGGAGAGGTTGGTGAAGCAAAGAAGACGTGAGGAGAATGAGAGGATGGTTAAAGTTGGAGATCAAATGCTCTGCGAGTAGGTGGATTTTAGTTTAGTTTGGATAAGAGGTGGTCTCAGGACTTCTGGCATTGTAATTAGCTTGAAGTTGGTTTTTGAAGCAGAACCATCAGTTCTAACTCGCTGCTCCGTTTTGTTTAACTTTCTCAATGGACTGAATCATTTAAACACCTGCACATGTCACGAGAAACGTCTCAGATCTCTGTGATGTAAGCAGGATCCTGCCAAGACCAGGAAACGACTCTCTCCTTTTTGGTCAGAGGAGTGATGTCATCGCAGAGAAAAGCGTGAGTTTGGCTCAGGATTTATGAAGCCTGGCATTTTAGCATGAAGATGACCATGTATGACCACATGCAGCACTTAGATCAAAGATGCAGAGCAGGAAAACAGAGCAACGTAAAACAGCAACACATCTGTGATCTGTGATAAACCTCATCTTGAGAGGAAGGAGTGAAAAGTGAAGGTTAAAAATAGAGAAATGCAGATAGAAACACAGAGAGAGGCAGCATGAGCGTGCATGCTGATGGGGATGGGAGCGTGTGGAGCCACAGAGCTGCAGAATCCTGAATCCAGCAGATGGAAACTCCGTGTCCTTGTTTTGTGGCGATCTGTGGGAGCAACATGCAGCTTGCGCCGCTGCCTCGCACTGCTGCAGTGGAGGAGTAAATGCGGAGCCCAACACTCCTCCAGGTGATCCACAGCAGCCCAGCAGACTGCTCCCTCCTCAGCCTTCCCTCTCCTCTTCTTCCTCCTTCTCCTTCTCCACCTCCACCTCTTCCTCCTCTTCCTCCTCCTCCATCTCCTCCTCCTCTTCTTCCTCCTATGTCAGTGCTCCATTCCTTTGAGGGGGTTTGGAAAAACATAAGAAAGGAACAGAAAAACAGAGGAGAGATCCTGCTTTACCCTCATCCGTTCTCAGCTGTGACACACCTTTGCATGACTGTCAGCTGCTTCCCTGTCATCGTGTGAAGACGCGCTGCATATGTGCTCCAATGTCTTCGGAACATAGACTCACTACAAGGTAAGAGGACCCAGACTCATCAAGGAAAGCGTTTAAACTCTTCTCTGTTTTTGGCTCTTTCTGGAGACATTTTCGGGGGAGCTGCTACAGCCTTGCATGCATGTGAATTTAACAGGTAGAAGACAAGTTGCCAGAGCAGATTAGGCAACCGGTATTCCTTACAATCAATGGAAAACGGGCAAAGCTCTCATAGGCACAAACATTCAGCTTCACTTCTGGGGTGAAAGCTCCTCTTCTCCACATTAATTGCAGTGATATGCTCTCTTGTGTGTATGTGAACGTCTGTGTGTGTAACAGAATCCAGCAGGGTGGGAGGGATTGCTCTTCATCCAGGCTTCTCGATGGGCAGCGAGGGGATTTTTGTCTTGACAGTGTGGCCAAACAGCTTCTCATCGATCTTCTTATGTTCACAAACGCTTACAGAGTCAGTGGCTTTAAAATAACTGACACCCTGTCTTCTTTTATGACACCAACAATTGATTCTTATGTAACCATTTTTATGGATTCAGTTTGACTGTACAGAAAGAAAAAATCTCCTCCAGTTAATCTCTGTTTGCTTTCGTGCCTTATTTGTATTTAGTAAGTGGGGGTAAGATGAAGAGAGGAGAGAAAGGGGGTAATACAAGGTAACAGCCGGAAGATGGATTAGGACAGGAGAGGATGAGGAGGTGCAGGAGAACTTCCTCCATCACTCTATGATTTGGGGAACCTGCTGGCCAAGAGCTGAATGGTGCAATCACACGCAGGTTTACTCTGCAAAGCCTGATGGTGTAAGTGACCCTAATGAGGGTTCATCACTCTCATCCTCCACACACACACTCTGGTTTATCAGAGATGGTGATACAGAAAAAATCTTGCATTTTGCTGTTTGACAGGACGAAAGGACTCCTCTGAATCTTCAAGTGTCTTGTGCTCCATCATGCTCCCGTTTTCATTTGCCCAGAAAGACGCATGTATAAATCATGCTCTGCAAAGAAAAATCTTTTAACTTGTTTTTGTTTCATTTTTGAACAAGATAGTCTAGTTCTCTCTCATAATTGTACAAAAATATCCAACAGAAGGAGACGTACTTAATCTCACGAACTCACATCCACAGTCCCTCACACCAAACCCTCACAGACATGCATGTAGGTACAGTCACAGCTGTGTGAACTGAATCAGGCTCCCTTCCCGTGCAGCAAGGTGTCTGGCTGCTCGTTTGTCATGCGTGGCATTTGGATTCAGAGGAGGATCTCTGAGGAGCAGCGTCTCAGCTCCTCACAGCTCCCAGGCGGCCCCCCCCCCCGATCCTCCCGATCCTCCAGCAGATACACTTGCATTCTGAAATGCTTCATTTAGCTAGAACAGAAGTGGGAAGCTCCATCAGCAGCCCCTAAAGGCTACGCTGTGTATTACTGTGGGAAAATGAAAATACCGGACAGAACATCATTTCAAATGACTGAATTCTATGTGCTGCTATGATGGTTGAAGGAAAAATTTGACAAAGAACAATCTAACGGGCTTTATTAGTGCCCTAGTGGCAAAGTTATCCTTGTGAGGACAGGAATGAGGTCAGCTAAATTCTGCTGTGATTTGATTTCTTTAGACACATCTTGTATGCATGACAGATCAGTGGCAGAGCAACGTAAGCAGTCAAAACATTTAGATGAATCCAGTGCAGAGCACAGATATCCAAGGAAATCAAGCAGCGGAACTGAAACATCTTGTAGAATTATGGAACGGTGACTGAATGTGACAGCCATGATGGGGTCAATATTATCCTTTGAAGTCTTCCTGTAAGGACCACTAATAGCTAACCTGGGAGACTGATCTATCAGGCAGCACAATATCTGATTGTAACACTGAACAGTGCTTTTATCAGCTGAATTCACTTTGGATTCATGTTGATGAAACTTGTGTGGATGATGTTCAGATCAGTGGATTATGAGTGGATTTTGAGGAATGAGATTCCCTGTTGTAGATGCCTGTCCTCTTTCACCTTTTTCTGTTGACTGAATACATTTGTGGATGTTTATTTATATCAATTATTCCTTCACTCATGCAGTACTTTCATCTGTTGCTTCTCAAGACTTTTTCCAAAGGACTCTGTTGTGATTTCAACTTGTCCAGATGAGTCTTCCATACTTGTTATTTTTAGTGACGAGGCTACAGGTTAGATTTGCATTGGATAACTCTTCCATATATAGTAAATCCCATTTGTTCATTAATGAAACAGAATGAACGTTTTAGAGCTTCTTTACGGTCAAATGAAGATTTTTGCCTTCCTGCCAAGAAATGTTCTTGAATCTGCAAGCTTCTTTGGTCATAGATGTCGTGCCTGAACTTCCATAGTCTCTCTTCACACCTACTTAATAACAGAATTTGTGAAAAAAGTTTTGACAATGCTTTTTTTTTAAAAAAAAAGAAAAAAAAAAGCTTAGCTCAAATGATATCAGTCATTTATTTGAGGATATGTAAAAGGTTCTGAAACTTAAAAAGACAAGCGTTAACTTTTGCACAAGTCACACTTTTGTCTGTAATTTTTTCTATTTAGAAAGAAAAGTGTAATTTATAGAGACTCCTGTCTTTTTAGTTGGAAGTTCTATAATATAATACACAAAAGCCAAAAGCACTTGCATTGCATACAGGTTTTTCTAAAATGGTTAATTTGTTTGTTTAGCTCTTGTTTATCTTCTTACAGTGTATATTTTGTTTTGGGATTAAGCTCACCACATCTGGCCATTGATGGAATCTTTTCTTTGCTTTTCTGCTGAGGTTTGGAGGTCAGAATGGATGGATTAACTTCCCGTTAGCTGCTATGCAGGTTTGTCACCTTGCAACTAAATACATGTGAATTCTGTAAATTTATGAATTGATAAGACTTTGGAGAGGTTGTTGTGACAGTCGTGTTAGAGAATCCCACTTCTGGGTTCCCACAATTAACTTTGCTACCCATGAATCAGGATGGGGTTTCTCTTTGCAGCTCACCGATTTAGACCTGGAAGTTGCAACTTCACATCCTTTTTAATGTCTTGTCATCTTCTCTTGTGGTAGTGAAGACATGTTTTCTCACATTTCACATCAGTGTCAGTGTATAAAAATAAAAGTGGGGAATTTGTCATCCAGATAATCAGATAACGTGCAGAGCCCATAAAAAGCAAACACTATAACCAGACGAGAATCTCTTCTACTTACTTGCGTGAGAGAAGGAAATAATTATTTAGTATTTAAAGCAGTATTTGATTAGAAAGTTTATCTTCCTCCTTGAACCTGTTATCATAGTGTACTAGAGATGCTGTTTGCTCATTTGTGTAGAAGGTGATATTACATTTGACCTTAACATTATAACAAATCAACATAAAACATTACATTTGCAGATCTTTAATGCTGCAGAGCTACATTGGTGTGCAGCGAGTGTTTTCCCTTTCAGCAGCCCCATAAAACCACATCATTTATGTTTTTATGAGCAATTCATATACAATGTATGTGTACTGTTAAACAATGCCAATGGCCACTTTAAAACCCATGCAATACTAAAAAGTGACAGAAAATAAGTAAAATCTTACTTCTGAAAAGCTGGAGATGCATCAGTTTAGGTAACTTCATCAGTTTTATTAGTACACTGTAGTACAGCTTTATTCATTTCATATTGAGTTCATGCCATGGTCATCATTAAGCTTTAATCTCAGCTCTTTAATCTGAACTGTTCCTGGGCACCTGATGTTAAGTCCTGCAGCTAAACAGAGAGAAGCTGGATGGAAATAACCAGAATTCTACTTCCCAGCTTTAAACCCTCCGAGTACAATACCATGTTAGGTAGCGAGTGAAGCAGTGTGGGTGTATGAGTGAGTAGAAGAGTGACTATAGAGAGCATTCAGAGGAGTGAGCTGGATATGGCCATCAGAGAACAAGACTGATATTGCCAGCAGCATTTATTGTATTGTAATGAGGAAATTTGTTCTTTTTTGGCTGGTTTTGATCCGGATGAATGCTGACCTCCTAATGGGGATGCACAGCAAACAGTCCCAGCATGAACAATTAGTACCACCTTGTGTGTTAAAATGAATTATGTGGCTGAATCTTGAATTTCTTTGAGGCACTGATAAAATGTGAACCAGCACTGTGATACATCGTGTGCACGGCTTACAGCGAGAGCCACTTCCACAGAAGCTTTTCAGGCTGCGGGGTTTTGAAGGACACTGACAGCTAATTCTTAAAAATTCACTGAATCCCTTGCTTTTCTGTATTATATCTGTGTGACATCAACACTTTCAGATCTGACTCAAAATGTCCCCATTTTCATGACAGCTAAATGTGAGGTGCAGGAAAATCAGTGACGAGTAACAATGACACTGCATTAGTGAGGATGAATATCGTGCAAAATGCATTGATCTACCAGAGGATAGAATCGTGTATTGGAGACCGCTAAGCTCTCAGGAGTGTGTTACACTCTGAGCATAAGGAAACCCCTCATCCAGGTGTGTTTGTGCGTGCATATTTTAGATATGACAAAGGCATTGCTATTAATAATGGAATCAACTGCTTGGTGTGTGGTGTGGTTTGGCTTCCCTAATGAGGACTGGATTCATCCTCGGTCTCTGACAGTACACTGAGTGGGATATGCTGCTCTCCAGCCTGTTTCCATGGAGATACTCAGGAGCTGTATCTTTTTTTTTCCCCCTTCTGCTGTACATTCCTCCAAACAGTGCTTCTTCATAAGATGGATCTGGGCCAGAGTGTGTATGTGTGTGTGAGAGTGGGATTTAACGGTGTGTTAACAGGCATACAGATACGTATGGTGCCATTGACGGATGTGCTTGTGCTATTGTGCTAGTATTAAGTGTGCGTGTGTGTGCCGGCACCACTAGCAGTGTGACTGGACAATGTGTAATACTCTCTTCTGGTGTGTCTTGCTAGTAGTAGCTGCTAATCTCGAAGCTCAACTGTAGCAAATGTGCAAGTGTGTACGTATTTGCAGAGTTATGGAGGCTGAATTGCACTTTGAAAGCTACTGTATTGTGTGTGAGCGTGTGCATGTGGTGAGTCAGTGACAGAAAGAGCCACTGAGAAGAGTGAGATGATTGAGGGGGAGAGCGATAGGTTAGCACGAGAGAAACAGAGGGTGAAAAGACAAGATGATCTAATGAATATGGAAAATAACTGTCAACTGTAATCTGTGGACTGTATTATCTTACTGGGGGTGGGTGGGTGGGTGGGGGGACTAAATGCTTTCTTGGGGCTACATACAGCATGTGCCATTTTAAGTTGTATGTAGTCACACTAAGACTTGCCACAGGGCTTTAAAGCCAGAAACAGACCCTTGGCTCTTGCTTACAGGGTGACAAAGGTGACAGTGATTCCTGCACAGACAAAGAGGCCACCGCAGGGACGAAGTATGTCCAAAATAGTTGCAAAAAGCATCTTTACGTCTTCACAGAATGATTCAGTGCCGACCCGAACAGAGTCCCTGCTGTACGGTGGTCAGGGCAATCCCAGCAATCCCAACAAGATTTCTAATTGTGGTGCTCTTCTATATCAATACGCAGCCCATCTCTATGAGCAGTAAATCTGCTCTGTGTCTCATTGACAGTATCTGGTTACTGCCTCTTCTGTTGAAGGATCATGTACATTATTAAACTAGGACCCCCCCAAAATGTCTTTTTTCTAATTATTTCATTGCTTCATCAATTGCTTTTTGAGGCAGTTGCAGCAGCAGAGAAAGCTGCTGCTTTAATTTTATACCATTGAAAGGCTTTTAGATTTTCCCATGAAGGTCCTAAATGCAGTCGGCCTGGGTTCAATACGAGCCTGATGCATGCCATCCACATCTCTGTCCACTAAAGCTTCCCCCAACAGTAGAGACTTTTTGGATTAAAAAAGAAACCTTTTTCCGAAATAAACAGTTCTTCCTTCTTACGTTTACAGTGTAATGTGAAACACCTTGGCCACAACAGCTTGGTGCTTCCTCCTTATGTTGATGGGATTTTGCTGTGGGATGCCATCCTGTTCCTTATTCAGGAGTTGTTGGTCACTCTAGAACTCCAGTACTTGAGGGCTACCATCCTGCAGGTTTTAGATGCTTCTTTGCTCCAAACAAAATGGATCCAACAGCTTATTGTAAAACTCAATGACCCATTAATGCACGTGTGTTGAAACAGAAAAATTCTGCAGGACAATGGTTCTTGAGGAGTTTGACACCACTGCTCTAAAACATACAGCACATCCACACAACTGGTTTAAGTTCAGGACTGCTGGCAGGACTTTTCATCCTCTCCATTTTTTTCATAGAATTAACAAATCCTGAAGTTCGGTTTCACTGGGGCTCAAACCTGGATCTTCTGTGTACAGCTGACGAGATGACCACTATGGAAGACAAGTTTCAGATTCTGGCGATATGTTATCAACGTGGACTCCAGGATCTCATGCCAATCTGTCGATCAGTTACGTGCCAATCAGTTGCCAGTTATACATCTGTGTCTGACACACATTTGGCAGCAGCTGGAGCTCAAAAGAAGTAAATACCAGCAGAGAATCTTGCTGAGGACTTTGGTAGATTTTCTGGGGCACTACCCACACTGGGTTGCTCATGCCACAGAAGCACAATGCTTCCATTCTGCTTTGTTGTAGAAGTGACTAATCAGGCTTTCCTATGATATATATGATGTTATTAAAGGAGCAAAATAATTGACATAACACATATTTTCTTTGTTTTTGTGCTGTGTATATTTACTTAAAGGTTACATGAAACAAACATGTCCTCTTATTTTAAAGTTGTATTGAACAATTTGGAAACAAAATCAGTGTAGTTTTATGTCATCATGCATGAAATGCATTTTAGCGTGTTTCCATTTCTTGGTAATGTACAATAAACCTCTTCATGTGAAGCAGATAATAGGGTACCTTGGGTGCAGGGTTAGTCTGGGAGGCAGCTGGGTGGCAGCAGTCATCTCAGCCTCCTCTCTGGGGAGTTTTTAGGATCAGTACCCGTCAGTATATGTGTGTGCAGACATAAAGGATAACATTACCACACCCTCCTGATCCTTTGCAAGTGCGGCTGTACCTGCTGTGTGTTAATGGCCCAAGTGCTCTGACTCACACAGGGCAGCAGTGGCTGCCAGGTGGTACTTGTCCACACAGGGGATTCAGAGTGCTAATACTAATGTACTAAACCAGTGTCCAGTCAGGTCAAAGGGGATGCCTGAGTACCACAGACAGGATAAAACACGGGCATGGCATGGCAGGGGTGAACAGCTTAGCTGATGTACCCAGCTGCAAGCTCGCACGCTTGCTGTCACGCTTTTTTCTGCATGTAAATATGAGAGCATAGCTTTATAGGTTATTCAAAGAATGGTTCTGTTCAACCAAAACACCATTAAAATGCAGACATCAAGACTAAAGGTCTTGTGTGACATCTAAATAACATCTTTTTTTTTTTTATCCAAACTTAATTTCTTCCATGATAAAGGTGACATTTATCCTAGTTTAAGACTTCTATCCATATTTTAAATATGTGCCTTATGACAACCAAAAACACAAACCATTCTTTTGGCTTATCAATCATGCTGGAGAATCTGTAACCTGCCTTTAATGAAATGGCTCTGCCCACTTGGAAGCTGCCTAAAGAGGTTTTTTTCTTGACTATGGCAGCCTGCTGGCATTCAGCAGTCTCAGCCTGGCTGAACAGTAAACACTTGGCTCATCAGCAAAACTTAAGCATGAAAGCAGAATATTTCAGCTCACTGTTCAGTCCATCTCAGTTTGTTCATTTTTAAATCACAGTTCTTACAATAGATGCACATGAGTTGCTTTTTATTTACCACAACTCTGGATAAGCTGGTTAAAACAGATTTTCCATCAAATAAAATTCACAGCTTTTTCCCTGTTTGCGCTTGTGTGCGCGCTGGGATATTGAATTCATTTAGTAATTTAGTTTGAGGCCTTTTAGCAGCCGCAGCATTCACTGATCATTTTAATTGTGTGGGATAACACGGATAAGCTTGTCGCCACAGAAACACGAGATGTATAAAGATTGTGGCCTGTGCAGTGATGTGTCATGGCACACCGAGGTGAGAGCACTGACAACAGAGACTGGCACCCTGCTGGTGGTGATAGTTTAATTCAAAACTAATTATGGAAAACTCTGCTTGTCTTGTGTTCTGTGTCATCCCACAGAGGAATAAAGTGTTGGCGTATGCCCATCAAATCTTTGGACCAGACTGCAGAAAGGCCCTTATTTATGTTATCATTAACTAGAGCTTTCAAATACAGAGACGACAGCGGCTCAGTAAGCACTGCAGATCTTACACTTTAAAGTAGCCACAGTACCGCAGTTCCACCAAAGGGCAACTCAGCCCATTTCTTTGTGAAATCTTACACTAAAATTCTTACTTATTCCAGAAAAGAGACTTTAGATGAGGCCATATAGATTATCATCTCTCATAAGTTTTACACTGTTTGACAAACAGAAAATGCTCAATGTCACAGAGCCAGTTAACCCCCCAAAATCTAAATATTCTAATGCAGAACAACAATACCCATTATCAAATACAGGATTTTCCAGATCAACATATGAGGGGGTGAGGAGGTTTCTCACCCAGCTCTGAAAGGAAGTTTGCTCCCTCCTCTGACCCGGTCATGTTTTCATTCTCGGTGGTTGTTTAGTTCCCGGGACATCTCTTTAAAAGTTAGGCCTGTAATTGCGTTTATCCAGTCTTGATATTGTGGGTGTAAGCACTGTGATACAGCAAGTGCTGGTCTCATTTATTCTTTCAGTACATAAAAAGTATATAGATGAGTTTATAAGTGGGGCAATGAGATCAGTGCTCACAGATGGCCTGAGGTGAGATATCAGAATCATTCAACATAAAGACATGGGGCAAGAATTGTAAGACTATTCCTGAGTCTGAAAGGAGCATCTACCAGGCTTAATCAGCAAATAATTTAAAGTGTGAGTGTGTAGTATAGAAATATAATGATTATAAAACGTCATACTCTAGTGTTTAAAATGCATAAAACATTATTTGCCAATCAGTGTGTTATTTACAAACTTGTTTGTCGTGCACATGCCTCCCAAAACCTCTATATTATACTGCTATGTTGGGTGTGTACAAACATTGAATCTGTTACTGGTTTGCTTTTTGTTTTTCTTGGTGACATTCTTGCCTCGGTTTGTATGGTAGTATTTGTTTGTAACGGAAAAATAGTTTGTCTCTTGTGCTTGCAAAATAAAAATATGAATTCATATTTGGATAAAGGTCTTAATGGCCTGACGTTTTTGATTTGCCTCTAGAGCCATTGTACAGTCAACCCAGGACCCTGCATAAACCCATTACACCCAGAGCACTCTGAAAGCAGGACAAAAGCCAGCTATTGTGTCAACTGATGAGTATAATAAGAAATATTGTCCTATGAAAAAAACCCTGTTGGTTCATGAGCTATTTCCCTCAGTAGCATCTATAGTAGAATATGCTGTTACTGCAGTGTGCTCTCAGTATCTTTAGGAAATATAGCTTCTGTTGAATCTCAGACATTGACTTAACACACTTTAGAGAGAGTTGCACTGCTCTGTGTGCAGCAAAAGACAGCTGACTGAAAGGCTGCAGCATGACATCAAAATACAAAAGATCCTGTAAAAGAAAATAAGCAAAGCCATTAAACTAAATTTAAGCAGAGGTGTGAAAAATTGTGTCTAATTCAAGAGATAGCAGTGTGCCAGGTTTTTTGGTTTCCTTCCAGGCAATGCTGAAAATGAAGCAAGTAGCAAACTTCCAGCAAATGCATAGTTAAATTAACCTTTGTTTAAAAAACCAAAAAAGACCGTAGGCAGTAAAATATAGTAGCTGAATGGGGAGGATGTTTTCCAGCACAAAGTGTGAGCAGAGAAAGTTTGAAATCTGGTCAATTTGTCTTTGGGTTACTGATATCAGTCAGTTATAATAACCACTCTGCAGATATATCGGCATGATTTTATGTTCTAAGAAAATCTTTTCTGTATTTCCCTGTAAATATTGAAATAGATAAGCTCATTAAATGAAAACTGAGCTATATGAAGAGTGGATTAAAGAGAAACATCTCTATAATTTGTAAGTTGTATTATTGGCCATGATTTTTAATTTTCTTTTTCTCCTATTCACACTTCTGTTAATGTGATCCACTTAGAGCAGCTCAGAGGCACCTACATGTCGGCTTAACAATTTCAGTAAGAGCACAATTAAAACTGCAGTCAGAGCTGTTTATTGGCTTATTGTTATAATGCTATTGTTCATTTATTGGTAAAGTCTGCGTTGCATGTGTATTTACTTATACACATGCAGAAACATGCATGCCTCGAAAGCCTGAGCACTGGTCAGTTGCAGAGGCCTGAAAACAAGAGGCCAAAGGGGCTGAAAAAGACATCTTGCACACACAATCAGACACTTATTTTTGGATACTGATTAAGCAGTGATTAAGTACAGCTAATAGTCATTTGGTGGCATGACTAACAGCATTATTATTAGCCTGCTTGATGCATTAAATTTATTATTCATACAAGGCCTGGTGCAAGCAAGTAGGAGGAGAGAGAACTACATCCTGATGTGTTCACAGTTTTTATTTATTTATTTATGCAGAACCAGTCTTTCAACACTTGGATGTTGTTACATTCTTGTTTTACATGAATATTTATTATGTAACAGGGTACAACAGCCTTGGAGGAAGTCTGTTATATTTGGTAACAAAATGTAGATTGGAAACTTTGTCCTCTTGATTCCTGTTTTATTTATGGCTTAATAACTTAGAATATAGATATGCAGCAAAATAACATAGTTAAAGCACTGTAGATGAGTTTTCAATAATATCCTGAAAAATTCTAAAGTTGATCAGTTTTTATACAAATCCCAAGGTTGCTCCAAAGATTAGAAGCAGCCACAAAGCACAACTTCAGTTTTTATGTCTGGATCTTGGAACATGTAAGAGCATCTGGTTGGTCAGCCAAGGCATTCTGGCTGAAGTGTTAAAGGTCCCCAAGCAGGACTGGAGCTTGAAAATTTAGAGCCAAAAAACCCAGCGGAACAATCTAATCATTCCAATTATACACAAAAAAAGCAATGCAGTGTTAGAACATGCTGATGTCATGATGTTTTCTTGATCCAGTCAAAGGAGGATCATCGATCTCCTCAGTTATGTTGATTTTAGTTTATGTAGCATGAATTCACAACAAAAAGCTTTTTCCTGGCACTTCACAGAAAGAAACTTACATAAGTACAGCTAGAAAGCTACATTTTTAAAACCTGGCAGAAGATCTCTGTAATTCACTGATGACCTTAGTGAAGACAATTTTACTCCCAAGCAAGATAACTTGTGTTGTAGTAAACTCTTACATTAATACACTAGTGGGAAACACTATATGTATGGTCAAGACAGAGGTACAATTTTAAAGCTTTGTGCAAAGGATTAGAGTACATATCAATAGTTTTTTAGTGCATTAAAAAATCACATTTGATCTTTTGATAAGGTTAGTTGACTATTATGTTTCTTAAACGTCCTCTTCCGCTTTAAAATCCCAGCTAAGGTGCAGTGTGTGTTTGATGTAGTAACATCTAGTTAGATAAACTGCAGATTCCAACTTCTAGGCCTTCTAGTCTCTGTCCTTCAAAGTGTGCAAGAATAACTCTGTTTACAGGGAAAAACACTGAAGGACCGCTACAGAGCTGTGGTGTTTCTTTTGCCACTTGCAGCCACTGTAAAAAGTTGGAAGTACAGCAAAGCAAAGGGGTTACATGGGGGACCAGCATCACCTTAAAAATAGAAATGGCGGCTGTGGCTCAGGTGGTAGAGCAGGTCGGCCAATGATTGAAGGATTGGTGGTTCAAATCCCGATCCCACAGTCATATGTCAACACTTTACCCTTCTTGCCACTGGTGTATGAATGTGTGTAAATGTTGCGGTTCAAGCTAGCTTATCACCAAGTATGAATGAGGAGGGGAGACCCCGCCCCAGAACAGGCAGCTCTCCTCCTCCTTTTTATTTATTTTTCCTCCCTTCTTCCCTAGGGCCCAGAGCGAGCAACTCCCCCTAACTCCCTATAAAAAACCTTCCCAAGAAAAAAAAAGATTTCCACCCTTAAAAAATTTTTTTTTATTTTTTTTTTTCTTTTCCTTTCTTTTTTATTGGGGGGTTGATTTTTTTATTTCTCTTTCTTTAATTTTTTTTTTTTTTTAATTTAATTATTTTTAAGCCTTTTTTTTTTTTTTCTTTGGCCGACCGAACCCCCCCCTCCCCCGGCTCTTTATTTCCCCCTTTTTTCTTTTTATAATCTCTTTTTTTTACAGAGTTTCCCCGTTTTTTTTCCAAGAATTTCATTTCAACCTTTCCTTCCCTTTCCCCCTTTGGGGCTTTTCTTTTTTTCCTCCTCTTTTTTTCTTTTTTCCTCTTTTATCTTCACCCCACACTTCTCCCCTCTTTCATTTTTTCCCCCCCCCCCTGTCCCCCTTTTTTTTTTTCTTCCTGGAGTGACGACGTACCTCACCGCAAGATGGCGACAATAACACCCCCCCTCTCTCCTCATTTCTCTTTTTCAAAAGACCGAAACCTACCCCAGTATTTATATACATTCTATATGAGGAGTGAAAGAATAACCTACTGTGGAGCACTTTGACTGCCTTGAGAAGTGCAATATAAATCTAATCCATGAATATCATCAAGTTAATAAAATGTGATAGTTCTTATTTTTGTGCATTTCTCTTCTAAGAAAATCATGTGCATTAGATGGTCTTAAATGTGACACAGTGTAAATGTAAGCTGCCACATAATGCAAAAATAGCTTTACTCAGATCAGCATTAGTGACTGATTACATACTGAAGTCAGTCTCAGCCCTCAATCCTATCCTACTGAACTTTTACATGTTTATGCAAGTTTAATTAAACCCATTTTTTGTCCCTTGCATGGAAACAAAAGTTATGAATGTGAAATTAGAGTCAAGACATACAAACAAGTAGCAAGTAAATATATTAAATGGGTTTATGTTTAGCTAAATTATGGTTAGTTTAGATTCAAATAACAAAATAATCGTGTTTTTCTTTCATGATTTGAAGGAGTTCAGCTATGCCAAACTAGATTAGCTGGACACAATTCAGAAGACACATATTTGTCTATTGTTGTCAAAGATTATATTGTATGTCACAGTTAATGCCAAATTATAAAGTCAAGAGAATTGTCCACAGACATGTAACCCCACGTATAAAAACATTTTAAAGTATTTATAGTGCTCAAAACTTCAGTAGTTCCCATTATTCTGAAATGGGGGAAATTTCAAACCAACAACACACTTATAAAACCTGTTTTTTCAGCCAAACTGAAGAAAATTTAGAAAAATAAACAACCATCGGGCTTTATTTGTAGAGTGATGAATTAGAAGCCATGTCTCATTTATGAATAATAAACTATTTGGTCACAACCAGTAGTCGAGTTGTAAAAAAGTTTCAGGGGGGATGGAAAAACTCATTGGAGATTCTCTTCAATCTGCCTTTAACGTCGGAATCTTAACTAACATCCTCACTTATTTTTGTTGCCTGACGAGTTCTGTTGGTGAAAACAATATAACCGCATGAAGCGGAGGAAGATGGGATTTTTAAACTGGGGGGACCAAATGATTTCAACTCAATAACTTATTTTTGTGTAATTTGGGCTAAAATTGGCACTCAAGCAGTTTGTGATAATCTATGAGCCAAAGGATTTGACAAAAAAGCCACAAGAGAACTCTGAAGCAAAATCATTGATTAACAATAAACATTAGACTCCGATGTTTCCCCCCTCAAAATAAACATTAGACTTGTGCAAGTGGAAATCCATCTCAAACTGCGCCTTTGGGCCTCTACTCGCGTGCCGTGGCACATTTGAATGCAACTCTCTCTCCTCCTGCCTGAAACTTGCTCTTTAGCTTTGTTTTGTTGTGTTCGGGACGTTTCTGGGTGGAAATTTCTGTTTATATCACCAGCCAATGACAGAACTAAGGACATGACGCCGTGTGGGAATAAGCTCATGATTGGAGCAGATGCCAGTCACTCGAACTCTCGAAGGAAAAAAAGAAAGAAAGAAAGAAAAAAAAAAAGAAAAGGTTAGAGCTTTAGATAATGCAAGTTGGGAAACCAGGGCTAATATTAGTTTGGCTTTTACCCACTTCTGAGCTCTGAAGGAGAGGCTTGAAGCTGAATAGTTTGAAGAACGAGGTGGTTATTAGCCTGAGAGGGAGGGGCGCTAAGTTTGAATGCTGCTGTTTACAAGCAGAAACGGTGGGGGGGACTTCGGACTAGGGCTGAAAGATATATCATTATCGTATCTATATCGAGATATGGACATCCAAGATATTAATATTGCAAAAGCAACTATATAAAGATATAGATTTCTCCTGCGCTTGTCCTGCATGTAAAGCTCTGGAAGTCACAAACAAAACTGCACTTTCCACCAAAGTGCTTGGTTTTCAACGAACCCGTAGTCATATTGTATCGTATCGATATTGAGATGTCAGGCATGAATATCGAGATATGAAATTTTGTCCATATCGTTCAGCCCTACTTCGGACTCTACCTTTAAACAAAGACCTGATCAACACCAGCCATGCATGATGGAACTGGTATTTGTCTGAAATGCCAGTTACCCACCAGAATGTCATATCTTATGCAAAATATGTTTCATTTAACAGCTTCTGTGTTTAAAATCCCAGTTTTCAGCTTTTCTCCACTAGATATTGTGATTGGGGAAAGAAAGTTGCTGCTTTGCAGGAGAGACCCAAAGCTGCTTCCAAACCACTTTCACTTATTTTAGACACTAGCTATCCCATCCAGTTGGAATTTTTAAGATCAGACGTGTACAAGTTGAAAACCCCAGTATAAGCTTTTCTCGCAGAGATATTGTGATTGGGGAAAGTAAGCTACTGCTTCACAGGGGAGACCACAAGCTGCTTCTAAACCACTTTCACTTCTTATTTTAGACACCAGCTGCCCCCTACAGTAGGCACTTTTGAAACTGGACATGTAGAAGTAGTTATGAGTTTTGCTTTCCAGCGGAGCTCAGGCAGATATTTGCCAGTTTGCAGGCAATCCTGCTGGACAGAATAATTCTTCATTACTGGTAAAATATTTGAGACAAACCCTCGTCTGATGTGAACAGTAAATATCTGTTCAATGTTTGCCAGGCTCATAATTCCCAATCTAATGTGACCAAATGACAAGTCCTGCGTATCCACCTCGGATAAGCGGAAAGAAAATGGATGGATGAGGGCAAAAAAGTGGCCTAAGAGTCAGAAGTACGTCATAAATCCAGCATAAAACATCCAAAAGTACAGACAAAACAACTTCAAACAGGCTGCATGGTGGCGTGGTGGTTAGCACTGCAGCCTCACAGTAAGAAGGTTGCTAGTTCAAGTCCCAGCTGCGGAGGGGGTTTGAGCAATTCTAACCATGGCCTTTCTGTGTGGAGTTTGCATGTTCTCCCCGAGTATGCATGGTCCTCCAGGTACTCCGGCTTCCTCCCACCGTCCAAAGACATGCATGTTAGGTTAATTGATCATTCTGAAGTGTCCCGTGTGAATGGTTGTCTGTCTCTCTGTGTTGGCCCTGCAACAGACTGGCGACATATCTGGGGTGTACCCTGCCTCTCGCCTGATAATAGCTAGGATAGGCTCCAGCAACTGGACTAAGTGGTATGGAAAATGAATGAATGGAAAAAACAACATAAAACCAGCATTTTATTTATGTTTTTTCACCACAGCAGGGAGCACTGTTTATGTTTAATTTGAACTAAAACTTCTGTCTTCATGTGGTAGGTATAAGTTCATTGTGATAAAAGAACCAATTATGAATTGGCACTAGATAAATAAACTGAATGGAATTTAATCCTTCAGCTAAATACACTAACTGAGCTACAAACCTGTCATTGACACGAACACAATTAAAAGTCCAGTAAACCACCCAGCTATCTCAATAATCTTAACAGGAGTGAGTGAAATGCTGTGATACAGTTGCAAAACAGGACAGGATGTTCCCTGAAAGGAAATCTTTGACAGATTGTACAGTTGTGTAATGGAGGCTACAAGCCAATTGTCCAATTTGTGGCTCTCCAATTCCTTTTACTGTATGTCCATAAGGTCTTCTGGGGTTAAAAAAAAAGAAGAAGAAAAAAAGATTTCCCTGCAGGAGAGTATCTTCATATGCAAACATCATTCATCTTTAAATCAGGTCAAGCTTGATCAAAATACTGAAAACAATTAAAACAAGTAAAAATGATGGATTTTTACCTCTATATGAAAAGGATATTTTAGTTATTTAATGATAATAATGGATTAGATTTATATCGCGGTTTTCAAGGCACTCAAAGCGCTTACAGTATTTACAGTATATACATTACAATAAACATTCAAGCAGTTAATGCTTGTCGTATTTTTCCTCATCTTCAGTTTGAGAGGCTCAAAGACAAGTGTGAAAGTATGAATGAATAAAACACTTACGGAAAGTGAGGTGCACTCTGCATTTTGGAGCAATAGTCAACTCCTTGCAGTTTGACTGGCATTAGTTCCCTGTTCCCTTCACATTTCCATTAGAGGTTATAAACCATTTACATCACACCATTCACATCGCTTTTCTACGAGCTGCCTCAAAATGATAAAAATCACTCTTGTGCTACTGTGTGGAATGCTTCAGATGAGGAAGAGGATGGCCCGCAGTGAGACAAACTGTATGCTCTCACAAGCTTCTCTGTGCCTCTACCCTCTGGCCTGTTCTCCATTCTCCCCTCTCTCCATGCAATGCACCCTTTGCTTCTGTTCTCTGCTTTGCTAAGCTCAGCTAAGTGTTGCTTTGAGATTAAAACATGGGAGGCCTCCTCTGCCAGATGATGTAATAATGGTGGTGGTGTACTGTTGCCTGGATACACAACGACAGCAGAGAAAACACTCAGCCAGGTCTTGCTGTCTCTGTCCACAGGACTCTGAGGTCTGTTAACATCATCTGAACAAAAAAGTATCTCCTGCTCTTGTTTGTTTGGTTTTGTTTTCTGTGTCCAGTATTTACAGTATTAAAGAAGAAAAGACATTCTTCAATTTTAAATATTTGAGTTGGCTAAAAACACCTATAAATGGTTCTAATCTTCTAGCACACATTCCATGCCTCAAAATTGTATACCGTATTGAAGATGCAAAATCGCCACATTCCTCTCATTCTGCTTCAGTCCTTCACTCACAAAGACATCACACAGTTAAAGAGGGAACTCCAGTAGCCTGCTGAGATGCAGGTCAGTATGTCATGCGTCTGTGGACCGGGGGGTGTTGACTAAGCCTTTCCTTCTATAGCAGCATTAGCATTATTAGTATGTATCCATTCTTCATCTTCCTCTGGCTGCTACAGCAATAAAGTCTTGTAGCACTGAAAGGTCGTTGTTCCAAGTTGCATGAAGATGATGAGAAAAATCTGCAAATGGAGTCTTAGATTTTGAGATAGATGACTTGCACTGTACTTTTATTAGGCATCATTTTAAATTTATATATATATATATATATAAAAATAAATAAACAGTTAAATCATTGGTCATTGGACTTGGATTAATACCTTTGAGCCAGGGTATCAGTTGCCTTGACTTAAGAAATGATCCATCTGGAAATTATTTGGATGTGTGTGGGGCATTAACTGATCATTTCTGCAGAATGCAGTCCTTTTCCCTGTTTCGGTTCATTTGTGTACAACGGTAATGTAAGAGCACATATGTACTGTGCATACTGTAGGTGCTCTTGAAGCTATAGTGCATGACAAAAGGAGCTTGGCCCCTAAAAGCGTCATTCATCATTTTTGGAGTTCCTATGTCTTAAAATCAGATATTATTTCACTCCTTTTTATATTTCATGACTAAAGTCAGCCAACAAGTGCTCTTCTGAGAATTAAGTGGTTCTACTTAGAGCTCAAAAACACACAGTGGTGGCAACTTTTCATCCCATTATAATAACTCATTGAAATTTTTAGACTGTGAATTCTAAATTCATGTCATTACTCTGTAGTTGAAATGTAAATCATGAACTCTTGCAGCAAAGAGCGGGTGCTGTGTTGTTTGCAATGTACTATGGCTTCAGGGTGAAAGGCCTTTCTTGTGTGGTGTCTGTAGGTACATACATTTATCTCATACATGCAAATGAACCAAAATTTCCCCGAAATTACCTTAAAATTCAATTTCAGTAATACGAAAAAAAAGGTTCTTTTGCATGTACAAAAGCACATGATGGTGTAAAACCTGGTTTCAAAATATGATATTTTTTCTGTCTATGACCACTGTGGATTTACATATTAGGAATGCTGGGACTTATGTGCCAGATGAAGTGATGCAAGTGTCAGAGGAGACCCTGGGTTAGACCCAGGGCTCACTGGAGGGATACCTTTCTAGCATGGGAAGGCCTCAGGTTCCCCTAGGAGGAGCTGGAGTGTTGCTGGATTGAGGGATATCTCGGTCTTCCTGCTAGCCTTGCCTCTGTGACCTGACCTTACAAGGGAAGAAATGGTGGAAGATGAATATTCTGCATTAGTTTGCCAACTACAAAATAATTACTAAATTAATTAATTCACCAACCTTCATCAGCAACATTTTTGCTAAACAATTTACAAATTTTCAAGCAACACACCCAGTGTCTTTGTTCGGGATTGAAAACGTGGGGATTTGCTGTGATACTTTTAAGTGTATTCATCATAACCAACTGGATATATCTAATATTCAAGACATATTAACAGAAGAACATCTACTGGACAGTTTTCATAGCCTTTGTTAAATTGTTCATGGAATGTTAGCTGAAGATGGTTGCGTAGACCTGTAGATTTAAAGACACACTACTGAACTTTTAGCAGTTTTCTCAGTGACGCCCCCCTATCGGCGGTTAAACTAGCATCCATCTTGTATCGTATCTGTACTGTGATTCACTTCAGCCAGTAAAAGACATATTATCTTGACTCTTGTTCTGTCCCTTCCTCTCTTTCTTTTCCTCTCTTTCTCCGGTAATATTTCCTTGCGTTTCTTTGCGAATCAGACATTATTCGCGTTCAAAACACCCGCGGTCAAATCTGGTTCATATCTGCTTTCTAGTGACATGGTGCACAACCAATAGTCGGCTGCAACGTCACAGTTGCGTCCCTGATGGGAAACTTACATACTCCTGTGTCTGAACCTCAGGACGCCTCTGGGCAGTGACAGCTCGAAAATGCACACAATGAATGTTGGTTTAGCATCAAAACGAGTCAGAAATGCAGATTTTTAAGGTGTAAAAGTTACGTTGTTTGTCTTTAAGGCAAAAAAACAAGAGAATATTTAGCCATGCACATGCACAAAAACAGCATAAACATCTAATTGCAAAATCCCTTCAAGCTTGCAATCCCTACAACAAAGGACATCCATCTGATATGCTGGATGAGTAATGATGGACCATAATTTCGTGCCCATCTGCTGCTCGGGTGTTAGTGCTCAACAAGAGACTGCCTGTGACCTTGGGGGAGAGGGCTGTGCTGCTTGGGCCTGTCTGCATGGCATGGACTCCCTCAGCCAGCTGTCCGATAGCTTTGGAGGAACTGTGATGAGTCAGTGACGCCTCGCCTATATAATGTAGAACTGACAGGGAGGCTATCATAATGCATTTTTGTTGCTAAAAAAGACAGTTCAGGCAGTTCTTATCTCACTAGGGACTGTGCTGCGCAGAGAACAGAGGATGGAGATGATTAGGTGTGACGCTGAAAAGGCATAGTTGATAGCCAAGTCTTACAAATCTCTCAGAGGGATTTACAATTTAGCCTTGTAATATGACAAATGTACAGATTGATATTTCTCAAACTGTTTTGTGAAGAAGAGCTGCCACTAATCTTTTATTCAGTTTCCTCTTACAAAACGTTCATTACAAACTACCACCTAGTTAATAGTTGAACACTGGGCTCCAATGGCTACATTTCTAAATCATGAAGTTCCCCTCCTGGTGCTGGTGTGGCTCACAAAATGCCATATGATATTTCCCAGACTGACTGACTCTTATCACATTAAGGTTGAGGTTGAGCTGATGGGTCACTCAAGGATCATGCTCTGTTTTGACACACTGGAGGTGCAATTAAGCCTTTAATGTTATTCATAGATGAGCAGTTTGGAGTGATGTGTACTAATATAACTACTTTCATAGACGGAGGGGAAATGCAATAGCACCAGCAGAACATTACTCTTGCACAGTTTGCAAGCCTCCCTCCTCTAAATTTGCTGTCTTACCTTTTAGCTACAGTGTCTTATTGTTCACACATGGAGGTAGAGGGGTTAGTTAATTACAAACTAAAAAAAAAACACAAGGCGGCATCTTTTCCAGATGATGCAGGATTTGTGTGGCATTCATGTTTGGTCCATTATGATACAAAGTCACAAAGCCTGAATAGACTGGAGGCATGTAAAGGGCACTTTTTTTCTTTTTTTAGATTACCATTCAAATGGTAAAAACTGTCATGAGGGTGCTGAATGTCACCTCAAAATATGACATTTGCAGTTAGTTTTGTGTTATGAGCAAACAGCTATAAGTGAGTGATAGTGTTTCCAGGCATTTCTGCAACAGGCCTGTGATTGCATGTACATTCTGTTGTGTGTTCATTCTGATTTATTTACAGCCTGGGGTAAGAGCATCATATTGCACAGTGCCGGAAGGCACACTGTATTTCGCAAAACCTGAGACAGCTTTTACGGAAGTCACAGACATTGTGTAGTTGTATTTATATTTCTGGCCTGTTATTACCCTCCTCTACTTCTGAGCTTTTCTTCCTGTCAGATCAGAAACACCTGAAAAACAATATGTGGCACCTGAGAAAACAACTGCAACACATTTAGGGTGGTGTAATAGTGCTGTGTGTAATCTTGATGTCCACCGCTGCTGTCTACGGGCTTTCTCAGTGTCTATTTTTTGCTTCTCAGGGGGAGAGGAGGGTGTCTCAGCTGACAGCCGAGGTCAGCACATGCTTGTTTTTATCTTGGCTGTTGCTTTGACAGGTTTTGTACTTCCAGAATCCCGAAGACGAGGTCCATATAGTAACTAGAGCGAAAGAAAAATTACAGACTGCTGCTTTTGTCCTTTGAAGTCTTATGCTGGGAATAAATCCCAAATTTTTAATCTGAGGATGCTGTTTTGATGTCATTCTTTCTGACAAATCCAGGGTAAAGAGCATTAAATGTAGGTGTCCAAAGTTTAAGATGGCTGTTGAAATAAATTGGATTATGATGTACAGTGAGGTGTGCTTGATTATAAATGTCTCTGGCACCATTTATGGCACATTTAGCATGTTCTTATGGCTCATTAATGTGCCAGACGGCTCAGTGAGCATCACAGCAGCATGTGGTTTAATTATCAGGGGGACCACAATAATCTGTCAAGAAGACTGATTTGGACATGTGCTCCTCTTGCTTGATATGTTTGATATTTGTAAGCTGTAAAATGTACATCACTGTGTTGCTCTAATCTTCTCCGAGTTGGGTATGTACCTTATCTCATTACCTCTGTTGGTCCAACCTTAATTTAAGGGTGCCTCATTCTCGTCTAAGGATAAGTGTGAGCTTTACCTTGCGAACAGTCTCCCACTGAAATATCTGGTGTTGCCTGGCAACCACTCAGCATTTTTGTTGAGGATATCCTTATACCAATATAAAAATAATAAAAAAGCCATGGTGAAGGCTAAGTTCATGTACTCCCTGTGTGGGCGTTTGACTACTGAATACATTATATTTCTTGGTACACTATGTGGAGCTTCACAGGCTGTTTCTTGAGCCAACATATGCCCCAGCTGTTCCAAGAGGAACTTTTTGATGTATGACTGCAGGCAAACAGAAGTTCACACAGTTATATTAGCTACAGATAAACATTTTGTGAGGGATCAATAGACTTAAATGTGTTGGGAGTGGAGTAAGAGTAGTGTATTCTTAAATGGGTCTCATGGCTGCTGTGTAGCTGGGAGGTCTGGCTGGTATGCCTTAAACATACATATCAGAGAGTATTTTTCTCTTTCTAATCCACCTGATCTCAGAAAAAGACTTTAAATTACACAATTACTATGTTTCCCTTAATTTATTCCCTACAGAGAAGCAGTTTATGAGCTTCTTGATGTGTAATTATGTTGTTAACCTTTCAATACACCCTACTTTGTGGAGATATTAAGGCTTCATGTCTTTTGTACTCCATCACACACTTTCCACATCCTGGTTTATGTTGGACACTATTGGGGTGGACAACAAATGCTTCTGAGAAGAAAAGAGACCCATTGTGTGCCTTTTTCTTTTATATTTTTTTTTGTCTTTGGACTTCCCTATCAATTAGGAATGGTTCAGGCTAGAAGATAAGTTTGCTTCAAACAGGGAAAGTGATGTGTGCAAAACATGATTCTCATTTGGGCTCCCATGTTAACAGATTAGCATCAACACTGGTTCCGTAAAATATGTATCCTAGTTTTGACATGACCTGAGATGTCCCATCTCAACTCACCTTCCACAGTAGTTTCACTGTGTAGGCAACAATCCACAGACATTAAAGGATCGATTATGAGTAATTTGCTTTTAACTTCAGTAAATGCAACTTCTATTCTTCACTTCGAATTCATTACCATGGATTTCACAACTCTGAGTGGTTCTACCTTTGCAGAAGAAAGGTCGGATTTATACGTCCACAGTTCAGGCATCAGTAGTTTCGGCTTTCATTCCCTTTAGGTCTTGAATTGCTGAATTGAATCTGGATTTGTTTTCTTCTGCAGTGGAAAGTTAAGAACAGTTAGACTTTTGAAATCTGGTGGAGGCATTCATTAAGTCTCTTGACTGACCGTGTGTCTCCTCTTGTGGCTGATTGTTGCTGCAGTTCCACGTTTCAATAATGCCCATCCACTGTTGAGCAGTAAAACATCCAGCTCACGTGAATCCTGTTAAAAGTTGGTTGAGTGAACACATCTGGTTGTAATGCAGAAGTTTGATAGCTGATGCATAATCAACAAAAATTCAGGGCTAAATGTAACAAAACACAGTCAATTTCAGAAAAAAACAAAGTGGAAAAGTGGAAAAACAAAAAGGTGCCATTCCCTCTTTTTGGTCAATGTGAAAGGTTGAGGAAGGCTGAACAGATCATTTTGAGGAACAACTGGCTGAAGTGGTTGGGAAGTACAACAATCTATAAAACACACCATGTACAGTAAGGCAAATAAATAAGCATTAAATGTCGTGGCCAGGGCAAACTTCCTATTTTATCCACCATAAAAAAATAAACCAATTGCTCTATGCAGAGCATGCAGGGAAACTGTGTTTGTTTTGGGTCGCTAACAGCATCTCAATGACTTAATTATTCTTAAAGATTATTTGAAGGAATAAAAGTTTGAACACTTATCTCTTACATATGGCTGAAATATCGATAATTTAATTATTTGTCATGAAGTCACCATCACAGTGAAATGACATGGTAATAGATTCAGAGCAGCAGCTGATCGGCCTGTAACGGTAATTATCTCCACATCCTGCTTTTACTTTCATTAGCAGCCTGTCTTCATCGTGTGCTCGCTGTGAGTCAGCCAAATGAGAACAAATTAATAAGACTCTGGACCTGTCCCAACTTTCTTTGGAAAAAAAAAACAAAAATGTGTTTTGCGACTTTTCCCTGAAAGAAAATGTTAAAAGATAAGACATGAGAATCCGTTAATAAGTTGTTGGTTGGTTTTATATTCTGTTTATGATCCATTATTGTGAAACATTATCAAGAGAAAAGCTGAAAAGCCTCAGGATGCGAGCACTGCAACTGATTCATTAAAAAAGCAGAGAAGTACACAAATGCATGTTTGTTTCCCAATAAGCCATAAGCTCAAAAACAGATTGTGTATATATATATATATATATATATATATATATATATATATATATATATATATATATATATAATTCCAATCAACGAGGAGAGCTTTTGTTTTTTAATCAAGAAACAATGATTTTCAAAATGGAAAGATACAGCAGTTTTCCATCCATGTTGATCCTTGATACCTTGATCCTTTAGGTCTTCATCACAAAGAGGCTTCATAGAATCCTCTCATTCCATTAGCAGATGTGTGCGTGAAAGAAAAAGCACAGGGACAAGTAGAGAAGACAGGGAAGACATCACTTAGTGGTAATGGTAATTGAAGTGTCTCTGTGCAGTCTAGAGGCAGAAAAGGGAGGTCTGCCCAGTTAAATAGGGTCTGTCCTGCCCCATTATTTATGCACATGGTGTCCTTGAAAAACTGATAAATCAGTTAGCTTGCAGTTAAATCAGCTTGAGAGACACACAACCCTTCAGCCCAAAACAAACTTAAATAAATCCCTCGATATGGAGACTGCGTTTTGCCTTTCACAGGCTGATACACCATTAATAATGTATAAGGCTGCAGGATGTTTGTTTATTTCTGCAATTAAGTTAGTTTTAACCTCACACTATGGTGTCAATTAATCATTAAGCAGTATGGGAAATGTGAGCTAACTTAGGTCAGCAAAAAAGAGGCTGGGGGAATGTGGTGACAGCAGGGGATTTAAAAACAATTTTCAGTCTTAACATAATAAGAAAATGCCATGACACTTGAGAAACAATTTATGACTAGTTTTGACTTTGGTTAAGCTAATTTATATAGCATATTTAAAAACAACAGTGTTGGCCACAGAGCTACAATAGATGAACAATAAAAATTAACAGCTTAATCAATGCAATGTTTATTTCTTGCTCTGTTATTTCCTCTCTTCTCCCGTGTCCTCTGATATCGTCCCCATGCATATCATGCTAATCAGCCACAATGCAGGTTCAAAATAGCCTGTGTATGGTGTGTGTGTTATGATGTAGAGCCATAAAGCTGTCGTGATGCCATGTTCAGGACAGAAAAAAATTTTGAAGTATGTTTTCCAAGTCTCAGGATACTGCAGGCTGGGACAGTTCCAGGAATGTACTTTGTAAATGTCAGTGCCATCAAAACAAGTCAGAAACACAGAGTTTTCTGGTTGGAAATTTATATAGCATTATCTTAAGTGATGTTTAGCTGATTTTGTGGAGAAAAAAAAAAATCAAATCCAGCGATTTAGTTTCTACACATACTTTTGTCTTAAATATTTGTATACAGTTTATGCTGTCATTTGCTTTCCCTCAGCAGATTTAGGCACCTGAACCTCATAGTATGGTTTAGCAATTTTAAATACAATGTTCAAGCTTTTCTGTGAAACTGAGATTTAGTGTATCCTTCTCAGGTAATATACTATCATGTGAAGAAACATATACGGAGGTGTGTTTTCAGCTTCTCAAATGTTTCAGCTTGAAGTTTGAAATCACTTTAATATTATTTCTGTCAGTTTCAACCATTTCAAAAAAGGTTAAAATAATGTTTTCCACAATATCTTTATATCATATATCAATCACTCACTCACTCCGGTAATAAGTGAATGTATTAAATTTATGTCTGAATAAGCAACCGGTTGACACATATATCCACTGTACTGTGATTGTCTTTGCCATTAAAAAGAAAGAGACTTATGTTTGAATGACAAACTGCCATTTCAACAGATTGATGAAGCCATTTACGTTACGTAATCTGTTTACCATGGACTCTAAAGGAGCTTTAGGAAACATCTCTTTATTCTTCTCCACAGCACCGTCAGAATACTATGTATGGCAACACCGAGGTGGTGAAAGAGAATACGAATCTGAATCAGAGTTGATTTATATTCATAAATCGCATTTGAAATGCAAAATGCCTGTTACCACACCCTGTTTGTTGTGAGATTTGTGTGCTTTGCTCCATGTGCCCTGATTAATGACGCTGATGCACATTTTGCATATATTTGCATATCATTTTCAGGGAAAAAAAACTTGTACTTTAGCAATAAGATTTAGAATAGTTGTAAGCAGATCATATCACTCTGTGTGTCATCTGACACTGAGTATATCAAATATATAAAGAAACAGATGCTAATTTATACAGTGATTAATTGCCAGATCTGCATAAATGCTCTTAATTCAAAATGTCATCATGAGTGAGTGCCATCTCTTGTTATTGGTGAAGAATATCAGGAAATATGAGTGAGAAGGAACAGACTGATTTGTGAAATTCAAAGTGCACGGCAGACACATTAGTCTGTAATTAAAACCTTGCCCCCTCCAGGATCTGCTCCTGTTGACTGCACTAGAGCACGGTGGTAAAATTGATATCCATGGGATTTCCTAACATCTCAGCAGCACACTGTTGGAGTTTATCTGCAGCATCACAATCCAGGGCCGGCTCCTGGAACACATACATGAGGGGGCAGGCAGAAATGTGAAGGGGGCATGTGTGTTCACGTCATGCTTCAGCCCATTTTTTTGTTATGAATAAATGTTTTCTTAATGGGACTGGATTGTTAGCAGAGTTTAACTCCCAAGAAATGAATTGCAATTTGTCAGGCCTCTCCACTAACACCTGTCCAGCTTGGATGTCCCACCTGAAACCAAAGCTTCTGCTGATATACAGTAGCTCTTAGCGTCACTGAGGCATGCAAACCCCTGCAATCCTTTTTTTTTTTTTCCCCCCCCCCTGGCTTTTTTCTCCCTCCTTGTTTTTTTTTTGCTTTCTCCCCTTTTTTTTTTTCTCCCTCGTTTCTCCTTTGTGTTTTTTTTTTTTTTTTTTTTTTTTTTTTTTTTTTTTTTTTTTTTCTCCCTCCCTTTCTTTCTCCTTCCCTCCTCTTCTCTTTTTCTTTTTTTTTTTTTTTTGTGTCTTTTTTTTTTTTTTTTTTTTTTTTTTTTTTTTTTTTTTCTTTCTTTTTTTTTTTTTTTGTGAGCCCCCTTTTTCTTTTTCTTTTCCTTTTTTTTTTTTTTTTTTTTTTTTTTTTTTTTTTTTTTTTCTTTTTTTTTTTTTTTTTTTTTTTTTTTTTTTTTTCTTTTCCCCTTCCCCTTTTTTTTTTTTTTTTTTTTTTTTTTTTTTTTCTTTTTTTTTTTCCTTTTTTCTTCTTTTTTTTTTTTTTCTTTTTCCTTTTTTTTTCCTTTTTTTTCTTCTTTCCCTTTTTTCTTTTTCTTTCCTCTTTTTTTTTTTTTTCCCCCCTTTTTCTTTTTTTTTTTTTTTTTTTTTTTTTTTTTTCCTCTCCTCTTTTTTTTTTTTTTTTTTTTTTTTTATAGGAAAAAAAGAAAATATCAGTTCTCATAAATAAAACTAAGAAATGAATCAAATGTCTTTTGCTGAAGATTTAGCATCCCAAAACATAAGAATTGTCTTATTGGACAGCCATTAGACATCTATGCATCTCAAATCAATTTGAACCTAATAAATTACACACACACACACTGTGTGATGAAAAAATGAGGAGACCACCCTTGTTTTCTCATATTTCTTGGTTATTTTAATGCCTGGTACTAGAAGTACATTTGTCTGGACAAATATAATGATAACAAAAATAGCTCAGAATTTAATTTAAGTTTTGGCCCATGGGCCTATCTGAAACTTCCCACGCCACCTTCAAATTTAAACTCATTTTTTTTTAATTGTTTCAATGGAAGATTTTTTTTTAGTTCATGCTTTTAAACCCCCCATTTAATTGTTTCAATAAAGACCCCCCTCCTCAAAATTTACTATCCTTTTTTTTTAGTATACACCCCCTCAAAAAACCACCTTCCTCAATTCTCTTTTTTTCTCCAGAAGTCAGCAATAGTTTCTTTTTTTATTATTATTTTTAGATTTTATTTTTTCATATTTTTTGGCTCACATTGGTTTCAAAATTACACGTATCACTTTAACTACTGATATCTAGCAATCTTCCATGCTTTTCTTGATAAGTGATTTTGGTTATTAAGTTCTTACATCAATAGCTATGGCATTGTACTGCCAAAAACAGTTTTGAGGCATTATATATTTTTTTCTGTCTCATTTAGTCACATGATTCACACCACAGTTGGTACTTGATTGCATAACCATTATTTCTGATGACAATGGTGGTCTCTTTATTTTTTCCATGGCTGTATGTTTTCTCAAACAAACGCAACCAAATAAGCTGACCACCTGACCATTAAACCCCTGACCACAATGAAGCTGCAGTCCCTCAGGGGGAAATGGGAAATATAAAAAATAAAAGGCTAAATAGGCCTAATAAAAACTTTTAAAAAATCAAATATTCTTTATCAAAGTTCTAACAACCATCAGCAACAATGTACTTTTTTTTCGCAAGAGCGTAAAAAAAAGAGGATGGGAAGAGAGGGAAGGAGACGAGAAAGAAGTTGTGATTATTGTGGCCTGTGGTTGAGTTGAGCGGCAGCTCTGTTCCTGTTGTGACTCGTGAGGGAATAAAAGGTCAACTAAAGCCAGAGTTGATGTCCCGCGTCTTCTTGGGCAACTAGTGGGCATTACAATATTTTAATTCACTTATCCATGGTAGATGCACAAAAAACAAGGAGAAGTGATGAAACAAAGAGCAACCACATAGTTGGATGGCTAAAAAGCCCTTTGCTTGATTATTTTTCATCTTAAATGATTGCATGATCAAATAAACTGGAAAATCCAGCCGTTGCAGAAACAGTCTGCTCTGAAACACTTCTGACAGGCGGAAAGTGCAACGCAGCTCTGCGGTGTTTCCACGTTTGGTATGAGGATGCAGCTGATGGTCCTCAGAGCTGAACCAGCATGCAGAACTAGAGCAGAGCTCTGCAGACAGTAGATCCTCCTGCAGCCGACACCCAGCACACGCAGAGGGGGGGGGGGCACAGAGCGATGTGGAGTGGTGCAGGGAAAAGAGCTTAGGAATCGCTTGCCTTTTTGTCAGATTTGATTTAAGGGGGCACAGTGTTTGTTTGGGGGGGCAGTGCCCCCTCTTGCCCCTGCCTGGCGCCGGCCTATTACCATAGCTGCCAACTCTCACATGTTGGCCGTGAGACTCACCCATTTGATCGGCTTCACACGTGCTCACGCCACACCCCCGATTTCTCACGCTGGCGTAAGGACGGACTGACCATCTGTTTATTCTGGAGAATCACAGAACGACCAGTAGTAGGCTACTCAAGGATGGCAGTGGCCGCCCACCACAGGTTATTCACACAGGCTCCACGTGCCCTAACTTCCAGCAGCACTGTGGTTTCGACGTCCACAGCACGTCATCCCCACCAGGAGTTCACCAGGACCGCATCAGACGCGGAGCGCCCGCGAGTGTTGTCCACGTAGGTGGATCTGCGGGATGACAAATGATTAAATAAATACAAGGATTAGCTCAGGACGCTGCGCCACTATGAGGTGTGGGTACACAGCCAGCAGCAGCACAAGTTCATGACAATAGCAGCATCCAAGAAGTAAGCGGGACTGCATGATTATGATGGACAGGAGCGGCGGTGCGCGGAGAGATGAACAGAGAGAGAGAAAGATGAGATGGGCAGCCAGGTGTTATAAGTTTTCCTTTTCCTGCTCCTTTGACGGTAACTATGTAAACCACAAATGAAATGAATAAAAGAAGAAGAGCTGGTGAAAGTTCCACTAACAGGCACAAAAGTAGCAGAGCAGGTAAGATTAGAAAATTTGCTTGGGCTGATAAATGTTATTCAGGTTGCCTTTTTTATGTCCAGTTTACCCCAAGAGCACCCAACTGCAAAAATTAAATGACATAACGATTACAGTTCTTAAAACAGCAAAACTTGACACATATCATCTATAAAATGCCACATACAGCCTAAAAATAGTACAAAATTGTTAGGGATTGTATAGGCCTATTTAAAGTTTTGGCAATGTTACAGTTTTTACTTACAAACTGAAGACTTTGAATTCAAAAGTTACATTTATAATGCTGTATTTCAAGTAAAATGTGGTATTACCATTTGTGCAGTAAGATAAATGAGCATGAATAAAGATTTTGAATAATAATAATACAATTTATTTGACAGTGCCTTTCAAGACACCCAAGGACACTTAATAAAAACAATGAAACACAGAAAATACAATAGGAAAAAGTTAAAATAAACAAGAACAAGTTAAAAACAGTAGGAACACAAGGAAATGATTTTATAGATTAAATACAGTTTCAAGCAGATGGGTTTTGAGTCTGGATTTGGAAAGGATGAAGCTGCAGTGTTTCTGATATAGAGGGCTTTCTTTATGTCTTTATTTTTGGGTAATAAAGTCACATTAACAAAGCATGGAATAGATAATGTGCTGTTATCATCAACTGAATAATAATAATAAAAAAAAAACGTTTTTTATATTCATTTAATTATTGTTCATTCAGGTTGAGTTTATATACATAGTTTGGAATGTCACTCACTCCAGCTCAACCTTAAACTAATTTAAGTACCCCAAATCAGACAGTCCCAAGAGGGGTCTTTCTTATCACCCTCAGAAGAATATAATTTAAACACAAAGATGGCTCAGACAGAAAATGGCTGACAAACTGTGAGGGAGAACCAAACACTGCATGGTAGTGGTGGGCAGACCAATACTAATATCGATAATATCGATGCCGACATTGGTATTGATATCAACCGATACCAGTGCAGTTGTATTGATACTTCAGTGTAAGTCTTGAAAAAGATCAGAATCTTCATAAATACAGAGGATAAAGTGGTTTTTGATGGATCTGGTTGTCTGCAATGACAGGGCCCCCATATTCCATAAACCAGCTTCTCTCACCAAGATACATCCACTTTCAGACGTTTAAAACAGCTCCAGCAAGACTTTGTTTCTGAACACCCTGTTATAAAATTCTAGAAGGAAGCTTTAAACTATCACACACTTCAGAAATAAGGAGATGTGGGGCGGTGATTAGCTCAGTTGGTTGAGCAGCCGCCCCATGAACAGAGGCTACAGTTCCTCAGCGCAGTCGGCCCCGGTTCGATTCCCGGTCCAGGTCCCTTTGCTGCATGTCGCTCCCCACTCTCTCTGCCCTTTCCTGTCGCTATACTGTCATATAAAGGCCACTAGTGCCCAAAAAACTCCTTTAAAAAAAAAAAAAAAAAAAAAGAAATAAGGAGATGTGGTTTCTGGTGGATCTGCTTCACCTTGGCGTCAAGATATCTACAAAAATCAGCTTCTCATCCAGATAATAACAAATTGAGATTATTATGGTATGGATAATAATTTGGTTGTTTATGCATTAATGGGTTTAAAAAAACACTGTATAGATTCCACAGAATAATCTCTTTGCATAAATCTCTTCATTTGACAGCCCTATTCAAAAGTATCGGTATCTATGTCGGTATTGACAATACTTGCCCATTATTTACTTGGTATTGGGTCGATACCAAATCTTGCAGTATCGCACACCCCTACTGTATGGCCTGAGCATGACGGGAAATATCCAAAATATCTCAATATTTTAGGTTACAATATAACCTAATTAATGCTAATTACCAGCTGTACAGTGGTGTGGTGGTTAGCACCACAGCCTCACAGTAAGAAGGTCACTAGATTAAGCTAAAGCACCAGCTACAATGTGGCCAAGACACACCTTAGACCAGCTAGCTAACTGGTCTAGAACCAGCTAGCTAGCTGGTCTAAGGTGTGTTCTGGCTGGTTTCTAGACCAGCTAGTTCACTGGTTTAATTAGCATTAGCAAATGTGTAACTTAACGGTTAGCCGGTTCTGTGATGTTGTTAATGCTAATTGAGTAAGCGAATGTGAGTGTGACACGTACTCGCTGGGAGGAATTAAACTTCAAACTACTGTATCACCTTTAAGGACTTTTCTTTGAATTTCTCCAACATGTCTGATACATTTACGTATTACACGCACACACACACTGCTAGAAGCATTTTTATGACAGTGAGGTGATGTGATAAATTTGAATGTATTCCCATGAATAGGTTGATTGAAAGCCCGCAAACACACACACAATTTGAATCCATGAAAACAAACAAAAAAACCTGAGCATAAACCAAAAAAGGAAAAAAAAAGAAAAAGAAAAGGGATTTTCATTGCAGCTATGCTTAGGCTATCACAAGACTTCATGACATGGTTGAGCGGAAAGGCTGCACTCCCTCTTGATTAATTAGAGGCAACTGAACCTATTCTGCAAAGGAGCTTAAGACTTCCTTCCTGGCTGCAAAGTCCCTGTAACTTTCCCAGAGGGAGTGCATCCCGACATCCACAGAAAAGAGACAAGACATTGTATGAAATGGTACATTTATTTCATACTCCAAAGTGTAAAGATTTCATAAAACCTATGGGGAAGGAAGGAACACAAGGTTGTCCCAACTTAGTTAAATCAATATAATAAAACAAGGACCAACTCAAAAGCTACACTGAAAACAGAATGACAACAAAACTGACCAACTTACGTATGAAAAAAAGGCTTCGCCAAACATATACATTGGGTGGGACCAACCACTAACCTGGTAGGCAAGACAAGTTTATATGTCCAGCACATTTCATGCACAAGACAATTCAAAGTGCTCTACAGTATATTTGATATTGAAAATATTAGAGGAGAGTGCAGAAATAAAACATTTAAAAAGAATGATTTAGAATATGATACAAAAATGTAAAATAGAGGAAATTAGATCCAAAAAGAGGCAGTGCAGATTTAAATTTTCTGATAAAAAATAAATAAATAGATAAATGCAGCTGAGAATAGATCTTTATCATGAATTTAAATAGACCGAGTGTTTCAGACTAAACAAATGAACAAACTATGTGCAGATTATTAGGATCGCCAAACTCACCATCTTTTCACAACTCATTGTGCTTCCACACAAACAAAGGAACAGAGTAAAGAAGGCTGAAGTTGGCTTCTCATGTGTTGCTTTTAAAGATGGCATCCGGAGGTTATTGAACTGTTTGAATTGAAACCATCCAATGATGATGCATGGTTGGGCAGTTCTCCAAATTTAACCTTGATAGGTAGTTAGCACCAGAGAACAGAACAGCCCCTGAAATAAATATGTGAAAACTAACTGCTGATATCACACAGTTCTCTAGCTATCAGCACACTTGACTTTGCAGTTTGCATTGCTTTAGCAAGAAACCTAATTTAAATTAATCCTGTGCTCCATTTAAGGGCCTGATTGCACAGGTCCAAAATGAATATGGGGCATTTATGATTGCATAATAGATGTATTACTCGTAAATTAAATATTTTAAAAAGGTATTTGGAAAGTAGCTTGTGAATCATTTTTACAGCTTTTGTATAAAACCAAAAGTTAACATAGTGGGATTCAGTTAAAGCTGTTCGGAGGGAAATTCTTCAAAAAATATCATGTGACTGCTGTTGGCCTCAGACAATCCCAGTTATAATGCATGCATCTGACACACTCACTCTCTTTGTTCTTCCTCACAATTATCAGTGTCACATATATACACCAAGTCTGCAGTGTTTTCTGTTCAGCGCATATTAAATTAGTTTCAGTTGCAGATTTAATTAAATACAAACTGGTTCTGACCCGTGGTCTGTGATTTCCGCTCATTCTATAATCTGATGCAAATTGAATTGCAACAATTGTTATTAAATTTCTTGATCAATTACTGTGCTAATTATTTTCTAAAGTTGTTTTACAGGTAAAATCATTTATTGGTAAGAAGTCAACTTCCATGAGTCAGAGGAAAAATATTCACAACAAAGATTGAACATTTGGTGAATTGCTTGTCTTACTGCTTCATAATTGTTTTATCAATTTTGATGGGTCCAAAATAAATATTTACATCTAGTTATCATGCCAATGTCTACACTTAAGGATTATGTGCCATTAGCATTAGCTCAGAAGCTGCTAGCTCGGTTGCAATGTGTAGAAATAGCATCTCACTTCTCAAATTCAAGCAGACAAAAACTGAAGCAGGATAAGGCTGAAGGTAGCGAAGCGCTCAAAAACCCCACAGAAGTTGCTGCTTTCCTCCTGGACACATAATTAGCATTAGCAAATGTGTAACTTAACTGTTAGCCGGTTCTGTGATGTTGTTAATGCTAATTGAGTAAGCGAATGTGAGTGCGACACGTACTCGCTGGGAGGAATTAAACTTCATCACCTTTAAAGGCCTCCTTCCACTGAAAACCCATTTAACTTGCTCCTTCTGAAATACGGAGGGTTTCCCCTTGTTTACTTACACATGCTGACTTGCTAGCGTTGCGTTGCCCCCAGTCGGCTGTTCTTTCTCATCAGAGAAACAATACGAAGAGAAGAGTGAATCGGGAACAGCCTCGCACTTCTACGTCACATTGCAAATAGCGTATCCCACGTGGGGTTTCTATCTGTCCATTGGAAGGCAGGTAACCCTCCACTACACACTAGAAGTAAAGACGGCACGACTGTAGCTTCGGAGTTGAGAAGCTAATTAGCTAACTGTTTGTTAGCATGGCGGAACAAACTTGTTTGTCGCCTCTATTTCCTGTCTGTAGCGAAATAAGAGCGGAGGGCGGAGCTTCCTTCATACACTGATGGGAGGCAGCCAATCAGACGGAAATTCATGACAAGGACCCGGAAAAGCCTGCCGTTGGACCACAAGCCTCTCTTCTAGTATACAAATACAGCTGGATACTAAGCAACCAGAAGGTTTTTTTTTAAACAGAAACGATGCAGAATGCATTCAATAATAATGGAGAACACAGAAATATTAATGAAATGACCATGGAAGTACAACTTTAAGGACTTTTCTTTGAAGCTCAAAAACCTGGACTGGACCACGGGTCAGAACCAGTTTTTATTTAAGCAAATCTTCAACTAATGAGCATTCTGAGATTGAACTAAAGATTGAACATTTGGTGAATTGCTCGTCTTACTGCTTCTAATGCATAATTAAAGCTGAAAGGTAAAATTCTGTTTGGTCTTAATATAATTTAGTCTTTTACAGTATATCCAGGCAGCACAACAAAAGGTAATAATAATTTAACAGAGGGCATTTAATGAAATTCCTCTCAGAGTTATTAGCCGTTTACTCCTTCAAGAGGAGTGGGCATTGCTGAGGACTTACAAGCACCACACCTGCAGGCATGCAAATGCTGCAGCCAAAGGACAGTCCAGATGTCCTGTAGCCTACTTCAGTAAGACACATGATCTAATCAGGAGAGCTTTACCCTCAATTCAGCTCATTAATTACTAAATATGCTCAAATTAGGTTGCAGTATACTGTAGGAAGACATCTACTGTATATACTGTACTTCCAGGTTGATAACTGATTTATTTAATTATTTGCCATACATTACTAACTATAACATTGCATTCACCCATTGCAAAAATGCATGGGTGAATGCTGCTTGAGAAATGGATAAAGCTCAAAATGGTGAAAACTTACAAAGGCTCAAAGGTGCAGTTTGGGGATAAATGGATAACTTAAAAAGTTGTAGTGTTATTGGCCGCTGAATGGCAGCAGCCCAACACAAAGATGAATGGTATAGTGTGAATAAGGTGAAACACTAAAATTTGTTTTAGGTTATCCCTTTAAAAGATTCATGTCTAGAGATTTAAAGGGACGAGAGGCAAGAATAAAAAAAAAAAAAACAAACAAAAAAAACATGCATGTCCATTTTTTTTAACACTAATGGGTGATGAAGTGCTAAATACCAAAAATAATGTTTCCACCCATGTTTCTCTCCGTTGCCTTGGACAGGCCGTGTGCTGCAAAATGCGCTGCAATTTGGTGTCCGAATTTCCCGCGCTGCCCTGCGGACGTGACGTCAAATGACCTACATCCGCAGTTTTGATACAGGAAGACGACGGACGCTGTAAATTCAAACACTGTAAGCGATAGTTATGGATTCTTCTGTCGTCAGCAAACGATCCAGATCAACTGAAAGACACTAAAAAGTGTAACTACGAAGTAAAAGGTTAGTAAACAACATTATAGCTTCAGTTTGTGCACGCTCCCATGACGGCTTGGCTGGTGGCTGCAGTTACCTGAAGCGCCAGTTGCGGCAGTTGCGAGTTTCGCTTACTAGAGTAATGCTGCGCTTACTCGCAAAATATGCGATATGGTCCAATTCCATATGATATTTTTTTCATATCGATATATCGCCCAGCCCTAGTCTTTAGTTACAGTATGTGTATGTGTGTGTTTGACTTGATGCACATCAAGGTATGCCCATTTTGAGAGTCAGAACACATTATGTGAAATGAATCATGGGACCTGGCCATTAAAGGCTCTTTGCCTGTCTGAACTGCCACCACAGAGACAGATGGAGCAATGTGGCACAACGGCTCTGACCAACAACACAGCGCTGAGATTGCATGACATGAGTATACTGTATATCTGGTAAGAGAAATGGAAAGCAGAGGCTTATTTAATGGGATTCTATTCACTTTCAGCTCATCATACTCAATAAACATTGAAAAGAAATGATTAAAATTTGTAACAAGTCAATTAGCATAGAGAACCCTCTGAGAGATTGAAGTCCATCCATTTTCCATACCCACTTTATCCAATTCTGGGTTTGCAAAGGGGGCTGGAGCCTATCCCAGCTGCCAGTGGGCAAGAGGTAGGGAACACCCCTGACAGGTCACAAATCAATCACAGGGGCCAAAACAGAGATAAATGAGAAACAACCGTGCACGTTTTAACTCACTGCTGGGGTCAGTTTTGAATCAGTAAGTAATACGCATGTTTTTGGATGATGGGAGGAAGTCAGAGTGCCACATGAAAGCCACACTGGCCTGGGAACATGGAAACTCCCCACAGAGAGAATGAAGCTGGGGTTTGAATGCTCTTGCTGCGAGGTGACAGTGCTAACCACTACACAACTGTGCAGCCTCAACTTCACCATGGAGCTGCTCTGATGTGTCTAATTATGTCTTTTTACAGTTATTCTAATAACACTGTGTGTGCCTTACTGTACATCACTGCATGATTCCTAATTTTTATTTAAAGGACTGCTCATCATATCCTATTTAAAAGTACAGTATTCTCATTATGTTAGTGAAAGACATTGGTTCACACTTTGTTTGAGGGTATGATAAACACACAAGGGAGGCATTGTGCATTTTATGGTAACATAATCAGGGATGTATAGAAAAGCCTAAACTCAATCTGCTACAACTAAACATGGAAAAAAAAAAATTTTAAATGAGGAAATTTGTGTTTGGTTGTTTCTCCCCTTTAACAATACGAGTTGGATTTGTATTATGAATTTCTGGAATGCTTGATAAGTGTCTATTAAAATGAGGTAAAACTGGTAAAGATTGTCCTCCTATGGAATGAGCATCACAGCTAAACATGGATAGTGTGAGCAAAACATTTCTGAAAGGGTAAACTGATCCACAAATTTTGAATAGAAACTGAAGATGTTCGATGTTCTCTGAGTTTTCTAGATCTTGGGATGGATCTGGATTCTGGATTATTATACTGTATTTTCTGGATGTTGGAACATCTGAGGCTGATCTGTTGATTGCAGTGCACCAACAGAGGATGTGGCTGTTCCGAACATCTGTTAAATAGATGGGCCCAATCCATTTCAAACTTTAAAAGTCAGTAATAAAATTTAAAAATCAATTGAGAATCAGACTGAAGGGATGCCAAGAGCTGAGTTATGTATTAATGCCTTTTTTTGAATATCAGTTTAAAGACGAGTAGCAGCCTTCTGAACAATCCTAACATGAAAAACTTTCAAGTCCTTGAGGGGGAGGAATGTCTTCACCTTAGCAACCACGCTAAGCTTGAAAAGGCTGGTTTTAACAACTGCACTGATCTGCTTATCCTTCCTCAAAGAGCTGTCAAAAATCACACCCAGATTTCTGACAGCAAAGCGAGAACATGGAGCCAAAAGAGTCAGGAGTGACAGCCAAGTAGATTTAATCTTCCAAACCAAAAAAGTCTTCTTAAAGGTGGAAATGTTCCTTAAATTATTAAATAAAATTTCAATGAATACAGTGTTGTTCCGGTTACAGATCAACTTGAACTTAATTCGTCATATTAACATGTTAAGCCTTTTAAGTTAATTAAAATTCTACCACTTTGTCATACACAAGGATCCCTTTCATTTCTGTGTTAAAAGATAGGTGGTTGCCACAGCAACAAGCTTTTATCCTACTATCCCTGAAGTGTTTGACAAATTGTGCAACCTGGACATCTCAGCACTCTGTTGTGACCTCAAGGACCCCACTGTATATTTGTTTTAAATTATTTGCTCTAGTAAGAGCAAAGATAAGTTGAACCTCATTGATTGTGCGAGTGCAAACTGTCTAGTATCAGGTACAGTTTGCACAATGTTCACAATACAACAGTATTGTGAACACTTGTAGTTGTACAGTATATCTGCATCACTAAGTACTTTAGGGTGTGTACACTACAATTTTTTTTTCTTCAGTAGTTTTTAAAAATTATTTCAATCACTGCCCATGTGGTTGTTTTCTTTATCAAGCACTGCTTCATAGTTCCCAGCAGGTATTTCTATCTTTAGGCTGCTCTCGGCAGATTTTCTCTTCATCTGCTTCAATGTTTGCATGTTGTCATTAGCAAAGCAATCGGAAGGGCCTGTCCCACACATTTCATTTGCTTTCCATTTGGTTGGCCATCATGAAAGCTCAAGTTCTCACCCTGGCTGCTTGACAACCTGGTGCAGGTTTTTCAGGTATTGAGAGGGATTTGTCCTCCACTCCACCCTTCATCACTCTTCCCTCTCTCTGCTGCAGCAGGCTCAAGACAGATGGAGCAGAACATGACAAAAAGCCTAATTAAGAGAGTGGTGTACCTCTGAATTCCCGCACGTGGAAACCCTCTCCAGAACCGTGACAGAACATGTTGGCAGCGAAGAAGGAGAGAAACATTTCTCAATTTGCATCATCCATCTTTTCTCTCAAAGGGCTCGTCTTTTACGACAACCTCAAAGCCTTGCAATAGAGTTAGTGGTAAATAGGCCATTTAAATGTATGCCTTTTGTGTTACTTCACTTGCAGTCAGTGCAGAACAACATGAAAACTCTTAATGAGTTACACAGCTGAATAAATTTACAAGCTGGAGATGATTTAAACATGGATCAAATAATGGCATTTTGCTATAAATCCACACTGAGAGGTTATAATCTTTCCCTGATAAGGGGAGGGGGTGTTTACAGAGAACCAGCAACTCTCTGGTTTAGTAATGGGTAAAACAGCTTCACAGTTTGCACAAACATTTCCTTTTATACTTTCCACTTATTGTGCAAGATGTTACAGCATCCCAGCATAATGACTGGTCTATAACAGCATAAAGTATTGCTTTATCAGACACATTACTCTCAGTCAGGGAAATTAGCAATAATCAGTGGAAAGTCCAAAAGTTTAATGACAGATACTACACATGTAAAAACACCTGTGTTACATTTTTAAGGATTATGGCAGTGTTGCGAATTTTTATATGATCCTCTGTAGGATTCAGCAGATAAAAGATACTTCCATAAATTAGCTTCAGACGTTGCGACTCAACTGGGACAAGGATGTTGATGACAATTAAATGGCCAGACTGAGCTGTAACTGCAGCTTACCTCACATGAACATGTAACCACAATCAGTGTGTTCTTTGACCATCCAAAATTTGTATTTGTTCCCCTGCAAATACCCTCTATGCACTAGACCCTCGACAAACAACTGCTAAGCTTTTGAGTGTAATGTAAAAGAAAAAAAAGTTTAACCCACATCAAACATCTCTAGAGCAGTTGCAGGTTTTCAACTGGCTCTGGCCGATGCGCACACAACGCCTGACAGCTCAAGTTCATTTTCACTGAGGATGCTGCCATCAAGGGTAGAAGAAAGGGCACAGCTATTCTTTTTTCTTCATAGAGACACATTTTTGACTGTGATGGGTCACACGCAGCTTCTGAAACTGATAACTCATGAACAAGAAGTGAAGAGACTGATCGATTTTACGGTCTATAAGACGGCCAGCAGCTCACTCTGAGCTGTTGTACGGGGTTCATGTCCGTGGCCTGTTAAAAATAGAGATAAGTGTAGTCCAAAACAGCCTGAAGGGTAGTGTAATGTCATCCCTTCGTGTTGTTGTGGATACAGGCTTATCCCCTTTGGCGATAGTGACCAGTTCTGAGCCAAAGAGTGCAAAAGGTTAACACCTCTTTAAACATGCCACATATGTTGTAAAACAGAACTAAATACTGAATTAACTTAAAGTAGCAAGGTCATCTTCCCAGCCAAGGTATTCAACATCCTTATGGCTGAAACGTAAAGTTTCATCTCTCATAATTACTCAAATAAATTAGCAGGAACATTCAATTAGTAAGTTTCCTTTGGAAGATTGTTAAGGTGCTATTTAGATGTTAAATAGCGTGCACACCACGGTTAAAGGTTTGCTGGTGTCAGTGTTGAGTGTAGGCATCCTGAAGATAGGCCCTTTTAATTCACAACACATCAGTCATCTGTTGGTCATTTGCGGACATTTGGAGGTCATTTGTACTTCTGGGACTTATTCAATTCACTTCTAGACATAAAATGCACAAACACTTGTCCATATAACAGCTGTCTGTCTGCTGTTACAGACATTTTTTAACATATGCCTGTAACAGGAGTGTATTTAATCTTCACATAAACTTTTGAAAAACCAGTAAACACTGAGATTTAGGGACATAAAAACCTCAAGCAGCCCATGTGGTCACCAGCCATTAGTAGCCAATTAGTCTATGCAGAATATTCTTTACATTTTCTTTACATCTATTAATAATATGAACAATTAGGGTCCTCACTTTTTATTTTGCATTAGCACAATCAGTGTGTGTAGGCACCTTTATGTTGAAAAGGAGGACAAAAACATTACAAGAAGCAACAGCACTCTTACTTAAGTCTTAACTTGTCAGGTACTCATTTAACTTCAGTTTTTCTTTTACTATTTAATGTTGCTGTACATAATATTCACATTAGCCATTTAGTGTTTGAAAAATAAAAAGACTGCATAGATTTCTGTTAAGTGATATAGCCCTAGTATATGCAAGGATACTTTGGCTACTTCATTTTTTTTAATTAGCTGAATTTAATTAAATGTGGCAACAATTATTGTCTGTACAGCTACTCTTTGAAACAGAGCCACCAACATTCCGCTGTAAGCAGGAATGAAGGAAGGAAGACTTTAACATGCATGTTAGGTTAATTAGTGTCTTAGAATTTAAACGAACAAGACTTACAGGCCTTTACATGTTTTATATATATATATATATATATATATATATATATATATATATATATATATATATATATATATATATACACCACACACTGTACTCTATGATCAAAATATATTGTGAAAAAAAAAAGATCATAAATCTTCAATCTTTATGTTTATCACATAATTTGACCTGCAGCAACTGTGACTGCCTCATGTTCATATATTGTTGGTAAAGGCGTAAAATGCCACAGATCAACTGTTTCCAATTTAATAATGTTACTCACAATCCATATAGACGAGCAGCGGTGTTAAAGTCTTTATGTCTTTCTAGCTCACCACATCTCCCCCCATTCATTTGGTACCCTTGTGTGGAAACGCTAACAGGAAATAACTTGTAGTAAGAATAATCTACATCTATCTATTATTTATAGTACCAACAACTTTATTTATAGCACACTTTAAAATCAACAAAGTTGACCAAAACACTACAGGGCAAAAACATAAAACAAAACAATAAAATCAATTAAATTAATAAATAGAACTAGAAAAGTACTCCTGTGCAGACCTCCGCCAAGCAGGTCAACTCCCTTGTTTTTGTGAGTTCTGGATCGTAGTATCCGGAATTTTACCTGGATCAACTTTCGATACATTATAGAACTCACTGAGATCCTTTCTTGTTATGTTTTTTTTTACCAAACACTCTGGCCATTTGTATGGAACAATTCCAAAAATTTGGCCTATTAGGGTGATGTTATGAAGACTGTTTAGGCGTTGGTAAGGAGGTCTGATGTTCACCATGGGGTGTATATTGCTGTGTATCTCATACAGTACAGTACATGGCGTTAGTCAGGCTGGTGTACCAGGCTAGATGCTCATGGAGACCTTGAATACCAGAAGAATCAATATAAATGTTACAAAACTAAACCAATAAGTGCATTGTATATCAGCAATGGGAATGTCAATTAAAACAATAACAGAATTAGGGATGTAACAATTACCGATAAAATGGTTAACCGTGATAAAATTCCCCAGCGATTAGCAATACCGTTACAAATTTAAATAATTGTGAAAACCGTGATTGATTACTGCACTTTGAAAAATTCACAATGATGCTACTTATTGCCTGGAAAAGCAGCAGCAGTCCCAGTTTGCATTATTTAATCTATGAAAACACTGTGGAAAGCAACAAAAGGCACCCACGTGGACAGTTCTCTGGAGATTTTTCCCCTTTAAAAAGTACAAAGTAGACATCTAGACCCATTTTGGATATTATTAAAGATGCTGGTGGGGTGTTTCAATAATACCGCGATTATAATAATAACCGTGATCATTTTGGACACAATAACCGTGATATGAAATTTTCATATTGTTACATCCCTAAACAGAATTGAACAAGCTTCCACCAGAATTAAAAATATGCCAACACTTAAAAATAATCTGCACAGATACACACACACACACACACACACACGTTTGTTTTTATATCCCCATGGGGTATATCCATTGACATAATGCATTCCCTAGCCCGTTACCCTAAACATAAAGCCCATAACTGATGGCCTAAACCTAACCCTTGTCCTAACCCTAACCAAAACCTAAGTGTAACTTAATCTCTAAAACCTAATCTTGACCCTCAAAACTGGGTTCGTACTTGTGGGGACCGGGAAAATGTCCCCACAAGGGCAAGAAGTTCCCACGGTGATGGTAAAAATCTGGAACATGGTCCCCACAAAGTTGCAAAAACGCGCCCACACACACACACACACACACACACGCACACACACACAAAAACATCTAATCAGAAAAGGACAGGTATGTCAGCATCAGTTTTGCATTTGTCATATTATGTGTAAATACATGTGTAAATGTCCTGGCCTGTGATATTATCTGTAGCTACTTAATGGGACAGTGAGGGAGGTATGGTGGGTGGGGAGTTAAACAGGACAAACTCATGTTTACTTCTATAATAACTGCTTCTAATGTTTTGGGCTTTCTTTGTGCCTTTTCAATGACTTTAGTGTATTTTATTTTGCAAGTTACTTTTTTTTTTTACTGTTATCTGTACATGTTCTCTGTATTCTCTGTTTGTGATGTAGAAGTGTTTAAGGGACTACAGATGAATATTAGCTCAGAGCTACAATCTGGGACAAAGCATATTTTCCTCAGTGATCAGTCCTGCTGTACATAGTCGCTAAACTAACAGCCCAATGAATGTTTGCACTTAGCAGGGAGTCAGTCAACTGTCCTGTTAGTTACCACCTCTCCTTCGGCTGTGCAACATGCCATTAAAAAACAGCTGTTACACAGACAACATTGACTTGGATTTATTCTCACCTTGCTACCTCTATGATCGTCTTCAACTTAGATGCCATTTCTGTCGATGTCTTCAGTCTTGTCTTTTCATCTTTTGTTGCCCTTGGATTCAAACTGAAAAACTCAGCCAGAGGTCAGTCCTACAGTTTACTGACTAAAGCTGTTCAGAGGAGAACCCATCTGATCTATTACCCATAATGCATTGAATAGCATTGATGTGAGATGGTTGAATCTTTCTGCTACATTATACATATTGTTGAGGGCAGCTGCTTCAGCAGAGATTGGCACTTCCGTGATGTTCTCTTAATCATGAACAGGAAAGAAACAACTTTGCAGGTATTTATTCTTTATGTTACAGTGGTCATTGTTTGTTACTGTACTTCAAGTATTACAGACAAGTGAAAGTTTTGGCTGATGTGTTCCAGATGTGTAAATATTTAGTTACATGCAGCATGTTCAAAGTGAAGCCAGCTAGTTACATACTGTGGGAGCAGTTTCCATGGAAATGCATCAACTTCTTTTACAACACCTGAATGAGGAGAAGCATGATGCAAAACTAAAGCCTCCTACACCAATATGTTTTTTTCCTATTATATAATCGGCAGTGATATATTTTAGTATACTGCCAAAAACGCTACAGATGCCACTGCATCTAACTAAAGATTTCAAAGGTCCTCCTTTGCGTAGACTTAAGTTAATGATGGTTTTCTTCTTTGCATGCTCTGATCTTATCTGTACATGCATGCAGGCATACAGGCATGTCCATTGTAGGCAGACATACAGATGAACCTTAAGACAAGTGTTCAGCTCCATCTAAGACATGATCTCAGGTGTGGGGCACAATGAGCATGGGTTTCCTTCTGTTGAAGGGGCATAGAGAGCAGAAACAATGACTGAGACTGTGTCCAGGGTGTGTGGCATCTCTACATCAGCCATGTCTGCTCGCTGAGGAGAAGGCAGCAGCAGTGGGAGGGAGTGGGCGAATATCAAAAGCTGATAATGCAGACTCTGCTGCAAAGCTACATCAAGTGGAGTATGATTTTGTCTCAGTTGCAGGGTCCAGTGCTCCTTCCTCTTATGTAATGTTCGTTGTATTTGTATGTCCAAAAACATAAATGCCCCTAATAGAAGATTTTTTTTTATTTCTGCAATGCTGATAAAGCTTATCATTTGGCCAGTTCATGCCAATACTGTAAGTACTCATAGGTCTACTCATTATTTACTGAATGCCGCAATATAAATGAAGTCAATACCAAACCATGCCGTCTTTCACAACCCCGTGTGATATTTTTAATACAGTATTTTAGTTGGGACAACCTGCTCTCCCTCACACCTTGTCAAGTGCACTTGGACTGGAGCATGCTGCAAAAGTTTTGAATGCAAACGGATTCCACCAAAGCTGATGACATTTGTCACAATGACAACATGGAAAACAGCTGCAAAACTTTCTGGAACAAAATCTATTTTATTTCAACACAAAATCATGACGTCTCCATAAATGTACTTTAGAACTTTAAATGCCTCTTAAAGACACACAACGCAACTTTCAGCAGTTTTCTCAGTGACGCGCCCCCTATCGGCGGCTAAACTAGCATCCATCTTGTTCGTACCTGTACTGTAAGCTCACTCCAGCCAGTAAAAGACAGTCTTATCTTGACTCTTGTTCTGTCCCTTCCTCTGTTTCTTTTCCTCTCTTCCTCCGATGATGTTTCCTTGCGTTTCTTTACCGAATTCAACATGATGCGCATTCAAAACACCCGCGATGTTGATCCCTGGTTTACATCCGGTTGCTAGTGAGTGACGCGGTGCTGCAACCAATAGTTGGCTGCAACGTCACGGTCGCGTCCCGGATGGGAATCTTACATAGTGCTGTTTCTGAGCCCCGGGACGCCTCTGGGCAGTGACGGCTCGAAAATGCGCATAATGAATGTTGGTGTGACATCAAAACGAGTCAGAAACACAGATTTTTAAGGTCTAAAAGTTACGTTGTGTGTCTTTAAATCAAGCACAGTAGTTGAGTGAAGGAGGTCAAAATAATTATAATAATGATAGTTTCTTGCTTCGGAGCCAGAAATCTATTCCTCTATTCCTATTTTCCCCTTTGGCATCCTGAGGGGACACATATTACTTTTTAATAAGCCTGTACTGTATAATTATATTTAGCAATATCCAGTTCCTTTTGCATCAGTTGTGGTGAAGGGTTACCGCTTGCTTTGAAAACTGACAGGAAGGACTTTAAACAACTTAACTAGTCTGTCCAATGTGTTTGATGTCTGGAGGGTTTACCACTCTTATGGTCAGCAAGATAGGGTTGCAGCTTGTCACCAGTAACATTTTAAATGGAAGTAATGGAAGCAACTTTCTTAAAAGCCTTTCCTTATTAAATTCTTATGTGTTAAAACAAGTCACAGTGTAGCTGTGTGAAGAAGAAAAAAGAATTTAAGTGAGTAGTTTCAGCTACACATTCAGCAATAAAGTTTTAAGATGTTAAAATATCCTGGCTTCTACAGTCCAACGATATTTTTTAAGAAAATGACTTAGTGTTTACTTGCATGCAACACATCACCCGTGTACAGTAACTTGATTGTGGATTCGATACTCATGTACGCAGTTCCTTTCCATTGAAGTAAAACCTGTGAATTCTAAAGCAGTTAAAATATTCAATTTTTATCTAAAAAGATGTGGTCACGCACCCTGGGCCCTGAGAAAGGTGGATGGGTAGCTTGTATTATTTCCCAAATATCTGAGGGAAGTGTGTAATGTGTAGGGTAATGAAATAATTATAGCAATTGGCTTCTGAAAACAGATGTTTTTGCTCACTGGCAATTAATAATTCAATGTCATTGTCATAGAAAGACACAAAATGGCTTCGTCACACCATTTTATAAAATCTGTGAGTGGGAACTACCTCTGATATCCTTTAGGCTCAGTAGACAGTTCACCTCATCTAGGTAACTGATGCTTCACATATGATGGATGTCAGCAGTTTTGGGCAGTGCAAATGTCTTGCTGAATTTTTTGATGTTGCACTTGACAATGATTTTTCACTATTAAATTTCCAAACATCATTGACCAACATACGGATGTAGCTGTGCTGCCTCAGTCGTGTCCATCATACTCCACAGTTTGACTGCCTGTTGCTCAGTTCTTCCCTGTAGCTAACTGTGCAGTGGAGTGGAGAAGTGGGGCCTCATTTATTCCAAGTAATCAACCATCTTGGGAAAAATGCTGGCCAGGCGCTGACTGCAGCAAAGCAGCAGAGCTTTAACTTAGGAGCCAGCAGCATAATGCTTTCCCAGAGAGAAATGCAAACAGAGAGGCTTCCCCCTACCACCACCAGCTCCATCCACCCTCTCCCACACCGCCTTAATCTCCCTCTCCTCAAGTGTCTCATCTTTGTCAGGGGAGAAAAACACACAGTATTACAGGCTGCAGCGGGTGCTGACAGGACCACATCGAGGAAGTTGCCTGTTGATCAGCAGAACAATAGCTGTATTATGAAACAGTGGTACAGGAAAGATCTCATTAATGTTTCATGAACTTGCAGTGTATGATGTTAAGGAGCCAGGAGGATTTATTTGCATTATTGAAAGCTGTTGTCTTATTGAAGATTTACCTACATCAACTATGACTTCTAAAAGTGTTTGAACCATGTTTGTCTGTGGATCAAAAATATGTTCAAAAATGAGCTAATACAAACTGATTTGTGAAAATAATTGGTGGGCACTGGGGGGTAGTAAATTATGCCAAGCAGAGTGCAGACCACCAGTCTGGATAGGTGTGAAGAGTTGAGCTGGTAAGGATTCATTACTTTATTAACGGCTGAATTTGGTAGTGTCGAATTGGAATTGTGTGGGAAACATCCGCTCATATAAGCACTTGAAACACTCTACGCTACACCTCAGGCGGATGAGCTAGAGGCTAAAGGTGCAACAAAGTTGGATCAGCTCATTGCAGGGAGAGTGGGTGGTATTGTCCAAGATAGAGCTGAGCAAGACATCCTCCTTGCTGCTGCCTGCAGGCGATCCAGACTTGGCCCTATGACACAGCTAGCTTTTTCTTTTTTTTTTATATAAACAGTTTGTTGAGCCTAGCGGCATTCCCTGCCTTGATGTCACCTCCCTCGCACTCCCAATACACTGCACTGACCACTATGTATTAGTACAAGTTGCTGAGCTGAGTCTCCTGAAAATGTTGGATGAGACAAGCCACACAAGGCAGGCCGGCTGTGTGTTATTTCATGAAAAGAATTTGTTTTATGATATGAGCTACCGTAACTTGACTTTGCCATCTTCACATCCTCACTATAGGCTGGTGGCAGGTGTCACTTCTTGCTACCTCCTGTTTCATGCTGCTTAAGGAATTCTGCAGGTTAACTCTGTTTACCAGAGTTCAACATGAAGAGGCGTCAGTGCACCTCACACTGGTTTTTCATAAATTTTACAGACAAGGCAGAAAAGTTTTTGAGTGTTTAGGATATTTTTCAATTTTTTGGTTAAGTTTTGGCATACTGAATTTTTCTTTGAGGCTAGTTTGAGGTTTTGTTTGTGCACCTTTAAAAACATCCTAAATAGGCTTTGTTATTGTTACTCTGAATTACGACACCTACCTACAAAAGTGAAATTCTTACGGTCTTTGATACTCATAAGACAAGATATAGTTCATTTCAGCCACAGTAATACCAGTTAATCTTTAAAATGAGTTCAGAGTTTGTCAAGGCAAGGATTCATCAGTGCTGAATGATTGGTTAGATAAAAACATATTTTTGCTTTCTCTTTTTTTTCTTCCCCTAAGGATAAATCAAAGGATTCTGCTTGAAGTTAATTTGATGGCTTCAATTACGAATCTAAGTTGAAAGATTAGTTTCTAAACAGCTGATTATAAAATAATGAAACTGCCTTGAGATGATTTATGCAATCTGAATCTTAAGTAAAAGAAAAAGAGGCAGATCAGGGTGACTTTTCTTAGTGGGTGCACACAAATTTGTCTTTTGGATGTGTATTTAAAAATGTATTAGTTCATATTTTTATGTAGTGAGACATTATTGCTAACTTTTTGTGATTCTGACTAGCATGAACGAGCAGTCGAGACTAATATGACACAGGTCCTTCATATTGCTTAATATGAACCATTTCTTCACTTAAATACATTTTATAGATGTATAAATTTTGTTTGCTGATGTATGAAATTATATACATGAAAATGAAATAAAATAATCTTATCTTTAAATCCAGATGAAATGAGGCCTCAAAACTTAATGTTGCACCAAAATCAGGTTAGATTTGGCAGATCTAACTCACAATTAGAGAGTTGGATCACAGAACACTTATATACACTGCCTAGCCAAAAAAAAAAGTCGCCACCAAAAAAAAAACTCTTTGTTGGACCGCCTTTAGCTTTGATTACAGCAGCTTTCGCTGTGGCATTGTTTCGATAAGCTTCTGCAATGTCAAAAGATTTATTTCCATCCAGTGTTGCATTAATTTTTCACCAAGATCTTGCATTGATGATGGTAGAGTCTGACCGCTGCGCAAAGCCCTCTCTAGCACATCCCAAAGATTCTCAATGGGGTTCAGGTCTGGACTCTGTGGTGGCCAATCCATGTGTGAAAATGATGTCATGCTCCCTGAACCAGTCTTTCACAATTTGAGCCCGATGAATCCTGGCATTGTCATCTTGGAATATGCCTGTGCCATCAGGGAAGAAAAAGTCCATTGATGGAATAACCTGCTCATTCAGTATATTCAGGTAGTCAGTTGACCTCATTCTTTGAGCTCATACTGTTGCTGAACCTGGACCTGACCAACTGCAGCAACTATAGGTCATAAAACTGCCCCCACAGGCTTGTACAGTAGGCACTAGGCATGATGCTGCATCACTTCATCTGCCCTTCCAGCCACATTTCTTCCGTGAAGATGATGGGTCCCCACGATCCTTCCAGTTTTTAATAATGTGTTGGACAGTTCTTAACCCAATTTTAGTAGTTTCTGCATCTCTTTAGATGTTTTCTCTGCTTGATGCATGCCAATGATTTGACCCTTCTCAGACAGACTAACATCTTTTCCACGACCACGGATGTGTCTTTCGACATGGTTGTTTAGGAAATGAGAAGCAAGTCATTGCACCAGTTGGGGTTAAATAACTTGTTGCCAGCTGAAAGATAATCGCCCATGCAGTAATTATCCAATAGGAGGCCCGTACCTATTTGCTTAGTTAAATCAAGGTGGCGACTTTTTTGGCCAGGCAGTGTATGACTCCATTTCATTTTCATTTATTTATCTATTTTCTTATTTTAGAGAATAGTTTGGAGATCACGATGCAGGTCGAAGAATTGAACTACTAATTTTTTCAACTATTAATAAGATTTAGAAATACATAAATATGGTTGGATAGGGATAGGACATGCAGATAAAAATGTGAAGGCAGTAATGGCAATCAGACCAGCATCCTTTAGTTCAAGTAGATACAACAGATATAGTGTTTGGTTTGTATTTGCTGTTTGCTTTGGCAAAAGGAGATAAGCTGATACTTATGTGCACCGGTTCAATGAATACTTTGTTTCTTTTATAGCTGGAAGTTGTCGGTTGTGTGGACCACTACATTTAATCATTTCGCAGATACTTTTATGTCTAACAAATGAGAAGAAAAAAAAAATCCTGGTCTACACATGTACAAAATTAATTTCAAAATCCATTCAAATGACTAGTAAAGCAGGTAGAGCCATACAAAGTATAAATTACGCAAGAAAATTACTTGATTAGGGTAAGAAATGGTTAGGACTGCAATCTATCCTTTTTACAATGCAAGCATAACACTAACACTGCTTTGCTGGTTGTCTTGGTTACGTGTTTACATTACAACACATCAGGATGAGACTTTGTCACTTCCTGGTTTTGTCTAGGCTGCAACACCACTCAGAATTGGAAAACAATCGTACTTAGGATTTCAATACAATCTTCTCCTTCATTGATACAACTTCCACAATGCAGTTGCAGTTGCTTACCCTCACCTTTGCGTTGCATATTCTTCAAATGAATAATAGACATTTGGGCTTGCACGAATGTTTGGCAGAGGGCAGTTTCAGGGACTTCACTTTTCAAGCTGAGAAACTTGCAAGAAGATTTAGTGGTGGTAAGAAATAGCTTAACTGTTGAGGAAGCAGGATTTTGTCAGCCATGACATTCAGATGAAGCATTAGAAGAACAGGTTGCTCGTAAAAACACTTTTAAGGGAAAAGATTTCCATTTTAAAAGACAAAGCATTGGTCAAAATCACAGACATTAAGATGATCCTCTAATTGGAAACCAGGGTGTGATGAATTATCAGTGTTACACAGCTTGAGTATGATATGCTGTGAAATGCTTTGATGTTTTGCTGAATGTCGCCTATATTGCATGTTCCCACAATAAACAGACATTCATGTGCATTCACTACACTGCATTCTGTCATGGTTTGTCTTCATACACGCACACACGCAAAATTTTTTACTATTGTTAGCTATGATTTGTCACATTTGTTACCTTAGCAACCAGTCGATGTCATCACTGCAGTGAATTTGTGAGAATGGGGAGAGACTTACATGCAGGGATGTAACAGATGGTAGTAATAAGGTTAAAGGGAACAGTGAAGGGCATGCCTGTAATCATATCAGAGTGGTTACAACAATATTGTTCAGCAAGACAATTACTGATTGTGTGCATGCAGAATGTTTGGATATTAAAATAAAAAGTGAAAATGGGTCATGTAATGTGACCAATTCCACCTACTAATGAATATTGATGTGCTTTAATGTTTTTTGTTTTTTTTTTCTACTGGGTTAAAGCAATATTCAAAGCAAGGACAGACCAAAAAAACAAAAAAGCTAAAACTAAAAAACAACAACCAGTAATTGCTTGTCAGTGTAACTTCAAGAAAGCCATGGGTACAAATCTGGGGCAACAAACCTTGCTGAAGATAGATTTTAATCTCATGTCAAGTTTTTTGTTAACTAGCTTTTACATATCTCAAATACTGTGTAATCGTGGTTGTTTTAGGATAGGATTCTAAACATGAATGATACAAGATACAGTGAAGTAGTCAAGGTTAATTTTGTGTCTTGAAGCTGCAGCAAGCTGTATACTTAACACACAGTACCAGTCCAGAAGGCAAATTATACCATGCATTCAAGATCAGAGAGAACCCGTACCACATTACATACTATATGTGTCTTCCATCCTATCAGTAAGAATGAGAACTACCCCACACAACCTTGAAAATCCTGTTACAGTTCCTGGATTTTTTAGCAGTGGTTGCCATGGAAACTGAGCATATTATTTCTGGCTCCTTTGAAATGGTGTGAGATCCCAAATGTTATGTAAGATGATGTGCACTGTTCCAGACTGGGGTTTCCTGCTGCAGAGAACTTAATTACAGGGGAATGACACACAGTCAAGGCACTCCAACACTATCTGTGCATTTACCTAAGAGCTTTTTATCACGTACGGCTAGGATGTGCACTGTAATTGGTGAGGAAGTTAAGCACAGGTATTTGTAACAATACTTGCCTTTTAGACACGTTCTGCTGAAAAATTCAGTTTTAGATGTTGATGGACAAGAGGAAAAACAGGCTAAGATCAACAACACTTGTAGTTTGAACAATCAAACATAAACGGGTGGAAAATAAAGGATAGGATTTAATATGAGAAGCTAATTTTGTCTGAACAATGATAATTCAAGTTTAGGAAGTCATGTCCCCCCCACCAGAAATAGGTTTGTTACTTTCTAAGAATTGAAAAGAGTCAAGACGGCTGTTTGCTGTGTTTAATGAGGAAATAAACTGCAGACTTTTATATTTAGCAGAGTACTCCCAATTATAAGTGATTTATAACCTCAATGATTGTCTAGTAATATCTGCAGACTCGTAGAAGTGTTTCTTTTGAAGCAGCACTTAATATAAAATCTCCTGTGTTTCATTCAGATTTTGTTTTCTGAAAGCTCGAAAGTAAAAGGTTTGCTTTTCTTATATCAATTTAATGTTGCACATGGTGTTGCAGAATTGTTCTCCCATTTTTTTATATGTACAAGGAAGTAAACATATTTACAGCAAGCAGGATAAATACCACAATCATATCGCCATGAAAAATGATTTTCATGAAATTTCTAAATATTTTCATCAAACATTTGAACAATGCTAAATATAGGCAAGGCAAGGCAAGTTTATTTGTATAGCACATTTCATGTACAGAACAATTCAAAGTGCTTTACATAAAACATTATAAGCAAAAGGGAGAGAAAAAAAACAATTAGAAGCATGATTCAAAATTAAAAGCATTTAAGATTAAAAAGAGAGAATACAGAGACGTGCGGATTTTAACTTTTGAATAAAATCTACGTAAATGCAGCTGAGAACAGGTGGGTCTTCAGCCTGGATTTAAATAAACTAAGTGTTTCAGCTGATCTGAGACTTTCTGGGAGTTTGTTCCAGACATGTGGAGCATAGAAGCTGAACGCAGCTTCTCCATGTCTGGTTCTGACTCTGGGAAAACATATACAGAAAAATACTGTGAGCTTAATCTCTAGTTTCTGCGCAGTATGAGAATGATTCTGAAAACTCATGGCAGTCTGGACATTTTTTTTCATCATGCAACATCTTCCAGAAACTGGTAGAACAAAGGGTTTCAGGAGGTGATGTTGAACTTTTTAACCCCAGAAGAGGCTGTGGATTTTTTAATGTAAAAGTCTCTTTGAAGTCAGTTGTGATCTTTTCTCTGAGACGTGCACATACAGTAATAATTACATTAATATCTGCTTATCCTCTGCAGAGCTTTAAAAGTATTACTTTATCATAGACTGTAGAGAATTTAATTGAATTTGCTGAGTCAAGCAACCCAATAGCATACAAGATAGTTATGGGATGGATAAAAGAACCTGGTCATCTCCAGGAAAACATTTTACCTGAGGAATGGAATGATGATATGGGTTTTCAATTTAAAGACTACACTAAGATTTGTGTCTGGTTTAATATGTCTGGTCTGGCACAGACTTTATGATCAAATCTGCAATTTTTCTCTTCATTTCTTCATATTCTGTTCTGTTTTGATCTGTCACGCAAGTTAGAAATGAAAGTATTTCTGTTGGTGGCGTGTTTATGCTCTGCAACAAATGATGCTAAGTAAATTTCATCTGTTATTTTTGGAGCATTGTTGGTGTATTAATCTTAATATAAACATGCAAATGCTATACTGATCACCTTTTAGATCAGCTTTCCATCTTAATTGACTTTTTACTCAAATTTTCATAGATAGTACATTTGATATGTAAGACATGAATCAATGTGCCATATGTGCTTCTGTGGTATAAAACAACAATGTGACACCATGACTGAAAGCAACATAAAACTGTTTGTTTTACAATAGATAGAAGCTGTACTTTTGCTAAATGGCATCTTTTTTATTTCCATTCAAATTATTTTTAAAATCTTTTGTGTACTTTGATCTAGTAAAGATGAAATAAATTTAACAAAATGTCCTTTTGGTTTTGGTTCAAACAATGTTTTTTTTTTATAAATAAAAATCGTAATAACGTTAAATAATTTTGTCCGCCAAAAGCTTCACTGTAAAAAGCAGTTTCTACTGGATATGAATGCAATGAACCAGTTCTTTTAAACCTGAGGAAGTCAAGCATTATCTGGCCTCATATGATATCATGAATATTTGCTACATGAATATTTGGTACATATTACAACAATAATCATATTTGCAACATCATTTTAAACCACAATCTTTTCTATTTGAAATTAGTTTAATATCCTTTTTTTTTTATTATTCCAGAAATAGGATGAAATCACTCTCTGTGCTAAGCTTGTTTGTAGAAGCTGAAATTTACTGTACAATTGTTATTAGGATATGAATATTATTGTAGGACAATGTCTGTTGCTGAATGAGCTTTTCATATAATGTCTGATCATTTTTCTTCTGGCCGTATGCTCCTGTATCTAAATAAGCTGTTCAAACCATGTGAACCAACCATTATGCAACCAAAATTACTTTTTGTATTTTTCACATCTACAGTAAAGACTTTTTCTTTCTCTGCCATTTTTTCCCTTTTTTTATTGACCCAGATAGGAATTTTTTACATGATCAAATTTCTATCTGGAGATCTGCAGACATTAACCATTATAAAAAAAAAATAACATCAGTTATTCAGACTGACGACTGAGGATGTCACACGTTGAAGAAGATGACTTTCAGCGAGCTTCAGAATCAATTCTATCTTGTTTTTCCAATTTCTTTTTTATATGACATGAGATTTAAGGCCAAATCAAGTAATTTAATCTAATAACTTTGCCTGTGGCTGAAGAAAAATTATTATCACTTAAGAAAAATGTATTATTTTAGATAATATACATTAGTGTTTTTTCCCCCGTAATATATTTATATAAAAATTGTTCAGCAATTATTTTTATCTTTGCTACACTGCAAATTAATCCACCTCTCTTCCATCCTTAAGGCTAATAAATTAAGTAAACTTCATAGCGCTGATATTTAGAAGTACTGCTTAAGAAATAATTACTTGAATTTGTTCTGTGAAAGTATTGAAAATCAAATGTTTACCTTTTCACATACATGCTTAAAAATGTCACCTTCTGAGATTAAAGGCATTTGCTGTTGAATAAATGCAAAGAGTATCACAATATTATTAATCTCTCATTCTCTGAAAAAGTCCCAGCAGTAATTTATATTCAGGAGGTATGAATTGAAAAGAGGCCTCTAGCTCAGTGGTTGAAATGAAAATATGGAAAATAAATTAATTGGAAAGAGGAAGTCAGTCTTACTGAAACTAAAGTTTACATTTCATTTTTGCCCTTCTCTGTTACAGACCAGAAGTTTTCATCTTGGTCTCCACCTCGGAAGTTCAATGAAGGCAGACGCCTCCCTCCTGCCAGGAACATGAAGGGCTTATCGGGCAGCCGTTCCCAGCACCAGATTCCCTTACCCCACGGTTTGGACTATGACCCCCACGTCCATGACCTCCACACTCACCATGGCTCTGACTCCCGCCATTCGTCATACCTGCTCAGCCCCACAGAGAGCTGCCCTATGGACTTCCACCACCGCTACTCTCCTCGCAGCTCCATCCACTCTGACTGCATGATGATGTCCCCTGTCACCATAGCCCCACCTGCTGTGTCAGACCACATCTCCAGCAGCACCTTCCCCCGGATGCACTACAGCTCTCAGTATTATGACTCAGCCACACGGGAAGACTGTGCTGCCATCACGGCCTCCGCCACCTCGCCAGCTGTTGCTGCTGCTGCAGCTGCGGCAGCTGCAGCCTCCCACCACACCGGCACCAAGAGCAACCGCCTTCCTGCAAATCTGTTAGACCAGTTTGAGAAACAACTGCCACTCCATCGCGACGGCTTCCACACGCTGCAGTACCAGCGCACCTCCACGACCACTGAGCAACGTAGTGAGAGTCCCGGCCGCATTAGACATCTTGTTCATTCTGTTCAGAAGCTCTTCACCAAATCCCACTCACTGGAGGGGTCATCCAAGATGAATGGCACAAAAGGTGACATTATAGGAGGTGGAGGAGGAGCAGGGGGGTATTACCATCATGGCCACCACTCTTCCAAACATGGTAGCAAGAGGAGCAAGAGTAAAGAACGTAAACACCGCTCTGGTGGCTGGTGGAGCTCAGATGACAACTTGGATAGTGACAGCACCTACCGCCCACCTAGTGTCATGTCGCGACACCACGGGGAACATGTCAGCCATTGCTATCCAGATTCCATGCATAGTCACCACTTTGGAGACCTGTCCCTCAAGACCTCCAGGAGTAACAATGATGTCAAGTGTTCAGCTTGTGAAAGCATGGCTATGGCACCGGAGGGCAAATTCATGAAGAGGAGCTCCTGGTCGACACTGACAGTTAGCCAGGCCAAGGAGGCTTATAGGAAGTCATCGCTTAATTTAGAGAAACCCATGATGCACACGGACCTCAAACAATCGCGTACATGTCACTATCTTCAGGTAGGTGGTGCTTTCCCGAATGAAATTTGGCTTGGTAATTTGTTTTTTTTTCACACAAATTTCTATCTAACAAACAGTAACAATTACATACTTATGCTTCTGCTCTTGACTTAGTGAAAAACAAGAACAGTCTGAAACTGAATGCCATTACTGAAGTCCAATTTCAAGAAAAATCCTGGGTCAAGTTATTGTTCCACACTGACATAAAAATGAAACCCTTCCAAGCTGGGTCATGCGGACCTCTGGTAAAACATCCCAATAAATCCATCAATAACTTTTTGAGTGGTAGTGCTGCCAGATAAGCACACAAATTACACTTGCCATGTGATGATAGATCATAGATGTAAAAAGATAAGCCTAGCTGCAATTATAGTAGCTTTTAACAGTCATTGGGTGTCCAGGTCTTGTTGTGGGATCTCCCTTCTGCCTCCGGCACCAGGAGCACACAGCAGCGCAGCATTTGTGACAACAAACATGACAGATTTAGTCAGACGCAGTTTGAACTGGAGTGAAGGTTAAGGCTTGCAGAGAAAGTGGCTAGGTAGGCTGGCTAGCAGCCTAAATAGCATAGTCTGTTAAAGATTTCCCAACTGAATACACAGAAGGGAATCAGCTGATCAATTAATCATGTGGGATAGTATTTGAATTGGCTGACAACACAATGTGGGCTGAGACTGACTAATAGCTTTCCTGCACCAGTGCAATATTCATACATCTGACAACTATTAAAAACATAAAACACTTAATTGTTAAACTGTGCTTCCGCATCCAAATCAAAACAACTTTCTTCCAAGCTGTATTATGATTTTTTTTTTTACTGTTCAATACTCAAAAAGGCAAACCAAGGCAGTATCTTCAAACAGATGTTTTACTGGTTGAATAAAAAGCCTTATCATGAACACAAACATTCATTGAGATTAATACCTACTCACACCCATAAATATCCTTCTGTGTGAGAAATAGTGAGATGGATGAATTGATTATAAATCCTGACAGGGAATTATATGGATTCCTCTCACCTTTCTGTTACTGTTCTGAAAGCAATAACAGTCCCCAGAAGTGAGAGAAGTCAATATATTTAACCACATTCTCTTTTGTGTGCTCACCTCAGGGAGCGATTGTCTAAGTTAAGTAAATCAATGGCATGATGGAAAGCAGTGAATGGGCGCTGAGCTGAACTAGAATGTAGAAAACACAAAGGTTTGGCAACTTAATGAAAAACACAAGCTGCTAAACTGGAGCTGTTGCAGGAAGTTGGTCACTAGAAGAGTTAACAGAAAAAAACTTTCTTTCCAGTTTTTAGACCTTTGTTTGCAATCTCACCCACACATGAAAAACTCATCAGATCAGCCAAAAGACCCACTTTTAAAGGTGCAACACAGAAAATTATCAGCTTTAACATGGCAGTAAGAAGTAAGAGTACTACAGTGTGATGGTGTTCTTGCCCAAGGCCACTTTTTTCCTCCTTGTGTCATTTCCTTTGATCTGTGTTTTGGTAGATGGCATGCACATGCTAGTACAAGTTCCTGTCATGCAGCACAAATTGATAAATCTTCTTAAAGATGGGTAAAATCTAAAATCTAAAAAAAGTTAAATAACCACCAGGCCTAACTATGGACACAGGTAACCGGTCCATTGAGCAATTTTCACATGTGAGAGTTTGGCAAAGATAACGTCCAAAATCAGTGTCAAAAATCCAGACGCAAACCATGAAGACAAGCAAGACAAAACACAGAAACTAGAAACAAGTTGAAGTTATACACCTAGGAAATAAGGAAAAAAATAAATCCACAAAGGCCAAAGATTGTTCAAATACTTACATACACTAACAATCTGTCAGAAAAAAACAAAACCAGATAGTGCACATCCAGTGGTTGACTGTGTAGGTGGGGTTAAGGACTGGGGGGGTCTGGTTATTAAAGGCTCAACTTGGAAGATGATGATTCATGTACGCCTTTTCATAACACTGCAGCTCTTTCATGATTTGGTTCCATCTATTCAATCTAGGAAAACTGAATTAAATGCACGGATCGTTTAACATTCTCTGACTGTCTTGGATTTGACAAATTTCTGTGAATTTCAGTGGTGACAGAAAGTTCTTTTGAGCTCTCGATCCACCCCTCCTGGCTTTCAGAGGCAGAGGATGTTGAATCTTTGCCCAGTTAATTCATTCAATTACTCTTTGAAGTGCACCGTCACACACAGACACACAAACTGCTGTTGTTTATGAGGAATGAGGACTCTGAGCAGAGAAGCATGCTTTGGGCATGCTTGTGTGTCAGCAAGCTAAGAGCCTTCAGGTGCCACATGGGCACATTCTGTACTGGGCCTGTCCACAAAGATGGCCTTATTCAGAACAAAAAGTCATAGAAAATATATAAAGGAATGGTCTGAATGTTCTATGAGCTCATTAGATTTGATCTATTTGTTGGCTGGCACCTAGAATGTTCATTGGTGATGACGACAGGGTTCAACAAGTTCAACAACCAACAAACATAGGAGTAAAACAAAAAGCAGGGGTTATATGCAAAGAATCATTTTTAATTTTTATTTCCTTTACTTTTTAGGCAAATAAATTAATAAAACTGTTGTGGGAAGTTGTGGGTTAGACCTGCGTGAGACTGTATACACACATTGTGCCAAAGCTAACAATCTGACCCGTTTCTAAGATTGCAAAACTTTGAGTTTGTAGATAAAGCAAGAAATTTACTTGAGTGTTTTTTTAAAATTATAAAAGCTTCAATCAACCATGTTTGGTTCAATCTTGCCGTAGGTGCTACTGTCATCAATGCTGCTTTACTGTAAGTCTAATAATAAAATCCCTAAAGAGATGGTAGGGAATTTGAAAAAGTGAGCAGAGAAAATAACCCCTCCTTGATCACCCTGTTAGAATCAACTGAAATCATTGATACTGTAATGTGCTTATTTCCTGCCTATATACAGTATTTTAGTATCACCTGGGTTCCATTGCTTGAGACTGCACTTATGAATTCAAGATTTAATTAGGACAGACAGACTGATGGTCCAGAAAATCTCATGATCATTAATGACCTACAGTCATGTTGAGCTGCATTTCAGTCACATTCTCTGGATTTAATTTTATTTTGCTGCTTTATTGGGGCTTCAGCCATGTAACAGTACATTTGTGCTCTAATGTTTTAACACAAAATTTGTACAAACGTTGCACTTTGGAATAATTGCTATGCCTACTGTAGTCCTTTCATTGTACTATTGCCTTATTGTATTAACATGTATATAAGCTATTTAACCTTTAACTGCATTAGCTGGGTGTGATAGTTGACTGATTTGTGAGCTTCTATTTCAGTCAGACTTGACATACATTTTAAAAGTTGGAATAAATCAGCTTGTGTGTGTGTCTGTGTCTCCTCCCCCCCCCCCCCCCAAGTCTTGTGTAAACATACTTTAAGTGAAGACACTGTTTCGACAACTTAACAAGTGAAGCATACACAATTTAGACAAGGAAGACAGATGGTTTGAAAGAACTCTGAGGAACCAATAGACCAGGGATCTTTGTAGATGGCTAAAGTCCTGCACGTTTTGGTTTTTTAAGTACTGCTGACTCAAATTAATGGGTCATTGATAGACTAGTGCAGCACTTGATGACAAACTGTTGGGGAAAACCATTTTGTTTGAGTCAGTTGGAGATCCTTGAGGAAGAAAATGAAAAACTTGCAGGTGATAATCACATTAATGATCTGCAGAATGGAAAACAGGGTAAATGACACGTGTGAACTCAAGGGCTCTAAAAATAGGACTGCCCCAACAACAGTAAGTATAGTCTCAGTCAGTAGCCTGAAAATCTCCAGTTAGTCCCAACCTACAGAGCATTTGGGATGAAAGGATAAACATCTTCAATAATCAGGAAAAGAAATCTAATCATCCTTTAATCAAGCATTTACGATCAGATTTTGGCATTGTGGAATCACTTCCCGCAAATGTTGTATAAATGTTTTTATCCAGAGTTATTTTTGTGCAATATACCCTCAGTTAGTGACAACTAATGATGGTGTGAAGTCGCTTGTCTGTGTAGCAGCCTCAGAGGCACAGCCGAGCAGGTTTTTTTCAGGTATAGCATCAAATGAGAGCAGACCTGGGTGGTGTTAATGAGCTGCTGTAGTACACAGCTTCCATGCCTTATTGCTGCCATGTTAACCACAGCCCCAGATGATCAATAAATGCACATTAAGATGAAAATAATTCACACTTTTTCTTGCTGTCTTCAAAGATAATTAATGAAGTTGCTAAGTATTAGTTGTGTTGTGTAAACACAGCAGATCAGCATGTTTGTTTTATGGGTAGGTCTTTCCTTCATGTTATCTTCTCAAACGAGGCAGTGAACATGCTCTTTTTAGTAGCAAGTACCAAATAACAAGTTTATTTAGTTTTCAAAGAGATTTTGTAGCACATGGTCTATATCGATGAAAATGTTGTTACTGTTTTGTGTTACAGTTGATCATGTTTTTTGTTAAGTTAACTCACTAAAACACTAATTTATTCATTTATTTATAAATTTATTTATTTATTATTTATAAATTTATTTATTCATTAAGTTTTATGTTTTATCATATTATTTCTGTTAGTTTTTAGTGAATATATGAATGTTATTGCTATTTAATATGAATGATATTAGAGGCTAGTTCTGCATCACCATACACACCCAATAGGTTAGCCTTCATGGTCTCCGTGTAAAAAAAAAAAAAAAACAGCCTCTGACCTCACAAGATCCTTACAAAATACATGAACACATTAACAAAATTCAGCACAGCCTGATGTCAACGTAATGTCCTGAAAGATTTATTATCAATTTCCTTTTCCTGACTTGGGAAGCCTTCGAAAATGCAAATCTCCCTCCACTTACAGACATGTCCTGGTCTTTGTCTGTATAGTTTGAAATGAAAGAGATTGCTTCTGTTCTATTGGAGAAACATATGCAGATATTGTTGTGAAAAAAGCTTCAATGGGGGAAAAAAAAAAAAAAAAAAAAAACACCATTCAGTGTGTAAGCTTAAACTTAATTAACCACTATCAAAAGGTTTACTGTTATATGACTATTTGAAGCTCTAAAAGCTAATGGCAGGAATTACATTTAAGGCACTTTAATGATAGTTACGTTGAAAATGAACAGAAATACATGTTTGTGGAGCTCAATGCAGAATGATTAACAAGTCTACTGGAAAGATGGCAACTGAACAGCTCTTGAGCATCTTCCTTACCACATTTCCATAACACGGTTCATTATGATGTTTAAAACGTCTGTTTTTATTTTCAAAGAAAATAACACACACAATTACTTGGCTTCATGGCTTAGATAATTTTCATCTAATCTAATGATCTAGTGGTCACCAAACTATTCTGTAATACACTGGCCTACATAGACATATCTAAATGATCATCTGATTAGCCCTATTTTTGCAATAAAATTGGCTTTAAAAAATGCTTTGATGGGATTGCAGTGCAGCACAAAATGCTTTAGTATCAAGGGTGATGCACACACATGTAATAATTCCCCCCATAAAATAAACAAACAAACATCAAAATCTGTCACTACATCTCATTCATCATGCAACCTACAAGAGTATGTCTGATATAATGCAAGCTAGTGGCCCGGTAGGCTTCATGTGTTAAGATACTTTAATCCAGTCTCTCTATGGGAAGAAAAGAGGAACAGGGAAAACTTGCCAAAAAAGTTAATGGGAGCTCTGTCAATTTAATGACACAAGCAACAGTAGAGTCCTTTCTTTGGCGAGTGACACCAGACCAAGAGAAATAAAGAAGCCACATCAGTTTTTCTTTCAGTCCTTCTAGACAAACACTGCCTTCTTCCCTATGGTGAAAAGGATTGTTCAGGTTGGCCTAACCTTTCTCCGTGCATGCTGCAAAGCATTACCCAGAGTGTGTCCTCCCTTTCTTGTTAGATAGATTGTAGAAACTGAGCAACACTTTTGCTGCTTTTCAAGGCCATTCTGCAAACCCGGTCTGCAACACTGACAGAATGGCATTAAACAGAATAAAGCTGTAGTCCTCAAAATGGAGGCCCTGCATCCAGAAACACAGATTTGCTGATTTGTCATTTTTGTGTGTGTGTTGACACTAATTGTACAGGATGAAAGAATAAGCAACTTTTTTTTATGCAGATACAATCTCATACAAAATCACCAGAATTAACTATTCCAAAATGAACAATCTTCTCTGATGACAGTAATTGTAATCACTATGTTGACCAAAAACACAAATTCTTGCTGTATTATACTCTAACAAAAACGTTTAAAAAAAAAAAGGAAAAAAATACAATAGTAACTAAGTTTTTAATTTAGTAATATTTTCCTCTGACAGGTGCCCCAGGATGAGTGGAGTGGATACCCCGGTGAGAAAGATGAGGAGATCCCATGTCGGCGCATGCGGAGCAGTAGCTACGTCAAAGCAATGGGGGAGGTGGATGACGAAAGTGGGGACTCTGACAACAGTCTGAAGACCTCTCCTCAGAAGGCCATTCGGCCTGATGCCCTAGTCCTCAAATCAGCCATGCAGAGACCCCATTTAGAACCCCAAAGGTAGGCCTAGCTGTGTAGCTCTACACGGCCACACAAAAGCCGAGTACTGAATTAATCATTTTCAGGGTTTTTCTTTTTTATGACTTTACAGATTTAATGGCAGCTCAAACAGCGATCATGCTCATACTGTATAAGGCAAAGTGGTGCAAACGTTATCATCTACAGTAGATCTAAATGGTAGATAGATACAGCACTAATGGTTGTAGTTAAAGGTTAACTTCTTTTTTTTTTTTTTACCTGGACCTGGACCTCAACCTGGGGGCCGAGGAGGGGTGGGGGGTAAACTGGAACAAAGTTTAGTTTTCCAGTGGATATATTTATGATCTTGGGGATGCAATCATTTCATCTTAACTTTGCACTGAAACTCACTGTATGGGTGCTCACTCAGCTTATTTATATTTAGCTTACTGGGAAGGAGCTTGAGCTGGTGCACAAGGATGAGCTGTTCCAATTACATATAGTTGGACTCACCTTAAACGCATGGTGTTCCCGGTAAGACGCATCAAAACAGGTGTGGGCATACTCACTGCCCCCCGGGTTGGTGTCTGTGTATTGGGGTTTAGTGTTCTTAGCTGGCCTGGGAATGCTGATGAATCTGGCTGGGGAGACGGAAGTCTGGGCTTCCCTCCTTTGGCAGCTGCCCCCGCAACCTGACCTCGGATAAGCAGAAAGAAAAATGGATGGATGAATGGATGAATGGATGGATGGATGGATGGATGATCTGTGACTGTTTGTTTTCAAGTTTTTTAGATCAGCCCAGTCTGTTAACCAGGGTGCTGCATCATAGATCAATCATTCCTCTGTGCCCTTTCTGTTCCTATCATGTTATCATGTCAGTGTGGTACTGGTCATTTCTGCTTCTGTTTACTAACAAAAATCCCTTGTTTTTTGGGTTGCTTTTTTCAACACATATAGCACAGTATGTGGATATTGTGATTTCTTCATTCTAGCTCAAAGCTCTAACTGTTTTACAGAGAGCCAAAAACATAAACTCTGCAGGTTTGGGATAGGAGAACACTTGGAGCAACTTAGCAAAAATAGTTTATATTTCAATTTTTACTCAGAGATGAGTCATCGAAGTGTGTCATATTTATTTCTGGCATTCACTCTTGAATAAAACGTATACACAAGCCAGCTGTTTCATTGATGACAGCTCTGCAGTGATGCTCCCTTTGTTGCTTTTGAACTGTTAAATCGTGTCTGTCCCTACCCCCTGTCCTTGTTCAGCCAGGGTTACCACTTGCAAACCAGAGACATGCGACCCCATCCAAGTGTCACGTTGGATCCTGCCACCACCTTTCATCCCCCTCCCTTTCGCTCTCGCAACCAGAGCTACATGCGTGCCGTCAGCACCCTCAGTCAGGCTAGCTGCGTCAGCCAGGTGAGTCTCTGACATGCACCACACAGAGGCAACATTTGGAGACAAAGATTAGAGCTTTCGCTGTTTTTTATGTAGTAAGTTTGTGTAAAGGGTAGTGCAAAGATATACAGACATATTGCCTAATCTAGGCATACTTCTCTTCTCATTTCTCAGTTAGTACGCTCTCAGCTCTTTCCCCTCACATCTGGGTCTCTGCCACCTGACATACCACCAAAATCTTAAACCAGTTTATTCACATATAGTGTGAAGTACCGGTACACCTGCATCAGCTGTCAGTTTTAGGATTGTCTAGAGATTTATTTTATCATCTCCACTGAATCACAATTTCATATTGTAGCAGAATTTTAATTCTAGTGTGTGGCATTTACTGCAGTTTGCTGACTATTTTTCTGTTGATGTTAAATCACATGAAAATGTTTTTACATCTGCAAGTGACATGGGTTCTCTTACATTAGGGCCACCATATTTCTACAATAAGCAAACAATGGCTCTGGAGCAGATCTTTGTTGTTGTTCTAAGCCATTGTTTTTCCAATAAGCTTAAAAGTGAGAGATATTAATTTTGCTGCAGTCTGAAAATTGACCACTAGATGCCACTAAATCTGACACACTGCAGCTTTAGAGTCATTTGCTCAAGCCACAGGTGCTGAAACAGCTTCTATTAATTTACCTGTGCAGCTTTACCCTTAAATTTTTATTTTTTTCTGCATCACAAACAGGGGAAAAGATGAGAAAAGAATTGAGCTGGCACTAGAGAAATGAAAAGAGCTTATTGCAATAAGAAAATAACTCCATGCTATTTTGGACAGGAAAAGATGTATAAACTCCAGATGCAGTCTCGTTTACAGGTTTTTCATAGATTTTTGAGCAATAAACCTAACTTTAATTAAATTATACTTAAAAAATATCTATTAAAGAAGGTCACACAACTCAGCTTGGGATACACCAATAATCCCTTTTTTTGCATGAAAATAAGCAAAGTAACAATAAAAGCTGTTTATTTTTGTACACTTTAATACACTTTTTTTTTCCTCAAAATATGCACCAAAGTGTAGACTAGACCTTTATACAAAAGAGTTTAATGTCTAACCCCACATTACACACTGAACTTTTCAGGTATGTCATTTAATACCCTGCTATGAATCTATGCAGTTGGATCATTTGTGCAAGTCTGTTTTGGGGCTCCATGGTGGCACAAGACGTGGTTGCTGCAGTAAGAAGATCTATGACAGAGCCAGCAACAAAGCGTCTGTATGGACAAGGAATAACAGAAGGGGAGATTTTGGTCAAAAGAGGCGTTGTACAGTCAGCTTACTTTTGTGGGTGCTCATTTCTAGTTTAATAGGATTATAAATAAATAAGAAAAAAAAAATTCTCAAACAACAATGAAACCTTGTCTGCTATGTAATAGAACTTCATAAGCTCTGCACTGACGCAATATGACAAGACAAGATTATGTTTACGGAATAATAATCTGTTGCAAATTGTTTTAAGAGGACCTACATTGAACAATATAGACAATTGTATACAGATGTATTCATTCCAAAATCAACTATAAAATTTCTACACTGGATCTTTAGTTAAGTACATGATGAGACATATAAGGATAGAGGCTAGATACTTCATTTTTATTGTAATATAACTCTGATGCATGGTGACATCATGAATTGATCTCATGTCAGCTAGAGCTATTTAGTTTATTTACAGGAACCTGAAATTATAGTACGAGATCAAGAACTGACACAGCAATGCTGTTTTTTGTTTTTTTGTTTGTTTTTTCTGTAGTATTCAGCATACAATTTATCAGATCTGTATAGTTTTAGGAAACAATATTTTTATGATTGTTTATTGTTGTCATTTTCTTCATTTGATCTGACATTCATTCAGTTCAAGGTCGAATTTGACAGTGCCCTTTCCTTATGCTAACACTCCTTCATATTTGCTGTACAAAGGGGAAGAATCAGAGTGAGAAAGAGAAAGGAAGAGGAAAAATTAAGGACTGCTATTCCTGTTTTTGTCTCTCAGGTGAGTGAGACTGAGATCAATGGCCAGTTTGAGTCAGTTTGCGAGTCCGTTTTTAGTGAAGTAGAATCCCAGGCCATGGAGGCCTTGGACCTGCCTGGTTCGTTCCGAACTCGAAGCCACAGTTACCTCCGTGCAATTCAGGCTGGTTATTCCCAAGATGACGACTGCTTGCCTTCAATGACATCCTCCACTGTCACTTCAACTCTCAGATCCACAACAGGTAAAACAACCCCCTCCCCCCCAAATGAGAGAGGGCTTAGTCTACATATCCTCATACATCGTATACATGCGCACTAATCTGACATACCTACATATGTACAGTGGGGAACCCTTGAGATTCAGAGATGCCAAGCTGTTTTATTCCAGGTTTTTTTGGTTTGTTGTTTTGGAAGCTGCGTTGTTCTTGTGTCTGCTTTTGCCACTGCATATTCCCAGTAGTTTAAAAGTACTTGCTTGTTTGTCACTTTGCATGATTCGCGCATTAGCATTAACTTTTGGTTGGTTACTTGTAAAACTGCCAAGCTACAGTATAAACTAGGACAAGGGTAGGAGGGTTACATTATAATTTCAACTAGTGAAATGGCAACACACAACCACAGTACAGTATGTATTATCACAGCACAGCCACATTACATGGCATGCATAAGAGGAACAGTCTTTACCCCAAGCATGTTAAAGTGTGGTGTCTTATATGTGTTGCAAAGCGTGTGAGTTACTTAGGGAGGGTTGACATCTGAAACTGGCCAGGGGTAGGTGAGCGGTAGGTTGCTGACATGCCTGAGAGAATATTACTGTCAGCCTTGCACTTGTCCTACCCCTGCTCCATTGTACCAACACGTAAGCACATGTTTGGTAATTGACATTTTAAGTCCCGCCTTTAAAGAACAAAAAAAACAAATAAAATATACTAAACAAATTAGTACTCAATGTAAGGTAAGTCGACATGTTCTATAGAAAAACACACACACACACACACACACACACACACACACACTGGTTGCACAAAGGAATTGTCTGCTGGTTGCCCATTCCTAGAATAAAAAAACAACCTTTTTTAATAGTATTGCTGTATTTTGTTGCATCGAATTCCAATCTGTGAGCACCAGTGTCAGAAAAACAGCCAGCCATTCATTTTTCTGCTATTTAAGAACTTCATTATGGTTCTTAATCAGTGATTCTTCAACTGCAAGTTTTCCTTGATCATCACCAGATGTAAGCATGCTATGGTTTAAAAATTTCTTATTTAAATCTGTTTATTTGACTCTTCATTATGTTTAAAAAGACTACGCTGCTCTTCTAACACTAAAGGTGACCAAGCTTTGTGTAACACAGTGCAAGCAATACATTATAACCCCAAATTAAGCATTTCAGGCTCTTTGTGCAAGCAGTCTTTGCAGCAACTCGCTCACTAAATGTATTTGGTGTTTGCCTGTGAGAGTAAAGCTATGAACCCTATTGAAACATTTTTCTCTAATAACTTGCTTTTTGTTATATTTATATATTTATATATTATGACCAGTTTTGTACTCTTTTCTGTAAATGGAGACAATTGCACCACTGCTATTTTTTTTCTTTCTTGTTGAATCTGGTTATATCTGGAGTTTTGTTTTTGGAATCCTCTCATTTTCAATTTGGTTTCCATCTACAATTTCTTCATGACAGAAACCACAGAGGATAAAGGAGTGTTCTCCAATCCCACCGTCTTATTTGCTGAACTCTTTTCATTAACCCATTGGCTCCAAATCTGTTAAATCTACTGTATGTGAGCTGTAACAAGTTTCTAATTGTACATTATGCTGTGAAGTTGCACTTTGGAGATTAGAATGAATAATCCTTTACAATATGTGAAATAAGGCTTATAGAAACCCAGAAAAATGTTCATTGGATGGTGATTAGTCATATACAGTATTATTACAGATAACTCAAGTTATATAGAAATTGATACATGTCATCTGGTGTGGCCTTTGCACTGTTCTTAGAAATTAGTAATCATAAAATTAAATACAACTTGGATGATCACTGATTATTATTAGTTTATAATCAAACTGTAAGCAACTAAGAGCCAAACCCAGAGTTTAGTGGGCCCTTGAGTGGGGAGGGGATCCCATGATGCTCCATAAGGCAGCCGAGCAGCAAACCCCTCTCCATTTGACCATCCATCTCTTGAAGGATAACCAGGGGGAAAGAACAACTGGAGGCATCAGTGATGGTTGTTGCAGGTACTTTAATGTTGACACGCATACATATATCTATGGATATGTGTGTTTTTGCACTGCCTTCTCAGTAAAAATAATAGATATATATATAGAGCTGATTATGTAGATGGTAGAAATATTTCTATTATGTTATCATACGCAGTAAACACGATTTCAAACAACTCATAAAACCTCAGACATTTTGTTGTTTTTTTCTTAAACACTGATAGCTCTGATTTTTGATAACAGTGATGAATGTGATGCTGGCTTTTGTGAGTTGTTTGCCATGTCTCTACTATAAGTGTTCTTAGACCATATTGTAAGTATAAATGTATGAAAGATGTACCACAAAAAAGTTTTAAAATGTTTTCATGTCTAACCATAAAATAGCACTGAATGTTATCGCATTGCCACTGTGTCTCCAATCATTTGTCAGAACAGCATCTGCCTGCTGTACGTGTGTGGACCTTATTTTTTCTTTACAAGAAAATTGGACTTTTTTGAGAAAAAAAAAAGGCCACATGTGGCAACGTCTAATGCTTGGCATTGAGTTTGTCAGCTGTCTTTGACTGTGGGATTGCAGCCTCTCTCCAATGCAGACTGAAAAGGGGAGGGGTTATTTCTCCCCTTGCCGGGTTACATACTACTCCACATGGTCTTATCAGCCACCTTGGACCTGATATGTTCAATAGGGTTCATATCTGCTTCTTGACCTAGTGGGTTGTGATTCTTCCACTCCCTTTGCATCTTTTCTTTTGCACAAAATGGCACAAGTTTCAAGTCATTACAAAACATTTTATATGTTTTGTGAAAAGGGTTCTCAAAAGGATTTCTGATTTGGTGACAATTGATGCATTTCATGCTTAATTCCACTTTTTGTTGTGCTGTGCAGTGAAAAGATGGAAAGAAGCCTTGAAATGACTGAGAAGGCAGTGTAAAAACATGGTGAAAAGCCTACAGTATGTGAGTGTACTGAAAGTCATGATTGTAAAGGGAAACATTATTTAACAAAAAAAAGAAGAAAAAAAAATCTGTACAGTATTTGCTCTTGCAAAATTCGTATTACTTGCAGAGTTTACCCTCTATAAAAGTTGCACAACAGTGGATCCCCAATCCTGGTCCTCAGGGCAGTTTTCTACATTGCTCTGCTCTAACACACTTGATTTAAATTATGGATTATTAACAGGCTTGTGCAGAACATAATGACAATCTGTTGAGAAGATCCATCCATCTAAATTAGGTGAATTGGAGTAAGGAAACAACAATTTCTTGAACTGTGCTGCTGTTATATGAGACTTTTTAAGATTTTACAGATATACCAGCAAAGCACGTTCATCTTTTTGTTCAATCATTGTACAGTCAACTCATAGTGGAGCAACATAACTGTCACGGTGGTTGCTCATCAAGTTTTGAATCCTCACATTTTAAAATGGAACAGAAAGTCAGTGGACCTTTTGTCATTTTTGCTCACATACTGTAAGTTTTCCATAGATATGTGCTTATTCTTACAGATCAAACTCCAGCTGTTCTTTCACAATGAATGTCCTTCTGTTTGCATACTCACATTTTTCTTCCAGAGGGATATGATGTTGTGGATGGGACATCTTTACTAAATGACGACATGATAGAGGATGATGATGGTGCTAGCTCTTCTGCCTATGCTGAGCTTGAGAGGCTGGAAAGAGAGACTGCTGCCGCTCGCAGCCAGCACAGTACAAGTTCCACTGTAACAGCAATCTCTGTCCCACCGGCATCTCCACCTTCGTACAGAGTCCCTTCTGCCTCCCCCATCGCCACCTCTGAGCCACCGGTTCCTCAGGCCATTCAGGCCTTTAAAGAGTCTGCTAACATGGTTGCCGCCTTCAACTTGCAGTGGAAAGATGAGATCTCAGCCATGCGCTACGAGCTAGCAGAGCTGCGAAGAGATGTCTGCGGTGAATTGAAAACTTTCAACAGCAACTTCTTCAACTTTACTCAGTGCTATAATATGTGGACTTTGTGCCGGGAACCTTGCAGTGACAGCACTACACAAACCGATGACAGAGTGTCCATAGGAATTCAGGCAGGCTCAAGCTGGTCTGTTCGACAAAATACAGTGGACAAGTCAGTGATGTGCCAACCGGAGCCAGCGCCATTCAGTATTATGGATTTGATGGACCCACCTCGAATTGAAATTATAGAAGGGACTCCTGAAAGTACGCCAGAGGGGTCAGGCAGCCCAGCCAGCCCACTACCAATAGAGGACTTTCCATGGGAGATCAACAAAAAGCAAAAGGCTCATAAGCAGGCAGACACAAGTGGCCACTCAGGAGGCCATAGAAGTGCCAGTCTAGAACTTTGGAGCAGGAAATACACAAGTGGGCCCATGTCATATCTGTCTATGTCATTCTAACCATTCACATTTTCCATATTCTGTAAAATGAGACAGCAAGGTCAGGTTCAAAACCTGCCATTGTCGAGAAAAGCTGGGCAATGCTGTTATGTCCCTTTACTCTATGCAGGCACAGTCTGTCACCTCTTGAACAGGTTACAATATTGTTCAAGCTAATTTTTTAACAAGTGTCTTGCATAGCCATGAAATAAAAGAGGAAGATTTTGTTTTACATCAGAACGAGGTGACATACGAATGTGAGAGAAAGTGGCTGGTATTTCAGATCCTCAAGTGCCAACGAGCAGCATCACCTACCCTTCACTGTCTAAAATACCCAACTTTAGAGGGGGGTGGGGGTGGGGGGCAATATTGGAAATCTGAGGGGTATTTAATGAAACATCAGTAATCAGCCATTGTGTAGTGAGACATGTCAGCCTGGTTCTGCACATGAATCTGAATGACTCATGTTCATTCCAGTTTCTCCTCATGTAGAAACATATTAAGCACCTATATATACTGAAAAAAAATACTGTGAATAAATTTATAAGCCCTAGTTTTCTAATGAATGCATAAAGATAAAGATATTGTTTAAGAATATATTGATAATTATTTACTTTTTAGTTAGTTATCGTAAACAAAGCATTCCTTTGCCATAACCTTCATCCATTTTGTAGCAAGTTACAGATGTAAAGGGCATTTTTGAAAACTTCCAACAAAAATGTTCTGAGTAGTGAAATTATAGACCACACATCTAAAATACATACTGTGACTGTAGGGATTTAAAAATGATAGAGCTGGTTTGCAGTAACCTATTATAACCCCCATCAAATTAGTTGAAGATTAGTCCTCGGGAACACTGTAGAGGTTGCACTGTCACAAGGCTCTAGGGACTTGGTCCCCAAACAAAATTGTTTACAATCAATCGTTTTCATGATGTATAGGCGTGTGTTGAGGGTACAACTGAAAGAATTTACAGTGATCATGAAGTATGAATGTATTGGCTTCTGTTCATTCCTGCACAAAACTACATTCATTTTCATACTATGTATATGTACTATATAAATGTACCATTTTGTATATAGAGAAACTTATATTCAATTCTTGTACTGTTTGCAGAAACAAAAAAATACTGTGTTCTGAAAGCGCTGAGAGGGATTTTAGTTTCAATGTGGTTCTGAACCAGACATCAATTTCCATCTCCATTTCTGTTTCCATATCTTTTTCTTCCATCATGTTTATAACCAAATGTTCGTGTTTTTCTCTCTTCTGGCACCTCATTAGACTGCTTTTCGTGCACAGTTTGCACAGTCGTGCAAAGAAAGAAGCCATGTTTAGTTTTTGTTACAGTAAGTTTAAACGTACAACTCATTCTATTTTCATTTAATAGAAAATCATGTTACTCTGAACTTGTTCTGTATTTTTGATTGTGACATTTTTCTAGTCATGGTGGACAGGGGCACTTCATCATCTCTGAAATATAACAGAAAATCACTAGTCCCCATTAGTAGACAATCAGAGCCACTGAGGGCCTCTACCTCTCAGACATGTCCCCAGAGGTGCAGTACAGTACCACTGAATGTACCAACACCGCCTCACTAGTGACGGCTAAGCTGGGCTCCTGTCAGACCTTAATGGGTGGGAGCCTTCAATCATCTGCTTCATTTGGCTAATTACTGTACACATTTTGTCTCTTTCTACCAAAATAATAGTTTATCATTAAACCACTGCCATCCCCCTCTACCCCTCATCCCTTCACTGTCACTGTACCAATATGGCGTACCAAAGTTTATACTGAGGCGCATGGGACAGATGCCAACAACTTACATCCCCAAGTTTGACAGCATTTACCTTTGGATGATCACTGCAGCACAGGACTAAGGGAAGCCTGTGTGTCAGAGCCCTGACTGAAATGTGAATCATTCAAGACATTCAAGAGAGGCATCATGTCACACTTTAAAAAGAGAGTGGATTTTCTTCCCCTTTTGCACGACCAAAAGACAATATTTACAGAAAAAGTGGATTTATGAAAAGATATTTGTACAAAGGTTGTACGACAGGTAAGATCAGCATTCGAACTGAAGCCACAAAGCATACTTCATTTTGCATTGTTGAAGTTACTTCACCCCGCTTATTTTTTGTAACTCATTGAACCTGAGGCTAATGGCTAAGCTAAATGATTAACTTGCCTTGATGATTAATGTATCATGAGTATCATGAGGGATACTATAATAAGGAATGTTTTGCTGAGTATTTTTGAAAACTCATGAACTTGAGTTTTTATGTGGTTTTGGTACAAAGATTAGAAAGAGATGAGGTCAAATATACTGGCAATACATTTTCACACCAGAATGTTAAATATATTGGTCTATGGTGCAAAACATAGCGGTTTCACAACAGAGGCCCCACATTGGAGAAATTATCCATCTTGCTCGTGTTTTGTATTACATGAAACTGTCCCAAGCTATAACACATTTAAAAATGCGCATAAGAAGAAAAGTAGGAGGAGGTGGAGGACAGTTGTGTTTCTTTACAGACCTTACTGTTCAAACTTTTTCACTTTTCTACTTTGTCTGCTGTTGCTGGTTAGGGTTAGCCACTGAAAATATGTTATTACATTTAGATATTGACAAAGATTTACTTACCATTAGGCATTATAAAAAAAATTCTATATAGTAGCTGCAAATAAATATTTACAGGGCCTTTATTGTGACACTACTACATTTCAGATATTTTGACAAATGAACCTGTTACAAAGATTTTTTGTGACATTCAGTTTTGTTGCCAAAATGTAATAATTGCAATATGTTAAGTTACTTTAAAAGCCTCTAAATTGTTTGTTTTTGTAGACAGAAATGATTTTTTTTTTTAAATAAAGACCAGCCAAAGGCTGGATAAACATAAATAAATCACAAAAGAAGGCATATGACTGTGACAATATTTAGCCTATACTCATGTGTTCATTTCTTTGCTTAATGACTGATTAAGAGGGGATTGCACTAGTGTTTGTTTATTTTCCCATTGAGTGGGGAATGGAAACTAATTTAAAGGTGCTGTAGACTGGCCAGTCATGATGTCTCCAATCTACATTCATCCATTCTATGCAAGTCCTTTGTTTCTCGATGTATCTTATCTCAATGTGCAATTATCAACATTAGATGTTTACATTACCCCTCGCGCAAGTCATCAATGTCTGAAATGGAATGGAATACTAAAAATAATGGTGGCTCTTAAAACAAAAATGACATTCAATTTAAAAATCGTTTTAGTTGTTGTTGTCCTTTTCTTTTCTTGCATGAGCCCCAGCCAACGCAGTTTTATTTAAGTGCTTCTAACAAAAATAATTGTTTTCTTTAAACTTATCCCATAATTGCTAAATGTGTCGTAGACTCTGAGTTTATTGGTAGAATTCCTGCCATGTAGTAACTTCTGCACATCATGTGTAATGCCAGTGAACAATCATAGTTGCATCATTGACAATTACTTTTCAATTTCATGACAATTTCACAATACGTCTACGTCCTATCACTAATTTTTTTTTCTTTTTTTTTGGGGGGGGGGGGGGGGGGGGGGGGTGATGCGATGAGCCAATTGGAAATGCTGTAAAATGTTTAACATTGCACGAAATTTATGGAAAAAAACTGGTGATTGGTTGATACCAGTTAACTTGTCCATAGGGTTTATCTAGTGTGTTAGTGTTGTTTCATTATTCAGCCCAAAGAAGCTACCCTTCCCATAAAGCAAGTAGAAATGTAGCATACTACAGCTCTATTCAGATCTAAATGTTATTTTCAAGTTATATACTGTATATGAAATCAATGCATTTAAGAATAAAACACACAAAGGGTATTATTGCATTATTTTAAAACATGCAACCATATTTTGTGTAAAGAAATATATAATTATTTGTAAGAAACTGAACTGTCTTCAGCATCCATTATGTTACAATGTGTAATCAACCCATTAGTTTTTGTTTACATTTTGTTGTAATCCAGAGATTTGATGCAACAACTGTTCCAACTCTGTGAGGTCCACATATCTGGGCAAAGGTTTTTGGATGGAATCTAAGCTCATCTAAACCTGTAATACAGCTTGAATATAAACCTTTTTCTGTTCTCCTCCCTCATTTAATCACAGTGTCTTGAATGAAACATGCTACTCTGTTCATGTTGAAATTTTCAGGGATCTCTGACTGCATTGTAAAATGAATTGGATCATGTCAACCTTATAAAACTTCCTTTTGATAACCATTGTTTAGCTTGCATTTTGTTAGCCTATGCTTATGTTGTTAATTGAATGAAAAAAAAAATGTGATCATTATTATTTTCATTTAAAATAGCTTATTGTGGTGTTCTGTTATTTTTTATTAGCCTTATGTATTTTTCATAAATTGATATAAAAACAATGAATTAAAATGTTTATGATGTTTATATTTATGGTAATCTAAATGATAAAAATGGGGGTCATAGCTTTACAATGCATTTAAAGATAAAACTGACAAACAGCATACAATAAACAGTATTTTATTTTCAAGAGTCTACACACTTTAACACATTACAAATGCACAACAATGGCCAGACAGAGTGCCTTATTTTGTTCCTTTTAACATGCCTTATTTTTCTACTAAGCTATCACTTTTTGTTTGTTGTTGGTTTGTTTTCTTTTCTTTTCTTTTTTTTTTTTTTTTGTAGGCGTCCGTAGCTTAGCTGGGGGGCGTAGAGAGTACGGTAGGTCTGGTAGGGAACTGCTTTATTATCTTCTTTTCTGTATGTTGTTACTTCCGCTTTTCATACATTTTGTCTGACTCATTCACATTTTTCACTTGATAAAAATAAGATACAAGTTAAAGATGTCATGTATTGTACGTATATGATACATTTATATGTTTTCATCTGTTTCCACATTGATTCTAGTGGAAAATTTACCATCCTGTAGTCCTGGATAATGAGCTCATCAAACCAAGAATACAAAATTAAATAAATCTACTCTTTTGCTTACCTCAGAGTCAGTTCAGCAGCACAGTTCAGCACATTTTCGTGCTTTTGTATTTTCTTTGTTCTGACAAAGTAAGAAAAAAGCATAAATGTTCCATTTAAAATCTCTTCTGCACAAGTGGAACTGACTTTAACCAAAACATGCATGACGCCAATTACAGAGTTCATTAATTGATTCATTTGGTTTGTTTTTGATTATGTTTAATATTGTTTTAATATTACAGTTTTGTTCAAATTCATTGGTTTTAGTGAGTCACCCTCTTGCTTTAACCATTGTATAAATTTTCTTTGGATAAACAGAGAAGAATAAAAACAGAAAACAGGACATCCTGCTACAAGACAGATTTTGACAAAAAAAGAAAAGAAAAAAAAAAACAGACACATTGTGCTAAAAACCATCACAAATCAATGGAGCTTGAAGATTAAATCATTACTCAATGTATAAAAAATATACCTTTTAAATTTGGCTTGTTCGAGCGCTTTCATGGATAGATCCAATGAAGTTTACCGGACTTTGGTTGTTTAAGTGTAAGATACTATATTTGTTGTTTGTGTTTTATTACATGGTTTTACATTTATAGATGTAAAACCTCATACTCATACATACATAGACTCATACGTATGTATGAGTGAATGAATAATGGACCTACTGTGAGCGCTTTGAGTTCCTTGAAAGGAAAAAAAGCACAATATAAATCTAATCCATTATTATTATTATTATTATTAAAATGTTAAAGTCCCCCTCCCATAAAAAATAAGAAACTTTTCACCACAGTCATGCTTCACTGTATTGGTGCTGAAAAGATATCCTCATTAAATTGCTGCTGTTCCTCTATGGTAATTAGGCACCTGTGGTTCCCCACATCAACAGTGTGTACACACACACCAAGCCAGCATCCTTTAATAAACTGACTGACAACAGCATTGTTAGAAAGAGTGTTCCTTTCTCTTGCAATAGCTTGTACTTACACCCCCCTGCCCATTTGAATCTGACTACTGGCATCGCCTGTTCAGGAAGGCGGGATCTGACAGCAGAATATTTGGGGGGGCCCATCCTGACTTAACAGCTGACTTGCATCACTGCAAGGAACCAATAAAAGTAGCAGCTAGCATAAGGAAGAGAAGATAGCTCAACAGAAATGGGAGAAGCTACTTAAAGCAAAGCAGAAGGTAAACCCAGCATGTTGGTGCGTTAGCTCGAAATCACATTCTGTAAGACTTGAAAAACTACAACAGAACTGGATTTAGTTAATACGGAAATATCAGAAGAGGTCTGTGATCTTTATTCTTAGACCAGCTGCTTTACACATCTGACCTTCAAACAGCTTGACCTTGTCACAAAACCAATTATAAAGTCTAACGCTTATCCAACCAGTTATCCTGAAGATCTGTCACCACAGGCTATACGCACAACTCCAATACTTCCTGAACTTAAAGTAGCTCCTATATTTCCTGTATTTTATTACTGGACAAACTGATTAATCCAGGTGTGCCTGGCCTCAGTAACCACAATGACAATGGTCAGACATGCCTGGATTAATCAGTTTGTCCAGTAATGAAAGGCAGGACACAAAGGAGCTTGCTCAAGTACAGGAAGTATTGGAGTTGTGCGTTTAGCCCATTGGGAGTGTATTTTGCCCTTTATTTTTAAATTTTTCACAGCGTTTTCTCTTTATCCTCCTCTCCACTTATACCGTGAGTCTATCAATGCATGCCAACCTTCAGCAGCCAGAGCTAAGAGTAGTGTAACTCTTGAATTATAAAAGCGAAATTAAATGAAAAATACCTTATTGATCCCAAAAGGGAAAAAGTGCTAGAAAATTAATGTAACATCATTCACTTTGTATGATTTAGCGTTTTGTTTGAGTATCACTAACATTTTCTGCTAAATACTCAATATTAAAAAAAAGTGACTGCTTACAGTAGTTAAACAGAGACTAGGAAGGCAGTGAGAGCTGCTGGTGGGTGTACACGTGGGTGGTGCTTAATTTGCATATTCATAATCCAAATTCTCTAAATAAGGAAAATATGTTGAGTCATAGCCATATTAAAGCTATGACAAGTATTCTTGTGACAACAGCTTTAAAGAATGTGTAAATATGAGTTTAATATAAGCTGGAAGGGGATTTTTAAAAGTCTTATTTGCTACCAGAAGCATGTTGTAGGAAGACCACAGACCCCACAACCAGTCCGGTAAATATTTTCAATAATGGAAAATTTAAATCTGGCCACATTCAGTCTTCTTTTAATAACTGTAAATTTTTTTCTTCTTTTTCTTTTTTTCTGCCTTCAAGACAAACACCTTCAGAGTGATTAAAAAAAGGGGGAAATGTCAGTTTATCTACAAGCTGCTGGTTATTTGGAAAGTTACTTGAACTTTTGTAACTTAAAGTAATTTGGGATGATAACTACGCTACTTTAAGAGGATAGAGGAAATGGAAGATTTTTTTATAGAGCTTTGAACCATTGATTTGTCTTGGTTTACTAATCATACATAAAGAGTTAACTCACCTTGTATTCATGGGGGCGTCACCACTGTATGTATATATGTATGTGCTTATTAACAACGTGCTCGTTTAAGAAAAGTGCTTCACAAAGTGCGTTTTAAATTTAGTTAATCCAGTAAATTCATTCGGAATTATCGGCCTATGCACACCTTCAAGTCCAAGTTGTCCTATTCGTCAAATCATTCATGACATTCATCCCTCATTTTTTCACTGATTCTTCCATTTATCAGTCCATCCACATTCACAAAAATGTATGTTAGCTGTAGGAGAGCCGATACAGGAGAATTCATTCTGTTTTCTTAACTCTTGATGTAAAGTAGTTTGATTTTTGTTTAACAAGTAAAACATGATATCGGTGGATGCATTATCGGCAATTAATAAAAGGGAAATGCAGTTTTATAAGAGGGAACTTTCCTTTTTGGAATATTTCAGTGAGATATTTTCTTACCATAGAAGTCAAACACTGAAAAGACATTTTTACTACAATATTATGAGCTACAGTAATAACTGTGCATTAAGGACTCAAATTCTAGGCTACAACTCGTTTTTAAATCACAAGAAACTGCGAACATTTACAAATCCTTCAAACCTTAAACTTCATTTAAAAACAGAAATTTATCAAGAATTTGGAAATATCTGATGTATATCTCACAAAGAGAAATTCAGAGAAATCCCTGCATGCACTCATTTTAAATAAAACTTTTGTTTACATGTTCAAAATATTTCTTTAAAGACCAATGAGTGCTACATCCTGTTTTACTCATAGTCGTGCTTTTCAGGAAGTATGCTATACTTATAAACCTTCAAAATTTGGCATCAGGTGTGTTTTTAATTCTAAATACAGCCAGCCTCTTTGTGGAGAGTTTTCAATTGGAACAAGGCAGATAAAAATCACGACAAACTTGACTTTTTCCAGTAATAAACGGTTTACAAGCTGCATGTACATCGCTTAAAATAAGAACGATCTTTTTAGTTATACTGTATTTAAGATACACTCACCTCTTATTTATTTGACTATGTTTTGGTTTGCCATTGTAGCACTTAATAACAGAGTGGCCTATTTTTTCCAAGGTCAACACAGTCTTGAGCTAAACTTAGTTACCTGAGAGATTTCACACCCATGTTGTTACATTTCCAGCCCCCATGCTCATATAAGCAGCTCATCAGTCACTGTGCATCATTAACTCACAGTCCACCCTGACTCAAGTAGCCTGGACCGCATCTTCCCCGCCTCTTTGCCAGTCTGAGTCCACAACTTTGGCAAGAACAGCCTCTGGCACAAATGGAGGGAGTTGGACCAAGTGGAGGCTATCAGAACGTTTATGCCATTTTCTTTGAGAAATTTAAGGGTCAAACGCAAAGGAACAAAAGGTTTGAGATGTCTTGCTGAGAAGCATGAGAGTAAAAGGTCTGTCGAATGTTCTCTGGACCAAAAAATGACACCAGGTAAAATTTGCATGAAGTGCACACAAAAACCTAGAGTTTTGTGTTTGGATTAATTGGGAATTTCAGTTAAATATCCGAAGAAGTCAGCATGACGAAAGATATGAATGCACAAGTGTCATTGTGTACTTGTATTTCATGTAAAGTATGAGTTGTACAGTAGTTGTGCTCAATGATTAAAATACCCTTCCATTGAAGAAGAAATCAGCTGTCAGTGAAATAAGTTGAAATCAACAAAAGTAATAATGAATAAAAATGTGATGAAAATCATGACGATTTTGAATTGTGGTTCAACAGAAATAAAAAACAAACAAAAAGAAAAGCAAACAAGCATGATGGGGGTTCTGAACTGAAATTTTGTTCAGCAACACTGAGGCAATCACTGCATTCAAGTGTTTTATATAACATTCAATCAGACTTCTGCACCTGTTGACAGGTGTTTTGGCCCACTGTTCATGAGTAAGGTGCTCCATTTTTGTTTTTTTTTTATTTATTTATATATTTCAGCCTCAATTCAAACTCAGTATTTTATTCTACTAAATGATCATTTGGTCATTTTTTTTTATTTGTTATTACTTTTTTCACTTTCTTGCTTTGAATAACTTCTATGAATTGAACCTTCTCTTTAATGGGAGGGTATGTAAACGTTTGAGTACAACTGCAAAACAATGAGCAATGCAAAAACAGAATAAGTGGAGTGATCATTCCCATACTGTATACTCGCAGAATCTGAAAAATGGGAATGTGAAAAATTTGAAAAAAGCTCAAGATCTTCTTGCATACATTGCAATATTGCATTCCCAGAAATCATCTAAATACTGAGAACAGAAACAGACTGTCTTGCTTTTCAGTTTAGTGTTCTCTGTCAGGGTTTCTCACCATTTTACGTCTGATTTTCTTGTTTTTCTTGCTGTCTAGAACCACATCTTTGTTAGTTTGGCAAAAATGCCACAACAGCAACTTAGATTTTCCTTTTCAAGCAAATGTTCACGGCATTTGCCTGCAGTTGTGAAATGGCTTTTTCAGTAGTTGATAATAATGACTGTCTTTGTTTCTTCTTTCAGTCTGTATGTGACATTTACAGTTAAAGACTAACCTTTTGTGCTTCTCATTAGGGGACACAATGTACTAATAAAAACAAACAAGTCTGTTTACTGAATAGCCATGAATCAAGAAAATGTATCACAATAAAAAAAAAACAAAAAAAAAACGAAAATCATTTTAATTCATATTAATTCAGAATTTTTAAAGCTGACTGAGTTTCATGTTCATGTCAATAATTTCTGCTCTTTGTCTTATATGAATGTATATTGTGAGTAGGTAATGCAGTATGTTTGCATATTTAAATGATGCATGTTATGTCATGCTCTATGTTTTAGTGCATTACTGATTTACCAGTTGATCCAAGTATAACTGCTCTTTGGATCACGATACATGCTTTACATATCAAAGCAATGTTGATGGGCAAAATTCCTTACAACTTTATTGATCCTTTATCCTTTGAAACGTCTGCCTAATTGTGTCAAAAGCAACACAATTTTGTTTTCAATAATTATCCTCTGCTACGCGTAAAGATCTTTTGGAACTATGATGGCAGCTGGAGCAGAACAGAAAAGAAACATAAATATAAAAACACTTTATAGAAACATAAATAAAAAAAAACAAGGAAAATTGCCCATGAGCATTGCTAAAAAGGTTACAACCTGTGTCAGAATGTCTTTAAATTGAGAAAGAAACACAGCCATTACTGGATAAAAAAAACTAAATAAAAAGTTTCCCCTGAATTTTCACCTTTTCTTTTTCTCAAAAAGGTGAATCAAGTTTGTAATGTTAATAATGAAAGTATGATTTGTATATAAAATACTATCTTTGTCAAAGGCACCAAGCTTAACTCAACAATTGGGGGGGAAAAAAAAACATGGAACTTTTTATTTTTTTACTTTGAGCTATACATCTGTGTTTCTTTCTCTTATCGTCATTTATTGACTGGCCTTATTGCAAAAATAAAGATAAAAGAGACTTAACAGTTTGTTATTGACCTTTTCCGGTACATGTGCATATGGAAGAACGATTGTGTGCTTTTTTTTTGCTTCATATTTAATGAATGCATCTTTCTAACTAGAACTGCTTGCTCCTTACAGGGATTCAGTTTCGTCTCCCTACTTCATGCAGCGTGGACCGCACTCAGCCTCCCCCAGGTACCATTTTACAGCTTCCATCTCACCCCATACTAACACTTATCTTTGCAAAACATTTCTGTTGCACTCATGAATCCATGAACATAGCAAATTAGGTCCTTTTACTTACCCTAATAAAAACCAAAACAATTTATCTTTTATTTTTTTTTACCATTTTTCTCATTAAAATCAGTCACACAAACAGCACTGTCCAAACTATCAGTGGACATATTGCTGTGATGAATGTTAAATATGATCATAAATAATATTATGCTAAATATAGCATAATAAATTGTTACTCTGTCTTACTGTTAACAGCTAATCCAATCAAGGAACAAATTGGAATGGTCTCTAATTCAGTCTGACACTGTTCTCAGCTATAAAAAAAAAAAAAAAAGTGAGATAGAAAAGTGATTAAAAGGGAGAAAAAAATAAGTAAAAGAAAAGATTATTCATTTCAGTTTGGGAAAGAGAACTCATGGACATGTCTGCAGGAAAAGCCTGGAAACTACTGGTGTGGTCTTTTACATCGTCTCATTTTTTAAACCCTGTTACTGCATGTTATTCATGATGTAAAATGTGCATTTTCCCCTGCAACACCGTGCGGTGGAAGTATAAATTAGCATTAAACAGAAATATTGAAGTCAATGAACTTTTGATCAGTCCGACCAGGTACATATTAAAAAAAAAAAGAGGGGGATGAGGCAACCGGTGGATTGTTTATATTGAAAGTGTAACACAAAGTTTCTGTTGGTATAATGATAATCAGCCCCTCCTCAAAAACTGCTTTATTTACATAAAAAGGACTCTTTAAAATTACCATTTTTTATTCATGAGTGGGTTTTTTTTTTTTTTTTATCTAAAAGATGTGTTACTTTTAAGATCAAATGTGCATTAAATCTACATATTCTCTGACTTTGCGGATGGGTTTTCACTCCACAGTCTAAAGAGACATGTTTGGTGACTGTGGTTTATTGATGGGTGAGTGTGACTTTGTGGTTTTATATTGTTAGTATGGGTGAGTGTGAATAGCTGAGTGATGATTCAACAACCTTTCCACCTTGCAAAGATGCAGACTATTATGAAAGCCCGAAGACATCAACCAATATGAAAAACATTTAAGAAAAGCAGCTCCATCCATTTTACTGGATGACATTCAGGTTCATTTTGTCCTCTCCCCCATCCCAGAGTGTGTTGATCTATTTACTGAACTGCCCAGTGCAGCAGTGCTAAGCCAAACAATCAATTCAAATACAGGCAGTGCCGTCTGACTAAACAGTGGACAAGATACTTCCCTGTTCTATATCATTACCAAAACTACCAACCACAGCTGCAACATCTAAAAGATAAACTAGCTGTAGAGCCTTCCCAGTAACTGATTTGTGTTTCAGGGCTTCTGCTGTGTCCTGAGCATTATTGATGCTGTGAGAGCAGGTGCAGACCAAGATGAGAAAAAGAAACAGACATCTCTTACAAAAAGTCCCAGGTCTTGTGACTGATTGGCAGTGTGAATTATTGAGGTCTCTTTGAGACCTTTAAGCAAAAACCAGATGCTACCCCACAATACCCACTGGTAAACAGGTGCTGACTTTTTTTTTTTTTTGAAAGCCTGTGTGTGTGTTGTGGGGGAATCAGCCTGAAGCTGTTCCTTTTCCATGTCTGATACATCTTTAAGAAATGATTACACATCTGGAAAGGTGTTTTATATTCAGCACAAACACATCACAGTCTCTTAGAATCCATTTACTGCTTCAGTCTGAGATCAGTCTCACTGAATCTGCTGCAGCTCACAAAGTCAGAAAATCTGACCACACTTACAAAGTAATTTCTATGTGAAACTGCACAGCAAGACACTTTCAGGACACACAAGCAGTATTTAGTAAACTAAATCCAAGTGGCTTAAAGGCCCTGTACCTGATTTTACTTTAATGCTTTCTACACGGTATAATATGTGGTAAAAGAGGTAATTTCATGAAAATAATGGACTCATTGATTGCGTATATGCATGAATCGAGGCCTTTTTAGTTTAGGTTTCTAACGCTGTCGTGACGCTCTTTTTATGCCAATGAAGTTTGCTCTACAGAAGTTCTGGTTTCCTATCAGCCACTCAGTTTTTCCTAACAAGGAGCGCCCTCCCCTAGCACGTGCACGGCAGCACTTGTAAACAGAACCGCATGGCATCTACCGAAGGGAAAGTTGTGATACCTCCGCAAAACAGCCTGAAAGCATCAAAACTGAGGAGGAGAGAGAATTGAAACGCAGGAGAGACCAAAGAAGGAATAAAGTTCGTGTAAATCTCGGTGGATTGTACTGAAGGTAGAGAGCAGCTGGACGCTTCAGACTGAATGTGGACTGGAAGTCCGCCTGGACAGGTATTTTTTTCAATAACTTTTCTTAGTAACATGTTATATGTCCTCGGGTGCTGGCGCTGCCTCTGCTGGTCTACGTATATAATACATTCATAGCGATATTTACACAGTAACGTGACAAAGCTTTACATCACTTCGACTCGCAGTGGCCTGTTAGAAACTTTATTAGGTTGTCATGTTGTAATGTCGCCTATAACATAACATCATAATTATGCATCTGTGTACATAACTGTAGTTACAGTAAACTACCGGTTTATGACAGAAAATATAATTTAGCTGATCCGCAGCCATTTACTGCAACCAAAACAGGAAATTCACTGGAAGATGCAAGTTTTCTCTGGAGTTTCTTTGTGCACGAGTATGATATTGTGCACGTTATTTCATGCTTGTCGAGTGGGAGGAGAAAAAAAGGGGAAGGAGCTTTTCTCACTGAAAGAAACAATTTGGGGGGGGGGGGGGGGGGGCTTACAGTTCAAACTACACTGTTCACCTTGCTCATGGTTTGAAAATGTGCAAAAATCAGGTACAGCGCCTTTAAGACAAGCAGCTTGCAGTATGTTTGTGTGTTAGTAGATTCTCTTTAGATGTGCACTAATCTGCTGTTACCAGTATTTCACATTGCAGCTGCACAAGCAGATTTAAAGGGACTAGAGGCAAGATTAAGAAACGAATCTCGCGACTGGCGCTTCAGGTAACTGCAGCAATGAGCCAAGCAGTCACGGGAGCGTGCACAAACTGAAGCTATCATGTTGTTTACTAACCTTTTTCTTCGGAGTTACACTTTTTAGTGTCTTTCAGTTGATCTGGATCGTTTGCTGACGGCAGAAGAATCCATAACTATCGCTTACAATGTCTGAATTTACCACGACCGTCTTCTTCCTGTATCAAAACTGCGGATGTAGCGCCATTTGACACCACGTCCGCAGGGCAGCGCGGGAAATTCGGCCACTGAATTGCAGAGCATTTTGCAGTACACAGCCTGTTCAAGGCAACCGAGAGAAATGTGGGTGGAAACGTTATTTTCGGTATTTAGCGCTTAATCACCCATTAGTATTAAAAAAAATGGACATGCATGTTTTGTTTTTAAATTCCTGCCTCTAGTCCCTTTCATTTTATACATTTGGGTAAATGAACAGTGCATTGTATTTACAGGCTTATGTCATGTGGGACTTAGTCTCAAAATGTACTTGTAAATATGGCAGTTAATGCAGACTTAAAAAATAGCTCGATACAAAAACCGTGGTACAAAAATACTATTTCATGCCTGTCAAAATATATTTGGCCTTTTCTTTTCTTTATGTAACTGCACTGCACTGGTTCTTTGTTGAGTTGCTGGATGTAGAATCAACAACTCATCCAACGAGAAAGGGATGACACATTAGTAGGCTGAATGATCAGGTAGAAGGACTTGACTGAAAAGGGAGCCAATGTCAAAAAAATGAATTTTATGAGACCTTCAGAAAACCTGAAGAATGGTTATTCATGATAATTTTAAGTCTAGTCCCTTTAAAGCTCAACATTAAAAAAAAGAAAGGTGTCTCAAGACCTTTGCACAATGCTGTATGTTTCATCACTTTTATGCAACTACTGCTCAAACCTCCAGTCCTCCAGGACCACAATCGGCAGGTTTTACGTGTCTCCCTACTCTAACACACTTAATTCAAATGAAATGGCTCTTCTCAACAGCTTGTTAAGTTTTGCCCAGGCATGTTAACCCATGAATTTTAGTGGTGTGCTGCAGCAGGAAACATCCAAAACTTGCAGGACAGTGGCCCTCAAGGACAGACTTCAGAACCCCTTGGGCTAAATAAAACGTTAAAATATATGTGTGCAGTTCCTTTTTGTTGGCTTCTTCCCAAAATCTTAACCAGATTGAGCTGCTATTTTAAACCCTTCAGAATGATGTAAATCATTAAAGAATCTTGATAACTACATTATTCAGACACACATACAGTAGCTTGAAAAATACTCTCACAATACAGGGGAGATCCTTAATTCTGTTCATTTAAAAAAAATGTACAGGCTGATAGATGGATATATGTGCAGTCAAAAGGAGGACATCTGGTGTTCAGTCAGTGTAATTGCAACATACCCATTTTTCATTCCCACAGACAGAGCAGGGCAATTGTCTTAGTGGCTCAGTATCTGCCAGTAATCTATTGAGATGTGCACACAGCACATGAATGACTTGCTGAGGAACTAAAGTGCTGATAAACTTGCAGGCTAATTTTGAACTTTAATCATTAGCTTGTTGTGTGAGCACAGTCATGTTCATTACTTACACAGAGAAAGCTGTGTGACTGTCTGTAACCCATACAGAACATATTCCCCATTATTTAGGCATGTTTAAGATACTAAACACTTTTACTATTAGATCCCTATCAGGCCAAATTAACAGGGTTTAAACAGTCTGATCTGAGACATAGCTGGTAAATACTGCTGTTTTACACATTTCGCTGGAGGAAAACATTGTTGGGGGAGAACACAGTTTTCCATTATAACACCAACAAAAAATAAAGTTCCACTTGTCATGTAATGTGTTTTTATTTCTATAAGAGAGAAATGAGTGTAATTAATTTTTCAATCAGAGCAGCTAATTTGCAAAATGTTTCTTCTCTTTTAAAAACGTAGAAACTCAATTCATTTAATTTGGATGGCAGGGGAGCCAAAAAAAAAAAGTCATAGTGATCTTTGAAGAAGTGGATATATTATACTTTGAATGTAAATTTAATTGAAATAGATGTCTTTAATTACAATGTCAGTTTCCAGAAGAAAGTAAACCAACTAACAGCTTCTTTGATTAGGGGTTAAATATATTGTGAAGAAGTGACTATAACAGTAATAACATAAGTGTGGCAATCAGCGTCTGGATTTAAAAGATTAAAACAAGTATATAAGAACAACAAGTAAGCTCGTTTTAGTAAAGATTTATCAATTTAAAAAATAGCATTACTTCAGTGACAGCCAACTGCAACAAAAACCCTATTCATTTATGATCTAAATAAGTGGCACTGGCAAAATACATTTGATGGCATTAAAATTCAGGTAGTAGAGCAGATGAAGCCAGAGATTCGTCACTCAGCTCTGAAATGAGCAGTCTTTTACCATTTTCATTTACAGTTTGAAAAAGAAGTCAAACAGCTCCAGTGAGTAATAATAGAACATGTTACGTACCGTCTGAGTCACTGCGCTTTATATTCTGCTTCCCACCTGCTGTGTCTTACAGAGCTCCAAACCCTGCAATTTGGATGGAAGTCAAGTCTATGAATGGATTAGTTTTAAAAAAAAAGTTCACTGTGGTTTCTTAGCTCTTGCTGCACTCCATTACTTGTAATCTGAATGGTTCGAGTGTGTGTATGTACAGCATAGTGAGTTGTGTGTTACTGTAGCTATGCCTGTATGCAGTCGGCAGTTAAGCAGGCAAAGCACACCAATCTTGTCTTAAGTAATATATGCAATCTGCTAAATATTTAAGTACATACGCTTATGTAAATGAATGGCTGCACTACTGAACGAGAGACTTCACAAGTGGCCGACTGTGGGAAATTATAGAAGCACTGTAGGGGTGAAAGATGGATTTCTCAAAGGGGCCACTGTAAATCAGTTTGGGCAGAGTTTATAAATGTCTGCGTTGAGATTTACTGTCTCATTCTTCTGATGATTCATTTCAATGCACTGACTTATTTAGCATTCAAAAAAGGACAAATGCAAATGACTTAAAGTTTTTAGCAGGTTTAGTTTGTTTTGGGGGCGAATACAATGACTCAAGATAAGTGACTCATGGATATTCTCTTAAATATTGCAATTATTAAGACACTGATCCATGTCAGCTTACCTGTAGGCCATAAATTATGCTAATTTCCTGCTAAATACTGTTTTTGTTTTTTTTAATTAATCATTTAAACCAGTCAAGCTGGAACAATTGAACCATCTTCTGTGTTGCTCATAGTTAACTCCTACAGACCCCTTTCACTGCAGAAATCTAAACATGCTGTGGCAGAAAATGCAGAGGTGTATTCAAGATGGCCAGATCCCACTTGGAGGAGGTCCTGCCCGCCTGTTCTTTCATACGTCCATACAACAAGCTCCACCATGATTAATGTTATTAATTGCATGCTTTTCCTGCTTTCCCTGAGACTTTTTTTCAGGTTTGTCAACTTTAAGTATTAAAAGATGTACATTGCAGTATTCCAGTCCAGTTTAGGTCAGACACACCTGGATTAATCGTGAACACATCTAAACACAAATCGGCCCATAATTTACACAGTGGTATTGTGTAAAAGTTAAAGATTGAATATGGAACACGGACAGAACAGCGACATCACGTGTGTCTCAGATTGTAGCTGCAACAGTACAAAAACACCACCAGCCGTTTGGTTGCCAGGCTCGCTGCCAATACAGCAAGTGGAGTTTATAACTGACAGCTAACATTAGCCATGCTTGCAAACAAGTTAGCTTACCGATCCAGGAGGAAAGTCGCCATTTCTGTGTTTTGATGCCATGGAAAACGTTTGTGGGTCCATCTAGTGTAGTGTTCTCCTAAATTTACTCCATTTTTTTGCTCTTCTCATATCAGTCCTCTTCTGAAACAGATATCATCTTCAGGGCTCAAAAACAGCTCCTTGACCTGCTGACTACCGTTTCCCCTTTGCCAGCCTCATCTGTGCCCAACATACCGTTGCCACACAGAGATCGTATTTGGCAACCTGCAATGGTGCCAAATTGGCTTGTAGATGTAAACACGATGCCATTGTCAACCCGCTAAAATTTATTTTATATTTATTTTCAGGCTTAATATAATTTTTTTAGGAAATGTATTTTCATTCTGCACCCCTCAAAACAACTCGTGAGGGTATTATTCTTTAAAAAAAATATAGCTTTTAATAAAAATGTTCCACATTCAACCTTTAAGTTTCCTGTGACAAGTCTTAGAAACATGTTTGTGCTTTGCAACTACATTTGATGATACTTTGTGAAATTTTAATATTGCCAACCCTGCTATGAGGTGCATCTGGATGGATTCTCATCAAATTTTCATTTTCACATAAAAAACAAATTTTCCTCATAATCCTTCATCATACTTGGCCAGTGAACATGCTATAAAGCTGCTGTTGCATTCCACCTTACTGACACTCCTCTGGCTTTAATTGCCTAAGTGCCCTGAAGCAAAACATCCCACCAGGCAACGAGGCTCCTCTATCACACACTGTGTGATGTAGGTGAATGGGTTTACTGTTTGCACTCCACTACTACCTGTAAAGCCACTTGCTTTGTTTCCTGTCTTTCATTACTGGACAAATTATGTAATGCAGACCTGGCCATTGTTGTCGTGGTTACTGAGGTCAGACACACCTGGATTAATCAATTTGTCCAGTAATGAAACACAGGAAACAAAGGAGCTGGCTTAAGTTCAGGAAGTAGTGGAGTTGTGTATAGCCCATTGCAAAACTGGTCCTTGCCAGCTTTGGCCACATTTTCTCATAATCATGTTTATTCATTTATTTTATTTTTTTATCTTCTACCTTTGTTTTGCTTTCTCCCCGTCCTCTCATCCTGCTTGTGCTATCCAGTGGTATCATATCCTCCGAGTTACAAGAAGACTCCACCTCCTGTGCCCCCGCGCACCACCACCAAGCCTCTTATCTCTGTGACAGCCCAGAGCAGTACAGAGTCCACCCAAGATGCCTACCAGGAGAGCAGGCATCCACGGGGTGGTCTGTGGACCACGGATAGCCTCGGCCGACCCATCTACAGCTCCATGGACAGCCTGGACAGCACCAAGGCGGTCACCATGGCCATGGAGTCAGCAGGCAAGAGGCTCACGTCTCTAGGCAGCCACACCTCCGTCCAGACATGTGACAAAGCAGTTCTTGTGTCCAAGGCTGAGGAGTACCTCAAAACGCCCCGTTCTTCTATTGGCATACAGGTAACAAGATAAATGGCAATGTCACTCACAGCCCCATTCTCATTTATCACTTAAGTTACTGTCAGACTTCAGAGATTACACCAGTGGCAAACCGTGAGCTCCACAGCTGGGCCTTCACCTAAGCCATTAGTGCCAAAAAACAAAAACCCATAGATAAAACTCCCAGCAACAAGACATCTATTCAACATTACCACCAGAAAACTGAATATCATTTAGATACCATAGATGATCCAATAAAAGTGCTCTGCAAAGCCAAAATCTGTAAATATATAACGAGTTCACCCAGAAAAACATATCTGAGAACATTATCATCCATTGACAGCTGACGCTGCTGACAGATTCATCACCATGGACAGCGCTTTGAAACCATGACGCATAGTTTTACTAAATACACATATAACAGCAAATTAAAGTCTTAATTTACGTTTCCACGTTCCACATCACCTCATAAATTCTCTACACAGTAAGGGGCGGACAGAGGGAAAATAAAAAGCTTTAGAAAAAAATCCAAACCTTGCAGGCTCGCACATTTAACAAGAAGCAGTTTGCACTGGAAGTTTTACCAACGACCTCCACAATAAAGCCAAAAGTTTCCTGGGCCATGACATTAATCCATGTGAAAAACAGCTGGTTTATAACACAGGCCTACCAGTTTTCATTGCAACATTTAGTTTGCGCAATTCTGGGGATAACGCTGGTGATTGAGGCCGGGTCATCACAGTCATCATTAAATGTTTCCATTGATGGATTGGTCAATTCAATGGACTTAGAAAGTGACGTCATCTAAAATTCCATTTACGGTACCTGGTACTGTAACCCTGCTCTGAGACTCACACTTAAGATTCAGTCCTATACTTTGCTAAAAGTGTGAGACACTTGATAAGTGTCTTTCAAGTGCAGCTTTTACTTAAAACTTTTTTGCTCACGAGTCCACTCTTAAGAGTGGTCTTGAGACTACAGTAATCCTAATAAGTTTGATAAATATGGCCCCAGTTCTCAGAGTTGATTATTAATTTCAGAACTGTGGAGTAAAAATTTAAACAAAAATCTCAGTCACAAACTAGAATCTCTGTTAAGACAAAAATTTGTTTTTACCATCACCAAGTGTGCATGCTTGCAAATGTTGAACTGAATGCCAAGCTACAAGTGGCTAGGTTTGAGACCAGTCGTGAGGAGTAACTACACAATTTTTCGTTCCATCTTCAAATCACTTGAAAATGCGTGCTTGATAATACCTTGTCATTAAGGCCCCAACCACATACAGAGAAGTATTCAAGATAGACTCTTTGCGTGCCGTCTGATTCACTTGGGATGCTGAGGAAACGATTCCCAGATTTTAGCTCCAAATTGGTGGTTTACCTGTTTGGATCTTTTTTTAATTTTAGTGTCCCACTCCTGAAGCAGTGAAAAATAAATCCAACTGGTAAATTGTTTTTAACTTCAATATAAACATCATGTGCCTGTTGTTAACTCTTGGATAAGATTGATATGATCCTGGTCCACACTGATATCAGTCTGGAGGTAATAAATGAACCTTGGAAAGCGCCGTTTTGTCAGAGAGAAGATGCCTTGTTATCATCCTGTGGGTGGACCTTATAGTACTTTTTTTTTTTTTTTTTTAGCTGTCACAAGTAGGCTACTAAAGTGGAAATGCTCTGCATCGCTTGAAGTTTGTTTATTGCACATTTACAACAACTGTGGTTGCGCAAAGTGCTGCACAATTAAGAAAACAATAAGAGCAATAAAAACAATATGCACATTTAGGAGTCAATAAGAACAATTACACCAATAGAATCATTAAAAATACGACAAAAAAGTCAAGCATCTTGTACGCCACTGCGTACACAGGCGCGTTTTGCTGTGTTTAAATGCTTAGACAATAATCTATAGGCCTAAGAGTGCTAGCTCACTCATTAGCAAGCCTAATGAGAAGGTGTGCATTCCCGTGACTAATAAGAGAATACTGATGCAGAAGCGCGATACCATTTCATTTCTCAGTTTACATGTCAGTAGTGTTTGAAAAGCGTTAAAAAAAACAAGCATTTCAACTTACCAATTTATTTGGAACGATGGCCACCACGAGTTTTAAATCTCGCGTCAATAAAATGACGCACCTGTCCGCTGATTGGAGTCTCGACTGTGCTGCATTCAGAGTCATCGTGGAATAATCAGCGTTTGCTGTAGTATAAGAACTACGAATACTTAATGTTTTTTTATTATTGCTATTATTATTTCCATTCTTAGTCTTTTTCAGGCATGTTTAAGCCCCCCTCAAAAAAAAAAAAAAAAAACCTTTGCGTGTGCTACATTTGCACTAGAATGGTTTACTGTCTTAATTTAATAAATTATAATTTTAAATCTGTACATGAAGTGACTCAAGAAATTAATCAAGTCCTTAATTTACAAGTTATTACCAAAGTTTGATAAATAAAGAACAAAGTTAACGTTGTTAAATGACCTACTCAAAGTCTCAACTTCATTAAGAGTAAGTAGCTACAGTAGTTTATGGAAGATAACTCACCACCATCCCAGAGTTGAAGCTGTCCTCGGGAATGGATCAGAGTCCTCCAAGTTTGCCTAATCAACGGTTTCCTGAAAAATTCAGTTCTTAATGCACAAGAAGTTCAAACCATAGTGAAAGCAAAGGTTTCTCATTCTGCTGCCACCCACAGATACTTAATATTGACCATGAACAACTGGTCTGAAAATCTGATGGCATTTCAGGTCAATTATGTGCAGAAGTGTAGACATTTCTAAAGTGCTGTGAAACCTTCAGGCTCCACTGTAAGAAACTTTGAAATGTCAAACTGGTCTTTTAAAGGTTAGGAATCTGTGTCTGTAACTCTGAGTGTGTGCACATATTTGTTTTGTAAATTGTGATGGTTAAGTATTCTATTGCCACTGTTTACCAGGTGGAAAGTGTGACAGACTCTGAAGTTGAAAGTAAAGGCCTCCCTCAGTTCCATTCCATTGGGATCCAAGTGGAAGATAAGAAACGGTATGTGGTCCAGAAGCAAAGTCTCATATTTATTTGGGGTGTTTTGTTCAAAGTTAAGTACTTTGATGATTTATTGTTGTTCTTGTCAGGCGTGGGAGGTTCAAGCGCTCCAACAGTGTGACGACTGCAGTGCAAGCAGACATGGAGCTGGAGGGATTTCCTTCCATGGAAGACAAAGGTTTGCAGTTTGGAGGCGGCTTCGGCCGCCACTCTGAACCCAGCACGCCAACGCAGTATGGAGCCATCCGGACGGTACGCACACAGGGTCTGTTCAGTTACAGGGAGGACTACCGGCCTTCGAGTGGGCCTCCCAGCCCACAGCCTGAACCCTGGTTGGTTGAACCCAGCCTGGAGAGCACGGACACAGGCCGAGTGTCCCCCCTGCGCAGGGATGGCAGCTGGTTCATGCAGCTCTTACACAATGAAACCAAGCGGATGGAAGGGTGGTGCAAAGAGATGGAGAGAGAGGCAGAAGAACATGACCTGTCAGAGGAGAGTAAGTGCCGTAAGGGAATCCTGGAATTCTGCTTTATGACATCAATACTCACATGATATGCACTCTATGATCTTTCGCAGCCTGTGTACTGAAAGCCTCAGTAAACCTTAGTGTTAGCAGTGATGTTGGCTCTGGGGTGACTGAGTCGTGACAGGCTCTTTATGAGCAGATTGGTTTGTTGTGAATGACAGAAAGATGCTCAAAATGTTGGCTTTTGTCAAGCTGTCAGTGATAAATCCAGAATCTGCTTCTGTGTGTGTGCATGTGTGCTTCAGTCCTAGGGAAAATCCGGAGTGCAGTTGGAAGTGCTCAGCTACTAATGTCTCAAAAGTTTCAGCAGTTTTACTGGCTGTGCCAGCAGAATCTGGTGAGTAATGACTGTCTGTCAAACAGAACATTGTATCTGCATGTTGTTTATGCGTTGCACAAAAACTCAATGACTGGGAGTAAACTTGCTGATTGGCTTCCCTTTCTCAGAGCTTTGAAAAGATGCTTGGCCTGTTGCTGCATTTGTGCACCTTCCAGAAATAGACCTTAGAGATCGATAGTGGAACAGTCTCTGCTGCTATTGACCCCACAGTAAACGAAAGGGGAATTCCAATAGGAAGCAGCGACTGTGCTGAGGCTATCCATTAATGCACACAGGCAGCAGGTTGAATGGGAACTCAAGAGTTTGAATAATGGACTGCCACACCGTCTCACTGTTTGGCCCTCATGTCACGTCTTCTGGAAACTCGTAGCTTTTCTAATGCTAACTATGCGCAGAGTCAGCATGTATCAGAAGAAGGTACCGGTAGTTATAACTGGGATGCTTCTGCAGATAAAATGGAGAGAGACGTGAAAGAGAGCCAGGAACTTAATCACTCTTTCTTATACGAGGCTAATTAAAACATTTTTATGAAACGCAGAACCTTGTTAAGGTGCTGGCCTCAAATCTGCTCTCTCACAGGCTTGTGCTGTTTATTTTTGTATGTATTTGTGTGTGTTGAGTGTGTTGCTTTCTTCTGGATGATCCTGGTTGTGCTCGCTGCTTCTCTCTCCCTATAGATAATAGGATGATGAATTAAGTCTCATATTGGCAGTGACAAGTCTTAGATTGCCCTGAGCTTTCAGATGTGTCATAAAGAGAGGAGTCTGTTTCACCATCTGGATGAGGGTGGAACTGCACTTTATGCCTATAAAAAAAGCTGCGAATGATCTGAAGTTTGGCTTGATGGACCTTTTATTTATCTGAGATCATGCTCACTTTGTGTCTACTGTCTGAGGAAATGTGTCTCCATCTAGAATAAATCATTAAAAGCAAATGGCAAAAGAGAAAAGTTTATTAAAGTTGGAGATTAAAATTGAAATAGAGAGGAAGTGGGTTTCATGGTATAAGCTGATGTCAACTGGAAATGCATCATCATCATCACATCAGTGCCATCATCATCATTACTGTTTTTGTGCATAAGTGAGAAAATATATTCATAAAGAAAAGGAGAAACTCCTTTAATTTGAAGCGGTGGCGAATAAACGTATTTTCAGATGTGATTTACAATAAAAGACCAAAAATTCGGATGAGGAACCAAAAAGCTAAACACTGACTAGTTTTGTTTGATTTTAACTCCAAATGTAAAGCAAACTTGACCCGGGTGATCTTGGAAGTCTCGGTGGCTCATAAAGTTTCATATTTTGGACCAGAACTATTCAGAGATCTGAGCACAGAAGTGGTACGGCCTCGTTTCTGGTCTTTCTGAGGAAACAAGCAGCAGCATTCTGGATTAGTTGCAGTTGTTTTAGTGATTTTTTTTTGTAGCTTGTCAAAACTCCAGCACAGTCGTCAAGCCTTCTTGTTTATCCTGTTGAGCCATTAGTCCCTTTACAATATTCCATAGGGGGTTTGGTCACTGCTTTAATATGGTTGTTTAAATTTAGCTCAAAGTCCAAAATGACTATTTGTGGAGCACAAAGTTTTAAAAATGGAGCAAATCACAGCTGCATTGTGTTCATTTGTGATTAGGTTAAGAGAAATGAAAAAGAGAACAGGTCTATGATCTTTTTTATATTGTCTGCATGTGTGACATTAACATTTAGTTGTAATTTCTGCAACACCCAGTGGGTCAACTGTGAATATGTCCAGCAAGACACTGTGGGAAGAAACAATATGAAGCAATTTGGAGTTTATTCATGTATAAGAATCAAAATCAGCAGTGTATCGGGTAATTTTATTGCATTTCACAGATAAATATCCCCAAATCAGACATTTGACATTAAATTCCAGTCAACCTTTTACTCTTATAATATTTCTATAGTAATACCCATATTTAACCAAGTTTTCAGTTTTGATTTAAATGAAGTTTTTCTGTGAGTTTTGTTTATAGTTTACATTTATTTATTGTCTAATCTAGAATTTATTTCCAAATATTTGTGGTCGCTTGAGGTTGTCATCCATTGTTAGTGCTCTGCTGCCACACAGTGGTCATAATAACGATTACTTTTTAATAAAGATGAAGCTATGAGCAGCAAAAAAAAAGTTTGTTGTAGGTGCAGTTGTAATTTGTCATCCATGACCTGTGCAGGACCCCAGTGCCATGCCCAGACCCACATCTCAGGACCTGGCTGGATTCTGGGACCTTTTGCAGCTTTCCATTGATGATGTCACTGCCAAGTTTGATGAGCTGCAGCAGATCAAGAGCAACCAGTGGCAGCTGGTGGAGAGCCCTGAGAAGAAGGTATAATTGGGCTCCACACACTTTTTAATAATTAGTCTTAATGGGCTCCAGATGAACTCGCCCAGCTTGAGAGGAAACTACTCAAACAACATTAGCGTTCTCTTTTAGACTTTGGACCAGCGGGAGGTTACAAAGTATAAACAGGAAGGCAGCAGCTGTTTTGCTTCGAAAGCTGGCAGCATCCTCTTTTACAAAAAAAGTGTTTTCCCATTTAAACCATCAGCTGCATCCGTAGATTAGAGTTATTGTCACTTCACACAGGCTTGCTTGTTTTATCCCAAAATATAAACCGACAAAGGAGGGTTCTTTAGTTTACCCCTACATACTGTAGAACTGCAGTGCTGGATGTGTGATGCTCTGTCCTTTGTTGCAAATGTTCAAAACAAATAACAGCCAAATTGTTTATGAGGCTTTGATGAGATTTAATAAAAATGACCAAACTGAGGGTTGAACAAAAGTGTAAAAAGAACTGGATACTGTTTTGTAAATGAAATCTCCATGAATACTCTGTTATGGTTCATTTCAGTGTGCTTCTCAGTACATGGTGCAGTTAAAATTGTAATCATATTATGATTAGATGGCAAAGTACAAACATAAAAGATCAGAAAATTAAAGATGTGAAACACTTCAGTCATTAAACCATCCAGATAAAGTCTCTTTTACACAGCTTACACTTCTTAAAGTGGCGCTTGCCGTTGTAAGAAGTACATTTAGATGGTTATGGTGTTGGAAATAGACATGATCCTTCAGGGCACTTGGATAATTATCTTCACGCTACAGTTGGAGCTTAAAGCAGTCATTTACCTCCAGCAGTTAACAGCTCCATGAAGCTGAGAGCAAGCAGTGGCACAGATGCTCCACGCATGGCCCTGCTCCTCCAAGGCGACGCTTTAAACCCACACCAGCTCAGATCAGGGACTCAGAAATTCTTTACTGTCATTACAAGAAAATGTTGCATTGTTGTAACCCATAATACACCTAGTGCAGCATGAAAGGAAGAACAGACAGCATTTCCAAACACTGTCATCAACAAGATGTCCTCCAAAGCTCAGTGTAGGAGTACAGAGGTTCAGGTTTTCTTCAGCCTGCAATTGTCATTACTGTTCTGTCTCTATTTTTCATTTCTAATTCGTAATTCTTTCCTTATAACTCGTCATTAAAATGAATCCTAAAAGCTTGAATAAAAGTGTTTCTTTCAGAGCCAAAAAGAAAATTGAAGTCCAGTTACATTTATTCAAACCTTTAGGATAACTTGACCTGGATGACAGCGAATGTGTTCCAACTTATTAAGTTTTTATCTAAAAAAGTAATCAATCTTGTTTGTCCATTATGAGGTACACTGCCTGGCCAACAAAAAAGTCGCCACCTGGATTTAACTAAGCAAATAGGTACGAGCCTCCTATTGGATAATTACTGCATGGGCGATTATCTTTCAGCAGGCAACAAGTTATTTAACCCCAACTGGTGCAATGAGATGCTTCTCATTTCCAACAACCATGGAAAGACACATCCTGTGGTCATGGAAAAGATGTTAGTCTGTCTAAGAAGGGTCAAATCATTGGCATGCATCAAGCAGAGAAAACATCTACTGTAAGGAGATGCAGAAACTACTAAAATTGGGTTCATAACTGTCAACGCATTATTAAAACCTGCAAGGATGGTGGGGACCCATCGTCTTCCAGGAAGAAATGTGGCCGGAAAGGCAGATGAAGTGATGCAGCATCATGCCTAGTGCCTACTGTATAAGCCTGTGGGGGCAATGTGATGATCTGGGGTTGCTGCAGTTGCTCAGGTCCAGGTTCAGCAACAGTATGAGCTCAGATAATGAGGTCAGCTGATGCCTGAATATACTGAATGACCAGGTTATTCCAGGAATGGATTTTTCTCCCCTGATGGCCCAGCCATATTCCAAGATGACAATGCCAGAATTCATCGGGCTCAAATTGTGAAAGATGGTTCAGGGATCATGACACATCATTTTCACACATGGATTGGCAACCACAGAGTCCAGACCTGAACCCCATTAAGAATCTTTGGGATGTGCTGGAGAAGGCAGCGGTCAGACTCTACCATCATCAATGCAAGATCTTGGTGAAAAATTAATGCAACACTGGATGGAAATAAATCTGCTGACACTGCAGAAGCTTATCGAAACAATGCCACAGCAAATGCTGCTGCAATCAAAGCTAAAGGCGGTCCAACGAAATATTAGTATATGACCTTTTTTTTTTTTGGTGGCGACTTCTTTCTTTGGCCCGGCAACGTGCCTGCAGCTCACTTTTTAAAAGCTGTTTTCACATATCTGTTGATGCGGCTCAGCCCTGCATCGATGTGTGCATTAAAGCTGCCACGATTTATCGATTAATCGTGATTAAATTGACTATCAAAATGAGTTGGCAACTAATTTAATAATCAATTAATTGTTTATTGTGCAACAAAGCCTCGAATGAGAGGGATACATGAAAACAGGCCTACATGAAATGCAATGCTGTCAGCTGATAGTAAAACTGAGTGAAACACACAGTGACACTTCACAGCAGAGCTTTTCCATCTTTAAAAGTTCCCAGATTAGGTGTGTCAAATGAAATATGTGACATTATAAAAACCAAACTAATTAACTTGCAAGTTAGAGCCAAAATTTGAATTATTAAATGTCTGCTTTTAGTCAAATTAAAGACCTCCATGCTGACTCAACACACTGACAACTGTTCTGCTTCACATTTTTACCCTGTTAAGTGCATGTGCAGCTATGCAAACTTATACTGTTGTAAAATTAGTGTCATATTTATTCTGGGAAACTTTGCCACACTGTGTTTGTGTGTTTTATTTTAAAGCAACACATTTGCAAGTTTACAAACTAATAGATAATGTTGACATTTGGGATTGCATCTCCAGGCATGAGATAAAAAAAAAAGGAAAACTACAAAATAGGTCTAAACATTTCATTTTGAAGGGCCAGCATTTATTTTCAAGGCTTTAATCAATGTCCATTATGTTCCAAGGAGCTGAAGTGGCCCCCACCTCTGCCAAAGAGACCAGCCAAGGGACGTGGCGGCGTGACAAGAGAGCGCTCTCTGGACCTTCAGGACCGCCAACGACAGGAAGCCCGCAGACGCCTCATGGCTGCCAAACGAGCAGCTTCTTTCAGACAGAACTCAGCCACAGAGAGGGCAGACAGCATCGAGATTTACATCCCTGAAGCCCAGACCCGCCTTTGAGGTCCATGCCTTCATCCTCTGCTCCTCTCGTGCGTCTCCATCCGCCAACAGTCATCACCGCTCATCCATTCTTCTACCTGTGACCATTTTCATGGCTGTCCCTGCTCAAGCTACACTAAGCAACATTTTTAGATGAAAATGCTTCCTTCTTCACTAGCTTAAATTAAAGTGTGATAAATGTTAAAATGCTGGTTTATACAATATTTATAAACCTTGAAAAGTTTTATTGGAAGCCAAAATGTCTCAAATAGTTACAACTCAACATCTGGCCAATTTCCTCTTCTTGCTCCGATATTCTGTAGTAGAAATGACCTCAGGTCAGCTTAACTGGTAAATGTAGGTGTATTCTAAGAAGAAATGATTTGTGGGGTTTTAATTACACGGCTCTGCCACCTGGACTTACAAACATGCACATTTGCTTAGCGTAGCTTTGAGCTTACAGGGAGCTTTCTGCCTCAAGCTGACTATGAGCTAACGAACCCCAAAACGTGCATTCATTTAACTTAATCAGTGGACCTAGAATTTTTTGGGGGGAGCTGTTAATTAACCTTTACTTTGCTCTCCAAATTGTTCCATAGTGCGTGGGGATATTGATGCACTGGTTTCATTCAGAGTGCAGCTTGTCTCTCAGCAGCAATGCTGGTCTGTGGCTGAAGCATCTCCTGTGCAGGAGATTCGCGCTTCGCTGTCTCTCCGCAAGCTCCTAAAATAGTTTTTTAGTGGAAATATGGACTTTTTTTTTTTAAACTTCCTGCCATGTGTGAAGCCATGAGGTCAGAGTAGATGGAGTCAGGAGGCTCTTTACTGTCTCTCCATCTCTAAGCAGGCATGCTGCAGCTGTCGACCAGTGTTGCTGGTTTGGATTTAGCAAGAAAACGAGGCTAAAAGTTCAACGCCACTATTCCCACATTTATGCATTTTCATGCCTGCATCAATCCCGTCTCGTCTGAAGACTTCGCATTTTTAAAACTCTGTAATTTATGTGCTGCTGGATACATTTCCATTGCAGAACAAATATGAATTATTAACAAGAGACAGTTTTGCACAGCCTGGAAGAGGTGGCTGTTTCAAACAATGCATTTTGCACCTTATAATATTCATGTTTGTATTTCCAAGGGAAATGTAGATTATGAAGCTCATGTGATATTGTTGCAGTTGAATTGCAAGGACAGATATGGATAATTTACTACAGAATTTCATATTTATGTATAGATTATAGAAATTGCACCTTGTTTCATTTTCTTTTCATTTCTTCTGATGGCACTAATGCCACTCCTGAATAAAATATTGTGATCTAACACTTTTAGTTCCACCTACAGTACAAGAGCTATCACATGACCAACATCACAATCTACAGTATACATTTAGTATTTCTAGTTTAAAAAGCTGCTGGTTGATTTGATGGTAAATATTTCCTGGCGGTTAGGATGTGTTTCTTAGCTAACATTCTCCATAAACATACTGCATCTGACCTTCAGTTCTTCTAATCTGCTCATGTAGTCTAGGAAAGACAGGTGCAAATGACACTTTAACAATATTCAGTTACTATAGTAAATGGTGCTGCTTTTTACTCTAAAACTGTTGTCCTATACCCAGTCCTATGTGCACGCACACACACACACTCAAGGACTTTTTAACCAGAGATTTATTAACATGGTGCCCGCTGTCTCCCCAATGACTTGTGGTAGATTGTGACTTTAGAAACGATCATCTTTGCAATGCTCTCGTCCTCAGTGATTTAAATGAGGAGAAGCTTTTAATGGGTTCACTTCTTCCCTGAGATGAAAATAGTTGAAAATATTTGTTTATGGACAGGAGAGATTACAGGCTTTGACATTCCACCAACCTTAAAGCTAAATCTAATATATCTACATTGAGCCAAGGGCGCGCGCCCAGCTGAAAGTACATTATACTGTAGTACCTCTTTATAGTTTCTATTCCCTACCCATGCATCTTCATTTGCCAATCTAACCCCAGCTAATTAATATAGATGTTGAATTACGTTGCAGTGTATTCGGTGTTTCCGTTTTACTGTAATGCATTCTGTAGAGGAGAGCAGGTTGTTTGAGGGGCAGTGAAACATGGTGAGGGATTTTAATGGGATTTGTGTTACTCTCACTGAGACCTGAACCAGTTTTACTTTTATTAGAAACGTGTGAATCATTAACCCTTACCTTACCAAATGGCCTTAACCAGAACCACTCATGAATGTAGAGCCCCCACAGATGCAAAAAAAAGGAAAAAAAATCAATAAAAAGCTGAAATTTCTACTAGAACGGGGGTCCAAACTTTTCATATTGTTTTGCTTTTGATGGCCTCAAATCTGAATTTTCTATTTGTTTGGACTGGTTTCAATATAAAACAGTACAAATTTAATACTGGGGGAAAAAAAAATCATTGATTTCAAGTCTGTTCAAAACAATTTGATTTTCACGGAGAATTGATTTTTCTTGGTTCAGTAAAATTAGGGTTGAAATGAAGTAGTATGAAGCAGGTCAAAAACAGCGTGGAAGTCAGATAACGTTGGCCCGTTCAGGCAGTAAACACAACTAAAACACAGATGAGAGTAAAAACCACGAGTATGCAGTAGCTCAACCATATTTCTGACTTCATTTATAATTAAAGGTAAAGACAGACACTTAAAAAAAAAGAATTCACAAGTTATTGTAGCTTGGACAAATGTCTTTAAATATTTGGAGATTGTTGGCTACGTTAGCTGTAAGTAAAACATCTAGTTTATACAGATAAATGATGAACAGGTTTATTCACTGCTTCCATCAGAGGAAGGACGAATTAACTATTACAGCTCTTTGATATGTAAAACTTCTTTTTACATGGGCTTAAATGAACATTGCTATTAATTCTACTTTTATTTTTAGGACCCAGTTGAGAATCATTTGCAGGAACTGGCCACTCAGTGTTGAAACCTGCTGACATGGATGTGTGACGCTGCAGCTGTCTGCGCTTGTTTCCTGCCTTTCTGTCTTTAGTTTGGTTTCAACAAGTAAAACAGCTTAATTGAGATCCGATGAGTGACTCAACCTTGCAGATTAGTCCAAATTTTCATCCTTCTAAAAACCTTTTGGTTGCTCATGCTGTTTATTTGAAGTTATTTATGTTTACCTTGTGGCATTACCAGTGTATCCTTCTTCACTTCAGATTTAATCAAAATTTGATCTTTGGTCATGCCCTTATGCAGCTCCCAGAAACCATCAGTGATGATGCTGTATGCTTAATTCTCTATTGATATTGTCTTGGTACATGATGATCTTCCAAAACATCATGAATGCTACATGGATGAAACAATAGCCCACATTTGTTGGTTAAACTCTGTTTGGGTCAGTCTTCCAGTTAAAAGGAGAATTATTTTAAAGAGCTGTTATTTTAAAACCCTTCCTTTCACTTTGGATGTGAAAATCTTAAATTAGACATTTTATTTTATACTACTTCTACATTTTTCAACAACAGTAAAAATAAAAATCATGTCTATCCTGTATGTCTATATACATAGTCTACATGCATACGCACTATTAAATGAGCTGTAATCTGCCATCCTCTCTAACTTTCCTTCTTTAAATGAAATTTAAGTCAATTGATTGATCTCATTATTTCCATGGGTTGTTTGCCCATCAGACTAAAGGACTATGAAGAATGATTTGCCTGAAAATTCAAGTGCATTAATTACTTACAGACTGATAATATGGCAAGGGCTTACTCTAAGTTTTACGCCTCAACAGCTTTTTCTCCAGCATTAATGTGTTGTATTTCAGAGAGGAGGGATCCAACAGGTTGTGACTGATTTGATTTAATTCTCCTCCTCAAAAAGGAAACACATTTAAAATAATTTCAGGTTATTAAGGCTTCAAACTAACAATCTGACAATTCATTTTCTAGCAATTACAGTGTTCTGAGTCATTATTTGATAATGTGAAAGTGAGAAAGAAGCAGAGGGATGCCCCGTTCTCTCAGCATTATTTAGAGTTGGCTGTAAAGGGGGACCTGCTATGGTGTTTCTGAAGGATTAGTTTTACAGTCTGGAGTCACTTTATGAGCTTCAGTGAACCCATTTACTTCCTAAAAAATGTGAGAACTTATGAAGGAAGTATGCAGTTATGGTGGGAACTCTGTCACAAATAGTTAGTTAGTTATTGTCCCGGCGCTCATCTTTTATTGTCAGCATCTTTATTCATCTTGTGGTTGGAGGGAATTTGCCATTAGCTTTGGTATATCAAAGTCCTCGTTTATTTCAGTGGTTCCTTTCACAGTTTTGCCCTTAACGTTTATTCTCAGAAGGGCTGAAAGCAGCTTGTCTTAACCACAATAGCTGGGGGCTACTTTAGTAATCAAACTGCTCTTCCACCTGACTGAAGTCAGAGTCAGATCGAGTCTACTTCCCACAGACTGCAAACTGTGACTCCATCGTCGGGCATTCATTCTTTAAAAGTCCAGGCTTTCCAGAAAATGAATAAAAATTTACATAAAATGAAAACAATCAGAGCTTTTTGTACCTTTAATTTCCAACGTTAGTGACAAGGACCTCACTTGAATCAATTTGACTCACCAATTACTGGGCTAAATCCAGTTCTTTTCAAGAGGTGGGCACACAAACCCCATAAATGACCTCTCCTTGGCCAAATTATCATGTGCCACCTGAAGAATCACAAGGCACTGTGCTGGAAGTGGTAAACAGCTGTACAGCTACTGAAATTTTAAATACACATCAATTCTACACCATGTTTTTTTGTGGTATTGTGCAGGGCTGTTTTATCATCATGGTACCATTTTCATGTTACCATCGCCGGATCTGTGAGTATGCTTCTTATTATGTCGACCATTCTGCTCACCACGCTATGAGGGGCTTAGGAGTTTGGCAACTATGTACATGACAAATCCTCAGGTGCCTTACGGTTTGATTCTCATAGGACTGAGTGAATGTTCTGGGTTGAGGTTTGTGAACGGACTGCGACACCTTCTAGAGTGCAAGTTTGTATCTTCATTAAGGGCTGGAAACTGGGCTGGGTTGGACTGCAGAGTTTAAAGTGAATTTACATTTATATTTGACTGATTCAAATTTATATTTGACTGATTCAAATGTCCTATTGTAATAAACTTCAGCACAATACAGTCTAGAGGATACAAAATAAGTATTTCCTGGTACTTCTTTTCATTTAAAAAAAAAAAAAAAAGGTTCAGACCTGCTATAATTCACAATAGACCACAACAAAGATCTCTATAAATACATTTAGAGTTGACACTGACATGACAACCATCTCAGCTGCTCATATAATATATTTTAAAAAGTCTTTATCTGTATTTTTCCCTTCAAGTTGTGATACTGTATTCTCCTGATGTTTTTGCCACTTTGGCATCTACATGTCTGCAGAATCTGGAGACTGACAAAACTTGACCAGCCAAAAAGTGCAATAGTGTTTTAATACAAAGATAGACGGGCTTGCCTACAGCTATTTACCTCACGGTGAAGTGTTTTAGCGAACATGGTTTAGTCGGAGTAGTTGTGAGCTCCACAGGAAACACTTTGTCATGCCTGTGTACTATGCAGCAGTACTTCTCCGGGGCAGCAGAGGTTGCAGGCCCCAGTGCAGACCACCTTTTATTCAAGAGAACACTGTAAAGCACCATGTTGATCATGCTGAACACTTCAGAAGCAAAAACACATGCTGTCATTGTCATCCAACTGCGATACAGCTCATACAACAGGATTTACTTTGTTCTGATTTAATACAAAACAGTATGAGGGGGAAACTTTAACCTTTAGCTAACTTTGAAAATGATTCACATGGATGTGATGTTAGAGTTCCTTTGCATCATTTCATAACTGTCCTGAAGATAAGCCTCCCTGAGGTCTGTATAGGTGCTGAATCAACCAACTTCTCTCCTTGTATCTGTCATAAACCTTTTTGTTTGTTTCCTTTCCTTTTCTGTTGTTGATTAGGACAATCCGCACACACAAAAAGCATCAAATGCACACAGACACTACAACAGTGTCATGGTATACCCTCAAGATTGTCTCTTGAGTTTTGTCTCTTGATCTTGAGGATGCTTGTGACACGTTTCCGATTTCATAGAAAGTTGTTCTTTTTTTTTTTCCCAACACAGTTGCACTGCAAAGATGTCTTTCTATTGTTTGCTCTCTCTTCTCATAAATGTTGTCAAAGCTTGTTGAACTTCTATGTGACAGTTTGTCTGCCCTTCAAGCAATAATCCTAATTTAATCATTGAGGATGACTTTTGAACATACATATTTTTGATGATGAGGGGTTTTGTGTGGTTTTTTAGCTACTTAAAAAAATAGTTTGACACTACAAGGATTTATTTGTTCATTTTTATCTGTCCTGCTCAGAGAAGTTGATTGTAATGTAGCTATAACCAGGATGGTTAGCTTAGCATTGGCTTAGCAACACTGTAAACAATGACAAACTGGTATCCTGGCAAGTACACGTTAGACCCAGTTCGTATATTTTTTAAACCCTTTTTTAGTGCTGACATCTTTTTTAGGGTGACACAGTGAATTATCAGTTTCCCCAGTGCAGTTGAACAATAAGCTAAAGCCCCAGATAATTAGCATAGCTCAACAACAAACTAAAGGTTTTACCCATTACCATGGAGGAAGTTGAGATGGGTCATGGTCACATGTTTTTTTTTTTTTTTTTTTAACACCATATCTCATTACCACCAGAAAAGTGTGTTTGTATCGTTAAGATAACTTTCTCATTATTTTGAGAAAACAAACTTTGTTTTCTTGTGATAACAATATGATTTATGTCTTTATCTCAAGATAACAAACTGTGGTTTTTGTGATAACAGGATGAATTATCCCATTTTTTCAAGAAAATGGTCCTTGTTATCCCCAGATAATTATCTCGTTATTTCTTGCCAAATGAGATTAATATCTAGTGATCACTAAAAAACAAACTTTTTCCAGTGATGGTTAGATCATTTTTGCCATTATGTCGAGGTAACAAGCCTCGTTTTCTTGAGATAAGTTCTCCTATTTTTATGAGAAAATGGTCCTCATCCAGAGATAACTAATCATGTCATTATCTTGAAAAAAAGAAACTATTTTCTTGCGGAAAAAAGCTAATTTTCTTTTTATTTCAAGAAAGCAAACTATTTTTTGTGATGAGATAATTGACGATTATCTCAAGATAACAAAAAGCTTCATTTTCATGAGCTGAGATCAATTTTCCCATTTTTAGAAGAAAATGGTCCTTGTTATCCCGAGACAACTGTCTTGTTTTCTTCAAACGAGAAATAACATTGTTTTCTCATGATAACAACATAATATATGTCATTATCTCGAGATAACAAACTTTGTTATCTGTAGATAACGAGATAAATTAACTCATTATCTCCAGATGTCAATGAAAAAAGGATAGTAGTTGACCACGACTGCTCTCAGCTTCTGTAAGAATAAACATTAAGATGTAATATTAACATTACATAACAAAGAAGTTGTTGCCAACTGACTTTAACAAAATGTTTTCCTTCCTACAAGTCAGTTCTTAGTTATGATCCAGTAGCTGTTTCATATTTAGCCGCTCACACGTGTGAGTGGTGTTAATCATCAACTCTCAGCAGGAATGTCAAACTATTCTTTTAAACAAGCTGAAGTTGTGATGGTGTCATGTTAAATCAAACTTTTTCTTTTGCAACATTGAGGTTTACATGTTTAGTTTTGTCCTAAGTTGTCTTTTATCAGTTGTTACCAGAGTGCCTGTCTGTGGAATGTGAATTGTTGGGCACTGCCTCGTCACAGCTTGTGTTAGATCGAACCCCCAACATGTTTTTATTTTATATTGTATTCATAATTTCATGTCTTACTGTTTATTTTTGTATAACTGTTTTCTTTTCTTAAATTGTTTAATGAGGAGAGAGAGAGCAGTCACTGTTTGTATGCCTTTGGTGGAGAAGTGTTTTGTGTTGTGGCTGTGGGTAGAAAAAACTAAAAGGCCTCTTATGGGTTTTGGGAAGTAACATGAAAAAAATTGATACCATATAAAGGTTTGTGGTTAGCTTAAAACTATTTTGAAATTGTTAAATATATCAATAATGAGGATAAATATAATGCCAAATATTCAGTATTTGTACAGAAATATACATATATAAATATATATTATATGCCTAATTTGATTGGAACTATTTTCCGCTCTTGACCATGTTTCTGTTGTTTACTGTTCTTTTGTCAACATTATTTTATAAGATCTTCAGATAGCATGCAGGATAGTGAAAATGAATGTATTAATTAGTGTTTCATTGCTGGACAATATAACAGCATTCTACAGTTTGTGTTTGTAAGATTACTTTAAGCTGAATATTTCATTTCCAGATTTATCTATAAGTTCATTCAATTCTGAGTTTTTTTCCTTTTTTAAATTGTTTCAAGTTTTTTTTCAATCATTGCATAATTTTACTCCCCTGCTTTTTCAGTGTGATTTAGACTTTTTTGCCTCTTCTAAGTACTGCTAACCATATGTTGTAAATAATTATGCAAATTAAAGTTTTTAAAGAAAACAACACTGGTGTAAAATAATTATTTCATTCCTTTATGGGTACACCACAAGCAAGGTGGCTCGGAAATATAGATGAACTAATTATTTATCCTCCATGAGAAGATCATTATTTTGTAATATACTATAATTCTAAAAAGAAAGCTAATTGACGCATTGTTTCTCAAGAGTCATATATATTTACCCTCAATTTTATGCATGATACTGCACTTACTTTAGGGGTTCTGGACTTGTGCATGATGTGCATTAGTCTACATATAACTTAAAGAGCACAAATGTAAAAAATAACTTTACATAAGATACAAGATAAGATGCTTTTGTGAAAGCTAAAAAATGTAAACCCAAAGAGTCTAGTTAAAGAAGTGGTCTTTATTACAGCAAAGAAGCCAAACGTTACAGACAAGAATAATCATGAAGCATGAATAACAACTCCCTCCTCAGACTGGCCTCTCATCCAGACAACAGTTTCAGTCACTGCACTTTAGGGCCACAACTTCATTTTCATCATGAAGGAAATATGGGCGACTTAGTTTTTCCTTAAATGTGTTTACTTTCCTACAACTTTCATGTAAGGTCATCCCTTTTTTCCAACTGGAAATGCCCATCAACACTGGAGTTAAGGTACGATTGGATTAACATAGGCCTCTGAATTTTCTTTCTCTTCTTCAGGTTATTTCAGAAATCTGAAGAAATAAAACTCAAAGTTGATGTTTCACCAACAGAATAAACTTCTACAATCAGTGAAAACTAGAATTGTCTTTTAAACACCATCTGATATGAAGTTCAATCCTCAAGGAGAACAGTTTGTGACTTTATCTACAACAGAACTAATGTTCTGACATTTCATCTGTAATCTAATCTCTACTGTTTGTTAACAATAGAGCCCTTTAAAGTACTCATGATAACCTACTTACAATATCATTATGAGCTGCTCCAAGTTAATGGAACATCTGATGTTTTATTTACAATATTTTTTTTTCTTTTTTGTGCACAAACAGAAACATCTGGTATTTGATAAGCTCGTAAAGCCTCACAAAGAAGCATTCAGATAAATTAAACACAATGAATGATGGTTCAAGGTATTCAAAGCTTTGATCGTCCACAAGAAAGCACTCAACGAAGCCCCAGTTGCGATCAAAGATGCTGTTAAAATGCTTGTTTCAACTGGGAAATTTAAATGATTAGGCACAATAAATGTATCTGTATCACAGTTCTTGCGTGTTTCACTCAATAATCCTGTTTGCATCACTCTGTCAGTGTGTATTCAGGGATAATGGTGAACAGGATATGAGGATGAAGATAAACAGCTTATCCCTGTTAAGACGTTAAGAGGGAAAGTGGCTATTATCCAGAATACTCAGTGCATGTAAATGCACTGATGTCCTACTGACCATGAACAGAGCAGTGGGCTTTTACACACACATACACACACAAAAAAATAATAAAACAACAAAAAACACTGTAACATCAAAGAGATTCATTAAGTGAAAACAAAGACAATACTACTGGATTCCACCTAAATACTGAAAAACTACTTCTAAAGCTTTAATATACAGCTTCAATCAGGGATTCTTAAACTCTTCTTCATGGACCCAAGTTGAGCAGACATAATCTCTAGATTATGGGAACCTTTATGGGCTCATTAAATCATACTAATACACTCGAGACTGCGGAGGAAACAGCCCGTTTAGTGTCCCAAAACACAGTTTAAGAAACGCTGGTGGTAAACATGGAATGAAAAATGATTGTTCTTACAAGCAATGCAAGTAAACAAACAATAAATACAAACAATGTGCTTTATCTTATATAGACATATTTACACAAAGTCTTTGGCTTATGAATAAACATCAGCTCCAAAATAATAATATCAAAACAAAAAGTGTTGGCCACCAGTGCACAGAACAAATGAAGTCTGGGAGCAGTTCACTTCCAATTCCATTCAAGCCTGAAATGGAAACTACATTTTACTGATAAACGGTTTGATCCAAGCCTTTTCTGAGAAAGACTTCTGCTTGTACAAATCTGTTTGGTGTGTTTTGAACTGGCTGAATTGAAAGTGCATTGGGCCCAGCCCTGAAACAAACATGATGTCAATTGTTCCATTTTAAAATTTGGGGTACAAGGAATACTTCAAAACTCTATCCAGCAGATCGGTACATGATTCTACAAAAACAAACAAAAAATAAATGCGTAAACTTGTAATGATAATAAAGTGTTATTGACACAAAGGCAATTTTCTTCATCTAACTGTACTCAACTTTGTGTGAACATGAAATGGGCTCAAAGTGACTATAAAGTACTCATATATATATATATATATATATATATATATATATATATATATAATGATGACCAGAAACTTAACATGAAGATGAATGAAGTACAAACAGAATGATCCACAGTTTGGCTGGGTTGTAGCTTCAGTTTTTTTTCTTTTTTTGTTCCGGTGCAAAATTACTGACTGCAAATATTTACACATCACCACGATGAGACACCCAGCACTCTCAGAGAAACCAGAAAATAGCATGAGAGTAGGAATGTGGGCAAACTGAAAACTTGATGTGCAGTTTAACAAAAGCTGTGGTTACAGCCTACAAAGGGGGAGGGAGACATCTAGAGTGCACACTGAGTACTGCAGCCGATACAGCACGAAGCATCGAGTCCATGGGAGAGGGCTGTGGTGAGAGGCTTAACATTTAAGTTGGGGCCCAAAACATACGGGGGCCCACTGGCACTCAAAAAGCTGTACAGTAAGCATAAAGGAGTAAAAGGAGCAACATCATCTCCTCTGCTGCAGTCCTCTCCACCATCACTTCCCCATTAAAGTCCTAACGATATACAAGGAGCTGAATTTTCTTGTGCCGTTTGTTTGGACACAGAATGGATGCTACAGAACAGCCAGCGCAGAGGGGAGTTAGGACCAAGCAAAAGCAAAGATCAAATACATCAAGAAGCCAACTCTCCGGGCTCGTTGTCACCCCCCTCTCCTCTTCTATCCTTTGCTTATGATGACTCGATGAACTCCAGCGCCAGGTCGTAGCAGAACCGATACTGTTCCTGCAGACAGACACAAACAAACAATAAACATGTCTGCAGGGTCACATGTGATCAGTTTCACCCCTGCTTGTATTATCTCACATCTATGTGCATCATCTTCATCGTGTTAAGAATGTGTTTAACTTACTGGAGTATCCACCATGTTGGGCTTGCTGTTCCGCAAGGTCTTCACAGCGTGGAAAACATCGACCACACTCTGTCTCTTGGCCATCTCACACACAATGCTGCTGGCACAGAATACTCCACTCCGCCCTCCTCCATTTCTACAAACACAGAATTATAAAAGGAATACTTTAACAAATGTTTTGAAGGCAGAAAAATAACCAATAAAAAAAAAACATCTTTTTATAATCAAAAACAAACACTGCAAGGATAGCGGGTCTGAAAATGTATTTATTTGATCTTTTTATCTTTCCTTAGAATCCGGTGCTTTTATGTACGTGGCTTTAGTGTGCTGTGGACTTACAGGCAGTGCACAATGGTTCTTCCTTCTCCCTCCTCTCCTTCGCGCTGCCACTGGTCAACCTGAAGGATCAACTTGAGGAAGGAGCGTTTGGAGGCGGGGACCTCTCTATGCCCCGCCCATCCCAGATACTGGAACTGACGAACCATCAGGTAGCCTTCCTGAGGCTGCAAGATTGAAGAAGACCTTCATTGTAGTATGAAGCAGGCAGACGTGCTGGCAGCAACAAGGGTAACAGACGAGTGCATGAACTCACCCTGGTGAGGTTGCAGACTCTGAAGAGTCTGCTGATAACATCGCAGTCCATGGAGCAGGACATACATTCCACCTGGACCGGACCGTAACGCAGCATGCCTTCCTCTGGCCAGTACTGAGGACAACCCTGAGTAAAAAAAAAAAAAGAGTATTTACATTTGGGAAGACAGAAAACAACATTACACCTCTGACAATCACAAACCCCAACTCCATGTAAACTTTTTTGGTATTTTTCTCACTATTATTGATTTATACTGTATGTAACAGGCTTTGTGCTAAGAGGTGATGTAAAGAGAATTTACACCTTGGTACAGTTTTCAATTTAATATATACTGAATATATACTGAAATACAACAGCTGTGTGGAGATTACAGCTCTATTTACACGACTGGACAAGTCTTGAGCCGACCCTCATTTCATTGTGTACTGCCCGAAAAACAGGAAATGGATGCAACAAAACAGGGCAAGAACAAGAGTTTCTATAATTCAAAGGAATTACGATACAAGCTCCTTAGTGGTGTCATGAACCTACCAGCAGTGGTGTGTATTTTTAACACAGGCCAGTTTGACATGACTTCCATAAGCTAAACTGGCCAAAGAAAGATCTGTAACCACCAGCTGTCCATGAAGGAACAAAAAGTATTTGAAAAAATGAATACCAGTATTTTTTCTTTTCATCAGTTTGGAGGTTATTTATTGCATGCTCACTTGCACTGCAATAACTTGCTCTGTTGGTTACTTAATGCTATTGATCCCAGAAGAGGCAGACCCTGAGGAGGGGATGGGTTAGGTGACGCCATGGGTCACTCCGCACCCTTAAATTGATCTGTTTAAATAGTGTGCTAATCACTGAGAGAAAATGAACTGCTGCATTTATTTTAAGCAGGGCACGTCAAAGATGTTTCATCCAGACCCCAGGAAAGTGTCGGCTTATGGAAAGGACAAAGTGCTGCACTGGTTCTTAGCTAAGTTGTGTGTTTATACCTTGTGTTAGAAGCTTTTTTTAAAGGTTGAATAATTCATAGGTCAGTGTTAAGGAGACTAAATGATCAAGTAGTATAAGTGTACTGAAAATTGATCATTTAAAAAAAAAAACTGAATGAATGAAAGAAAAACTTGAATTTTTTCAGAAAACATATCAAAAGATTACAAGAAAGTCTGCTTCTGGAAGCAAAAGTTACAGAAGTGAGTGTCTCAAGACATGTGCACATCACTGTACATGGAAAATGATCGTTAGAGAAATCCTTACAGGTGACTGGTTGCAACAAAAAAAAAAAGGTCCATTAGGAGTAAATATCAAAGTATGATGCATTATTAAAGTGACTTACCTGAGCCAGATCAATCTCATTCAGCATCACCAGACTGGTGCATCCGTAGTCATAAACGAGACGCCAGAAGTCTTTGACAGTGTTGGGTAAAGGATGCTGGGTAACAATGAAAGCAGCGGGCTGTCTGTAGCTCTGCAGAGAGAAGACGACAAGACGGATGAGCTTTTCCAATCAAAAGGAGGAGTCACAGCAGTATTAGCAATCTCTCAGCTGAATATCTCTATTTTTGTCTCTTGCAGCACATTACTTTCATTTACACCCACACACACACACGCGCACGCACTCACCCACACACACATGTTAAAACACAAACAAGAGAGGGGTATGAGACAGCAAGCGAACAAAGGAGATGATGTTTCAGATGATCATGCAGTGGGATTACTGTAACTGTGAGGGCCGAGAGCTCGCATGCATAGAAAAATGTACCAATAATTTTCATCTACGTTTCATGGGGTCAATGTGTTCAGTGAGTTCAGGAAAATATATGTTTACAAAGATCATACAAAACACATTTAAAACCAAGTGTGTCAGATAAAACACTGAAGAGAATATAAAGATACATATATTCTACAAAAGAAACTGACTGAACTGAATGTGAACTGATCCCAGCTTGCTGTGAATGACAACATGCAGCCAGCTACATGAGGAGGTGTGGATGACTTTCGTGAGTAAGGCATTGTAACCATGATGAGAATCTAGTGTCAGGGTCAGGTCTGGGACTGGTAAACATGAAACTGGTGGCACAACAACACTGAAGCCATGAAACAAATCCAGTATTGGAGATTTGAAGTAAAACCCCGTTACCTGGAACTCTTCTGACAGCTTGGTTAGAGAGAGGCCAGAGGTAAGTGACTAAACTTTGAATGTAAACTCTTACAGCAGCTACAGTACTTTGTCCTCCAACAGCTTTGTTAGAGAAAAAGTTTTTTCAACAACATGTTTCTGTTACACTTTGGAACATCTAGGAAACTATTCACTTACCTACAACCCACCCCTTACTTTGTTTCCTGCCTCCCTAATGATAATTTTTTAACAAAAATTCTCAAAACACCAACTTCGACTTCCGACTGAAGACGACCAGATATCATTATCTTACCTTTAAATTTCTGTCTACTCAATTACTTTTTTTTCAGCTCATGGTACATGGGCAACATGTTGAGGCCATGTCAACTGTCACTGATGTAATTGTTTGGGTGGAGGCCAGAGAAGCTAGTGGTCTTTTCAGAACCTGGATTTGTCTCTAGCCTTCTGCTGCTAAAACCACAAACACAGCATCACACAAACAGGGAGGGGAGTATCTGTGTGTGAGTGTTTTCTGTATCAAACATGTGCAAATGTTTCTTTTTTTTTTTACATCAATTATCTACTTTCTTCAAAGCCTGTATCATTTTCAACAAATATGTAGTTTGGGACAACATACGTCATTTTTGTGTTTTACATCAACTGGTCCGCATGTGGATAAATTGTGTTAAGAGCAACACATCTGCTGGTCTGAAAACAGTTTATATTTGTATTTATTAAGTAAGAAAATGTCCCAAACTACATTTGCTTGATGTGTTGAAAATAACACAACTTTACTTTAGGAGCTCTTAACTTGCAACTGACTTACATCCATCAAAGCAGCATTGATGTAATTGCTGCTTTCTCCATCTATTGTAATGAGGAAGGGCAGGCATCTATCAGGAGGAAGGCCATCCATAAAGCGGTTCTTATCTTGGTTTCTAGGCAACAAAGCGATGCTGCAATCTTCTGGCTGAGGCTGGGGAGTCACTGAGTTTAATGTCTGGAAACGGAGAGAAACACGTAAAGTTATATCACCTTGTTGACAAAGCATATCAAACCAAACTTTCAACAAAAACTGCTGCAGTCAAACACTTGCTGCGGAGTTTCTGTTTGCAAGAAGTTCAATAATAAAAAAAAGTAAAATGTTTGTTGTCAGTCAACATGCTAAGAAATGAGGCAAACATTAAATCTAAAAAGAACCTTAGAGTAAACATTATGAACAAGTTAAAAAGGAAAATTTGGAGACATAAAACAACAGTTACCTGGAACTCGTCCTTCAGATGGGATGAGTTGGTCTGGGAGTCGATGCGGATCAGCTCATAAAAAGCTGCTTTGAACTCACACACTGGTATGGCTGTTTCTCCACACAGACACGCCTCTAGTATGGCATCGTGGATGAATATATACTGCTCCTGTATATGATTTAAAGCACCAATGTGACAACATATACACATCTGGCATGCTTAGAGAAAGTTCTTGATAAAGTGACACAAACTGTCTCACAAATAAGACAAACAGCTGGAATGAGAGTGTGCAGACGCTGAGAGGACTCATGAGAGATGGAGGCGTAGATGAGATGGGATGGTGGTTTACTTCACCTCTAAGTGAGTCTGTACACTCTTTCTGTGGATGTTTAAAACTTGAATTGTACAAAGACAGACAGCTGACTGCTTTAGTGAATAATGTAAATGTGGTTTGTGGGACGGAGGCTACAGCAGGTGTGCATTTATCCATGAGGGAAATGTCATGTTCTTCACTTCTATAAATAAAATAAATATTTTACCTGTTAAGTTCAACACAAGCAACGGGAGATGGATTTGCTGACTTCTTGTCTTGTTTGATTTGTACAGAATAAGAAAGGTGAAGCTGATGTTCTCATGGATGAATGGATGATGAATGAATACACATAATATTATCACCTGACTGAGTCTGAACGTGAAGGTTTAGTTTGTCTATTTTAAGATGAAGATGCAGATGGAGGATGGTTGATGCAGTCACCTCAGTCTGTACCATGTTGATCCTCCTCGAGCGGAGAGCCTTCACGCAGTTGTAGATGTCAACCACTCCCTCTCTTTCTGCCATGTCCAACATGATGTCAATGACTATGAAACAGCCTGTGCGTCCGGCCCCGGCACTGCAAGGTGATGGAAAAAAACACAAGTTTAATCCATCGGTATTTTTTGTGACTATGTTTGTTAAGCTCAGACATGAATCTAAATCTGGAATAGCATGTAAATATATGCACCTGCAGTGGACCACAATTGGCCCAGCAGAGGGTGGATTGGATATTTTAACCCTGCGTATGAAAGATAGCAGTCCGGTCGCATGGTATGGGACTCCGTGATCAGGCCAGCCTGTGAAGTGGAACTGCTTAACTTCCCGCACTTCGTTGAAACCACGCTGGGAAAAGATAAAGAACATGCCTTAAAACCTCATCAAACTTCCACATACTTTCATACGGTGACATAACAATCAAGTTTCTGATTATGCAGCTTCAGAAATGGACAAGTCCAGTTGTATTAAAGGTGCCGTGACATCAAATTTCACTTTTCTGGGGTTTTGGGTGTATAATATGATCTGTTGTGCACTGATGAGGCCATGTGAATGTCCAGAGTGAGAATCAAAGTTCCTGTTTATGGTCTGTCAGCTTTTTCTCTCTGCTCAGAAACGGTTGAATCAGACAGCAGGCTATCATTCTACGTAGTTTTATCATTCTACGTAATTTAATTACTCCAATAAGAGCACACTATCAAGTAAACAGCCTCCCCCCCTCCTCTCTCCTAACGGTCTATGCACTGTTCGCTTCGCTCCCCCCCTCCCTATCTGATTCAGCTGCGTGTGTGTAGCTGAGTAGTAACTTCGGTGCAGTCAGGTCTGGATTTTCAAACAAATGGATTTAAAAGAAAACTTCTGCAGCAACACTGAGGGAGGGGGCCACAACCTTGTCATTACCTGTAAGTTTATTTATTTTCTAAATGCTGTCTTGTCTGATAAACGTAGCTCACACTGTCTGAAGTGCCCATGTTGCTACCAGTTAGCCTTTAGCAAAGTCCGACCGCAGCTTGACCTAGTTTTCCCTAAATAAGGTCATAGCCAAATAAGGTGTGGCCAATCAAAATGAGGTCAACGTGGTCTCCGGGTAAAGCTCCATATCATCCCTGGACCCAACTGTATTACTGAGGAAGTGAGGTCTGGCGTTTCAAAACAATACCCCGCTGTAAAAAACTGACGTTTTTTTCTTTGGAGTATTTTCATATGCAGTAATGCCAACAACATAAACTAGTTTTTACTACTATGTCATCACTCCTTTAAAATTTCTTTACCAGGCGCAGTATTGACATGCTTTGCCCATTCAAACCTCTTAGGAAGCATGTTTTATATTATTTTCTTTTTCTGAAGTATTTCCCCTCAAAAGATGCTACAAAACATTTAGGTAAATACATTTTTTAAAAGGCTTCTCAGGTCTTAATTCATTAAACATGAAAAATGAAAATTTATTTAAGTTTATGTGTTTTATGTTGTTGATCTTATGCTGCTGTCTTGGCCAGTTTACTCTTGAAAAAGAGGTTTTTAATCTCATTTATTTTTTTTCCTGGTAAAATAAAGGTTACTACTACTACTACAAAATCATGCTAAATGCAAAATAAAGCTTCAAAAGATATGAAATAATAACAAAAAAAGATTTTTAAAGAGTAAGTTAAATATCACTCACCCTTTCCAGAGTAAATGTGCGAACCACATATTCAGCAAGAGGTTCAACCTCCACAAACGTCACCTTAAAGTCACCGTACACCTCAGCATCATCTGGCCAATACTTGTAGCACTTAACCTGGTAAACACAAAAATCCACATCAATCACACAGAATTATGAGAGACTTGAATTAAGTATCAAGTACATGTATATAGCACACGCACACACACACACACACACACACACACACACACACACACACACACACACACACACACACACACACACACCCACACACACACACACACACCCACACACACACACACACACACACACACACACACACACACACCCACACCCACACACAATCTAAAACCTAGGAAGTGTAACTAGCATCAGCATAGGGAAATTGCTGAAAAGCACTGGAAGGATGGAAGAGAGTAAAAGAGCAACTTACCCTTCCAACCTCCACCAGATTGGTTACCATGACGATGCAGGCTGACTGTTCCTGCCACACCATCCTCCAGAAATCATACACCGTCTCATGAACAGGGCCTACACACAGACTTGCATTACTACATATGCCAGATAGGCGTCATTTATAACTTCCTAGATAAAACAACAGAGGTGGGTCGTTTGCATTTCAGCAGGTATTTGACACAGTGGCTGTAACTTACCCTGAGTAGCAATGTAGTGACTTGGTCTCTGGTATCCCTGAAAATGCAACACCAGAATCCTTCATTATTTACTGAAACTGTCTGCACAGTTTTACATTGTTGGAAAAATACAGAGTAAAAATGAAAATGTCCTAATAATGATGATAATCCTGCTGTCGGCTTCAGTAACAGAAACATGATGATGAATCATTATCGTCCCTTCTGGAGAAATGTTGACTGTACCCTTGTTTGATTTAGTATAAAGTTTTGAAAGATGCCCATTTCATCATGGCAACATCATCTGAGACGAACATCTTGATGTAACACTAGTGCCTGATGTCACATTAATGTGTTTTCCCAGCCTTGCACCCACCTGACAGTTATCCCAACCACCAACCACAGATTTTCCTGACATCAAGAACAAAAAAATGCCCCCCCCCTCCAAAAAAAAGACCTTCTTAAGCACATCGTAAGATCAAAAGAATAGTGGTGCAAGGGCAAGATGAAGTGAAATCGTTCATGCAGCAGAGGCCCCAGCAACTCAGTGATGTGCAAAATGATTTTGATGCACATAAAAACAGCTGCATGAATGAATGTGTAGGTGGCCCGGTGAGAAGGTTGAGGGGCATGAATGAAAGAATCCACAGTGATACTTACATCCCTGTACAGCCAAATCTACAGCCCAAGCCACAGGCAGAAAGAACAAGTGGAAGAAAGAAAGAAAGAAAGCACAACAATGTCAGTGAGTGTCAATCAGGAAAAAGAAAAGCTGCTTTGACATAATGGAAGATTGATCAAAAACATGCAGAAAAAAAGATCTAAAAGTCCAAATTAGACCAATAGAAAAGACACTTCCTGATGGCTGTTTAGCCATTATTGTTTTGGGTCTGCAACAGGAGTCTGCCAGATGAGGAAGTGTCCATCTATTCAATCTAATTTTAGCTTCATGTGAGTGTTGGCATGCATGTAGTAAATTATAGTACAGAAGAACATACTGTAAGCATACTAGCATTACAAAAGCATGATGTGAGTGACTGACATGCAGATGTTAAGAGATGAGAGGTGCAAGAGGATGAAAGGATGGAGAAATGAAGATTATGCTATGAGTGAGGGATGAATGGACTAACAGATGATGTAAAATTAATTGTACATATAGAAGGCAGCTACATTAACTAAGAATATCCAGTTAAAAGATGACGAGGCTGAGGTGACTGTCAGGAATTTGACTTCTTGGAAAAGGTGTTTGTATTTAGATGAGAATAGTTTTACATGAGAGCCACTGGCCATTAGTTAGCTTAGCTTGACAAACTGGACGAAACAAAATCTGGCTCTGCCTAAAGGTAGCAAAACCTATAGGCCTTCACTTGTAAAATTAACATATTAACAAGATGAATCTTAAAATAAACCAAAAAAGCCCAGTGCTACAGAGATAACAGCTATTTTCTGGATTGGGCTCCTTTCTACTCTTTGCATTGCTGCACTAATAAATACATCTACTAAATTCAGAAGATGGCAGTAAAATCTGCTCTTAAACTGGATGAGGCTCAAGTCACACATAAAGATAACTGGTACAGGATGGATGGGTAGGTTGACCTGAGCGGAAAGCAGCAGGGCTGACACCTTAGAAAGACACATAGACAGTGTATGATGCTTTTTGGGGTGTAGCTGGATGCATTAAATGGTTTAATGGATGACTGGAAGACGCAATAAAGGTATAGAGGCCTGACATACGAGCGAGGGAGTGTGGTTTCGTTGGTTTCGTTGGGAGCCAATAGTAGCATTCGATGCGTTTCCACTTACATCGATGTAGTTGGCGTTGATGTAGTCGGAGGATGGGTCGTCCTCGATGGGCTGCAGAATAACCCTTGAATGATCATCTAAAGAGAGACAATGAACAATGTGGGAGACAATAACAGAAACAGAGGGACATGTTGGTTTAGAGAGAAATTATTTGACTGAAAGTGTACGTTTCTAGAACACATAATGTAATCCCACATAAAAACACAAGTTCTTGATGAATTTAGAGTAATTATGGTACTATCAGTTCAAAGTGGGTGGGGTTTCAATGGAAAAAAGGTCAACTTAAATCATCCTCAACACTCAGAATTAGTTACAAATGAAATGGCTGTTATTTTACTTAAAAAGATGTCATCAATATAATTTTAAAAAGTACATCAAAATACTTTTTAAGTCTAGAAATAATTTTCACTTTAAACATTTACCAACACATACTAATTCTGTTTTAAAAGCAACCGGCTCAAATACTGTATGGATTACGTTACAAAGAACAGAAAGCTTGCTTGCTTACATGCTATGATGTTCCCATAGCGGTTTTTGGTACGATTCTGCTCTTTCTTGGCCACATCCCAGGAGGCAGACTGGCCCTCGAAGAAGCTCTGTATCACCAACAGCAGGGAAAACCACAGAAAATAAAAATTAAACATGGTAAATCCACAAAAATGCAGTAATACTACAGCATGATGTCCCTGAGCAGAAGGAATCACTCAGCGATTACTTTGTCCTGCTGGCTTCATCCAGTTAGAACAAGAGGACCATAAAATGCTTTGTGGCTCTGAGACTGTTTAGTTGTTAAAGCAGACAGTACCCTTGAATTAAGAGGCTAGCAGTCAGTTTATAACTTTAATGTTATGACAAACATCCAATATGGAATCCCAGATTCCCACAATAATATTTGTTCACCTCTTTAATTCCTGCAACAGGATCAAAAACAAGGTCAAGGTCATCGTTAAAAAAAACATCATTATATTCATAAGAACAATAACTGTTTTTTGCAATATACTTGCTGTGTCTGCTGCTAACCAACTAAGTTACTGATATTAGCATTCTCACTTCATATTCCTCCTTGAAGCCGTAGCTGTCAGATGTTTTCATTAGGTTGATGTGCTGGAGCAGGTCCGCCACTCTGATGGCAGGGTGCAGCTGTCCTGTCTGATAAGGGGACTCGGTTCCTTCGCAGTGATAGCGGGGAACATCCAGAAGCCTGCTGTTCTCTGCTGCAGAGCCACTGTGATTCTCATCTACAACAGGAGTCAAAATTAGAGATTTTAACTGTGAATAAAATACTGTTTCATATAACATTTCATAATTTCCTCATTGACAGTCATCTAACCGGCAACAGGCCAGCTTTAGATCTTGTCTGCCCATTGTTTGTGCAAATAGCTCACTGTAAGTTTGTGCAGCTTGGCTTGTTGTAATACCTGTTATATGTAAATTACTATACACACTTGTGTAATATTGTTTTATGCACAAAAATGTAAACAAGTGTGTATGTATGCACTTCTTAAATTGTCTTTTTGTAAGGTAAGCCAGATAAAGGTGTGTCCATGTATTGGTTTGTAACCTAGAATAAGCCTTCCTTTTAGGAGGTAAGTGAGTGAACCTACACGAAAACAAGCAAGTAAAGACTACACTGGTATCTTTCTCTGACTTTACCACAGCAAAACACAGTTTCCTCTAAACAAACAAAACACTTGTCAGTTTCTCTCTCATTAGACTCACCTGTGATCGGAACTACAGTTAATGCAGCATAAAGAGAAAAGAGCAGCAAGTTTCAGTCAGAGTCCAAAACATGGACTTTTCAGTTAATCTTAGTAAGAGCTGATGCTTAATGGAACAACACTACTCACAAAAAGTTAGGGATATTCAACTTTCGGTTATAACTTAAGGAAAATGTCAAATGTTCACACCTTATTGATATTATATCATGAATGTTGGACATTTAACTGGAATTATGATGTGGTAATTCCTCCATCTCAAACAACTTGAGAGCAAAGCTAACAACAACGGTGGCTAAACCAAATATCCCTAACTTTTTGTGAGTAGTGTATTTTAATGTCTTTAAAAATGGATGAACATTTAAGATGACTAATGACCAGAATATGATCCATTAAAAAAAACAAAAAAACACAAGAAATAAGTTAGACTGCTCATATTCACAGCAACATAATACATTGAAAAGCAGATCCACTTAAAAACACCACACTGGACTCCAGGTCTACTACGTTGCCATCTAGTGGCAACAGCATGCACAATTTCTTTTGCTCTGCTTTCAAACCCATTATAGAAGTATATTCAACATTAGGATTAATTTGATCAGATTAAACCAGGTAAAAGTTTAATTTTGAGTTCATCATATGTTGTATAATTATCTCTGGATTTTGGAAGTTTCTTTACTGTCTAAGAGGAATTTAGAGGTAAAATTGTCAAAGAACTTCATGAGCGACAATTTGGGTGCTATTTAAAAAACAAACAAACAAACAGTAAATTTGTAATGCACATTTTTTTTTACTGTACGTGTTTTACAATCTACTGTAATAACAATGTTGTAGCACAACCGACTGATTTCCTCTTCACAAATAATTAACTGACATTGTTTATTTTATCCATGTGATGCTTTTCTCTGCTCTAAGGACATGTTAGCTCATTACTGATTGTTACGGGTTTGCGAAGCCTTCATCAGGCCAATTAACAGTAAACTTGACCTGACACTGCCTCTTAATTTGCTACTTCCTGTTACTTTTTACCCCTCTGTAAAGTGATTGGCCGAGACAGATTGTAACTGCAGCCTTCACTCCACATTAAAGGCCATGGAGCAGTTAATTAACACAGTTTGGTGGCGTTGTGGTTGCAGAGCCCTTAAGGGCATGTCAGAACTCCACATCGCACTGCAGTGTCAACACTTCTCTGAACTAAAGATAAACACATTGCAGTGCAACACTGGAGCTGGAGAAACATCCAGCATGGCAAAAACTACAGCTTTCATGATTCAGACACTCAAACTGGGGCATCGGCACCAAAACAAGCCCGGGGAATAATGCAGATGGTGGATACTCAAGCAGACTTCTAGATCATCTGAGCAGAAAACTATCAGCCAAAGACACAGGGCTGCAGGCACCAAATTGTGCAGTGTTGCCACAGATTTAATCTGCACTCATTTTGAGATGGCAATGTGACAAATTTTCTTCTCCTTTTAAGCCTCAATTACTGTCAGTTTTTGGACACAAAATGGCATTCCTAAAAACAAGTTAAAACTGTGGAGATAATGAGATCTCCAAGGGAGAAAGATGGTATTTACTGTGAATATCAATAACTCTCAGTAGTAAACAGAAACCATGGCTGGAAGCGTGATTGATTGAAGAACAACCGAGGATGATAGATGAAGTATTGGACTGCTGAAGTCACTAATACCAGCCGTAAGCTGGTGACAGAAGTCAAAACATATAAACAGTGATCACACAGCTTTGCCATTCCGACGTTTTTCAATCTACAGCTGTTTGAATAATTGTCATAATTATGTAGTTTACGGATCTGTGCTTGTAAGGACGTGATGAACAACATCCATTAAGAACAACGTTTACAGAAGTTTTAAATCAGCCAATCTATCAGCTACATCATAAATATTACAGGCTAAAGCTTCACAAATACTAAAGGGTGTAAGGGAGACTTTATGTGCAACAACCACATTTATCAACAATTTTCTCAAGACTGAGTAATGACGCACAGGGACACACATGCCAGGGCAACAAACACAGGGGGTTTATGATGATGATGTGTGATGACTACAGGGGGTCTCGGTGATAAATGTGACATAGCCAACAACACTAAAAGTCTCACCTAACACAGCTGTAGGAACCAGAGGATCGTTGGGCACTGCAGAAGGAAACACGGTGAGGAAATAATGCTAAATTTCAGACTTTCTTAAAATGCTCGTATCTGTTGTTTTCTGTTTCTTTCATGCAGGCATCTGAAGTCACGGTGCAAACACTCTTCATTGCAACAACTCTTTGTTGCACCCACTGTAATTCGCTTTACATTCTCTGAATATATTCATATTTAGAAGCAGCTCAATGATCAGTGTATATATGCTGTTTTTCCCTTGTTTGGCTTCAGAATCTGGTAAAGTGTTATGGATGTTTTTTTACTATTCAGTAATAAATTCTTAACGAATAAAATTGCAATCTAAATATCTAAATAACATTATTTATATAAAGTTAGTTTTTAGCCATTAAAAAGACAACTTTGGTATACTTATAAATTTGGTATGGACAGGAGAGCAAACATGTGATATATCCCTGTAGGTCAGAAATGTAAATCCAGCTTCACTCTTTGACATTTTTTGTTACTTTCATAATCAATAATTACTAATGAACTTACATCTGTTATTGTAGTTGTGAGAGTCCATAAATGTCACAGCCATAGGGTCGTCTCCATGCAGAGTGCTCTGGTCAGCATAGCTGCGGTCCATTGCATTCACCATGTGTGTCATTTCCTGCCTTGTTGTTCCAATGGCATCTTTACGTTTTTTAGCCAGTTTCCTGTTAAGAGCAGAGAAAGGTAGAGTCAGGAATCACACACGCAAAGGAACAAATCATACAGAGCCTGCAGACTGCAGCCTAAGAAAAAGTCTTAAATTTTCCATTATTGGCAAAATTTTGAATCAAAAATAATAAAAAAATGTTAAAATGTGTAAATGTTTTTTTTTTTTTTAAACATTCATCATTATTATGTATTATTTTCATTTCATTGTAGACCATATGAACCCAAGATATTACTTTTCATTCATCTTCATTCAATTTGTCCATTCCTGGATTTTTAGGCCTATAAAACTTGTTATAAAACAAAAAAGTTGGGAGTGGGCGACTTCTGAGTAATAATGAGGTAAGAAAGAATGTCAACTAATTATTCTAAAATATCTTAAAACAAATTTTTATAAATAAAGATAAGAGAGAATCTACAAGAAGTTCACAGGGTGTAACCCTAAACTGGACCCTCATGTGTTTTACCCCTTGTTTTAAACTTGCATGGATTTTAAAGAAGCTGAACTGTGTCATGAAAATAAACTTTTTAGAGCTTCTAACGATGTTATAATGTTAGTTCCTCATCAAAAACTTCCTCAAAGTGTTATTTTGTATCATTCAGGCATGTATAAGTATTCCCTCTGAATGAATCTCTAAACTTGTGAGGACCCTTTACTTCAGATGCTCCTTTGAACAATTGGACACAATGTGCTCTGGGCCAAAGACAAAAAGGCCCAGAGGTAAGCCTGGAAACCAAACGCATTTATGCATTGTACAGATGCAACCCCCCCCTCCCCAACTGATTTTTTCCAATGCCGTAGATCTGAAAATAATTAAATGGATGAAAGATGAATTTAAGCTGAGTAGACCCGAGGACAAGATTTATTGGGTTCAATAGTCTGCAATGCATGAAATAACAGTCCAACCCCATGATCCAACATGATAACACCCCCCCCCCCCCCCCAAATTTTTTTTTAAAATTATTGAATTTTGACTGGAGGCTGCTGCCTGCTGACCTGAGATGCAGTTTAGAGCCAATGGAGAAGAAAAATGAGAAAAGAAGACAGGTGGGTAACAGAGAAAAGAAAGGAAGGAAAGAGGAGAGACCAGGCAAGGAACGTAGGCAGCATTAACAGGCTCAGATAGAGGAGCATTGGGAAAGACCATCTACTGAAAAAACGAGGAAAATGACCTTTACCAGCAGGTAGCAAAGGGAAAACCTTTATCAACCACAGTCATAAAGCTGTCAGATGAAAATGTACAATGTCTCATCAAACTCTACTTTTAGTTATCTGAAACTTTTCTTTAGATGAATTAACTTCATGCTCATTATTAACAAAAACAAACATTGTAGAAAATTTTGTTAAGAAAAAAGCTTACTGTAAATAAAGACAGAAATCGTATTTCTCGTTTTCATCTAACAGCAAAGATGCATTTAAGTTTGCATTAAAGTGACGGTGGGATTATGGCAGTCCATGGAAAAACTATTTACCAACCAACAGTTCTGAGTAGTAGGACTTACAGTATGTCAGGGAGAAAAGAGGAAAGTATTTTTGAGGGAAGACACATCTATGAGATTATTTTCCTTATTTCTATTTTTATTTTTTTCTTTACAAGTTGTGAACTAGCATGAAGGGGCATTGCTTTTCATTACAAGAACAAGAAAAAAAGAAGCAGAAAAAAGGCTCTTGTACAAGAGAGAAGTGTCTGATAACTATCAGAATCAAAGCATCAAGGTATTGAACTCTGTCAGTGTATTCAATCTCTTTATGAAGCAGGGGAAGTCATTTCAAGACTTGATATGTTTAGCATGACCGAGCATGCAGGAACATTGTAAACACAGAGCTGTATGTGCATCAGTTAAAACAACAGCAGTTAACGGACTCTTTACTTTTAAGAGACACTAATTATCCACTTATCTGTGATTTAAACTCCAAATTTTACCTGCGACAAAAAAGTCTGCAGCTGTCAGCGACATTGTCATGATATATGAATATGTGGTCGATGTCAAACTGGTACAAAATACAGCTCTGACTTCTTCCCAGCAAACAGACAGAAAGCATGCTGTTGAGTATATTTTACCTCTTTACCCCATAATACACCAACTCCACCTCTAAGACCACACACACCCACACACACACAAGCAAACTTAGCAGAAACAAATTTAAATGTTGGTAAGGTGTAACTGTGTTTGCTACTGAATTGGTGAGTATCTAACATGGAAATATAAAAACAGGAGAGAAGGATGTTTACATATGCACCACTAAATTGTGTATTTGTGTATGTATTAAATATAAATGAGTGAAAGAAAAAAAATAGAGAAACAAAGGGGAAGCTGAGACCAGATGAAGAATGAATATCTATTTGAGCATTTTAAAAGTGATTTAATTTTTTTTAATAAAACACTGATACACAGTATTTACTAAACCTGATTATCAAAATTGTGAATGTGTTCCAAAACATCCTGCTTTTCATCTATTTAGAAACAACATATCTAAAAACATGAAAACTACCTCTAATGATGTCTTTTTACTTATCAACTTTATATTCATGTCATAAGTAGATAATTATCGGCCTGTTTTTGGGTCATATGCAAGACGAGATTAGACTTTAAAGGCAGTGACGAACAACAATGAGCAAAGAGTAAAGAACCCACAACAGAGGAAGAACCACCACTTCAGAGTCAACGTCTTCGAAAAAGGGAAGCAGCTTGAGTTTCACCATGGTACCTGTGACTTGATGGGCGGATGGATGATCACATGACTACATGCACACAAAGAGCTACAAGTCACAAGTGCAGCATTCTTTTTTCAAATAACACGCTTAGGCCAGTGTCGTCCCACTTTGGCCTGCTTTGTTCTGGTTTACGGCCAAGGTTGGCCTTTATAAGCCTGCTTCAGAGCAACTTTGGAGCATGTAGAGGACACCAGGGCCGAGGTCAATTCACTATCAGTTCAGTCCTTTACATAAAATCTGCCATTACTCATTTTTCAGCATCCGTTTGTTTCTCTTTGGATTTCGAGAAAAAACCATGAACATTCTTTTGTTAAAAGCCATTTTCAAAAGCTGAAAGTTTTCAAAATATAAAATGAATAAACAAATGAATAAATAAACAAACCTTGAATTGACTGACATGAACGTAAGCTGACCCCCACCCTGGTAAGGTGTCAATGAAGATGGCTTTGGCTGGTTGGTCAGAGCTGAGAATGTGTTTTGTCTTGAAAAAAGTATACTGCATCTTTAAAAATAACAACAACTAGCCACTAATAATTCGCCCAATAAGATAACAGCAGCTGGGTAAGCTGGTTGTTGATTGGTTGTTTACTTACAGGTAATAAGAGTATGAATAGTAGGTCCTCCTGGGGTTGTGAGCCAATCAGAAAGCAAAGAATGAGACACAAGGGAATATGCAAATTAGGACAATATTGTCCTGTCTCAACCAGTAACAACAAAACAGAAGAAACACCCTTTGATCACTAAAACTGGAGGTTCATGCAGGGGGTGCTGCAACAGCTATGGGCCCTATTTCTTCAAAAACAAACAAACAAACAAAAAAAGATTTGAAAAAGTGACAACTGAAGTTCAATGCTACATAAACACTAAAAAACAAGCTTTGAATACCAACTGCGGGAATTAAATGAGACTATAAATATCAACCTATCAACATGCAGCCTTGCGTTCCTTCATTTCTGAAAGTGCCATATAAAATATACATGCAGTATTTAAAAGCTACGTCTCCAGACCCTGATGAGAGATTTAGCCCTAATCAGCCAATGACCCTAAAAAAAAATAAAAAAAATAAAATAAAATCTCACTCCTATAAATGTTCAGTCAAAACTGATGCAAAGCTTTCCAATCTGTAACACCAGGCAGCTCGCTTCCTGTAAAGCAAGCATGATGTCATTGCAATGTCATCATGTCCCACCATTTTAAAGATGCAGTATTGTTCAGTGTTGTAAAGGTTTAATGGTGATGAAGATTGATCTCCCCAGAAACCTTTATGGAACAGAAAACTACTAAAACCTGCCATCATGTTCATGAGGGCAAAATAAAATCACAATTTAAGAAACAAAATGCCATTCAAAACTTTCTCAAAGTTCAATATAACATGTCAAAGTTTTCTTACCAAATATGCAAAATACCAGCATGGAAAAAAGGTATTACTCTTTAAAAAAACTAAAGTTGAGGAAAGCCAAGTTCTCACTGCAGTCAGCAGCTGCTCAGTGTTTATTTCTGAAAAATCCTTAATGAAAAACAAGGTTAATCTAATCTACTCTATCATAATAATACAAATATAATAATGCATTGATATGGTGTATCTACTGAATTTGTTTTAACTTAATGCGTTAGTAACCTACAGGAGCACACATTACTGTACCCAGCAGTCCCTTGTGTTTAGCCTGTAGTTGTAATTGATAAATGCAAGTTACAGTTTAGCTGCAAAGCTGCATAAATATCTTGCAAAATACACAAGTTCCAATTTCTGCAAAACTATATTTCAGAATGGAACATCTATCCCGCAGTTAAGCTGAGCTCTGCTAGCAGTCGGATATAATTACACTTTCACACTGAGGCTGCAGCATGACGGCTGGCTCACATAAATTCATTTAGCAAATTAAAATAGAAGTAAGGAGGTCAGGTGCTGCAAGAAGAAAGTTCTCTGATGATGAGTAGTCATTACAGTCTGTATTTTAATGTCTAATTGTTTTTGATTTACTGAGCGAGATCATGATTGGCTGTAATTGCAAGAATCTATTCCTGGTTGCTCTCTAAAGGCTCTGAAAAGTGTTACTTTCATGTTCAGGGGTAATGGCATAAAGAAGCTTCTGTTAACTCCTGGAGGATACCAAAAAAGTGTCTGTCAGTATTGATGAGTGTGAAGATGAAATGTATATGCATTCAAGCTACATTTTGATGGGCAGGTCAGAGGGAAAAATAGAATTTAGCAGCTGTCAATTATTTGTAAACACTTGCACACTCGTGCACATGAGATATGAGAATGCACGCACACATAAGCGCAAACACTCCCTGTTAAGCATGAAGACTTTATGCCATCTCACAGAACCTCACAGTAACCCAGAAACTGTCATCAAGACAAGAGAACCTCATGCAAAATTTCAGCTGACATGTGTTGGACTGCAAGTTTGACTTGAAAAGAAGTAACTACTTTTCACTGAATTTCAAACCTTTTGAAACTGTTATGCTGAAGATGTAAACACTTTCATTGCCTAATTTTTTGATTTAGCTCCTGATGATTTTTATAGCGTTACATGTGTCTGTAGACATGGTCCTGCATGTTTGACCTGGCATCAGGGCCATCAATACTGTTTGCAAATTATTGACAGTATTCATGCATGATGTCGCGCTTACGGAAATATTTATGTATCTCGATGAAAGTAGATGTAGAAAAGCGGGGGAATACAAAAAACAAAAAAAAAAAAAAAAACAAAACAGAACTGAACAGAAACAGAGCTGGTTTGATTTTAGTGCAGAGTTATCGTCTCAGTCTTGGTGATTTAATGACAAATAAAAGATGTGTACTGTATGACTGAGCTGCTGGGTAAAACAGCATTTTTGTAGGTGTGATCAGCCACCACACGGTGGAGCTCTGCACCAAATTAACACAATACCGTCCACACTGCTACAGTCAGATGCGATAAGGTTCAGTGCTATTATTCTGTAGATGTAAAGGGTTAGAAAAAGCATGAAGATGTTTTTCTTTTCCCATAAAACTATTAACATATACTTGCTTACACACTGTTATGTCCCTAACCATGCTTCAACCATGATCAAATAACTGAGCTTCATCACTTTTAACTTCCACATACAACAGTTTTACTTCTGTTGGGTTTCTCTATGAAATTTGATCAAGTTAGTTGCTTTGGATCTTTACACTGGAATCTCTCCCTGTTTTCTCTCTCATACTTTCATAGCTGTTCATCAAGTGTTATTCAACAGCTGTAATATAGAATGGAAAAAAAAAGATCGGATTTTTTTTCTCCATCAACCTAAAAAGTGAGGCAAGAGTTTCTAAATTTCCTAAAAGGAAACATATATATGCATTTGAGGAACTGTCTTTAGCCCTTTGGCGCTTTAAGAAAAGTAAAACTGGTTCTGAGGGGAGATCAATATTTATGGTGGATGGATGAAAGATGGTGTAACTAACACAAAACGATGGATGTAGGAGCACACGTGTGTCTGTGTGTTGTTGCATCTGCATGCGTGCTGGTCTGTTGTCTTGTATTTGCTGTTTTCATTAAACTCTCCATCACAGCTGCTTTAGTGGGTGAAATTCAGGGCTGTCACTCACCTCTTCTTCACCAACAGGATGGCTACCAGCACCAGGAGTATGAAAACAAGAACACCAGCACTAATTCCTGCGATTTTCACCACGCGATCAGTCTGTTTGGCAGGGTCAGGGATGACTTCAGGCTCTTCTGTTGCGCCTATGAATAATAAAAATGAAACAATAACAGCTAAATTGCATTGTCCTTCAAGATTATGGTTATCTTTGTACTTATGGCTGCAGGAATACACAAGAGAAAAATGGCACCTCAAACTGCAGAGAAAAAAGCAAAACAGAAATACAAATGAAAATATGTAAAATATACAGTATGGCCTAATTATTGTTCTGAGCAAATTGTGGTATTTACTGTAGTTATCTGTTGTTTCTTTCGTGGGCTTGCAGAATTTATGTTTTTCTTCAAGAGCTGAGAAAAACATGTAACATGCGGGCAACAGAAATTCTCCTTTAAAAGGTTTATAAAATCATTTCTGACCTGGGTTTTTCTACAATGAACTTTTGTTAGACCAATCCATGACAAACCCTCCAAGACCTCATAGTGAAAAATGTGCCAAATTAAACTTTGATAACTGTTTTTGTTTTCTCTAACAATGCATTTACAAAATGCCAACCACCAGGAGTGAGTGGTGATGAGTATGATGGAGAAATATATTCTCAGGAGGAATTTGGAATGTCAAATCATCCTTGTGTTAAGGACCAAACCTTTAAGTATTAATTACATGAAAACTCAGACAACTGTCAGCATACAGTAGTTGCCATGTTATGAACAAAAGATATTTTATATTCCTTTTCCTATAAGAGAGTAAGAATAAGTAGAAAAAAACCCCAAAAACATTTAAATTAATTTAACTGAAAATGGTCGACACCATAAACCATGTTAGCAACTGAAAAAACAAAACAAAACAAAAAAAACCTTTTCCCCAAAAGACTTTTTTGTCATGATCAGTTAAATTAAGCATCTAAAATATGAGAAAATCATGTTTTATTTGATATAACCCTATAACATATAATATTTGATATTTTTAGTTACTTAGACCTTTTCCATCACTTTGTGATTAAAATTTTGCTCAAAACCCTGTTGTACAAAATCCGATACTTGTCTGCTGTCTCCATGGTGGATACCTTTTGCACTACAATAATTTCCACACGTCAACGGATGGTAAATGGTAAATATTGAAAAATATTTTGGTAATTTTTCACTTTACAGTTTGTCAAAGGGCCAATTAAAGACTTCAGATTACAAAAACCTAATTGAGTTTTTTTCTGCAGTTGTTTCTTGGGCCCAGCTTTAAGGGGTTAATTTACATTTTTTGTAGCATCACAGCCTGTTTGGGGACAGTTCACACTGCAAATGTTTCATGTTTGTTGTTTTTTAAAAGAAAAAAGAAAAAATTATAAAAAGAAACTAAGAATCTTACTTTTTGTTTTCTAAAGGCAACCAACATCTTTGGTTTGGTCAAGACTAAAATCATACACACACAAAAAAACATGCATGCATAAGTAAAGTCAGTAAAAAAAGGAAGAAAAAAAAATCAATTGACAGTGTGTTTTATTTGCTCTTTTCAGCCTATCCTTGGTGTGCTGCTCTCATTGGGCAATGCTTTTGAAATGCAATTTGACAGTCGCTGTCAGATTTTTCTGTGCCAGTGTCACCATATATTACTTTTAGTCAAACTCATTTCTGCTCCTGATGACTTCAGAGAATTGACTGAACTCCCTGACTTTGACTGTTTGCAATATAATTCATCAGTGATGTTACAGGCAGAGTGCACACTATATACTGTAGGAATTTAGACCAGTTCATCAGAGACAGAAAGTCTACAGAAATACAGAAAACAGTTTCAGGTTCCAGAGCTGTACTTATTGATCTGATTTCATGGAGCCAGAATAGGCTACTTCACTGCAATGTAAGAACATTATCATGTATTATGATAATCCAAATAATCCAACTCAAAGACATATGTGCAAAAGTCGACATAATGCAATAAATCTATCAAACAATAATCCACTTTAAACGCTGAATGTCAACTCGAAATATAATCCAACCCACCCCCTCCTTAACTGCCTCATATTGCTGATCCTAACATTAAGTCTTATAAATGTTTTGGCCATTAAAACACATTCTTACGTAACATCAATACACTACAAAATATGTCACTGCAGTTTTGCTTGTGAAGGGGAAAAAGTGCTTTCTTCAACAATTAGAAAATTACATTAAAAAAGAGCAAAACCAGCTTATTCTCATGATTTAGTGCCAATTGATTTATTTCCTCATATTATTAAATCAACACTGTAATAAAATGGCAGGGCTGTGATGTACTTTTAAGGAAACGCCTCTTAAACTGAAGCAAATGTATGTTTTAAGCTTATTTTTCCAAACAAGGTAATATATTTGGTTTTATGATGGGCATTGATTTATTTATAGAATTACGTATGTCTGGGAAAAAGAAACCTGTTATTCGCTGATGTAATTGTGATCATTCTTACAATCTATCACAATGTGCATAATCTATAATTTGATTTTGTGTCACAGGCAAAACTATTGAAGACATATTCACTAATAGATTTCAATATCAACAGCCTTCTTGTTGCTGTTTTGACACAATGTTAAATATAAATATTTTATTCCTAGTAATGTTTCAGTGAAATAGCAACAATTCAATTACTTAACTGATTACAAAACACGTTTATATTTCGTTATTTGAATCCAAGACTGAAAAAAAACGTCGTAAAAAGTGCTTTTCCTAAAAGTATCCCATTAGCTTAATACATTTTAACAATACATTTTATTAATAGAGTGCTTTCCAGGACACAGAAACTCCACAGTAAAACAAGAATAAAATGCCATACATTGGAAAAAAAAAAAAAAGGTAAAACTTTTAAAAATCAACAAAAAAATTAAAACATTAAAATTTTTTAGAATATCTCCTCACATAAAATTAGCTTAGTAGGGATAAAAACACTTGTTTGTGGCACAAAAAGTGGAATTTGTTTTTGGAAAATAGAAAGGCCCCCAAAATGTAGTCGTGCCGTTGCTCACATAAAACTAATTAAAATCAAGCTATGTACAGCTAATATTTTGAATTGTGATTAACAGTATTTGGCTAATTGACAGCATTTTTGGATTTTTTTTATTTTTTATTATTAATTCTACTAGTGATTGAAGCCTTTATATGAACATTTTATAATAAATTTATTGTTCTACATTGAGAAGAATTTATATATAAATATTTTAATTTGCCCCTCCCCCGTGTTTAGTTTAGCGTGTGTAATGAGGCTGGAAAATTAGGGTCATTGACAATGACACGATGTGTCCTCTTCATAACCATCAGGCCATGTAAGCAGCAGAGCAGTCAGCAAAAAAAATAACAAGACAGAACAAACAACAAAAAATAAAAACAAAAAAGATGATCTTTAAAAGCTTCTTAGCCTGACCTCATAATGTTGGCAAGAGCTCTTAATGTCTGTAAAAATGATCCAGGTCAATACACTAACACACACTTACCCTTATGAGCGCACACACAGCACCCTGAGGCAGCAGTGACAATACACAATACCCCATATGACCTAATAGGACCACCATCACTTAATCCTTCCTGCCTGGATGCACGGCTCAGTGCACGCACACATGCAGAGAGTGGACAGGAGAAAGAAAGGGAAAGTCGTCTGACCTCTCTCTCTCCATTAGTGTGCTCGTCTCCCTTATTAAAGAAATCTCAAATCCTCTCCTAAAGTCTTTCATCTTGACTTAGACTTCCTCAAGCTAGAAGGACAGGGTGTCAGCTTGTTTTAGTGGCTTTAGGGTGAAGTGGCCACCTGTTCTGATAACTGCAGCCATAAGCAATTTGTGAAATGTGATGACCCTGGAAAGTCCCCTATTTTCACCTATTGCACTGTGGAAATGTGACACCTTCATGATACCAACCGGGAGACCTTTGATCTATCCAAGGATCAATCCCTCATAAAGCTACAAGCTCACATGTCCCGGTTTCACTTTCTATCACCATTAACACTTCTTAATGTTTAATATCTAATATTTATTTAACAGAGGCAATGTTCAGTATACAATATAATCAGACATAGCAAAAAGCTCATTCTTATGTACTTTCACTTGGCAGTGGTGAGTGCACAGGCAGCAAATAAATAAAAGAAAATCAAATTTTAGATTTTTTTAACCAGTTACATAAAGCTATAACACCAGTACTGTCAATCTCAAACTGACATTTGTTGACTACTGTTAATGAGGACGTGTCTTTTTACAAAACCTCGCAGTTAATGCAGAACTGTCACTCTTTTTTATTAAAACAGCGCCACTGACAACAGAATTTATTGCCTTACTTCTTTGAGAGAGTTTGTGATGGTGTCACTTCATGGTTCTTTACACAAATACTACACTTAATCAGCAATAATGATTTTAGAATGACTTTTTACTGCTGACTGCACTCACACTGATGTCACTTTATTGTATAGTTTGGTGAGCCTTTTGCACAAGGTCAAAGCAATTGAGTGAAGAGACACAACACTAAAAACGCTAAACTAAGATGGTTAAAAAGGTGCGATACTCGTGCAATGTCACTGTTTGTTTACTGTATTGTAGTTGATGTTTGGTAAATATGTCATAAATCCTTTCATTCATCTTATTTTCAATTATGTGTCAATTAATCATCCTTTTATGCTCTGAATTGATTTTCTGAGAAGGAACTTGTAGACCAATTATGATGAAAGCCTGCTATTAGTTAGTTAGTGTTAACTAATGTGTGGCTTCAACATATTTAATGATAGTCACATCTTAAAAATGTTAATAGGTTGAAATCAACACAGCTATAATCAAAATACTGCACAAACATGAACATTTCCTATTTTTATTCCTTTTCATCTCCATCTACCAATACATTTTACATTACTGGCTAAGTAAATAACATAATCCCTTAACTGTCCTTTGAAACTCAACACTATGCAACAGTGAAGGATTCTCAACTTTTTTGAAAACATATTTTTCTGTTAATCTTTGTTCTTACTCAACACAGCTGAACCCTGATCCATCAGCCGCATTTAAAAAAAAACAGAGTGCATTTAATTGTTTTTATGCGAGTGTGCGCTTGTGTGTGGTTGCCCAAGGATTATCTGCACACCATTTAAAACCTGTCTGATAATCTATAAACATATGGCTGCTGGTAAAAACCTGGCATTTCAAAATGTCTGCACATATACATGTTAAAATTACACACGTAACATTAAGTTTTGTTGCTCTCTGGTGCACTATATTATATTGTCATCTGTAATCCCCAGAAACAGAGAAATCCCCACTATGTGAAGCCTGCACACCAGATTTTTATGCACAGAATAGTCTATTAACACAGTTAATAAGCAAACAGAACCCCCCCCCGAATAATCTAAACAATATCATTGTGTTCTTACGTTTAGCTGCCAGTCTCAGACACTGCGTCTTAGTTTCCTGTACAAAAACAAATGGAAAATAATTCACTTTAACACATCACACTAGAGCATTAACGACAGAAAGTAACTGCATAGTAAATGATCTACAAGTGACATGTTTAATACAAGTTGCTCAGTATGTATAACAAAATGTTAGAAGTTCTAACATTAGGTTAATTGGTGCATCTCTTTGATTATGTGTAAAGTAGTTTATTTACTTATAGCTGCAGACAGGTGAGATGTGTGTTTAATGTGTCTCCAGATAAACAAACATTTATTTACCCTCTCTGTGCTGCTGACAGCTTGAAGGTAGATGTTGTAGTTTTTCCTTGGAGCCAACGGTGGATTCCAGAAACCCTGGGGAGCGGAGAGAGAAACGTCAGTTTATCTTTAAGAGGCAAAATATACAAGCTGTCAACCACTGATCTCTCTTTCCCTTCTATTAGGAAAAAAAATCTAAAATTGAGAAAGACATCTTAACACTTTGGTTATGTGTTACACAGGTCTTTGCATCCCATTTGGAAATCAATTCATTACCAGCCACCACTCCTACTACTACTGCTATATTTGCTCTGGGATTTCTCTCAAGTTTTGATCAGAATTTTTGAAAATTTAGCTTATCTCTCAAACTAGCAGCATTTTTTATTAGTTGAGAGTGGAACCACTGCAACCAAAGTTTCACCATCTGTTTCCATTGACAAACTGATGTAATGCTTTTTATGTTTATTGTTGAACTATTAGATGAACAAACCGGAGCAGGCTCAATTCCATACTGGCAGAAATGGGATGAGAGGGACTCTGTCCTCCCCCTCTGTGTGTGCTTCAGTTCAGAGGTGTGTCAGAAGCAGAGCAGAGACCCACCAGCTGCAGACAGCTGCACTATCAAAATCTGCTCATATCACAGCAAGGCCTTCATTCAGCAAGTCTGTTGTATTTGCTCTTCAGACTTATTTGCAGTAATTGCTAAATTTCCTCTCTTCTTTCAGGCCTGACCCCCTCCTTTAGAGTTTCCTGCTCTTGCCACTAGAACCCAGTAAAACTCACTATTCAGCTTTGTTCCCGGCACCCTGGCCTCTGCTCTGCCTCACTCCCCTCAGCAAAAACGCTGCTCCACTCATCCCACCCCCAACTTCAACCTCAGCTCCTGCTCTCCAGGCTGACCTGCTTTCCCAGCTGTCTCAACTCAGTCCCCAGTCAACATAAAATACCTTATCCCAACAGTTAAACTCCACTTGTTTGGCTGACCAGCTCTCAATCTTTGTAACATTATGCAACCTTGGAAAAAGCACTTCCACTAATCCCTGTGGACTTACTTTCACTAAGAATGTTTAGAAAATGGAAATCACTTGTACTAATGCATTATATTACAACATCATAACTCCAGCGTTATTTGCCCTCTCTCTGTTTTACTGAATGCCGATAATGTTTTGCATACGCTAATATTATTTAAATGACTCTTTGTTAAAGAAAATATGCAAAACATAAAAAATCTGTGACAGATATCAACAGAATTGGAGAAAAAGCAACATCTATGATGATATATAAATGGCACTTTATACAGCTGACGTACAAGTCAGATTATTTTACTGTTACCACTTTATACAATTAGATGGGGTATGAGTCGCTGTAGAGTCTATTATGCTCTGCAGCCAACAGAAGAAAGAGAAAGCAGTAGCCTATGTTGACAGTAGCAAACTAACAAAAAGCTTCCTAAAAGCACAATAAATACAATAATGCAAATGCCTTTCACCCCAAGCACTTGCTATTAGGTAATTAAATAAATAATTCATGAATTTACAATAAAAACTAAATACAACACATTTTGTAAAACTGCGTGTGAACAAATTCTGTTTATTAAAGGAGTCATCACCCGGAAATCCCACTTTTTCACGTTAAAACATGTGCATTGGAACAGGACCTCAGTTATAACGTGCCAGAAACTCCGGAAAGTGAAAGTAACTTCGTCTTTGAGTGCGGGCTCTCCCTTCTCACCAGAATCGGCCACAAGCACGCGCTCTCCACAGTATGTGGTTTGGATTTCTTTCTCCGAATGACGTGAACTAGAGAGGCTGCTAGCTGCTAAGCTACCCTCTTTAGCGCCACCTAAAAGCAGCTGATTACCTGCCGTGGAGTCGGTATGATCAGCTGTTATGACGTGAACTAGAGAGGCTGCGAGCGAGCTGCTAAGCTAGCGTCTTTAGCACCACCTGAAGGCAGCCGATTACCTGCCACAGAGTAGACCAGCTTTGTCAGAAAGGACGCCGGCGACAAGGAGGAGGAGGGGGAGGGGGGAGATTGCCATGCTGAGTTGCCTCAGCAGAAATTCATCAGTTTTCGGTGCTTTAACAGGAGGGACAGCACTACCAGGGAGCAGTGGATTATATTTATCAGTGAGGATGTGCAGTCGGTAAGTGTTGCTGCTTGTGTAACTTATTATCTTTTGTTTAAGAGACCAGTAAACGATGGTTGACGAGCAGACAAGCTGCTAATGTAGCTACAAAAGTGAACAGTGTTTGGTTAACTTCATGTCAGACGTCCGCTCCTTATATTCATCAGAGTCCAGCCCTTTTACTCCGCGGATCCTCTCTATCAACTGCACCGTTACGTGGAGCCTTTTCCAGCAGCTATCTGGCACAAAGCGTTGCGGGCCCAGGATAGGTTGTTAGTCCATCACAGAGATTAAACCACTCTCACATTTACAAGTGTGATTTGTATTTCAAAACAACAACTTACCTGATACGTCTTGTTGTCTCCCACAGTAAAGGGGAGGGGTTCAGGGAGGTTACTAGGGGACAGCTGGGCAGCGTAATAATATGGGGATCCACCACTTGATGCACTGTGGTAGGAAACTGGAACCTAAGGACATTAAAGATAATATGCATTTTTTTAAATGTGCACATACATTTGTTTCAACCTAAAATTTTGTTGGAATAAACACAAACAAATACATGCACGTCAAACTTAAAATTAATAAAACAATCACCTCGTAACAGTCTGAGGATGCCTGGCGACGTGTCCGCTGGGGATTTACTTCCTCTACCACAATCTGGTATGCACTGTGGACAAAGAGACCATCTAAGTGCACTAATAATTGGAATTTTAGCATAATTAGCACAACAAATAAATGTCAAATTAGAAAGCACATTTGACAAAAAACATACCTTATAGGTGCTCCCTTAGCTTGAGCAGGTTTGAGCAGGACAGTGATGGTTGTTGCGGTCTCATTAAGAAATGCCTCTGACACATCATACTCATCTATGGTTGGTGCTAAACAGAGATGTAAAAGTGCCATTCAATGATCTAAATATGATGAAAATGCAATAATAACACTGAAATCAATCTTTTACCTGAAATATTAGTGGTCACGTTAAGTGTGGCTGCAGGACCAAAACCTTTGGAGGTAGATGCTCGTATAGAAAGCTGGTATGTGACACCCGGGTGTAGCTGAGAAAACATGTGATGGGTGGCGTTTGAAGGCAGAGACACAGTGAGTCCAGGCCGCTGCAGAGGCACTGAAGGGTCAAATGAGCGTACGCCACTGTAGCTGATCTGAGGGTGAGCAGAGAGGTTTTAATAACCACTTTTAATATTCATCCAAGGGAGCATGTTGCTAGGTTGGCTCCTACAACGGCTCTCTGAACTGATGGTACCTCATATTGTATGATGACTCCATTGGGCTCAGCTGGTTCCTTCCAATAAAGACTTATTGTCTCTTCAGATGGAGTGGCTCTAAGAGACTGGCTGGGAACAGGACCAGGAACTGTTTCCACAACAAGAGAGTCAAAATCATTCAGTGCTCATGAAATCAAAAGTAAATTTCAGTTATGCAAATTAGAAACATGGAATTATGAAATTATGAAATAAAAATAAATTATGCAAAATAAAAACATAGAAAAAGCAGGAAGGAAGCAGTAATTTGTAAATGAGAAGTGGACAACAGCATCGCATTGTAAGCATTATTTTCTTTTTTAAATTATAACCTATGTTAAGCAGGCTAACAGAAATAAAAGGAAAGTAAATACTGAACTTTAAATAGATAAACTTAGAATATTTTTGCTTATCTCACCATCTTCATCAGTTTGTATGATGGTCTCATCACTTTCCTTACGACCCTCTGGGTTGGTCAGGATCATCTTCAGACTGACATTAGTGTAAGGAGGCAAGTTTCCCACCAAGTGGCGCGGTGCTAAAAAAGTGAAAAATACGTATTTACAATTTATTCAACTATAATTTTTAGAGCATAAATTAATATTTTTAAAGGTGTCTCCAACTGTGCAAGATTCAAAAACATTTTTAAAAGAGTTACACTCAATTTGGTCTTGGTGAATAAACCAGTATAATAAACCAGTCATTTATATCAGGTGTATCTAAGCATAAAAATGTCTAAAACAAGTAAGAAGTTCCAGAGACCGAGGCAAAGCCTCGCATTTTAATCCCATAGGATCAAAGATTTGTTGACATTTGAGTTTGAAAATGGCCTTAAATGAGAGATTGATCGTAAAAAAAAAATGGCCATTACATTTCTGTCATTCAGCTATTTGATTACTAGAGTAACAGATCAGTTAGAAGTTCAGGTCCATTGTTGTCAGGTTTTCAACTATACAGATTCAGCATATGTATGGTGTTGTCTTACATATATTTTGAAATATAAAGTGATCATCATGAAATTAGTGTTTCTAACATTAAGTCTTTTACTATAATTAAATGGCTTTAAGCCTTTCTGGTAATCAGTCTCTATGGGAATCAACTATGTGAGGTAGACAACTGCTCTCACTCAGCTGATATCATCAAATATGCATTTTCTTTTTTATTAAATAATGTTTCAACTGCACAATTATAGCAGCAAAGTCCATTCAACTGAATATTGATTATTACCTTTAGGATCCATATCCAAGCAGTCAGCTTTGCTGCGGTTGTTGGCAGTCATGTAATGGTAGCAGATGGTAACATTAAAGGTGTGACAGCGAGTGATGTTGTAACCCAGGGATTCCCAGTCCACGGCAATCAAACGAGACCTGGTCTCAGCAATCTTCAGCCTCTTAGGAGTCCGCATGGGCTCTACAGTGAAGTGAGGGGAGGAAAAAAAAAATACTTAGGAGGAGTTCAGTGGGAGAAAGTGTAACTGTATCTGTTGTGTTAGACTGCAGCATTGAAAACATGCTGTGTCACATACAGAGTCCCATTTAAACTTTATTTAACTTCAGAAGTATCTACAAACTTCTTGCGGTTCAGAGTTTCTGAGCATTGTGAATTTGACACAAATGTCCTTTGAGTTGTCAAAAACGACCAAGTGTGCTGAGCCAACATTTTCCACAGATGAAACAACTGAGTTCTGCAAACACTCATTTCTCCATGCTGCCATTCAACCATTTCTCAAATGCAATAACTTCTATGAGCCACATCTTTGGTTTCCATCTTTTGTGTATTCAGACTGTTATTGTCAATATAATCTGCTCTCCTTCCTCACTGCCCAGGGCCTTAATTACCTTAACTGGCTCATTTAACTGGATCAATAACCCAGAGTCCTAACATACACACACTCTCACTCACAGGAAAGATTACAAACACAAAACCCTGCCATTCCTCATCTGCTTTCCAACTGCTCATATGAGTCCACTCTATGGCGCTCAGTTAATTTGCATAGATGTTTATCGACCTCTGCTTCTCCTGTCATTCAACAGTAGGGATCACCTCTCACTCGTAAAGCTGCTGTGGCTACCCATCCACGAAAGTTATTATCATTAGAGGCTACTTATTCTTGCCAAAGGCTTATTACTCTAAGTCTGGAAACTACTTCTCCAACTAGAGAAGATATTACTCAGTCAAGAAGCATGTAATTAGTCCTGAGGATGTAACAGTCGACTAAAAAAGCCCTGCCACTCAGGGCAGCAGTGACCCCCTAATATGCCACGATACATTCTCTTGCAAAAATGTATGTTTAAAGAAACGTGTATCATCAGAGCTAGAATGGATCTACTAGGGAAACTAGGAAAAATAAAATCTTTAATGAACAAAACTGTGCAATCATTCAACTGAGTAAGCACTTTAAAGCAAATTATTGCTCTATGGCAGTTTTAACTTTCACCTGAATATAATTGATTATGTATTTATTTTAGGAACAATACTCAAAGTCATCACAGATGTCTGCCAACACTGAAATACTTGGGTCAAGTAGAGAACTTTAACACTTCTTTCCACCACTATAGTAAAATAATGGAGGTGAGTTCAGGAAAAAGTTAGTCCAGTGCTTTTTTGTTGCAGTTAACAGTAGATAATTTGATATTTTAGTCCAGATTTTAACAAGTAAAAGCAGTTTCATCAATGTCAACACATCCAGTAATGCCCTGGTTCATTCTCATATTGATTATGGTCTCACAAGACTGAAATAAAATCTATTAAGAGACATTCTCTCATTATTCTTTGATATGAACTGACAAGTTTCAATTCAGTCTCACTCCTCCCTCTTCTTTTTTACCTCAGCCTTCCTGTAAACAACCTGCTGCCTTACATCCCTCCAGGATTTTTAAATAAAAACAGCTCACCTTAAATAGAGACACGTCTCCTCCCAACCCCCTCCTTGTCTTGGGCTGTGTTTTTCCCTGGGCCTTCCTCTCTCAGAGGAGACAACACAAGGACACAAACTGGTCGCTTCTCCTGACAACCCATTATCTGCCTGTCACTCAGACACACTAGCGTAGAAACTCATGAGTGTGCACACTCACACTCGATTATTACCCCGAGTACACACATGCGCTTAAGGTTGTGGCAAAATCAAGATTAAATCTGAGCAGAGCATCCTAGTTGTGTGTTTGTGTGTCTATGTGTGTACTCGTCTCACTAAAACTTCTCATAATAAAAATTTATTGTCAAGGGCAAACAGAACTCTCACATAAAGTTCATATGCATTATGCTATAAGCATACCAGACACACAGAAAGGTTGGTTAACTCATTTAGATACACATATCTCGCTAATAAAATGATCTACAGAAAGAGAATGACGAAGAGGGGAGAAGACAAAGAGAAGAGAAGGTTGTCATGTGGGTAATTCTCAGCTGAGCAAATATTATTGCAGCACTGTGTGTGTGTGTGTGTGTTTGTGTGTTAATAGCTGAGGGGTCAGAACATTTCATTTTGGCTTCAGCCAGTTATTGGATATTTGACATTTAAATAGAGCAAGAGGGAGACCCATAGCTTTCTCTGCCTGTCTCTCTTTCTCTTTCTGCCTCTTACTCATTTGTCTCGGTCCCTTCCTTTCCGTCTCTCTGCCTGTTCACATCAATACTTGTGATCTTCCCCATAAACCTCACTATTAGAACAGACACACACATGCACACACACATTGGGCAATGTAATAAATAGTATTGATTTCAGGGTCTCTTGATGCCACCATTGCTCCACAGTAAGATGGTCT